>NC_051165.1:319281033-319881033 GCF_013339725.1 Rhipicephalus microplus
ATCTGCCCACCTAACTTCTGTCTCCCCCTAACCCTCTTCCCTTCTCTGATAAGCAGGTATTTTAGGTTACCACACAGCTATGCATCTGCTAGGAAATACAGGGAGAATACAGTGAAAACATAACTTTAAGCTTTTCAAAGACACTCGACTATATAGTATACACAATTTTATCAATTTTATTTTCGACTTATGGGCGCCGCCATCATGGACTAATAAGCGTTTTTTTTGTAGGTTTTTTATGTCACAATATCAAATGATCACTTTCGGAAACGTTGAATGCGCCAGCAAAGCGATTTCGTGTGTGTGAGTTCACAGCAGCACTGTTTGTTTATTTGATATTAATACTGCAACGTTATCGGTCCAAGGTGGCGATGATACTAATACTGCAACATTATTAGTTCAAGGTGGTGGCACTTGAGCGCGTTTTGGAAAATGGTACATACAGGCTTTACAATACACCGTGTAATACCACAATTATATACGTATTGCGTGGTATAAGCGTGCATTCCTATGAGACGTCAGAACATGTGATTCTCGTGACAACTTTGTGTTTAAAGTCGGGCGCTCATTACAAAAGGCACAGACGTTACTGCGTGTATTCCCTAACACCAGGTAGTAGGTGTATAGGAAGTTCGAAAACATATCACGCGCAGTAATTACTCGTGGTTTAAAGTATGCCACATATTACAACGAATGCAGTCGTATGCGAAATATCTACTGACACAATCCACTTTCAACTTATTCATCCCATTGTAGGAGTCCACGATTTAAACTTCACTAGTAAAATCGTACAAAAATATTCTGCACTAAGCAGTTGAAGTACGCATTAGAGAGAAGATAACACGATCGCGTTCAAACTCTCAAATGCGAAGCCTAAGGATCCTCCGATTCGTTGTGCGCGCCTTTCTAACACTTAATCCCAGAGCCTCAGCGACACAAACGCTGTGTTTGCAGGTCTAGGTATAAAACCGGCACAATCATACATCATAGTGCTTTGACCAGATAACGCGTATAAACATACTTCATGCTTCTCTCTATTGCAGATGATTCCATCTACTCAGATGTTTCACAATGTGGTGAGTGGGTGAACGCTTGAAATTCATTGAACACGTATTGCGTGTTTATTGAGAATTTGTGAACTTGCGATCGGTAACAAGTGGGGACAATTATAATGAATCACATGCCATCTTGTGGAACTTACGCCACACCCATAACCTACCTACTGCCTGTCATATTGGCCCCTATAGTGGCGCGTGTAGCTGCAATCTGTCGTTTAAAAGTTTACAGTATGTATATCCAAGCACAGGGATATTTTTTTACAGAACATTAAACGTTCAGGTGATTTTAAAATACAGAGGTGAGAACCTCAAAGGACTTTATTATGCAAACTAAGCTTTAGCCTATTGCGTTAATGCAGATTTTAATGTAAGGTCAGCAATGTATTGTTTAAATGTGTGGTATTACTTAAAAAAACGGTACCTATAAGAGTGAATTTTGTGAGTTTAGTAATGACTGAGAACTAGTGTGTCCGTTATTATATTAACCGGCAAGAAAACGAATACTCACCCGTGACCTAGCTATTCATCGAGGAGGCTAGATAAGCAGTGCCGTTCTTTATGAAAGGGAACACGCGAATGCGTGGCCTGCGTTCTGCGGCGGCTGCCTACAGCGCCATCAACCGACAAGTGAAGAAAGCACGTTCGCTTTTAGCGTCATCAATGGCCAAGCGAAATAACTAGTTATGACTGGTCGACAAACGCTGCTAGATTACGTTGCCTGATCGCTCGCGTGGCGAGCGATGTCGGGTGATTACTGCTGCTTGCGCCGGGGTCGCGAACAACGCTTGATATGTTGGCAGTGGACTACGCACTGCAGGCGTGAGCAGAGAGAGAGAGCGAAATCTAGCAACGATTGTCTACCAGCCATAACTCGTTAATATCTTTTTCGGCAACAGATGACGCTGAAAGTGAACGTGCTTCCTTTTGCTGTCGGTTGATGGTGCCGCAGAGCACAGGCCACACGTTCGCGTGTTCCCTTTCATAAAGAACGACAGTGTGCATGACAGCATGTATGTACTTATTTGGTAGAATTGTTTACGGGGATCCTGTCTGTAAGAGCAGCAACAACGTCCTTAGAGATAATCACATGAAGAGGTACACCCATCCTTGAGTCAGAAAATATTTTTTGTGTAGTGATATTGGCAGTAGGGCAGGTGCTATCCAGAATATCCGGAACGTTCACTTAAAAGGCAACCCGCAAGACCACTGTGTGTCATTAGGGTACCAAAGTTACGTTGGCAGAAATTGTTCGACCCGCGGCCGTTGAGATCTAGCAGGCTCTTCTGTTACAGAAGGCGATGCGTAGCAGTAAAAAAAACAGTTAGACAACGCGCACACCAAGCTTCATGGGGAACTTAGATTTCGCGTTTGAATTGAAAATAAGTATTAACGCGCTGTCTCAATGGCGGAAGATTTCAATTGTGACTTGCGACGGTGCCAGTCATCCACTTTCTAATGAAAAGGGGTGATCGTTGGTCCTGACATATTTGTCAATATCACTGTCCTTCTGTAGAAGTGCTGCCTCCGTTCGTACTTCTGTATTGACAGAAACTTCTTTATTAACGTATATATCACCAGTGATTGTGGTGCTGTGCATCAGGGGACTAGAGCTTCGTCCTGGTAGTGGCTATTTTGCACGGCAGAATTCATTAATTAGCTAACAAAAGAACAAGAAGACTCGCAATCATTGTGGTATGGCATAGATTCATTACATCTCAAGGTAATCAGGAGGACAACTTGTGTTACCCTATACAGTAACAACAATCATGATGCTGGCAGAAGGGGCCGGTGTCAGACACGCAGTATCCTGCAAAGGAGTCTCATATTGGTTTGGTTTGCCATTTTTGTTTCAGTGTAAAACTAGCCCGTTTTATTACTTAGAAATATCTGACCAGAAGTGCGATGTCGAAAGTCTATGCTAAACGAGGAAGTTCTCTATTGCCGTTTCATTCAGTGCAGTGCAGTCGACGCAGATAAAATCACATTCTTTTGCATATTTTATTTTTGCAGTCACGAGAGCAGAGGGCGATAATGATGTCGAATATTGCTATGAAGATGAAAAAGTCGACGCAACGGAGGTCAACGAGCAATGTACAAAGCACTCATCGGTGCTTGTAGACACGCAGAGAATTGATCGAGGATTATGGACCGACATACGTGGACTGTTCTACCTCGGCCTGGATGAATCTTGGGTAGACCTGAACCAAAACGACTTAAGGTATAGGAGCTAACGTAAGCTAAAATATTGCCTTTTTCCCCCACTGTGCTTTGGTGCGATTCGTTATGAATAATGCTTGCTTGCATAGAGCTTGCACGATGGCTGGTACTGGATCCCTTCGGAATTATTTGGGAGCCGGGATTGTACTAGTAACGGTGAAGTGGCTAAGCTGCTTCTGCAGAGCCGGGCACGATTGGTATTCGAAGAGCTCGTCCCTCCTCACGCTTCATGAAATGTAGTAAAAAGAAAGTGGTTTTACAACAGCTGCCACTCGTAAAACCCTTTTGCCGCACTAGATGTTCGCACGCTCACAAGACACACACGCAGTGGCCATTTTCGCTGCACCGACATTGAGTAATGTATACAGACGTACAAAAGCGAAGTGAACGTCTTGAGATATGGATGTTTCCAATGTCTGGTGGTGTGAAATATCTCCATCAAAACTCTCCAAATCTCACATCTAGCATCTGTAATCAACATTAGAGATCCTGTCTTATAAAAGACGAATCTCTTCAATAGGAACAGTTCATGGCTGTGGGCACAGAAAGTATTTGTGTCGGCGTCCGCTGTCCATACAGCCACGGTTGACGCCTGAAAAAAGCAGAAGACAAGTTTATCTGAAGACAACTTGTGCTAAAAAAGTCCTATAGGAACCAGTAGGTGGAGTGTTTAGGGTGGGGTCTGAAGACAAGTGGTTCACCACCATTTGGCAACCGCCCACCATGACTCAAATATTCTAGTTGTACCACGATCCCCGTGCTTGCGTTTATGCCTGGGTTCAAGCTGGCGTGTTGTCTGCAACTACTCCCATGACATGTGTTTACTTTGTATGTCTTTCTCGCACACCACCGCAAGAAGTGGTACATTTTTGGCAATCTGCCACATCGTGGACATTCGTCAACGTTGGTTATATTTTGCTTGGTGACACTATATATAGAAAGACTCGCGTGTGGGTACCTATCGGCAGTGCGCAACGTGTTCCCTGTCGATGAAATTGTGAGAGACACCATATTTTTATCTCGAGCATTCAGCTACATTGCACTTTGTTTCTCTCCTCGGAGCAGCCACCTGAGTGGCGTGATTTCAAGGAACTTCGCCGAAATCGACTGGCGTTCACCATGCACCACGGTTTTGCTTAATGGAGTTGTACCGTGGTTTTTCGTGCGTAACTGCAGCGACTCCTATCCAGTCGTATGTGAGACCCGCGATGCATCTAAAGGTGAGCGGGAACAAAATGAGTGAACGACTTTTGCCGTAACGTGTTGTAATCCTATCTGTGCGTTTTCTTCAGATGACATACTGAATGATTATTCAAAGTATTATGATACTGATATTCAAGACTGCGGTGAGTACTACTACAATTCTAGCATTTTAAACGTACCACGTTGTGTATCGCGCTTGCGTTGTGATGATAAAAGTTTTTTTTTAATTGGGAAGTATTGATTCATGGGTTAATTTTGAGCGACGTTCAAGTCCATTTGAAATTCACGAAGTGGGAAAACTGGGCAAGGAAAAAAAAAACCCCTACTAGTCTACCGTTTCGAGCATTATTCCATCACTTGCTTTGTTCTGCATTTTTTGAGCCTCGTGCTTTTATCATGACACATTTTCTCATGGTAGGTTTAAATATCACTCCTTTGCGTGTAGGCAAAGTTTAGCAAATTGTTGAGCTTTGAGATTTTTACGACAAAATTTGTTCATTGATAAAGAAGCATAAATTACTTCCGTCGTACTATGTTTCCAGAAAACGTACTATTTCCCAATATTTTCTGTTTGCCTCTGTGCGGCGCGTAACCTCTGAAATCAAATCTCAAACTTGGCGAAAACGCCGCCTCAGCCCATGTTGGGACGTCTGTCCGCACCCTTAGGTGGTTCAAGAAAACTTCAGCAGATCCCACGTTCCTTGGGAATGCATGTTACGAAGCATGTGGAGGGAAAATGATCGTGTTGTAGTTTTTTTATTCAGCGACACGACATGAAATGACGATAAATATACCTAGAAATGCTGAACGCACAGCCATTTCTTGAAGAGTTGCATTTGTTCATATAGCCATTTCTTCGACTTTGCGCAATGATACCAACAGGAACATGAGTATTAGCAACAACAGAAGCAACAAGCTGATATGAAGCGCTGGTGCTCGTGAGGGTTGTAGCCCCTGACACTACCACATAAATCAATCTCAGCGCATGGCATCTAACTGCAATTGACAGTTAGCCTTCCGTGACGGCTGTATCATAGGAGTATATATGCAACGTTTATAAAATATGATAGCCCGCACTGCAACCGCAATCGACATTCTGCGAACATTAGGACCTATTCGAAAAGTAGTTCCGAGGCGTGCACGGTTTCGTGATAGAATGCTTGATAGCCACGCAGAATACTTCATTTTGATTCCTTCTGGAACCTTGACATTTACTATTCGCATTCTTAGGGTGAACGCTGCCGATGTCAACTTTTTCATAACGCTCCCGCGTTACTATTCCACATGTGTTCTCGACGTTCCTGGGTAAATACCGAGTGTAAATCACCTGTGGCTCATACCTGCCCGTGGGTATGTGCCACTGTTTGGCGGAAAGAGTTTGACGACGTATGCCACGAGACTGTGACATTATTCATATCTTGACCAGCACGCCATATTCGATTGAATTATTGATTAATTAATTGATTGATTGATATGTGTGGTTTAACACCCCAAAACTACCATATGATTATGAGAGATGCCATAGTGGAGGGCTCCGAAAATTTCGACCACCCGGGGTTTTTTAAACGTGCATCCAAATCAGAGCACACGGGCCTACAGCATTTTCGCCTCCATCGAAAGTGCAGCCGCCGCAGTCGGGATTCGATCCCGCGACCTGCGGGTCAGCAGCCGAAGCGCGTCATATTCGTCAAACCAGCTTACGCTCCCACACTAGTTTTGGTTTCCGCCAAGTTAAGGGGGTGATCACGAAATCACCCAGACGTACGCAAAAGGACGAATGGACGGACGGACGGACAGACAGATAGATAGATAGATAGATAGATAGATAGATAGATAGATAGATAGATAGATAGATAGATAGATAGATAGATAGATAGATAATTAGACGCCAAAGGTGGCAGTACTACGCAAAGAAATGCTTCGCATTAAAAAATGTCAAGAAAATTATCAATGATTGAATTTTGCCGCAAAAGTCGTGAAAATGCTATAGTTTACCAAAAATTTGCGTAGGCGCGAAGAATTGAAATGAAAAGACTACCATAAGAAAATGCCCAATGTTAAAACAAGATGCTCGACATATGCAAAAAAAAAAAGACAAGTATTGAATGAATGTGAAAAATAAACGGTCAATTTATAGTAAATGTTTTTTTGTTACCTGGTTTTTCTAAGCTCGTGAATTTCAAATGATGGCCACGTGCGCAAAAAAAGTTAGCTGCTGAAAATATTTTGTGGTAGTACTGTAGAACTAGTGTCTATATGTGTTTAATTTTCTGAGAACCTTCTGCAGAAATGAATTTTCAGCGAGCGCCACAATTGGGACAGTCAGTATGGAATAACCTTACACACTGTGCGGCAATATATTTCATTTCTACTTTTCTTTCCCCCTTAGGTGACAACAATAGTGCTTTCTGCTTTTCGGGTGGTCGCCGGTTTAACAAGGCGACCGCGACAAGATTCTGTGCAAACTACACGTATTCGGTGCTGAACGGAAAGACTCTTCGCACACTTTTCTTCGCGTACCGTCAATTCTCAACGTCTTTTGAAAACCGGCCGATAGTGTGGGACACACACGCCGTGAGCGACCGGTAACCATTTCTTCCTTCTCTTCAATAGAAACTCTGCTTATACTTGTAACCTTAAGGGTTGATCGCGTGGCGTTATTAATGAGACGAGAATATTATGGCTCAGAATTTTGCACACGTCTTCTCAGACCACCTGCACACTTTCGCGATACAGTGTTCACGATTACGTGTTGCAGAAAGTGTGGTGTTGGCGTCAGATAAATTCTCCCTGCTGGTAAGCGAAAACGTGTGACTGATGCAAAAAATCAAGGTGAGAGCCGTAATCAAGGCCTGTTAACAAATGTAATAACCTCGGTGGTAAGGACGTTACCGGGTAATTAAAAATATTCGTATCATCCGAAGTTCGTATCACCAGAATACACGTAAAACTAGTGTGCGGCAAAAAAGAAAAAACTGGCATACGTTGTTGTTTATTGTCTATCAGGGGCCACAACAACGTTACAAAGAACTCTCAGTGATTGCCAGTAAAGCTTTTAGCCTTGGAAGATCTCAGTTGTACTCTTAAATATTGGGTGCGTGCACGCGTGTGTGAAATGATCCATTCCAGGAGTACTCTTATTTGTAACTGCTGGTAGCACCTTCCGAAATTTAGTTTGTTTATTAAAGACGATAGTCTTTCTTCGTGACCTTCGACGCAAAAATTTTGGTCTGTCTGTCCATCCGTCTGTACATTTCTCTGTTTGTTCACCCTTAATGCGAACTGGGTACTCTAAACAGCACCAGCCGATATCCCAAACGGCTGACCCCATCCGCAGCGCCCACCAATGTTGCTCAAGATTTAGCGTTCATACTTGTGTGATTGCCAATTGAAAAGCAATTATTGCGCATATCTAAGGCACCATAAGACACGTATACATTCTTCATGCGCGTATTCTACTAGAAAAGGCATACATAAGTAATTCGAAGGACCCTAGCGTTTATCACGCTAGCTGGCCATGCAACGCTTGCACAAAAAGGCGAGTGTTTCCAACGCTTTCCTAAGATGACACGGTGGTGGCACCTACCCGTCGCCTTGCGTTCTACACCTTATCACCTCTGAGACGGCTGCGCACGCGCACGCCCGTCTCAGGGCCGCGCGCTTCGTTTTACAAAAAAGCTGCCAGATGTCGCTTATGTCTCACGTGTGTCATGACTTGGTGCACTCCGTGCACTCGTTCGCCTCTGCTGCACGCTCGAGGCACTAACGCAGCGCCTCCGGAATACCATTCACCGATTTTCTTGCGCAGAACATGAAATAAATGCCTTGTTCACTCTCTCCACACGCAAGACTATCGTCTTTCGACGACATTTGCAGATTACATGCAGATATGGGGTCAGTTTTTTTTTGAATGACAACAAAGTACTGCGGCAAAAGTGGCTTAAGAAGCTGGTTCTAGCCAATTATAGAACCATTCTTCTTTGTTGTCAATATTTTCTTATCGCGGTAATGATGAGGATTCTTTTTCGAACGATTTACAGTCCTGCCTGCACAGTCGGGAGGTTTGATGAAAATTTGTGAATCTCCCTTGCCATTCAGAATGTTGAGAAGTGTGCGTAGTCCTGGATTTCCGAGGCCGAGCTCCTTGACCAAGACCGTACGCTTTCTGTTTCGGGTCTCATGCCCCATTCCTAGGCTGTCTAAATGTAGGGACATGGCTTGTTTCGACGTGTGAGTCATGCATAAACGGAACACAAAAACGCTGCCTCTAGCTCAACAGCGTGCTTTGACGAATTGAAAAAAAAGGAGTTCGATGCTTTAGCTATTTGTAATCAAAACGAGAAGTGCGCATCGATGTATTGGTGGCGGCTGATGAGCTGGTAGTCCGAGGGTCGATGCCGGTCGCGGCGGTCACATTTCGATGGACAATAAATGGTAGAGGCCCGTGTTCTGTGTGATATCAGCGCACTTAAAACAACACCAGATGGTCGAAATTTCCGGAACCCTCCCTTATAGCGTCTCTCATGTTCATAGCGTACTTTTGGGACATAAAACTTGATATATTATCATTGTTCAAGACTAGAAGGCACGTGAAAGCGCATCACAGCCTCCAAGATCATGACACAAAATCTCGGAGGCTAAAACAACGTCGGGCCGCTCATGACTCTCAATCTGGTACTGTAGCGCATACACTCGCACTTCTGATGTATCCGGCTGAATACGTTACACTCTATCCTTTTTACAACAGGGAAAGAGGCACTCTGGCACATATCATAGTTGAGTGTAAGGAAATTAGGAAGCCCCACCTCCTCGGCTCCATCGCCCCAACACCCCCAATCCCTAGCCCCCCGAGCGATGGGAGACCTTGTTGTCCAGCCCCGCCCTGCTGACTCAGCTTGCATCGATGGCCAGGGGTCAGAAGTTGCTGGAGACATAAGGATCCCGAGAATAGAGAACCACTTCGTTTGGTGCAAGCACGCACCATAGAACCTTCGAGCTGAATAAAGTTGATTCTCTCTCTCTCTGTCTCTCCGCATCCATGCGACCGCTGCGTATTCCACCCCAGCGCGGGCAGCATTTGCCCGTACGTTTGCGGTAGCGTGCATTCTTATCAGACGTTGCTGAATGAAAACCAGTAAACAACAACCGTACTCAGTTACACTGCAGGCTGATGCATAACTCATCATAATCGTGGTGATGAGGAGAACCATCATCATCCTCCTGTTCATCCCTACCATCAGAAGCAGCAATGGTAGCAGCTTCCTACGCATCTGTTAAACAGTGCAATGATATGCTAAAGATAAGCGCAGACGCGGTACGCTTTAAATTATTGGTAGGCCTAACATCCTAGCCCAGATTGTTGTTCTTCACGTGAGCGCTGTTTCTGCGGGCTAAGTGCGCGAAAGCACGCAGTCTCACTTCCCGAGACGCCGTAAAGCGTCCGTCGTGATTCCCGCTTCAAGCGATCTTCACCACGTGAGGGTTGTTGTTTCATCATGTTTCACCATGTATCGACTATAGGCCGAACAGCTGAATATACAGGTAGGCATGCTGGTTGGCGGGAAGCTGTACTGATGCGATTAAGTTTTTGTCACTGTGATCGTTTCATGCCGTAGCATTGCATTCACTGCGAACAACCCCTTTGTTGTCTTTTTGCAGACAAAACAACAGTAGCATGTGTTACGCAGCCAATCTCGAGACCGGCGCAGAATTGATTGAATACGACTGCTCTGAAAAGCTGGGCTATTTCTGTAAGTAGACATAATAAGTTTATCGGCCACACTTATGAAATGTCGTCAATGATTAGGGTCGCCAAATGAAAAAGACAGAAAGAAAACAGGCAAGAAATCAGAAAATTATATCTAGAAAGCAGCCAACTCGAGCCATGGCGGTCAAAATAGCAAAAAAAGTAGCCTCGCGTGCGTGCGAAGAAGTGAGACGTTTTTATGTTTGCAACTTTTATGCATAGGTTTTTTATATACGAGTCTTATGCGCCGACCCTTTTTTTATGCATATAAAGCTTGGACACTTGATTATCGGAAAATACAGTGCACAAAGGGGCGGGAGGAAGATGAGGAACGTAACTCCCTTCGTTTTCAGGCACGTTGTTTTTTTCCACAACGCAACTCGCTTAGAATATCATTACTCGCAACGAACTTGTCGATGTGTAAAGCACTCCGCGAATTCCCTACAAGAGGCCATTCATCTTTAAGGTTGTGCGAATAATGTGAAACTTCAAGTAACCAATCGAATTGCGTTCTGTTAGATTGAGTACTCGAATATAATTGTCAGTATTCCCGGTACCGAATATTTTTGACATATTTATTGAATAATGGGGGCTGTCGGGAAGAGGCTAATAGAACAAAACGGTGAAACATGTGAGGAGTCATGTCTCGTGTATTTGTAATTGAATAAATGTCATAATCTAATATTATCTTGAATAACAAAAAACTGACTTAGTTTATCAACGCTATACTTATGACCGGATCACCATACCTTTATTTATAACTCTAAGGTCTGCGATAAGAAGGAATCATTAGTATACTGTCATCATCATTTTACTGCTAATAACCATAGAAAGGCGGAGATGGTGGCCTCATTCAGCTACACAAGTGAAGTTTGGGCGTTGACATCCGCTGGTCATTAAGGGCAACTGATTGGATTCCCAGAGTAGGCAAGCGCGCGAGGGGGAGAAAGAAAGTTAGGCAGGCCGGGGAGATTAAAAAGGTTTGCAGGTATAATGCTCAAGACCGGGTTGATTGGCGAATCATGGGAGAGGCCTTTGTACAGCAGTGGGTGTCGTCAGGCTGATCATGATGATGATGATTATGATGATGATTATGATGATGATGATGATGATGATAAATAATAGCGGTCACAAGTTTTCTCTATCTGTAAGGTGCTCTTGCTGATACAACACACCACAAGTACGTTTACCAGATATTCCTGCAAAGGGCAATCCTCTAGTAGCTGATTTATTTGCACATTAAACGGAGTGAACGTAGTTTTGTTCAATGTTGTTTCTATTATATGTCTCACGCGTTACAACGTAATGCATTGACTATCGCAGCCAGAGCTGTATTTCGATCCACACCTACTAACAACGAAAAGGTTTTTAGTCGGTTGATGGCATTCGGTCGGTTGATAGTCCAGTGCAGAGCAGAAATTAGGTAGGGGACATAAAACAACACACGCAGCGTAGATCAACGGCTATATTTATTGTCTGCTTCATATGAGCTTTCCTCAGTTTTGTAGAATAATGAAATTGTTGTGTTGCTTTGTTAAGGCTTGTGAACGTTTGTTTCGTACAGCATACTTGAGGAATTCCACAGCGGTTTTCAAAATTGCTTTCAAACTATTTGCAAACTGTTTGATTCGTATTGGTAATTTATTCTGTTCAGAAATTTACTACTCGCACGCACCTAGGAACGTGAATGCAATGAAGTTTGCACTCGAACTTAACGAAGTAGTGTATATTTAGCTTTTAGTAACGCAATTAGCGAACTGCTGGCAATTATATGCCCAATTATCTAAAAGGTAACCTTAGTGAGAATGTTCATTGCTTCGTGACAAATCTTCAAATATCTCGCGATGGGTGCGCTGTGAAAACCTGATAGGAAATGCGCATTCTCAAAGGATCCCACAGAGCGGAGCTAAAGCAGAAAAGTCTAGAGGGAACTCGGAAATAGAAAAAAAAAAGGTTTCGTTTTTCGATGTCATATTTACATTTCTCTGAACAGCTCACCGTAAGTTCATTTATTGATTTCATTAACTCCGCCCGTTGAACGTCAAAGTGAGGACCTTTAACCGCCTTTTCAGTAAACAAACAACGTTGAAAACGTGTGGCTTCGTCTAGCTTCTAACGTAACCAATCATTTGTGGTTGTTTTTTGTAGGCAGTAAATTAAAACCACGTTCTACTAATGACTTCGATTGCGGTAAGTACACAGCATGCGATAAATTTAGTAGTTATTATTGATAAATTTTGAAGATGTGATACGTTTGTGGTAATTCCGTAATTTTCGATTTTTCTTTCGTGCTTCGGCAAAACAGAATACGCGAACGCGGCTCGGTGGTCTCGGCGTCCGGTTTGTGTGAGCAATGTTGGAATGAACTTGGGGGAGTCCGTAACGCAATGCACAAAACTGGGCATGGATCTTCTCCCTGCTGGTCTCGACCACAAAGAATACGCAGTCATTGTAAAAAACTACTTCCTACTATTCATGGTTCCGAGGCCGCATTTAGCCCTGTGGCTCGACACACCTCAGAGGTAGGCAATTTATCGTAATTTATGGCTGAATTGCTTTCTTAGCCAGTCACATTACCGCTTACGTCTGACTCACAGCACTCAAAAATTGGCTAACTGACTGGCGTAGTATGATTTGATTAAGCTATATTTTTAGAACAATTGAACATAAGTGCTACTTTTTGTTGCACGTTGTTTTTACAGTAATGTTGTCAGAGTGCCCCAGTTCTCATTTTTGTCGTTGTGACCTATCATACTGGTAGATTAAGAATCATGAGGATGGACATTCTTTAACCTATCCGCATATTACAATAGCAAGCAACTGTATTACAAAATAAGAGATAATGCAGACTGTAATCAATACTGCGTTCATTTGTTTCACAAGCTGAAAATTCTACCTTTTGATTGCATACGGCCCCATAAAACGGCTGGCACCGTAAGAAATGTCTCTGCATACGCGATGCCTTTCGATGTATCTCTTTCTTCTCCCTCCTCCCGCTCTACTACACGCATTATATCGTGCAAGTTTAATCCTCCATTGACTAACAACGTGAACTGTGTTGAAAACAACCTCAATAAAGTCCTAAAAGACACTAGTTTCCGCGGGTGATTAGTATAGAATAATGAATGGCACATGGAAGGTGCATGCGTATATTGTACAAATATATTCCATAAAGCAAAGTAAGCTCATTGTGAATGTTAAGCGGGACTGCATCAGTGGTGCACCTAAATTACTGAGCCGCGCCCTAAACAAGGGCTGAAAGAATAGCGTATTATCCTTACACCAGTTTGTAACTTCCTTTAAAAACACCTTGACATGAACGAGTCGGCACATACTCCGACGAATGCAGCGTGACTTAGACGAAGGGATGGAAACACCAAGAACAGAGACGAGCGCAGTAATCTCCCTCGTGTTGGTGGTTGAAGACATTGTTCTGCTTTCCGCTGCTGGCATAAAGTCGTGCGCATGCTCAATATAACTAGCGTTTGCGTTCTCGCTGAACTGGTATTGGTTAATGTTAGCGTTGTCATTGAACTCGTGCTCGTCTTGACAGCAAACGTGGTGCCAGTGGAGTGCAAGATATTACTGACATAAGCCAAAACCTTCCTACTGTTCGCAACTTATCTGTCGTTGATGGGCGATGGCTGAAGCTAGCAGTAGTCGTGATTTCAGCGTTGTTAGGCGTCCGGAAGGTGTGACTGTTCTGTTCGGTCTAAGCAGCAGCAGTAACCGAGCCTGCTGCGTAGGTGTCAACATGTACCGGCGTATACAGATTAACACCGTCCAGTTTCATTAGGCACGATTCTAAACTATGCTGTTACAGTAAATGCTTTGCCCTCCCGGTGTTAGTACAGCTTTGTTTTTCATTCCGACCTTACTCGAAGATAACACTTTGTTTGTCTATACGTGTTTCTGAGAGTAAGATGCTACAGTGTGAATACAACGTTCTGTGACAGACACTTTCGAAAAACGTTTATATCTTGTAGTTATTTTGTTTTTAGAGTAAATTCAAAGTGACTTATTTCGCATGTTTTTCCTCCACAATGGACAACGATAGCTGCGCTGTGATGTCCGACTGGAAAAATTTCAGCTTTCAATCTGTTCAGTGTGACAAGAGTGTTGCTTCGACACTCTGCATGTGTGAGTACCTCTCTGTTCTGTTTCCACGTAACATGTTGTAGATTATTTCACTGGTAAACTTAGAGAACCCCTGGCAGAGCGTATCGCAAGCTTTTGGTGTTGGTGATTGATCATAAAAAGAATTGATCAAATTAAGGGGTTCGTTGAGCTGTCGCCACGTTGGATGCCCCGATGCAAACATTGAGGCACCGACTCTGCCGTCTTAAAAAGCACCATCAAGCGACATTTTACTATTTACACGCAGACAAGAACCGGTGTAAAATATAGCTTTTAAATAAATGCAACGAATACTATAAGAACTGATGTTTCAATATCACCACTTGACTTCATTTGCATTCTGTTTATACCAAACAGAAGAATTATGCAATACTGAAATAATGGGCTCAATTATTTGCAAATTTATTCACCGAAGCTTCCTCCGCAGTCCGCCTACCCCCCCCCCCCCCCCCCCCCCCGAAAGAAGCCCGGCAGGATCATCGACAGAGTGAATGAACAGTTCACTGTCCAAAACTGCACTAGTCACTAGCTGTTCTATTCACTCAGAAAACTACCCAATAAATCAATAGTTCCGGGATAGCCTAACTATTGAAATTACGCGTCATAAACGCCACAATTACTCTAATAAAAAAATGCGCACCACTAGCAGGATTTTCAGGTTTGGTTGTTGCTATCGTCACGACCGTCAAGTGAGTCGTAGGGAAAGCAATAGACTTTGATTAGTGTCCACTATCTTGAATGCTTTTTGACAATTAGCGCGATAACAACTTAATATATGATTCATATGATCAAATTATTTAAATAATCAAGATTTGTAATTTATTATTGATGTGAACTCACCTTGTTCTTGTTTTATTCCACAGTCTCCAACCGATAAATGCCAGCTGCTGTTGACAACACCACAACTGAAGCTGTCGGTGGTGCTGTGGCTGTAACAAAATACCACTTAAGACCTTGTGTTACTTGTCGTTCAACGTTTTATTTACTACATCCCGAACAATACATTCCTTTTAACGTCTGAAACTTTTGTGTCTATTGCAGGTTGGTGCAATTGTTGGTTGATGATCGAATGTCGTATACCAAGTGATCACACATTTGCGCAGCCGTTTCGGGCTTCATGCATGAGTGAGAAATGTAGCTGGACTTAAGTACACACTAAATGCTTTGGCATTTTTCGCAAATTGGAATGATACGTGTGACGGAAACAGTTCGGACTTATGCTGTGGAATACAAACAGGACGAGTTGGAAAGGTTTCAGATAACCTTAACTCGTGTGTGCAATACGTCATAATACCTTGGCAAGTCGGAAATTGCTTCGCGAATTCAGAGTCAGGCATTTTCTTAAAATGCCCGAGTAGAGTGTGATGTTTGAATGTGCACCAGCATTCAGTGTGCGTTGTTCGCGCTGGGAACATCAGTCATGCGTGGTGATGTAACCTCGAGCTCACATGTTATTTTGCATTTCGCTCGTCGTGTTTTTGATCTGGCTCAATGTGAACAAATTCTCGGGTTAATGCGTAAAACCAATGTTTGATTATATGGGAGACCATTAAGAGAGAATGAATATGTCATCGCTATCGCTTCAGTTATGCTGCTGCAGAAAAAATTGCTTTCACTGTACGCACACAGTAAGAGGGCTGTTTTGTGAGCGTTCTGTCGGAACAAAATGGTAAAAGAGAGTCACACGGCATCGTTGGAAGCTTGTCTGATGGTCAAGACGTGAGAGCAGCCACAGAACAGGTTCATAACGGGTAGAGGTATCTTTTTGTTTGTAAAACGAATACAAAACGTTGTCCGGACGACTTCTATTAAACCGAGACCTAAGTGCTAGGGACCGGAGCTTTGTGTCTGGCTAGCTCAAATTTCGTGCTGATAGTTAGAGAAAATAGCAACCCTAACGCAGAAAGACCCCTGACATTGCGACATCATGTAGAGTAGCGTTCATACAAGTCAACATCATCAAATCGCCAGAGTCATTGCGCTGTTCAATCTCAAGCTTTGGGAAAACAATGCCTGTTAACGTTTTGACGTTCCGCTCTCACAATTCTATATTTCCGCATCAGCTGAAAATAGTTCTGAATTTACTCAGCCGGCCTACTGGCAATTTGCTTCCTGCCACCTTCTCGTGACATTTCGTCCATTCCACTTCCGTTCTGTGCCAGAACGCCAACAAAACACTCCCCCTCTCCCCACAGGACCCCTCTTAGAAGGAGCATGTCGAGCGTGAATAAAAACAACCTAGTTTAACAATTCGTTTCACAAATATAAATGAGAATATAAAAAGCGTACATTCACAAATAAATAAAGCATATATGTATTCCAGGTTTCAAAATCATGTGTTTTAATTACACATGGCTGAAACCAAACAGTAAACCTTGTCAATATATTCAAACAAACGACTATGTATAGCGGCTAGAATAATTGGACATTTTGGCGCGTAACAAAAATATTTCAAAGCTTACGAATATTTCTTGGTGATAATCGGAAGAAAGGATGAATCATAATGGTGCACATGCTACAACAGAATATGAAAATCCCATCGAACCTGCGTGCAAGAAAACACGTCAGAGAAAAAGCACCGTAAAAGCACAAGACTATACGAGTCACTAGTAGAAGCAGTTTATTAGATTGAAAAGTTTGGTGTTGATTTACCATAACATTTAGTGATGGCGGCAATGCCGCAGTGGTTAGAGCATCCGCCTGGCAAGCAAAAGGTTCGTGGCTCAAATCCCGGTGCCGCGCAGTTCCCAACCAGATAAAAAAAAAATCCGCGTGTTGATGGAACTGCATTAAGAGGCCTGGGGTGCAGCCTCACCGGTAACCACCGCCGGGAACGCACTCCCTCACCAGAGAAGGATTGGCCACCCTGGTGCAGTATCTGGCCACTACCTGCCACATGCATACGTCAAATAACTCACGGCCCTCAGTCCCCAGCAGCTGCGAAGCAACTGACCACGGCGGCGGTCATATCTGCAATGCAGCAGAGCGTGCTAACAATCTCTGGATCCGGACAGGCCGCCATTGGAACCTGAACTTGGCAACGTTTAACGCTAGAACCTTATCTAGTGAGGGAAGTCTAGCTGTATTATTCGAGGAGCTATAGGGTGTTAAATGGGATATAATAAGGCTCAGTGAAGTTAGCAGGACAGGTGAGGCTTATACGGTGCTACAGAATGGGCACGTCCTTTGCTATAGGGGCTTGGCTGACAGAAGAGAACTGGGAGTGGGGCTCCTGATCTGCAGAAAAATAGCTGACAACAGAGAAGAATACTATAGCATTAATGAAAGGGTCTTACGTATCGTAATTGAACTGAATAAAATATACAAGATGAAGGTGGTACAGGTTTACGCGCCTACATCCAGCCATGATGACGCTTCAGTTGAAAGCTTCTATGAAGACGTGCAATCGGCAATGAGTAAGGTAAAAACGCAGTATACTATAGTGATGAGCAACTTTAATGCTAAGGTAGGGAAGAAGCAAGCTGGAGACCAGGCAGTAGGAGATTGTGGCATCGGTCCTAGAAACGCCAGAGGAGAACTACCAGTAGAATTCGCAGAACGCAATAATTTACGGATTTTGAATACCTTCTACCGAAAACGAGGAAACCGCAAGTGGACATGGAGGAGCTCTAATGGCGAAAATAACAACGAAATAGACTATATAATGAGTGCACACCCAGGAATCGTGCAGGATGTGGAAGTGGTTGGCAAGGTACGATGCAGTGACGATGGAATGGTACGGTCTCGAATTCGCCTAGACTTGAAGAAAGAATGACAGAAACTGATACGCAAGAAGCCAATCAATGAGCTAGCACTCAGAGGGAAAGTACACAAATTCAGAGTGTCGCTGCAGAACAGGTACTCGGCTCTAAATGAGAAAACCAACCTTAGCGTAGGTACAATGAAGGATAATCTGACGAGTATCATTACGGAGTGTGCAGTGGAAGTTGGAGGCAGGGTAGTTAGACAGGACGCTGCAAAGCTTTCCCAGGAAACGAAGAATCTAATTAAGAAGCGTCAAATCATGAAAGTCTCAAGTTCAACAGACAAAACAGAACTGGCAGAACTTTCAAAGTTGATTAATAGGGGTAAGGTATGTGATGTAAGAAGGTATAACTTGGAGAGAATTGAACACGCTCTGAAAAACGGAGGAAGCGTCACAGCAGTGAAGAGGAAACTTGGGATGAGCAAAAATCGGATGTATGCACTAAGGGACAAACAAGGCAAAATAACTACCAATATGAATAGGTTAGTTAAAATAGCGGAGGAGTTTTACAGAGCTCTGTACAGTAGCCGAGACAACCACGACCCTAATACTATAAGAACTAGCAGTAACCAAAAAGACACCCCACCAGTAATAATAGAAGAAGTCAGAAAAGCTTTGGAGAGCATGAAAGGGGCAAAGCTGCTGGTGAGAATCAGGTAACATCAGATCTGCTGAAAGATGGAGGACAGATTGTGTTAGAAAAACTAGCCACCCTGATTACGAGGTGTCTCCTGACGGGAAGAGTACCAGAGTCTAGGAAGAACGCTAACATCATCTTAATACATAAGAAAGGAGATGACAAGGACTTGAAGAATTACAGGCCGATCAGCTTGCTCTCTGTAGTATACAAGCTATTTACGAAGGTGATTGCTAACAGAGTAAAGAAAACATTAGAATTCAATCAACCAAAGGAACAAGCAGGATTTCGAACAGGCTACTCAATAATTGACCACATTCATACTATCAATCAGGTAATACAGAAATGCTCAGAATATAACCAACCACTATACATAGCCTTTATAGATTACGAGAAGGCGTTTGATTCAGTAGAAATATCAGCCGTCATGCAGACACTACGAAATCAGGGCGTAGATGAAGTATATATAAACACTCTGGAAGAAATCTACAGGGGATAAACTGCTACCATAGTGCTTCATAAAGAAAGCAACAGAATACCAGTCAAGAAGGGTGTAAGGCAGGGGGACACAATCTCCCCAATGCTATTTACCGCGTGCTTACGGGAGGTTTTCAGAAGCCTAGAATGGGAACAGCTAGGGATAAGAGTTAATGGAGAGTACCTTAGTAACCTGCGCTTCGCCGATGACATTGCATTGCTGAGTAACTCAGGGGACGAATTGCAGCAACTCATGATTACGGAGTTAGACGAGGAGAGCAGAAAGGTGGGTCTTAAATTTAGTCTGCAGAAAACGAAAGTAATGTACAACAACCTCGGAAAAGAGCAGCGCTTCGAGATAGAGAATAGTGCACTTCAAGTTGTAAAAGACTATGTCTACTTAGGGCACGTAATACCCGCAGGGCCGAACCACGAAATTGAAGTAACTAAAAAATAAGAATGGGATGGAGCACATTCGGTAAGCACTCTCAAATTATGACAGGTAGATTGCCACTATCCCTCAAGAGGAAGGAATATAACAGCTGTATCTTGCCGGTACTTTGCTACGGAGCAGAAACCTGGAGACATACAAAGAGGGTTCTGCTTAAATTGAGGACGACGCAGCGAGCAATGGAAAGAAAAATGGTAGGTGTAACCTTAAGAGACAAGAAGAGAGCAGAGTGGTTTTGGGGACAAACGGGGGTTAAGGATATCATAGTTGAAATAAAGAAGAGGAAATGGACATGGGCCGGGCATGTAGCGCGTAGACAGGATAACCGCTGGTCAATAAGGGTAGCTAACTGGATTCCTAGAGAAGGCAAGTGGGTTAGGGGGAGACAGACGGTTGGGTGGGCAGATGAGATTAAGAAGTTTGCGGGTATAAATTGGCAGCAGCAAGCACAGGACCGGGTTAACTGGCGGAACATGGGAGAGGCCTTTGTCCTGCAGAGGGCGTAGTCAGGCTGATGATGATGATGATGATGATGATGATGAAAAACTTTTAGTGAGAATTTGGAACGAAATAAGATAACCAACAATCATACGTGTGGGGAAAGTGGAAATAATGCATCGAAGTAAAATGTGTTAGATAGCATAACATGTTAAAACTAGGGAATCCTTAGCGGTCATTACACTGTAGCGTAGACAAAATGCATCTAACTCAAGGGGAAAGATAGAATGAAGACATAAATTTGTTAAATTGTACTTGTAAAGTATTTCTGATAGCGATAATGAGTAAATGACAATAAATATTGCATTAAACCTTACTGCTACTATTCCAATTTCTCTTCAAAATAACTACTTACGGTGTCTGGTTTGAATGTACAGGTAAATAGTTCTTGCTCTTGGCCGTTAGGATTATCGGTGATGCTGTTTACTGTATTGTTCCTCCAATCTCATATCAAGAAACTATCATCATCATGAACGAAAACATGCCACAGAAATTGACTGAATCCCACTACGCACCACTGGTCCACTACAAAGGAGAAGGGTGTATTTCTCGAGAAGTGTACTGTTCATTTTTAAAGGAGTGCACTGTTCACTCGCACATAAGCTCTGGCAATGTACCGCGTTACCTCAGAGACTTCACCAATGAGTCCGACTGGAAAGAGGTACTCAGGAGCCCCAATCTTCAAAACCAACTAAATGGTCCAGCGGGCCCAAGAACTGACAAACCGCCACCACGTTCCCGCCCCGAATCGGGAGTCGCCTACAGTAATGGCTTCTAGGATGTTCTTCGTGGATACCCTTGTGGATCAAACTCCTCAGGACCTTTTAATAAGGTTCTTGACCGACCGACCGACCGACCGACCGACAAGAATGCTCTATTATTACGACAAGAATGCTCGACAGCAAGAATGTTCTATTATTACGAGAGTGTATGAGAGCAGCCAACGAGACACCATCTTTGCTACAGACAGTTTAGGTAGGGTGGCTAGAATCCTGGTTTAGGCTGAAGACAACTTGTCTTGGATTTGTGTTAGTTACGGTTGGCTTGTACAACCGATTATTGTGTACTATACTTGTTTATTTTTGTGAGTCCATTGTGAGTGTAAGCTTACTGTTTGCCGTTTTGTTGGGTGTGATAAAACGCGTTGGTGTCTTGCCATAAGCCTGTCTACCCCATCGTCTTCCAGTCGAACCATCAACAAGAGCTCCCGATATAGTTTGTGACACAGGGAGAGACGTTCTTTTCGTGCCGTCTGTGGTGGTGGTGTTGTTTGTGAAAATAGTTCACTTCAGGAAATGTACTAGAAAGTAGCGGCATATAACATGCTTGAGTGGCCAAACTCCATTCCCTGACGCTAATGAAGCTAGCCACTGCCCAAGTGCGCCTCATGAAAGAACGTTGAGCACCTAAGGTGGAGCAACCGAACAGGTACTTCTCCTAAACCTCTCTAGTTGGTATGGAAAAGGGGGGTCAAGAAGGAAGTGGGTTGGCACGGCATGAACTGACGACGTGGTAGGTGTCGGCCAGAACCTGACAGGTCAAGCAGGTGCCACTAATTTTCGGCGAAAAATGTCTGGCAACAGCTGGGTTGTGGTATAGTGTTCGTTTGGAGGCGGCGTAGTATTCGCTAGTACGCTTTTCACAGACCACGTGCGGCTTCCGGGTAGAGGTGGTGTGAATCCTGGTGACAGGCCAGAATATCGCGGAAGTACGTCCGGCTCGTATCGCTATATTCAGTCTCGGGACATGGAGGATCAAAGGCCCGCATGGGAGAAGCGTGAGCAGCGGCGTTCACCGCCTTGTTGCCTGGCAGGCGTGGGTGGCCTGGAGTCAATACTACACGAATAGGGTGAAGATTAAAGCAACAAGAGGCTGCCCAAACTAGGAGAGCTGCCTGAGGGGTGATAGAGCCCTGAAGATATCAAGGACACAGACTGAGCGCGAGTCCGTGAGGATGGTGTGTGAGCTGGGATGCAAGGCGGCCAAAGCAATGGGCAACCTCCTTAGCTTGCGCTGCAGAGCTGACTCTAATGGAGAGCCCATCGACGTGCTTTCCCTCTTCGTTGATGGTGGCCGTCAAGTGACCCGAGTGGGAGAGGACCCAGACGTCCTCGTAGAATATGGCAGGGTGATCAGAGTGTAGCGCCTAAAGGGCCGCGGAGCTTGCGGCCGGGATGTTGCTCGGGGTTCATATTGTAGGGTAACGTCTCCATCCATATTTCTGGACACCAAGTACTGGTATGGGTGTCGAAATATCCTGGCTGAAAATTGCATGGAAGCCGGGCCTGTGTAGTAGACGGCACCCTAAGGGGGTCTGCAACAGACGATGAATTTGGCGGAATTGATGAGCTTCCAGCCACTCTGCAAAAAAGTTATGCCCCCGCAATGCCACGAATTGGCTGTTGGAGGTGGAAATTGGAAGTTAAAGGGCACATTGGTACACTGAACGAAAGGGGACGTCCAGCTGGTGCTCGAGGAGGGGACGCAGGCGAAGATAAGGTGAGGCATACAGAGCGCGGCTGTTATCAAATGAATGGGCAAACCACTGGAACAGGGTCCCATGGAGGCCGCCGCCTTTTGTAGAGACCAGCTGTACCAAACAGTTCACCTGTTACTTGGTGCTTCGGAGGCGGGCTGCTATTGTGCCCTTGGGATACAAGGATGATGTTAGGTGAAGCCCAAGAATCCCAATTTTTTCGACTGACAGGATGGGGCCAGACGGAAGAAATATTTGGAGTGGAGGTAAGCGGTATATCGAGGGAATGTCTCGACACAAAGCGGTGGGAGCACAGCACGTGGAAGCGCATGAAAGCTGTTTACCAACGTCTGCCGAGAGAGTGTGTGAATGCTCCAGCAGACCGCGCCTTTATGATGATGATGATGATGATGATGATGACCTCAGATGAATGGCGCTCACCCACAAAGGGGGATGGGCCAAGAACCGGGTGACAGGATACTTACATGAAACTAAAACCAATTTTAAATATTAGTTTAGAGAAAAAAAAACTTCGAATAAACGAAAATGGTTGCTGAGCAAGCGGTCAAACCATCTCTTGTTCCTGACAGGCATAACTACGAGTTGTAAACTAGAAATCTGGGGTGCGATGCAGAATGGCCCGAGGTTCTCGGGCAACTAAGATCGCTCAGCGGCGGCCATGGCATGATGACAGTGCGGATCTATCTATCTATCTATCTATCTATCTATCTATCTATCTATCTATCTATCTATCTATCTATCTATCTATCTATCTATCTATCTATCTATCTATCTATCTATCTATCTATCTATCTATCTATCTATCTATCTATCTATCTATCTATCTATCTATCTATCTATCTATCTATCTATCTATCTATCTATCTATCTATCTGTCTGTCTGTCTGTCTGTCTGTCTGTCTGTCTGTCTGTCTGTCTGTCTGTCTGTCTGTCTGTCTGTCTGTCTGTCTGTCTGTCTGTCTGTCTGTCTGTCTATCTATCTATCTATCTATCTATCTATCTATCTATCTATCTATCTATCTATCTATCTATCTATCTATCTATCTATCTATCTATCTATCTATCTGTCTGTCTGTCTGTCTGTCTGTCTGTCTGTCTGTCTGTCTGTCTGTCTGTCTGTCTGTCTGTCTATCTATCTATCTATCTATCTATCTATCTATCTATCTATCTATCTATCTATCTATCTATCTATCTATCTATCTATCTATCTATCTATCTATCTATCTATCTATCTATCTATCTATCTATCTATCTATCTATCTATCTATCTATCTCAGGGGCGTCCATGATAACCCTAGTGTTATTGTCAGAGGAATCAATCATATATGAATTTTATTCTCATTGATGCAAAACAGCAACAAATGGGAGAGTGAACAAACAAGACACATCACTGTATTCAGCTTTGTAATCATCAATATTTATTAACCCCGAAGCTAATAAAGCACGCCATTTAATTCCCCGTTTGAATATAATGTACTGTTATATAGTTTTTTGAATACCTTCGTCTGAATTTCCGGCAACTCCGTCGCGTTTCTCTGTACCGAATAAAGTCGCATTCAATTGAATTTGATCGGTTATCTGTTTATGTCTGCAGAGGTTACTGCACATCTGTCGTTGGTCTCTGCAGAGTTGGGCAGTGCTCTCAATGATGTGATTTAAGTTGTTTGTTAACATTACTTCTTTTGATACTCAAGCGGAAATTGCAGGTGGTAGATTATTGTTCTCCAGCTCGTTGTGGGTACGTGCCATGGGGTGTTGCAGTATTGTCAACATCGTGCTCCGTAACGGCGTTTTCTTCGCGTAGTGAAAACGAAGCTGAATCGTGGAAGACATGGCGGCTTTTACCGCTCGCCTCGGCTCCACCCGTCCGCCTTCGTGCTCGCAGGTTGTGCAGGTCAGATGTCAGGGATCGCTGTTCGCCTTGGCTTTGACGGGGTTTGCAGTAGCGCTGCTCTCGCAGTTAAACACCGCGGAGGCCAGTGCCTACGATAGCACACGCCCTCGCAGTGGTGTGCAAGGGAAACTAGAAGGTATGTTGATAATGCAATCAATCAATCGATCAATCAATCAATCAATCAATCAATCAATCAATCAATCAATCAATGCAAGAGAATACTGATGACGCGCAGACGTGACATTCATGTTTCAACACAGGTCAATTAGACCTGATGTCTCACTACTTATGTGTGTTTGCTCGAGCACTGCATGTTTTTCAGCTGGTACAGATAGAAATCGTCAAGAGCATTCTGTAGACGCTAATGTAACAGGCAAAATGATTTCAGGTATGACTCTAATTTCACTAAATAGACAATAAAAACAGCAACGATGGTAAATATAGCATTCTTCTCTCTTACTGTCTGTCTTTGTTGCGATCTTTACCGAAACTCACAGCATGCTCCAGCAACAAACTTAACCATACGCCCTCTGAATTTGTTGAACGTGTCCTTGCATTAACAGAGGCTTGTCATAAGAAGTGAAATAGTAGGCGAAAGAAAACTTAATAAGGCCAAATGTTCAACTGTCCCGTTGCGCAGTTTCTAAACAAAAACGTTAAAGTCGAATGGCGGGGCCAACGCCCTTGATATATACTTACGCCACTAATTACACCGTGAGATGACATTACCATGCGACTGCATTATAGCTTTGCAATTGTTCATAAGCCGCCATTTTATGACGTCATCTAGTGACATCATTGGCTACGGCAATTGATATCGTCAGTGGGTCAAAGGTGGGCTGGTTCCAGAGGAATTGAAATGCCACGTCAGGTGTAGATAACATTAAGAAGGGGGGGGGGGGGTTGGAGCAGTTTTAACGAGGAAGAATGCTTATATAGTGTATTGTGCGTCTCCCACACTTCTGCTAATATCTTTGAACAAGTGGTCTGCGATTTTATGACTGTATACATGCATTAAAAAAATTTGAAGCAAGCTTTCGTGTTCAAGAGTTACAGAGAGTGTTGGTGTCACAGATTCGGAGCTCTTCCGGTAATACTGTTTCTTCTGCTCCTTGCGGAGCAAGTCTATTCGGTCGGCAGATCTAGAGTGATTCATGTATGTCCCATAGGCAGATATGGTGGAGCTCCGTCGCCAGATTCACTCCACAGAGCAATGTTTTCAACTTCGGTAAATTTGATGGACTTGACTGAAAGTGTCAAGCGCCCCATGCCTTGAAACAGTGCCAAATTTGGCCACGCTAACAGACGCCGGCCGCGTCAGATGCACTTCGCATTGGAGCTCACATTTTGCTAGCGCAGCATCGCTGTGCCCACACCTGCAATACGAGAGATGCGTGCATCGCGTTCCATTCTGACCCTTTTCTCCTGAGGGAGCGCCTTCTGTCACCATCCGCCAAAGTGGAGTGCTCCGGCGCAGAGCTCGTCGGCCACTCCGAATCTGCCAATCGATGATACCATGTGAAAGGTAGCATACCTTCCTCTTGTAACTCCATCGAGTTAAATGAATATACGATGAACCGCATGGCCCGGTTGTGCTTTCGGAACGACGTATGAAAAGGCGAAAAAGAAAAAAAAAACTAGCCGTGGTAGCAAACTGATCATATGAGCGCCTTTACGTGCTATAAGTGTTTGGTGACACAGCTTGCAGTTAATGGTGTATATATGAATATATCCGTCCATCCACCCGTCCATCCATCCATCCATCCATCCATCCATCCATCCATCCATCCATCCATCCATCCATCCATCCATCCATCCATCCATCCATCCATCCATCCATCCATCCATCCATCCATCCATCCATCCATCCATCCATCCATCCATCCGTCCATCCATACATCCGTCCATTCGTCCATCCGTCCGTCCATTCGTCCGTCCATCCATCCATCCATCCATCCATCCATCCATCCATCCATCCATCCATCCATCCATCCATCCATCCATCCATCCATCCATCCATCCATCCGTCCATCCGTCCATCCATCCATCCATCCATCCATCCATCCATCCATCCGGCCGTCCAGTCATCCGCCCATCCGTCCATCCATTCTTCTATCCACCCATCCATTCGTCCATCCATCCATCCACCCATCCGTCCATACGTCCGTCCACCCATCAATACATCCGCCTGGGACATCGAGCTGTCCTTGATTTTATTTCTTGAGAGTATGCCTAAGTTGCTATTGCATAACCTTACTTTATGACGAACGCGAACGACTGGTCACAACGTATCAAGGAAAACGTGGATGTCGTGACTGGCTCTGTTCACATGCTATAATGTTGGTGCTCTGGTGGCCGTGTCGATGTACAAGAGCTATGGCTTGAGAAAAGTGTAGGCAAACATAAGTGACCAGTTCTAAGATGCAAATGATGACACGCATGCCCCGTTCAGCATAATATACGCTACATGGTCCTGAAGCGCTCGCGGGCATTTAATTAAACATGCAGGTCGCCATATTGGTATGAGAAGACATTTCTCAAGGGAGAGTCAATGATAATCAGCGAATAGAAATTATTTCATGCGTGTCACGGGTCACATGGTTTACGTGCCCCGGTGATAGTGCGCTGATGTCCAGTTCACTGACTTGATAATCACAATATTTGTGTTGCGCGAGGTGAAAGTACGATGACCATAGATGATCGGTAGCAGTATAAAAATCGTGACGTGCACGTCATGTAGGGCATCACTCAGATGTCACGCACATGGTGCACTCGCCCCGCCGCGGTGGTCTAGTGGCTAAGGTACTCGGCTGCTGACCCGAAGGTCGTGGGTTCAAATCCCGGCTGCGGCGGCTGCATTTCCTATGGAGGCGGAAATGTTGTAGGCCCGTGTGCCCAGATTTGGGTGCACGTTAAAGAACCCCAGGTGGTCAAAATTTCCGGAGCCCTCCACTACGGCGTCTCTCATAATCATATGGTGGTTTTGGGACGTTAAACCCCACAAATCTCTAATCTAACATGGTGCACTCGTGGCTGCTTCACTAGCGTAATATACATCAAAATCGGCTCAGCGTCACGTGTCTACAGGAAGAAAAGATATGACAACATAATGGCAACCATTGGCAACATGAAAATAATGACACGCATGTCATGTACAGTATGATATACGAACCATTATGATGTGCTCGTGGCCGGTTTGCTAGCTTGATGTAGCCTGAATGTTAGTACCCGAGTTGACAGTATGACACACAAATATGAAAGGTAGAACATGAAAAATAATGACATGCATATCATGCGCAGCATGATTAACATACGGTGCTAATGGTGCAGTGCGCGGTCCGTTCAGAGGTTTCATGATAAGCCAAGGTTGGTATTGTATGGCGTGACTTCATGATGAACACAAATGACAAGTATTAACATGAAAATAAAGAAGGACATGCAATACAAAGCATTAGTTACGTTGCATGGTCTTGGTGCGCTTCCGGTCATTTCGTTATGCGGATATATGCCAAGATTGGCATGGCATCACATGAGTGTGTGGCAGAAAGAATCGACAAATCCCGGATTGTACATTCTAGAATATACGTTTAATCACGGTATATTCCAGATAGTACATGAATGAACGTTTGACGAGGATTCGATGTTTATAGGGCACAAAGCGTCGCGGCATTGGTGTCTGCGTTTGCCTCAAGAACAAACGGGGAGATATATGGAACTCTTTGCTGGCTGCTTCACTTTACATAGATTCTCACTCGGCGCAGAGAATCTGCCAGATTTTTTTTTTCACGTCATCTGGTTTCGGTCTAACGAACGTCATGAATTTGGGTGATCTGTGAGGTTATGACGACTTGATATGGAGATGCCATTGCTGCGATGATTTTTTTGTGTAATACGTGCTGAAGTAAGTGGCATCAACTCGAGTGATAACAACGAGTCAATGAGCATTTCATGAGGCATCTAAAGCTTTCACCTTGAAACTTCACCTTACCCAGCACACCAGATGGATCCTGTCCGGTTCGGAATTTTGGGTAGTTTTGCTAACGAGTAGTACTCAAACACCGGCACAAAATATGTCTCCTGAAATGTTTCATCTACCTCTCTTTTGCTAGTTCTTCAACGGCGTCAACTTGCAAAAAGTGCTGTTTCGTCAGTCAGTTCGAGACTGCAACACGATGTCCTTATTAAAACGAGGAAATTAAGAGTGAAATGCGGTAAGTACAGTGGTGCTTCTCTATCGTACGTAACGTGGCCATGATTTTACGACGACCATTCGTTCATGTATACCATCAGGTGGTCAACGATAACGAAAAAAACGTCCTTTCGAATTTGTATGTGGATTACTAAAAGAACCTTATCGATTTGTACAACTTTCGTTAAACACAGGGAAATCAGACAATCAGTGTTTTGCGGAAATTTTAACTGAGCTAACGGCAATGCTTCGGTATGATGTATTGCTGAGTGAAGCTTTTCAGAAGGCTCTTCGCACTTGTGTTCACTTAAAAGGGCGTTGTAGTTGTCGCTTCACCACGTAAGGACGTACACTGTCTGTTCAAACAACTCGGCCAGAGGGACTGACATTAGTCAAGCGAAGTTTTAAGCACAAGAATAAATTGCGGTTGGACGAAAATGAACCACACGTTCAAAGGTCAATATTCGAAAGTCAGAGTTGTGAAAGGGTTGATTACTGAAAGGGCTAGGTCACTCCCAATGCAATTAAGGAGACGAAAATAATATATGATGAATTTCCGCATCAATCGAAAAATAACAGATGTTTGAGAACTTAAAACTTGCTCCTACAGGCGTTAATTTGTTCGTTTGCAGTGTACTTCACGGAATGGCCACCCCAGACCTACTGTTACGTTCGAAACAGTGCGGATTTCAACACACACGCTGAAGTCACTCAATATTGTTATTTGATTGATATGCGCCCACTCAGTGTGATTTATACACCAATGTACCGCATTTGCCGGCTCCTACAACTTTTTGGAATCAAGGAGAGCAGGTTGTGGGTCAAAGACTTGTGAGTAAAACTTTTTTTCTACGCTACATGGCACATACTTACTTGGTTACGAAAATCAGCTTTGCTTGCACTAGCACCGCAATGGTAAAGAACATTGGGGCTGATTGGCACCCAAGCAGTCGTGAAAGTTACTCTTCTGCTAAGCTTTGCAAAACTAGCTTTCCCGTTTGTTTATTTTTATCTTTCTGTCAGGCTGTTGTGCTTTTTTTGTCTGTGTTTGTTTCTTTCTCTCTCTTTCCATCTATTTTTCCCCTTATCATTGTTTGGGTTTTCCCTTTCTCACCCCCTCTCTCTTCCTCTCAGACGGCACTTCCGGGCTCTTGTCTCTGCACACTCCCACGTTTCAAAAAAATGCTTCAAGGCCTTGAATTCGGGCGATCTTGTGAGAATGCGCCCTCGGCAAGCTGCACAGAAAACATATAAGTGAGGGCTGGGGACATAAGACGAGCGCTAACCTAAAATTATGTTTAATCTAGGAATTCACGTCTATTTATATCGCTCAGACGACATCACAAGAACACGTAGAACGCTTCATAACTGAACGCGTACACCCCACTGGTAAAAAAAAATTATTTGTGCATGGCTTACTGTAAAGTCAGTATTTTTAAGTGAGCTTTAAGTGAGCGTTCGTATTGTGGCTCTGTTTGTCGCTTGTGTCTTCGTTTTGTTTTTGCGCTAGCTACACAAGCATAGAACTCTAACGTTCTCGCTGTCTCAAACTGCGTGTAATGAGCAAAGTGGAGGCGCGATAGACGGAACAGGCTAACCACGCGCTCATGTTTATTCTAACAGAAAGAAAAAAATGAACATGTTCAGTGCACTTTGCTGAACATGCGGTCCGCACTGAGCGTTGTCTGATTCTGCGGTATGTGCAACGTGCTGACGTGAGCTGCACGACTGCGTTTCTCTCGAGGTTCCTTCCCTCGTAATTCATGAGCTCAACTAGCTGCGTCGTGGGCTGGTGCTTGGCACTGGTTGGTGGCTTGCAAAGTTGCGATCATGAGTAAGACTCGAAAGGCGTTTCGAGAGTGCAGCAGGCATCCGGAGGATCTAAAGGGCCGCTCACTTGTACTTGTAGGACGTGATTGAGGATATTAAAATTTTTCCATCAGCAGGTGGGCATATTGTGCTAACTTTTGGACCAACGAGACTTCTTGACGAACGTATGTTAAACGTTATACAAGGGCCCTCACGATTTTATTATTGAGAACTAACGGATAATTACACGAAGGAAGGTATAGGGTATGTTAATACTAGTAATTTTGAAGTAATTGTGAAGGGAGAAATGTGCACTAACAGTTACGCCAGGACGAGGGTTTTGTCTTGGCAGACTTGATGCCTTCTAGTATGTGAGTGATTATTGGTCAGCTGAGAGCTCGCATTGAAATCTCCGGGACGCCAGCAAGGCCGAAAACTGTCTTCCACACTCGTCCCTCATGGCTACTGGCGATGCTAGCTGAAACACAATCAATTAAAGTGCAGATATATACCCTAAAAGTGGAGAGAGGATCGGCCGCCACAGAACCAGAGTTGGTAGAGCATCGGAAGCATTAATCGTAGGTCGCAGGTTCAATATATGGCAAATGTTATTGTTCACTTAACTTTCTTCACATTTAGATTATTATTGCCGCATTCAACCTGCAGAGGAGAGCTCGCACAGCCAGAGAGGAAGACGAAGCTCTTGCCCGGTCCTCTTTACGAGCGCCTTTCATCTTTAATTAAAGTGAGCTCTCCTATATCGAACTACTGCTGTGTCTGCGTCGTGACACTGGTGGAGGTGCTGGGTACATGTCCAGGACACCTTCCAACAGCCCGGGATCTAGTCCACAAAGACTTCCACTCGTCGAAACACCCGTTCACCGCACCAGCCGCCGCCTGTTAGGCCTGAGCCCAGAGTTCGGTCCTTGGACGGAAAACATGACCACGCCGGGAAGCAGTTGCCCCACCATGACGAGCCCAAGCATGACACAGGTGACTGTTTTCACCCCTAAAACTCCTGTGGACTTCCATGGCAACACATATGAGGACGCAGATGACTGGCTTGAGGAGTTCGAGCGCACAGCCAACGTTAACGGGTGGAACGCCGCACAGAAGTTGGGGTACGTGTATTTCCCTCTTCAAGACGGGGCTCGCACGTGGTTCACGAATCACGTGTGGTCAACGTGGGACGAGTTACGGCGGAAGTTCCTGGACACCTTCGCAAACACCGAAAGGCGGGAGCATGCACAACGACTCCTTGAATCACGGATTCAAAAGCCAAACGAGTCTGTTGCTATGTTTGTTGAGGACATGGCTCGTCTCTTTCATCGAGCCGATCCCGATATGTCCGAGAACAGAAAGATCAGCCACCTCATGTGTGGTGTTAAAGAGCAGCTGTTTGCTGGTCTCGTACGGAACCCACCTTCAAGCGTCGACGAATTTTCGAAGGAGGAGACCGCCATAGAACGCGCACTACAGCTACGGTACCGCTAGTGCGACCGTCCAAACAACAGCGGACAAATCAGCGCAACCGCCTTGACCATTGTGACTCCTGACGAGCGTTCTTTGCGTGACCTGATACGCGAAATTGTGCAAGAAGAGGTGAAGAAGCTCGCCGCCACATCGAATGTCTGCGCGATTGCGTCGGTCACAGAAGTTGTTCGCCAAGAAATAAGGCAAGCGCTTTCACTTCCGGAGCCGAACGCTGAAATAGTTAGGCCAACATATGCAGATATTCTCCGTCGACAGCCTAGATCTAACGTGCCGCCACCTCAACAGTACCACCAGCAACAGCCACCGACAGTGCCTTGATACTACAGGGAAACGTCGACGCCGATGCGACCCCCACTCCGCAAAACTGACATATGACGTACCCCTGACTACAGGCCCCTGTGCTTCCATTGTGGGGAAGCAGGCCACATCGTGCGGTATTGTCCTCATCGCGTTGCCGGGTATCAAGGATTTCCGTCCACTACCCCTCGGCGCTATTTCGACGGAAGACGCAACGTTGAAACGAGCGCGATGATCCCGCGAGACGTTTCTCCTGGGTTCTGGTCACGCTCGCCCTCACCAAGTCATTTTCCCCGATCTAATAGAGGTAGCACCACGGACATGGCGAGAGGAAGGTCTCCCAGTTCACGCCGGGGAAACTAAAAGCAGCGACCTTAGGGGGGAAGGTTGCGAATTGCCCTAAGATTTGAAAATCCCCCATTACCGCCGCATGAAGTGCCACACATTTCGAATGAACCGACGAAAGACGACATTGTCACCGCCGACATTGCACTTTCAATTGACGGTCACGACGTGACCGCACTGGTCGACACTGGTGCGGACTTTTCAATAATGAGTGCGAATCTGGCCGACCAACTCAAGAAGGTAAAAATGGAATGGACGGGACCGCAAATTAGAGGAGCCGGAGGCCAGCTGCTGACATCTACTGGAAAGTGCACTGCACGAATCAAGATCGGGGGTTCATCATTCGTGGCAACCTTCGTTATTTTATCTGAGTGCTGTAAACAGGCCATCTTGGGTATGGATTTCCTGCGGGAGTACGGTGCCATTATAAATATACCGGACGGTGTACTGACTTTCTCAGCGGACCATAGCGCAGCGCTGCAGCGCAAGCCCATGCGCGTGATTGACGACGTGACCGTGCCACAGTTGTCATGCCGCCTCGTCCCTGTCACGTGTAACACGCAGCATAGTGGAGAAGGTGTCGCGGAACAAATATCGACGCTTTTACTCTCTCGAGGAATCGCTATTGCCAGAAGTCTCGTCAGTGTAGTGTCTGGGCAAGCAGATGATGATGATGAAGAACATTTATTACAAAAGAGAGAGGTACGGGGCCAAAGCATGACCCTGCTACATGGTCGGCGTCCTTAGTCCGGGACACCGCATGACGAGGCCCCTACTCGCGCCCGTCTCACCAGAGCCCGTTGAGACTCTAGTGATGAGCAGTTGAGGAGGGCAGTCTCCCATGCCTCTCGGGAAGGGGTAGGGGAAGGGGGTAGGTGGGGATTTTTCGTACATGCCCATACCATGTGGAAGATATCACACGTCTCCCCACAGTGTGGGCACCGCCCATCTGTGTTCGCATCGAAATGCTTTAGGATTGCAGGACAGAGTAGAGTACCTGTCTGCAGGCGCCTTAGAGTTCGCTCTTCCGCCTTACTCAGCCCCTTTGCAGGAGCCGGGTAAAGACGGTGAGTGTCACGATAATAGGTGAGAATTTCTTTGAACCGCAGCAGCGGTGTATTGGCCTCCGAGTCATAAGAGCCAAGGTGAGGAGCCCGGTGGGTAAGCGCTCGGGCGGCCGCGTCAGCGGCCTCATTACCTCGTAGGCCCTGATGGCCAGGAGCCATAGGATGCGTTTCGGGGCTGGATCAGCGAGAGCCCGTTTTAGAATTTGGCTGGCTAGGGGGATATCTCTCCTACCAAGTAATGAGTACATGCTTTCCTGGAATCCGTGATGATAACTTTCGAGTTGGGGTCCGCAGCAGCAAGCGCTATCGCGACTTCCTCAGCGCGCTCTGGATTTTGTGCTCGGAACGAGAGCCCATTGACATGCTTTTCCCGGTGAACTACAGAGGCCGTGTAAAATCCCGTGGGCGAAGGCCCTGCTATATCTACGTAGAATACACCAGGTCGGGAGCCGTGTTGCCTCTCAAGCGTCCGAGTCCGCGCCTGTCTTCTGCTTTCGTGCGTGTGCTTATCCATGTTACTGGGGAGTGGAGCGACCGAGAGCATATGCCGCCACAGTTCCGGAATACGCTCCGCCTCCTCTGCAGTGCAAGTGTGTTGTATATGTAAGCGGTTTAGCAGGCGGCGCCCGGGAGCCGTCTGCACGAGCCGCGTATATTGATTCATAAGGTGGGCCTCCCGCAACTCCTGGTAGGAGTTGAGCACACCTAACGCCTTCAGTTTGGCGTTGGAAGTGGCCACCGGGAGATCCAGAGCTCGTTTAGTAGCCTTGCGAATGATGGCATCTATTCTTTCGTCTTCTTGCTTGTTAGTGCGAAGGTATGGGACGGCGTAGAGGATCCGGCTAGTCACGAAGGCATGCGCGAGCCGAAGCGCGTCCCTGCCCCGCAGACCACCCCGCTTGTTGGAAACGCGGTGGATCATGCGCCCTACCTGTTCGCCTATTCTCTTGAGTTTCGCTATAGTGGAGTCCGGTCTGAGTCTGTGGTGAATGAACAGGCCCAGAATCCGGAGCTCCTCCGCCTCTCTGATGGGAACCCCAGACAGGGAGATGTGTATGGCTGACTTATCTCTTGGCTTCGCTCTAACGTGCAGAAGCTCAGATTTGTTTGGAGCACATTGGAGTCCACAATCGTTGGCATACGCCTCGACTATGGATGCGGCCTGCTGAAGGCGTTCCTGCATTTCACCAAGGCTCCCTTCAGTGGTCCAGATTGTAATATCGTCGGCATATACTGCGTGTTGTGTGCCTTCCACCCTGGCCAATTCGCTTGGAAGGCGCATCATAGCAATGTTGAAAAGGAGTGGTGATAACACTGCTCCCTGTGGGGTACCCCGTGTTCCCATAATGTACGGGCCATATTCCTCGTCCTCGATCCGAAGAAGTGCCTGGCGTTTAGAGAGAAAATCTCTGACATATGCAAAGGCCTTAGCCCCGCAATCAGTGGAGCTCAAGTTAGCCAGGATGCTGCTGTGTTTAACATTGTCGAAAGCCCCCTTCAGATCAAGGGCGAGGATGGCTTTATCATTGTGTTGCATACTTATGGGCTGTATGACGGCCCTATGGAGCTGGAGAAGGACGTCCTGTGCAGACATGTGTGGGCGAAACCCAAACATGGTGTCTGCAAAGAAGCCCTTGCCCTCAAGGTATGGGGAGAGGCGATCCCGTACCATCGTCTCCATAAGCTTGCCCGCGCACGAAGTCAGTGATATGGGCCTCAGATTATCCGTATTCACGGCCTTGCCTGCTTTGGGGATAAAAGTCACAAGTGACGTTTTTCATTCGGAAGGGAGCGCACGGCCGTCCCAGATCTCGTTCATGTATTCCAATAAATGGAGGTAGGCTGTGTCAGGGAGGTTTGCCAACAGCTTTACTGTTATGCGGTCCAGCCCCGGAGCCGTACCCCTGCGCATTTTAGCTAAAGCCGCTTTAAGGTCATGCAACTCAAAACGGGCATCGAGTTGGTGGTTAGGCTTACCAGAGTACGTGTACGCCGGCCCAGGCGGGTCCTCCGTACGACAGAGATACCTATCGCACAGAGCATCCGCAAGCTGTGCCGGAGTGCCTTGGTACCCTTGCAGAGCTCGCCGGAGCTGCTTCTGCGCCTCCCCTCTCGTTTGAGAGGGGTCTATGAGACTGCGAAAGAGACGCCATGTCCCCTTCGAGCTCATCTGACGAGCTGCGGCGTCGCAGCGGGCTATCCAATTTGAATCTGAGAGTTGGGCGGCATACGCTGCAGCTTGTTCCGTGAGTTGGGCTATGCGGATACGTAATTTGCGATTAGTCTTCTGCTTTTTCCAACGTTTTGTTAAGCTTCGGCGCGCCTCCCACAAGTGTAGGAGGTGATTGTCAACTGCGGGGATTTCTTCGTTGGTTTGGAGGGTAGTAGTAAGTCTTTCTGAATGTTGTTTACGTGTTGAGCCCATTCTGCATAGCCTCCAGAAAATAGTACGGGAGGGATAGTCTGATTGCGAAATTGGGTCCAATCGGTCAACTTGGCTTGACCGCATTTTTTATGAGCTGACTTTTCCAGGAGTGTGACCCGGGGAAGGCAGTGATCACTGCCTAGAGAATCGCCCAAGTTCTCCCAGGTAGCATCCTTAGCGTTTTTTACGAGAGAGAGGTCCGGACACGTGTCACGGGTTACCGAGTTCCCCACTCGAGTGGGGTACGCCGGATCCGTGAGCAGCGTGAGGCGAAGGGTGGAGATAAGCTCCGCCAGCTTACGTCCTCTGGCCTTCTCGTAGTGATAGCCCCAGTGAAGGCTGGGAGCATTGAAGTCTCCTACGATCACTAAGGGGTCCTTGTCTGCCAACTTGATCGCCCGGAGGAAGATTTCGCTAAAAGTTACGCGGGGCTTATGCGGGGGGCTGTATATATTTAGGATGTGTATTGACTGGTCGCGACGTCTGAGAGGCAGTACTCTGACCATTGTGTATTCTTGTTCAGTACTTAAGTTTAAGTCGACCTGAATAGCGGTATATGCCTTGTTCACCAGGATGCATGACGAGGGCCGCCCCTGGAAAGTGCTATAGCCAGAGAATTTAACGTTCAAACCGGGCTCCTGCAAAGCAAGCAAGGCGGGCATGTTTCCGAGGGACTGCAAGTAGAGCTGGAGGTGCGACCGTTTTTTCCAGGCTCTAAAACCCCTGCAGTTCCATTGTATAATCTCAAATTTTTGTAGATATTTAGCTTGTTTATTAGATCGGCTAGCCATCTTTTAGTATTTATTTACGGTGCAGAGGACCGGTCCGGACCTGGAGCCGGCCCCGAAAAGCCTTCTTCTGCTGCCTGACGGGAGGCCGGCTTGCGCTTAACCTGCGGGGAGTCGCTCTGAGTGGTGTTTTTAATTTGGGCGATAACCCAGGGCTGCATGGCTTTAAGGACTGAGTTAGAGACCTGCGCCACAATTTCGGGAAGTGCTTGCGTTAAGGCTGCCGTGAACATGTCCTGAAAGGACTCGCGGACTGCCGACATGATTTGAGTGGGGAGGGCTGCCACGCTCGCCTCTAATTGCTCGGTTTTATGCTCTAGGGACTCGATGCGACCGATGGATCCGGTAATGGAAGCTGGTCCAACTACCGTGTCCGCGTCCTGCCGCGAGACGCTAGTGAGGCGGGATGTGACGGAAGAGCCGTCATCCCCGTCCTCTGCCTCGGCTTCCTGCACTGGCTCGGATGACCCAACCTGCTTCGCTTCTAATTCCTGAATTTTGCGCGCAAGAATTTGGTTCTGGCGCCTGAGCTCCCCTATCTGCTGCTGTAGGGCGGTTTCGGTAGGGGAGGGAGAAGAGGAAGGTCCAGAGACTGCCCCACCCCAACAGCTCACCTGTGCTTGGACGGGTGTCAAGGGTGGGAAGTCCTTGACCAAGGCAGGAGGCTCCGACGGGGTCCCAGGCTTTACATTGGTGGAGTGCCCGGTGTCGGTCTTCTTGAGTTTTGGCTTATTCGACTTGGTGGCTGGTGCTTTCTTGGGGCCAGTCTTGGGAGTCGGAGCCTGTTTGTTCCCCCCCCGTTGTCCTCGGCTTGGATCCGCGTGGGGATCCCGACTTGACCGGCTGCCGGAACCGTCCAGCACAACCGGGAGCTCCAGTCTTGTGGCCACCGCCGCAGAGGAGGCAGCTCGGAATGCACTGGTGTTCCGTAGGGCCGTCAGGAGTAGCTGCAGGTACCTGAACGCCGCAGCTTGTGCAGCGGCCGGGCTGCGGGCGCGGGCAAGTATCTGCTCGATGGCCCACTGTGCCACAAAGTGGGCATGCAGGTACTGTCTTCTTATACAAGCGAACAGGGAGCCGCTCGCAGTTGTATAACACCGTCCGTGGCACCTTGGTCCCCGCGAAGGTGATCACCGCAACCGGGGTGTCCCCAAGCTTGCGCACAGACACTATATTTGGCTCAGCACTGAGCTTGCTTTTCACAGTTTCGGACGTTTCGTCTTGAGTTACATGCACGATGCCCCGACAGAACTCACCGGAGAGTTTGGGATGTCCCCGGAATGTTAGCTGGCGGCCTCCGACTGGCAGCTTAATGTCCCGGAGGAGTCTCTCGGCGGCGTCCACTGATTTGAGCGTGCACACAAGTACATTCTGATCCCAGAGGGGCCACACCGCAAGTCCCACACTTGCGTCGGCTCCGAGGATGCTGCGGACTGCAGCGCCGGCTTGTCCAGGACCAAACGTGGCCTTGAGGTCGAGCGTCTCACGCGGTTTCAACACCACTATGATGTCGTCTTCTTCGATGCGCGGCGTGTTCCTCGGCCGCCACTGGAGTTGCTTGGCGCGCTGCGAGGCGACGCTCGGCGCGTCCTTGCCCTGTGCTTGCTGAGGGCGAGACGCTGCTTGTTGTTTGGCTGCAGGAGCCCTGGCGTCTCTCGACGCCACTGCTGTGTTCTTCCTTCCGCGCCAGACGCGGACCATATCCTTGAGGTACTCTTCCTCGGTTGGTAGAGGTGTCTCGGTTTGAGCGGTATCCATCTGTATTATCTGTAGGGACTCCGGATCGTTGCCGGTGACTTGATTTGGAGACGCCATTACCGGGGAAACCCCGGGCAGGGCCAGCGCGGCCCTTACTGCGGTTAGGCTTAACTCCGCGGTGGTTTGGCGAAAGCTTCAAGTGACCAAAAAAGGGTCAAAAGACGGCCCACCTTGACAAGACGTGATGTCTTCGGTTGCGGCTGACGTTCTTGGAGACGGTGGTAGAAGGCTTGCAGGAGAATGACTTGATGTGACGCAAATAATTGCGATATTTCACAGAGCCGACGTGGTATGCGACCGCTCCCGTCGATAGGCGCCAGCGCCCCCCCTGGGCAAGCAGAGGTCCTGTTGACAAACTTCAGCAACGAGCGTCGACACATTGCAGAGGGTACCACAGTTGCATACTTCGAAGAAATTGTAGAATTCCGCGAGTGCTTCGCAGTACAGCAGGCAGAGACGCCGGCCGCTTCAACACCACTGCCTGTCGACGTGAGCCCAGATTTATCGCCAGTGCAGAGGCAGAGTCTTCTAGATATTCTCGGCCAGTTCGAAGATTGTTTTTCGTCGACCTCGAGGGTAAATCAAACGCCACTGACAAAGCACCAAATTATAACGGAAGAGACGGCAAGACCAATTCGACAAAACCCATACCGCGTGGCACCGAAAGAACGCGAAGCAATCCAAGAGCAAGTCCAGAAAATGCTCAATGATGACATCATTCAGCCGTCAAAAAGCCCTTGGGCATCACCGGTAGTGCTAGTTAAGAAGAAAGACGGCAGCTTACGCTTCTGTGTGGACTACCGCAAGCTGAACCGCGTGACAAAGAAAGACGTATACCCACTACCGCGTATTGACGATTCACGTGACAGGCTCAGGCATGCACACTTCTTCTCGTCGATGGACCTGAAAAGCGGTTATTGGCAAATCGAGGTCGATGAGCGGGACAGAGAAAAGATTGCTTTTGTTACGCCTGACGAGCTTCACGAGTTTAAAGTCTTGCCCTTCGGATTGTGCTCAGCCCCAGCAACATTTCAGAGACTGATGGATACCGTCCTATCAGGCCTTAAGTGGCAGACGTGTCTGGTATACCTCGACGACGTCATTGTTTTCTCACCAACATTCGAGGAACATCGAAGACGGCTGCTATTAGTATTTCGAGCAATACGGTCCGCAGGCTTATCGCTGAAACCTGACAAATGTCATTTCGGTTTCAAGGAACTCCGATTCTTAGGACATGTGGTGAGCCATGAAGGTGTTCGTCCGGACCCCGACAAGATCGACGCCGTCCGAAAATTTCCGGTGCCAACAGAAAAGAAGGCCGTAAGACGTTTTCTTGGCCTTTGCGCCTACTACCGCAGATTTATCGCCAATTTCTCGCACATAGCGTCGCCCTTAACACGCATAACGAGAGACGATGTTCCATTTTTATGGGGCGAAGAGGAACAAGCAGCATTTGACGGTCTACGACAGCGCCTGCAGACACCCCCTGTGCTTGCTCACTTTGACGAGGACGCTCCAATCATGATCCACACTGATGCCAGCAACGTAGGTTTAGGCGCTGTACTCGTCCAGTGGCAAGACTCAGCCGAGAGAGTGATTGCATATGCAAGTAGGACGCTTTCCCGTGCCGAGTCCCATTATTCCACAACGGAAAAGGAATGTCTTGCTGTAGTATGGGCAGTTATGAAATTTCGCCCATACCTCTACGGCCGTCCCTTCCACGTAGTCAGCGACCACCACTCTCTTTGGTGGCTGACCAACTTGAAGGACCCATCCGGTCGGCTAGCGCGCTGGAGCTTACGCCTACAAGAATTCGATATGACGGTCGTCTATAAGTCGGGACGACAGCACTCTGATGCTGATTGCTTATCCAGGTCGCCTATAAAGCAAGATGATGTTTCAGAAGATGATGACATGGCATTTTTAGGAGTGGTCGACACGGTCACCATTTCGTCTAAGCAGAAAGAACACAGTGAGTTGCTCCCTCTTAATAATTTTCTTAACGGCCAGTCTACAAGCGTTCCCAAGATATTTGCAAGGAGCCTGCCATCATTCTGCTTGCGCAGTGGTGTCCTATACAAGAAGAACTTTGCCCCCAGCGGAAATGCCCACTTACTTGTCGTCCCGACATCCATTCGCGATGAGATCCTGAGCGCTTGCCACGATGAGCCAACCTCCGGCCACCTCGGATACACGCGCACATTGGCCAGAATCAAACAAAAGTACTACTGGCCGAAGCTTCCAGGCACTGTAAAGCATTACGTCCGCTCGTGCCTCGATTGTCAACGACGAAAATCGCCACCTTTAAAACCAGCCGGATTGTTGCAACCAGTTCAAGTGCCCACCATGCCTTTTGCACAAATCGGAATGGATCTCCTTGGACCATTTCCGACTTCGCATACTAGAAATAAGTGGGTAATTGTCGCTACGGACTATATTACTCGCTACGCAAAAACAAAGGCTTTATCAAGTGGAACCGCAGTAGAAGCGGCACGATTTTTCATTGAAGATATCGTTCTGAGGCATGGTGCTCCTAGAATTATAATAACAGACAGAGGTACCGCTTTCACGGCCATGCTCCTCAAGTCAGTGCTTGAGTTGAGTGGAACAGCGCATCGAAAAACTACCTCCTACCACCCACAAACCAACGGCTTAACAGAACGCCTCAACAAGACAATTGCTGATATGCTTAGTATGTACATCGACGTGGATCATAAAAATTGGGACGACGTTCTACCATACGTGACGTTTGCCTATAATACGGCGCAGCAGCAAAACTACACGGAGCACGCCATTTAGTCTTCTTTATGGCCGTGAAGTGACGACAATGCTTGATGCCATGCTCCTGCACGACTGCGAGGATACAGACACGGATGTTCAAGCCTTTACCCAACGAGCTGAAGAGGCACGGCAGCTAGCACGCGTGCGAATCGCCCGACAGCAGAGTTACGACGCACAACGTTATAACCTGCGACACCGATACGTCACTTATCAACCTGGCGAGAAAGTGTGGGTCTGGAGCCCTATTCGCCGACGCGGCCTTTGTGAAAAGTTACTGAAGAAGCACTTTGGTCCCTACAATGTTATACGGCGCCTAAGTGACGTGAATTATGAGGTCATCCCTGACAGTTCCTCGCGAGCTCAAAAATCTGAAATCGTACACGTTGTGCGGATGAAGCCATATTGCAGTGAGCCAGTTGCGTAATACGTCAACTACATACACCGCGTATTCTGTAGCCGAGCATCGGGTCGATGCTCTTCCTGGAGGGAGGCAAATGCCGCATTCAACCTGCAGAGGAGAGCTCGCACAGCCAGAGAGGAAGACGAAGCTCTTGCCCGGTCCTCTTTACGAGCACCTTTCATTTTTAATTAAAGTGAGCTCTTCTATATCGAACTCCTGCTGTGTCTGCGTCGTGACAATATTTACCCTCATAACTTCCCCTATACAATCCATGGTATCATTGTCTGTTCTAGTTAATATTTCTCCGAACAACGAAAACGAGCCCATAAATTTCCACTTTTGTTTTCCTCACGGTGACATTATAGGTTTTTTAGCGCTGCTAATAGCAATTTTTCGCCACTGTAAGTTCGGATGACAGCGTAACCTTCTGTATATTTTTCCCACAAAAGATTGAATCAGCCAGACACCTTGGGCTGGGAAGACTGCTACTTTCGAGCTGAGAACGAGACCAAGCCAACCGTCAATTGCAGCTCCTGCAACGTCTCCATTATTTGTGAGGGTAAGTGGTGTTGGAAAACTAGCCAAGTTCTGTAGCGACAAATTTCATAAAGCAACTAGTTTCATAAGCAACACACGTACGCACGCATGTGTACGAGCACACACGCGCACACCCGAGCACGCGTAGGTCTATACACATACACACACCAGGCACGTAACCAGAATTTTTTTTTCTTAGAAGGGTGCACCTCCCTAATTTTAGGAGGGGCGCCCCCTTGAAATGGTCATTTTTCGCTCTCTATTCCAACGCAAAAAAAAAAAAAAACGTTTCGGGATGGGGGAAGGGGGGGGCACGAGCTTGGCGTGCTACCCCTTGGCTACACCCCTGATACACACGATATTTATTTGTGGGGTGTATGTTTTTTGTGAGCCTGCTTTGAACGCTTTGTACCAGAGAAAGAGCAACACAGGATTTTAAACTGTCCCTCGAACACATCGACATGATATACCGACGTACCATTCAATGTAATACATTGACTCAAAGAGCGATTGACGACTCTCTATATTGCAGATTACGTGATATACTCGAATACTTCCCGATGCGGTGAGTGGCTGCGTACTTGAAATTCATTTGTAGTTATTGAGTGACTGTTACAACACTCCGATGGTGTCAAGAATGTTTTGTACAAGACAGCCTTGTCATGAACTCGCGATCGGTGAACAGGGACTTTATTGAGAGCAACACTTCTTAGTTCAAAGGCGTGTAAGCAGGATGATTTACAGCTTGCAAAAACGAAATTGTCATGACAGCACACTTGGTCATTACAACAGTTTATGATATACTCTAGTTCAGCATGACCAAAAAGTAAGCATAAATGATCGTTCTCTTCCGCTATTCTTGAGCTTTAAGGTCATGATGGGATCTTCTACACAGATAGTGTGGTAGTTTAAGATAAGTGGCTTTTATAATGCCACTTTTTTATAGGTTATATTTAAAATAACAATCTGAAGCGCAATTTTATTCTGTGACGGGAGCACGCTTCCCATTCCATCTCTCTCGTTCTTCCTTTCAGTGCAGTGGTCACCTCGCTTATACCGACTTAGAAGAAAACTACCCCGGTGTTCTCTGTTTTCTCGACCAGACTAATCAAGGTCTTTCGGCGTAGGTCCTACACATAATACGCACATTCCTAAATTGGGAGGACGAACAAAATATAAGCAGTACTTTTTGGCTTAGGACAGCAGGCGAGGATACCCGGTGCCATTGAATGAAAATGAGCGATTTGGTGAATTTTTCGGTTATGGCATGCACATGCGTATTCTGAGACCAGTCTCTGGTGGGAGTTGCACCGAAGTATTTTTCGTACACTGATTGACTATGAATGACCTTATCATTAAAGAGGAAGGCACTGGACCCTGTTTTCGTTTTTTAAAGAAATGACGCACACATACATTCTTTCCCCTTCAGTTGCGTTTTCTATTGCTCATATCGCTGCGAAATTTATTTGTGAATACTGTTGTCTCACGTAGAATATTGTAGCAGAGTGAAAATTACAATCATAAGCATTGCAAGGTACATATGAATACAAACATGAACAAAAACACAGAAGGCAAACAGAGTTCTCAGAATTGGAAGAAAAAAACTTATTTTAAAGGGACATTAGAGAGAGACATCATTTTTCGTGTAATAGTAAAGTACAATTTCACAATCTCGAAAATGCCACTTTTACCGCCACACGACACTAGTTGAGCGAGGAAACGCCCGAAAACGGTGGGTGGAGGCGCCAGTAAACACTGCAACTTCATAAGTTTTGATGGCGTCATCTGGGTCCTACGTTGCTTCTAATCAATAAAATTGAAGTATTTTGTAATATGTGGATGCCATGGGCTTATTATACTTGGTGGACAACCCACACAAGCTCTCTTTATCATTGGGACACTCACCGAGGCTTGCATGATTAGTTTCAACAACGCTCATTTTGCTGGCCAAATATTTGTTTTAAAACTGAGAAGTTTCGCCGATCGCGCGAGTATATAGACCTGTAAAACCGAGTTATTTGATGAGCAGAAGCAGCACGTCGCATAGGCCGCTCGCATTGCTTGCCTGAATAAATAGTAAGCATGGTTCCGCTTTCTGTATTCTGGAAGGTTTCAACCGTTGCTTGCGGTGTCGCCTGTTGTCTTTTTTTCCGCTGAAGGCTTACACCTCCATAAGGGCAGCAGGTCTGCGGTTATCCTTCATGGCATATTTAGTGACAGAAGGACCCTCCTGGAGAAGCGCTATACCTTCAGGGGGCACTTCTCTATATTCAAACGCATTTTCACTCAGAGCATACCACAGCTCCTTGTGTCATTCTAGATCAGAGATATTTCGTTTATTGTGGTAGTCACTATTTTTCATGACAGGGTTCATTAACAATAACATCCGCCGTTTTGGTGTTACAGCATGGAGTTTATAATAATATCTCGGGTTTTACGTCCCAAAGCCACGATAGGTTTATGAGAAACGCCGTAGTGGAGAGCTTCGGAAATTTTGACCATCTCGCGTTTTTCAACGAGCTATTGTGGTTCGTTCCATCGCAATGTAAACAGCAGACCAACTTCTTTCGACCACCACAATGGCGGCTGTGCAGAGAAGTGAAGACAATCATAACACTAGCACACTTTAGCCTAGAGAGCGCCGTGTCTTGCAAAAAAATTTAGTTTTAGCTTGACTCGTAGTTTTATTCCTAAGTCATACTAACTGGTTTTATAAAAGAAATTTTCACACTGTAGTTGTAATATAGACAGTGCACGTTTAGTTTGTTTGCAAGTTCGCTGTCGCAATTGTGTTTCAGTGTAGTCAGTCGACACAAAAAGAATCAGTTTCTTTCTTATATTTCAATATTTTCGTGTGCAGTGACAAGATCGGAGGGTGATAACGACGTCGAATATTGCTACGAAAACGATGAGGCCAATACTACGGAGGCCATCAAGCGATGTGCGCAGCATTCATCGATGCTTATGAACATAGCTAAAACGGATGTGCTTATCGAGAATAAGCTACATGACATTATCCGCTTCTACCAGGAATCTTGGGTAGACATCAAACAAGAAGACGTCAGGTAGGCGTCAACAGCAAAAATGATATTTCCCACTTTGGTGTGATACATTGTCTGTATAGCTTTTGCGACGGCCGGCAAAGAGGGCGCTGACATTCATTCGGGAGCCGGAATTGTGAGGAGAGGTGCTAAAGTGGTTACTCTTTCCTGCCTACCATGCTCACTTGCTCTGCAAAGCCCCGGCCCGTCCCCGCAGTCTACGAAAGTTCGTAAAAAGGAAGTGGTTCCACAACAGCTAGCGCTCATGAATTCCTTTCTCTTTCTTGATGTTGTCACGACCAGAAGGCATACGGGCATCGACCATTTTCGTTGCGCAGAGATTGAGTAAAGGTAAATGGGCCCTGCAACACGTTTTTTAGTAGCCATAGAATGGATTCAGTAAAAAAGTTTATTGCCTCCAAATTCACTGCCTACAATCGGTATACAGTACAAGCAGAGTTGATGATTTGGCGCACGCTGCATCAAAGAATTTTAAGCAATTCCATAGGCGGGATGGCGAAAAACGACAGACGAAGGGGAACTAACAACCACTGGTTTATTGCTGGGATGGGAATTCTACGTCCAAACTTCGCAGCTGCGTTTGGCTCCCGAAACAAGCTTACTCACATTTGCTGCATTGTACACAAAACTTCGCAAGAGTCTGCAGTGGGAAAGAAACATTCGGTAAAAGGCATGCGACCTTGTTTTGTCAGTTGTTGTGTAGGAATTCAACGAAAACTTATCTTAAACCTTAAACACAAAGTTATCTTAAATGAACTTCCGCTAGACTGCTCGACGCATTGATACATTCCTTAGCGAGAATCAATATGCACTGAACGGAGCCATTTAATCTCATATCTTTAGACATGCAAACTTTATTTCATCTTTGAAAGCACAACAATTTGTGCCATGAACCTGGTAAGACAACGCAAGAAATTTCGGGGGCTCGTCATGTCACAGCTAACGCCTTTATTTGAAAGAATCAACCTTCTCGGACATTACAGGACAAGAAAATCGGCATTAATAATTGACTGTAAACACGTGCTTTGGTTGTCTGACCCCTTGTGCCCCTCTATGACAAACGCGCCGCACACCCACTTTCCTGTGATTTTAGGGGCGCAGTTCCTTAAAGCGGCACCCGTTTGTCCCTCGTCGTAGTACGTAACATGTCTTACACTTTGACCTGCAAGGCGGTGCCGGTGGGAGATTTTTCCTGTGCGTTGTTGAACAATGAAAAATTCGCAGCGTGCGCGTTAACCAAAAGCCGAATTCTCCTGTCTCTCATTCCCCATTAGCAGCCATTGGCATGTACATTGAGCACTATCTGATAAGAAAGAGTTGCTACGTTATACTCACTGGGCGTAACCTGCTTGGTTTTAGAAAGGTTTAGCTAGCGTTGGACCGCAGTGCCATAAATACAGTGAGCTAGTATATACCATGAACTCGAGGTGGTTAAAGGTGGGAAGTAGACTCGAAGCGCAAGTCGTAAGAAAATGTGCGTGTACCACCTCTCGTTTAGTCCTTGGAATGTCCGCTGGATGGCGGTTCTTTCATATGGGGAATATATGATGAAAAGATGCGAAATGGTGGTACTTGGAGTGTTGGCTAGATGGACGAACGGACATACAGACAGATGCATGGACGGACGCACGGATGGCTGCACAGACGGATGGACGCATGGACGGACGCAGGGGCGGATGCATGGACGAACGCAGGGACGCACGCACGAATGAACGTGTGGACGCACGAACAGACGCACGCACGGATGGGCAGATGGACGCATGGACGGTCACACAGACGGACGCATGAACGAACGGAAGCAAGAACGAATGGACGTTTTTTTCACGCGTCTAATAAACTTTCAGTTTTGTGTGAGTGCTAGATGGTCTGTGTATTGTTTTACGTGTCCCGATAAAATTTTCACTCGAAGCATTATTCCAACCTGTAGTCATAGCGTTAACGAAAGGAAACACGTGCTCACCACGGCGCCCGCAGCTGCTGCTTCGTACATCCCTGACTGGTCAGTTCACACGCAATAAACCTGACGTGCTCCTTACGTACGTGTTGAAACATGTCTGTACATGTCAGCTACAAGACCTACGCCAGTCGCCGCTCCAAACGAATCTTCCATCGCTCACCACGGCACCCGCGTTAGCACCGTTCAACCCATGACACCATACGGGCGCAACGCTGCTGCTTCGCATCCTGGGTTCATTTCGGAGAGCAAGTTTTATCTTTCTTGGGGACCTTCGACGCAAAATTTTTGGTCTGTCTGTCTGTCTGTCTGTCTGTCTGTCTGTCTGTCTGTCTGTCTGTCTGTCTGTCTGTCTGTCTGTCTGTCTGTCTGTCTGTCTGTCTGTCTGTCTAAAGCATCCTTAACGGTGCCGGGCACTTTAACGGCACCAGCGTGTATTCACGAAGGGCCACCCCATATACAGCACCCACGAATGTTGCTCAAGATTCAGCGTTCATGCTTGTGCGAATGTCAATTAAAAAAAATTGGCAGATCCCACGTACATTGGGACACGATGATATGCTAAGAACGAATGAGAAATGTTGATATGTCACTTCAAAATCAGCACAACGTTACGACGTGGAGGTAAATGATGGCATACATGACTTCCTTGTTGCGATTATCATGTTTGGATGTGTCGTTTACCTTCGTCATCTGTTCACGTCACGTGATACCAAATTTAGTATATGTGGAGCTAGCGAAACGGCCGCTAGCGTGCTACAAGCGTCGCATGTTGCCATGTTCTTACATGACACGCGTGTTAGGATTTTCATGTTTGCACCAGTCATATATTTCGTCATCCACTGACGTCACGTAACACGAAATTTGGTATATGTGGAGCTAGCAAAACGGCCGCGAGTGCATCATGAAGGGCCCACTATACTCCAATGTAGCGTTGACGCGCGCGTACGCTGTGCACAGCGACGCTACGTTAGCAAAACGCGATTGATATGGGGGTTTAACGTCCCAAAACCACTATATGATTACGAGAGACGCCGTAGTGGAGGGCTCCAGAAATTTCGACCCCCTGGGGTTCTTTAACGTGCACCCAAATCTGAGCACACAGGCCTACAACATTTCCGCCTCCATCGGAAATGCAGCCGCCACAGTCGGGATTCGAACCCGCGCTCTGCGGGTCAGCAGCCGAGTACCTTAGCCACTAGACCACCGCGGCGGGGCGTTAGCAAAACACGAGCACTCTATAGTCTGACGCCAGGCGCGACCGACGCGACCAGCGTGCGTCGGCGCGGCCCGATGTCAACCGGTGCGAAATGCGACATGCTGCATTTCGCGCCGATGCGTTACCCAGACAACACTGTGCCTCCCTATTTTCGTGACGGAGAACGCCGGACGCCCTGAAACGCGCATGTGTCAAAGCAACGCAACGCGGTGCGCACCTGCGAGTATATGGCAGGGCCGGTGCCTGGCGTGGCAACACCGGCGTGACGCGACGAAATGAACTCCGACGAGCACGTGCACAACGTCACGTCGAAATGTATAGGCGCCTTGACTGTGGCATGTAGTCATGTTCTCACATGGCACGCATCTCATGATTATCATATTTGCACTAGTCACATACCTTCGTTATTCATTGGCGGCATGTAATACCAAATTATGCACATGTGAAACTAGCGAAACGGCCATGAGCGCATCATCAGTGTGGCATGTAATCATGTTATTACATGACACGCATGTCGTGATTATCATGTTTGGATGTGTCATTTAGCTATGTCGTCCTTTCGCGTTGCGTAATACCAAATTTGGTACATGTGAAGCTAGCGAAAACGCCGCGAGCGATCATGAGCATAGCATGTAGTCATGTTGTTACATGACACGCATTTCATGTTTATCATGTTTGCACCAGCATCATACTTTCGTCATCCAGTCACGCCCCGTAATACCAAATTTGTTATAAGTGAAGCTAGCGAAACGGCCGCCAGCACATCATGAGCGTGTCTTGTCATATCGTTACATGACACGCATCTCATGATTATCATGTTAAGTCAGTCTTGTAAGAGGTTCCGCAATTTTCGAAAATCCTTCGACAAAATGGCGGTAGTAGGCACAAAGTCTGAGGAATCGCTGAAGAGCCTTCTTGTCTCCAGGACGAGGGAAATCGGCAACGGCAGCCAACTTCTCCGAATCTGATCGAACACCCCCCGGGGCTCATCACGTGGCCGAGAAACTTGAGTTCCTGATATACAAAGTAGAACTTTTCGGGCTTGATAGTAAGGTTTGCTCTCTTTATTGCAGTGAGGACACTTTTAAGCCTTGAAAGATGTTCGTCGAACGTGCTTGAAAACACAACGACATCATCCAACTATACAAGACACGTCTGCCACTTTAGTCCAGCAAGTACAGCGTCTAGCATGCGTTGAAATGTGGCGGGAGTGGAACAGAGACCGAAAGGCATCACTTCAAATTCGTACAGCCCGTCGGGAGTTACGAGCGCGGGTTTTAGTTGCGGAGCATCTAATACTCGAGGCTTGTAGTGCGGCGCCGTCCGCAAGCTTCCTCCTCCTCCTTCCACCATCTGTGCATCCCTTCCTCCTCTACACACCGCGCGCGCTTCACTCCTCCACCATCTGTGCACCCTTCCTTCTCTACACACCGCGCGCGCTTCTCCTCTTCACGAACATTCGCTAGGTGTATAATGTAGCGCGCATGCGCCGTCACGCTTCGAGAACATCGGCAGCTGACGCGCGCGCATGCGCCGTCGCGCTTCGAGAACATCGGCAGCTGACGCGCGCGCATGCGCCGTTGCGCCTCTCCCCCTTCTCGACCATTCGACAGCTGACGCGCGCATGCACCGTCACCCACCATCTGTGCCGCGCGCGCTTCTCCCCTTCGAGAACATTCTACAATTCTCCTGATTCTCCAGTGGACGCGCATGCGCCGTCGCGCTTCGAGAACATTCAACAGCTGACAGTGCATGCGCCGTCGCGCTGTATATATACTCAATGTCGGCGCTCGCTCGCTCAGTTGCCGCTCGTCGGTTGGTTTGTACGGCGCGTCGACGTCCAAGGTCGCGGTGAAATGAATGCCAACGAATCCACAAACACAATGATCGACGTCCCTTCGACCAGCGCCGCCCTTTCGCATACGTGTGTACGTGTTCACTCATTTAACACCCCCTCCTACAACCACGTTAACCAATTTAGCCATCGACCCAAGAAAGTCGCAATTTAACACCCCATTTCACAACCACGTTAACCAATTTAGCCATCGACCCAAGTAAGTCGCACTTTAACACACCGTTAACCAATTATATGCTCCGCATCCTCCTCAGTGTTCCCCCGAGGGAAGCTGCGGGCAATTTTTTTTCACGGTCGCCCTCGTCAACTTCAATTTGCCAGTACCATGACTTGAGATCTAATGATGTAAAGAACTGGGCATGGTGTGACGGTCTAACGCGTCATCAATCCGTGGCAGGGGGTAAACGTCGCGTTTTGTGACATTGTTAAGCTGTCGGGGGTCGCCGCAGAAGCGTAGTGTGATGTCTTTTTTCTTTACTAGGACAACAGGTGACGCTTACGGACTAGTCGAGGGTTGAATGAAGTCATCATTAAGCATCTCTTGTACTTGATGCTTAATCACCTCTTTCCTTCAGGGACACACGGGATGAACAGACGGCGCCGACTCCTCGGTAACAATGCGGTGTTTTGTAACGGCAGTGCGTTGAACTTTAGATGCTGTGGAGAAGCAGTCCGAAAATTCCGTCACAAGGTTCAACAGCCGCTCATTTCGTGAATTTGCAAGCCTGGATTAACGTGAATGCAGCTGCCCAGGTCCGCTCAAGCTTTTGCATGCGGTGAAGTCGTATTCAATGCGCCGACATAAGAAAAGTCGGCGATTTCACTCAGGAAAGCGACAGTGGTGCCTTTAGGGACGTGCTGAAACTCAATGCTGAAGTTCGTCAGCAGGACTCGAGAGCGTTTATTCTCTAACCGAACAAGGCATCGGGCTATGCAAATGTTTCGTTTGAGCAGCAGCGGGATATTTGCCTCTGCAATACCGTCATAGTCATTGAATTCATCGAAAACGTCACAGGTTACCAAGGTCAACACGCTACTCTTCGGCGGTAACGTGACGTCATCGTCGACGATTTTCAAAGCATTGACGTAACCGGTGAGGGTTGCGCGCTACATCGTGTGCCGTAGAAAACGTCATCTGCGACTCTTGCAAGTCAATCACGGCTCCGTTATCACGGAGAAAGTCCAGTCCGAGAATTAGGTCCCTCGAGCAACTGGGCAGTATTACAAATTCTCCGAGATACGTAAATCCGTGAATACTGACTCGCGCTGTGCACCGTCCCACCGGAGTGACAAGATGGCCTCCCGTTGAACGTATCTGCGACCCAGCCCACTGGGTAGAATTCTTCTTGAGCCTGCAGGCAAGACCCATGCTCATAACAGAAGTGTCTGCTCCAGCATCGATTAGCGCCATTACTTCTTCGTCGTCCACGGTTACCGAAATGTTTGATGTCACCACTCTTCGTACCACGTTTGAGTGCGTCTGTACATTGTTTTGCTGCCGTCACTGTCGTCGTAGTGGAGGATATTCTGTAGAGTCAGCGTCAGCGGCCTCACCTCCGGAGGTCGCTTAACTCACTTTTCCTGACTTGCAGGACTGGGTGAACGGCGGTTCGGAGCGCCGCGTGAATAGGCTGGGCTCGGTGACCTGTAGTGAGCAGGTGACGACGAGCGGGGCTCGTGCGACCGATGTTTCGATGTTGTGATGATTCGAGATGAAACTCTTTATTTACAGTGGTCGCTCGCCATGTCATGGACGAGGGGCACTGGCGAAAATACCCAGAGACACACACGGCGGTGTGGGCATCTTCGGTAGACGTGTCCAGCTTCCCCGCAGTCGAAACAAAGGGACCTGTGGTCGGGTGTACGCCAGAGGTCGCTCTTCCTCGGCCATGCTTCGGCGATCAACGGCGGGCTGCGAGGACGGAAGCCTACCTCCATTTGCTGAGCACGTCGCTCATTGGAGTAAAACACGCTGGGTGAGCTGCACGATGGAGGACGTCACACTGCTTCCGCGTAGCTCATTTCGATGCGGTGCCTCTGTTGTGGCGCCTCGGACTGTTGGAGAGCGTGAACGGCTTGCCGTAGCTCGGCGCGTACCATATCCGCAACGGAGAGCTGCTCTACAGGTGAAGCAGTCACCTGCATTTTTTGTAGCTCCTCCTTAATATGAGCTCTCGCAACGCATTGATGTCGTTGCCGAGAGTGACAGATGTGACCTCACTTGGATGTACACCCCGGTTATACTGCCTGGCACGCTGTTGAAGGGCCCTCTCCAATGCAGTGGCTTCCTCGTGGAACTCCGCAAGTGTCGCAGGTGGGTTTCGAATCAGGGTGGCAAAAATCTTTTCTTTAACACCACGCATTAAGTGGTTAACTTTCTTGGACTCGGTCATAGAGGGCTCCGCACGCCTGAAAATCCGATCCATGTCCTCTATGTAAGTCGTCACACTTTCGTTAGGGCCTTGAACCCTTGACTCTATAGCACACTCCACTGTCTCTTTCCTGTCCTCTCGCGCAAAGGCCTTGAGGAACTGGCGGTGAAATTAATCCCATAACGTAAGCGTTGATTCATGGTTCTCAAACCACGTTTTCGCGGAGTCCTCGAGAAAGCAGTACACATAGCGTAGCTTACCCTCTGAGGTCCAATCATTGATGACGGCGACCCGGTCGAAATGCTCGAGCCAGTCGTCGGCATCTTAAAAAGCAGCTCCGTGAAATGTCTTCGGCGTCTTGGGCTGGTTGACTACCAGGTGCGCTGGTGCTATCGCAGTGACATTAGGTGGTGTTTGGTTCATAGTCCTCTGACGTTCAGGCAGCGAACCATGCTGTGGGTCGTGTCCCTGGAGACGACGGCTGGAACGTACATGCAGAGGGGTAAGCTCGGCTGAGCTACTCGATGGGCTTGCGTCAGGGGTGCTCTCTGGAGACCGAATCATCTACAGTACCCCGCACTTCCACCAGAAAATGTCACAAAGGCACAGGGACACAAGCAAAAAAAACCGGGCGCTTACTTTCGTTACCAAAGGCCAAAAGCATGAACACCAGAGCCTGCGCCCACCGCACTACTTCGTTATCCTCCTCAGAGGCTGGCCAATATAGTTGCGAGCCTAACTTACGTCAATATGAAATTTGGTATCAGGTTACGTGAATAGATGACGAGGGTAAATGACACGTCCAAATATGATAATCATGACATGGAATTCATGTACGGCATAATTTACTTACGCCTCGTAACGTAGTGCTGATTTTAAAGTGGCATGTCAACCTTCTTTATTCATGCTTCGCATATCATCGATTCCCACTGTACATGGGATCTGCCAATTTTTCCCTTCTTTTTTTCCCCCTTCTAATGCGTGGCTTCTCAGAGTGATCACACGGATGCACGGAGAAGTCATGGCCTTCGGTGGCGGCCGCAGTAACAAACCGAGTGCATTATGTTCAAATCAGCCAATGGCTGATAATTGGCCTAGGACGTGCTGATGTTGAGCCTCTAGTGTCATCTGTCGATAGAACATAAATCGATTTTTAGGTGACTTTGAGAATTTCTTGTAAATTCCAGGCTGCACGCCGCGTTATAATATCTGGGTCGTGCGCTCAGGGGAGCCACGACCACTGATTGGCAGCGTTTTCTAACCGTGCTGAAAAAGTGTTGCAGGGCCCCTCAAGGGACGTGTAAAGGGGAGTTCATCGCTTGAATGTGCTTATTTCCAATGTCTGGTTATGTGAAATCTTTCTCTGAAAACTGTCTCTATTTTAGATTCTGCATTTGCAGGCTACATTAGAGATGCTTTCATATAAAAGACGAACATGTTACAGAGGAACATTTAACGAATTTGGTCTCAGAAAATATTACTATGAGAGCATTCAGGGTCCCTACAGCCACGGTTGAAGCTTGAATAAGCAGAACAATAGTTTACTTGAAGCTAAAATGTAAAAAAAAAAAAGCAAGAATAGACGATCCTGTAGTGTGCTACCTCAACATCAGGGTATGGGTGGGAGAGGGCATAAAACAGGGTTCCAGTGAAGTCCGTCAGCCCTTCTCCTTCCTGCCCAACGTGACTTGCAGGTGCTAGTTGCACACTGAGTCACATGCCAGCACTCAAGCCTTGGCCCGAGCTGGGATGTTGTACCTCTAATTACTCCCATAAGATGTTTTTAAATTGTACGGTTTTCTTCTACATAGCCATCAAATGGGCGTGCGGAAGTGATTGTGTGGCGATTATTCTGGATAACAGACATTCGTCCCTGTTTAACATGGCATTATTGACGCGAGCATCAATTTAACTGGAATAACTGAAGGTCCGCGGCGTCAACGCCGACGATGAAGTTGTGAGGGACGCTATACATTTATCGCGAGTACCCAGTTACATTGTGCTTCGTTTTTCATCTTCAACCAGCGAGCTGAGTGGTGTGTTTTCGAAGAACTTTGCGGAGATCGACTGGAATGCATCATGCACTACCGTATGGTTTAAACGAGGTGTGCCATGGTTTTTCGTGCGCGACTGCAGCGACTTATATCCAGTTTTGTGTGAAGCCAGCGATGCATCAACACGTGAGTGGGAAAGAAAAGAGTAAACATTTCCTGCAGTTTATTAAGATGTTTGGTACGTTTCCTGCAGATGAAAAAGAAGATTATGATTGGAATGCAGATATTCAAGACTGCAACGGTGAGTACTGCTACAATACTAGCTTTTCAGATGTACCAATTACAAACGTGCGGTGATCATGCCAGCTCTTTCATTCGAAAAATACCGACGTGTCAGCTATTATTATTTTTTTGAGTGATGGCTGCCCTCATACAACCCAGCAAAAGGGGCGTTTTGTTATACTTCTTATGGTCTACCAAAATCACACAAATATCAAATAACACTGATCATTCCATCGGAAATAACGACAGGATGTTGTGAATAGTTTTGTTACGATTAAATAGCAACAATTTAACTGAGTTTTAATTTAGGTCTCAACCACTGCAGTATTCTATTCTGAAAACTCCTCGTGCATTTGTATTCACATAAAACTATTTGATAAATTTGCATACGTCATCACCAATCAGTAAAGCATCACAACTGTTAATTGTAAATAATCAAGTAAGATACTTGTAAATTATTGCGAACAATTAGCATGACCTTCCCTTCTTCTGTAATAATGCGATCCTGCACTAGCAACACGTGATAGGGGCGCTGGTGCGAAGGAGTATTGTTTCCAGTGTTCATTGTGTGACCACCTGTGTTTGTTTGACCTCGCACCACTCAGCGGAAGTCAAACAAACGTCTGAACAAGTGCAGCAAGATAAGAAGCTTTTCTCGCTGAGCAGGTGCGAGAAGGTGTTCGATAGAACAGTGAAATGCACCCGATTATATACTGTTCTGAGAAACCGAAACGTTCAGCTCTAGATTCGGCTAAAAGTCGATGAAACCAATGGGCGCGACAACACCTTCATTATTCGGCTGAATGTTGCCGAGCGTCTCGTTGCGGTGCAAACTGAGAAGAAGAAGAAACATAACCTACTGCATTCGTCAGCCGGTATATATATATATATATATATATATATATATATATATATATATATATATATATATATATATATATATATATATATATATATATATATTGCAACGAGCGAGTTGACGTAAAACATTTGTTATTATTCAAGAAGCGTTAGCCGCAACATGCTGGTACAGGCAGGAACCCGACAAGCACAAGCCACATGGACGTCAACGTCTTCTTTCACGCTGGCACAGAACTGGCGTCACATTGCTTCTGTATATTCCCCGCGCAGAAAGGAGCTAACCTAGCGATCTAAGAAAATCACACGACAGGGGGGTCATAGCTCGGTTTGAGGCGTGATACGTGAACCGTTTCACGCCCACGGCAGCGTTGGTCCGAAGGTGAATCAATGGGCTCAACTTCGTAGTTGACGGGAGATGTTTGTCGCACCACACGGTTGGGGCCAAGGTATTTCGATGAAAGCTTTGAGGAAAAACCGGGAGGGGTAGACGGGACCCAGAGCCAAACCAACTTTCCTGGATTATAGTGGACGCTAGATGCAGAGGCATCGTGGTCAGTTTTCTGGTGCCATTGGTCTTGCGTGGTAAACAAGCGAGCGAGTTGACGACACTCTTCGGCATAAGCAGCTGCTTCGGAAACAGGCGTCGCTTCGGAAACATCAGGCCTGTAAGGGAGAATGGTGTCCATGGAGCATGATGGTTCACGTCCGTACAGGAGCAAGAAAGGAGAGGAGGCGGTGGTTGTTTGTGGCACAGAGTTGTACGCGTACGTTACAAAAGAGAGCACTTAGTCCCAATTAGTGTGGTCGTCAGACGCGTACATGGCAAGCATATCTCCAAGGGTACGACTAAAGCATTCTGTCATGTCATTGGTTTGAGGATGGTATGCCGAGGTTTTCCGATGGACAGTTCGACATTCCTTTAGCATATCGTCGACGGCGTTCGAGAAAAACACGCGCCCACGATCACTCAGTAATTCACGAGGTGCACCGTGCCGGAAAATAAGATGGTGAAGAAGAAAGGACGCAACGTGTTTCGCAGTGGTAGCAGGCAGCGCAGATGTTTCAGCGTAGCGTGTAAAATGATCAACGGTGACTATAATCCACCGGTTGCCTCGAGGAGTGTTGGGTAGAGGACCATAAATATCAATTCCGAAGCGGTCGAATGGTCTCGTTGGACAGGTTAAGGGTTGCAAAGGGCCAGTAGTGCTGTGAGAAGGCGTCTTGCGGCGTTGACACGTGGCACATGACCGAACGTACTGGCGAACATGCCGATACATTCCGTGCCTGTAGTATCTTAGACGAAGGCAAGAGTAGGTCTTGAATACTCCAGCGTGGCCACACTGGGGGTCATCTTGAAAGGCAGCGCAGATGTCCGAGCGCAAATGACGGGGGATGACAAGGAGCCACCTATGGCCATCTGTCTCGTAATTGCAGCAATACAACAAGGCTTCATGGACAGCAAAGTGTCTTGCTTGACGAGAGATGGACCGTGAAGTCGATTCTGCCGAACTGTGAGAGAGGAAGTCGAGCAGAGAATTGATCCAGGGATTCTCGCGCTGCTCGGCTGGCATGTCGGTGATGCTCAGCGATGACGAGTCGCAGATGGCAGTTGGTAAGCAGGGAAGATCAGGAGGCAGTGGAGAACAGGATAGGGCATCGGCGTCTGAATGTCTGCGTCCTGAGCGATAAACAACACGGATGTCGTATTCCTGAAGGCGTAAAGCCCAACGAGCGAGACGGCCAGTAGGGTCTTTCGTGGACGCTAGCCAGCATAAGACATGGTTATCTGTGACAACATCAAACTGGCGACCGTAAAGGTAAGTGCGAAATTTTTCTGTAGCCCAAATGATAGCCAAGCACTCCTTTTCCGTGACGGAATAGTTGGACTCTGCCTTTGTTAGGGTACGGCTGGCATAGGCAACAACGTACTCATCGCAGCCATCCTTGCGTTGAGCGAGAATGGCACCGAGGCCGACACCGCTAGCATCCGTGTGAACTTCAGTATGTGCATAGGGATCGAAGTGGCGGAGAACTGGTGGAGAAGTGAGTAGCCGGTGCAGCGTCGTGAATGCGACATCTCAATGGAAATTCCAGCCCGAGAGATCTGTGCTACTGGATAGAAGCTGAGTTAGGGGGGGCGATTATAGAAGCAAAATTGCGGATGAAACGCCGAAAATATGAGCACAAGCCTACGAAGCTACGGAGCTCCTTTAGGGTAGTAGGCTTGGGGTACTCGGCAACGGCACGTAGTTTGGCAGGGTCCGGCGATATTCCTTCTTTAGAGACGACGTGGCCCAGAATTGCGCGTTTGCGGGTGCCAAAATGACATTTTTTGAAGTTCAGTTGCAACCCGGCTGCTGTAAGGCACTGGAGAACTTGTTCCAGACGGTAAAGATGAGTTTCGAAATTTGCAGAGAAGACAACGATGTCATCTAAATAGCAATGACAGATGTGCTATTTAAGTCCCCTGAGGACACTGTCCATCATCTTTTCAAAAGTCGCCGGTGCATTGCAAAGACCGAAGGGCATTACATTAAATTTATAAAAGCCGTCAGGGGTCACAAACGCTGTTTTTGGGCTGCTGGTTCGGTCATTCGCACTTGCCAATATCCAGAGCGCAAATTCAGTGAAGAGAAAAACTCCGCACTTTGAAGGCAAACCAGGGCGTCATCAATGCGTGGCAGTGGATAAACATCCTTGCGTGTGATCTTGTTTAGTCACCAATAATACACGCAAAACCTGATGCAGCCATTTTCTTTTGCACGAGCACCACTGGCGAAGCCCAAGGACTGTGTGAGTGTTGAATGACACCACGTTGGAGCATCTCATCGACGTGTTGAGTTATGGCGTCATGCTCGGCCTGTGAGACGCGGTAGGGGCGCTGACGAAGTGGATTATGATGACCGGTGTCGATATGGTGAGCGACAACTGACGTGCGCCCGAAGGGAGGTTGTACGTGGTTGAAGGAATCGCGGAAACGGTCAAGTAGTTGAATGAGCTGATTGCGCTGGTCTTGCGTAATCCCGGTGTCGACGCTGCGCGACAGAACGTCTTCGTCAGGTAGTGAGGGTGCGGTGGCAGCCGTGACAGCATTCACGGACATCGGCGTCGTATCGGAAGGGGCATAGAAAAGAAAGATTGCATCATAAGCGTCAAAATGCCCAATAAATTCACCATGTAATAACGTAGCGGGAGATTGCACAAGTACACGGCACTGGAACCATCGGAAAGCGTTATGACGGCAAACGGGACGACAAGGTTCCGGCGACGAGCGCAATCTTGCGACGGTATAAAGAGGGCAGTTGAATCAGGGACGGAGTTGCACAAAATTGACACCACGGCGACCGAAAAAGCAGAGATGACGACGTCAGTGGCGACGGTCACCTTTTTAGGTGAGCCAGGGAAATCTATGATTGTCGCGCTGAACAGAAACAAAACGAGTTGCGCACGGGCGCAGTCGACAACCGCATAATTAGCGGAAAGAAAGTTCCATCCCAGGATGATTTCATGAGACGCATGCGGAAGGACGACAAATTCAACGATGTACAGCACCCCTTGAATCACTACACGAGCAGTGCATGTGGCAGAAGGCTGGACGTGCTGCGAACTCGCTGTGCGTAAAGAAATATCAACCGGTGGAGTCGTCACTTTGTCCAGTTCACGACATAACACTTCACTGATTACACAAATAGTGGCACCTGTGTCGACAAGAGCAGTTTTGCCAAAACCGTCCACAAACACGGCAATCTCGTTAGGAGGCGAAAGATTAGGCCTTGGAAATTTCGTCGGTGGCACAGTTCTTGCCTCGGGAACTGCGACTGTTAATTTTTCTCCTGGGCGTGGTTGGAACGGCGAAGCATGGGAGGAGACCAAAGACAGGGTGAAGAAGACCGACGTGGGCTGAAGTCTGGTCGACGTGAGCGGGAGTCAGGTGCATCAGGTGTAACATGTAATTCTGGTTGCCGAGGAACGTTGCCGGAATGCTGAGCCTCATTAAAATAGAATCTACGGGGACGACAGTAGCGCGCGACATGCCCTGGAATACCGCAGTTGTAGCAGACGGGCCGGTTATCCGGAGTACGCCAATAGTTTACAGGTGCTCGAGGTGGTGGAAAGGGCCGATTTACCGGATAAACCGAAACTGGTGACCTGTAGTAGTTGGTGGCTGGACTGTATGAAGGGAGCGGCGGTTGGGCAGGAGGTCAGCGGACGGCGTCTGCATAAGTCAGCGGTGCAGCAACTGATATTGGGGACGCGGGCGAAGGGAGAGCATCGGCAGCTTGCGTCTGAATAGCACGGCGAAGTGAGTGGTCCAGTGCTGTGGGGGTCTCGATGATGGTGGCGACAAGAGAGAGCTGTCGAGCAACTTTCTCCCGGATGTACTGTTGAATTTGAGGCATTAACACGCTGTAGTCGGGGCCACTGCTTTTGCACTCCAAAGCCAAAATATCAGCTGTTTGCGTATTAGCACGGCGTGTAGAAATTCGTTGCTTCCGCAGCTCATCGAAACTTTGACATAGCTGAATCACGGCCGTGACGGTTTGTGGGTCTTTGGCCACAAGCATATGAAAATCGTCGTCATCAATGCCTTTCAATATATTCTTTATTCTGTCAGCCTCCGTCATCCTCGCATCCACTCGCCTACAGAGGCCGATCAAGTCCTCGATGTAACTCGTGAAGCTCTCACCATTTCGCTGAAATCGTCCCCGCAGGCCAAGTTCAGCGCGAAGCTTGCGCATAGCTGGACGACCGAAAAACGAGGTCACGGTCTGTTTGAAACCCGATCATGTGGGGATGTCGGCTTGGTGGTTGGTGAACCATAGGTTGGCCAAATTTGTCAGGTAGAAGATGACGTGAGTCAGCTTCGCAGGGTCATCCCACTTGTTAATTGCGCTTGCACGCTCGTACTCTGCCAGCTAGCCCTCGACATCGTGATATTCAGTGCTGTTGTAGACTGGTGGGTCACGCAGATGAAGTACACCAGGGCACATGACAGGCGGCGATGTGGAAGAGGCTTGTGGGGGATCGACGCGCTCGGTCATTGTGGAATCAGATGGTAGCTTACGGCTGAGGAGCTCCAGGACGCTACCCAGCACGTGTCCACCAAATGCAACCAGCGAGTTCACGTAAAAACAATTGTTATTATTCAAGAAGCGTTAGCCGCAACAAGCTGGTACAGGCAGGAACCCGCCAAGCACGAGCCACACGGACGTCAACGTCTTCTTTCATGCTGGCACAGAGCTGGCGCCACTATGCTCCGGTACAATATATATATATATATATATATATATATATATATATATATATATATATATATATATATATATATATATATATATATATATATATATATATATATATATATATATATATATTGTGAGGAGGTTTATTAGCCGTTAAAGACAGCGACGAGACAGCGTGAAGAAGCGTCCAGCGATCGGCACAGCAACGGACCGAAGCACGAGCCGAGCGAGCCGGGCGTTGGCGATGCTGCTCGCTGCAGGCACATCTTCTTCTTCACAATCGCCCCTGCTGAAAAAGGAGCCATCCTGGCGACTTAAGAAGTTTCAGGCAAAGGCTCATGGTACGGTTTCAGTCGGGAAACATGGACGATGTCTCGTGCACGCCGGCGCATGTCGTCCGATCGGGAAACTGGTTTAATTAGGAAATTAACCGGAGAGGTTTTCTCCAAAACAGTGTAAGGCCCCTCGTACCGGGGTACAAGTTTCGAGGAGAGTCCCGGTGTTTAGTATGGGATGGCAAGCCACACAAGAGACCCTGGGGCATAGCTGGGATCCGGACGAGAGGTGCTACGGGTTTCTTTCTGGCGTTGTTGCTCTTCCGAGGTGAACGCACGGGCGAGCTGGCGGCACTCTTCGGCTTGTCTAGCAGCATCGGAGATAGGTGGACACTCGGAAGCATCAGGACGGTAAGGAAGTAGGGTATCGATTGTATGGGAAGGCTCACGTCCGTAAAGAAGAAAGAAAGGTGAGAATCCCTTGGTGGTTTGTATTGCGGTGTTATATGCGAACGTGACGTATGGGAGAACACGGTCCCAGTTGCTATGATCAGATGCCACGTACATTGAGAGCATATCACCTAGCGTGCGGTTGAACCGTTCCGTTAGTCCATTAGTCTGCGGGTGGTATGCTGTCGTTTTCCGATGAATGACGTGGCATTCCGAAAGCAGAGTTTCGACGACCTCGGAAAGGAAAGCGCGGCCTCTGTCACTAAGGAGCTCTCGAGGTGCACCATGTCGAAGGATAAAGCGTTGCAAAATGAAAGAGGCGACATCCTGAGCTGTAGCGCTCGGCAAAGCGGCTGTTTCGGCGTAGCGTGTCAGGTGGTCAACCGCCACTATAATCCACCGATTACCATCTGGTGTCAATGGAAGGGGACCGTAGAGGTCAACGCCGACGCGATCAAATGGCTTGGCAGGGCATGGAAGTGGCTGCAATGCGCCAGTCGCACGTGGCAGTGTTGATTTACGTCGCTGGCAGTCAGGACAGCACTGCACGAATTTACGTACAAAATTGTACATGCCGCGCCAGTAATAGCGATGGCGAAGGTGTTCATATGTTTTGAACACTCCGGCGTGGCCACATTGCGGATCTTCGTGAAGGGAGGCGCATACTTGCGATCGTAAAGTGCGTGGAATGACCAGCAACCACCGGCGGCCATCGGGAGCGTAGTTGCGTCGATGAAGAAGTTGATCGCGGATGGCGAAATGGAAAGCTTGACGTCGGAGGGATCGAGATACTGGAAGGTGGGGCGTGCCAGATAAATATTCGATAAGAGAGGCGATCCACGGGTCACGACGTTGTTCGGTGGCGATTGAGTCGAGATTTAGCGATGACAAGGTCTGGAGGCAAGTGTTTCCGCACGTCTGATCTGGTGGTAAAGGTGAACGGGACAGGGCATCAGCGTCAGAGTGTTTGCGTCCGCAGCGGTATACGACGCGAATGTCGTACTCCTGGATGCGAAGTGCCCATCGCGCAAGGCGGCCAGAAGAATCTTTCAACGTGGAGAGCCAGCAAAGCGCGTGGTGATCAGTTACTAGATCGAACGGGCGGCCGTATAAGTACGGCCGGAACTTTCCAAGCACCCACACCAGAGCCAAACACTCTTTTTCTGTCACGCTGTAATTAGTTTCGGCTTTCGTCAGAGTGCGGCTAGCGTAGGCTACAACGTATTCTGAATAGCCGGGCTTTCGTTGAGCGAGGACCGCGCCTAGCCCGACGCCGCTGGCGTCGGTGTGCACTTCGGTAGGAGCCGTCGGGTCGAAGTGGCGAAGAATAGGTGGGGAAGTGAGCAGACGGCGCAGAGTAGTGAAGGCAACGTCACACGCAGGGGACCAGGAGGTGAGGTTCACGTCACCGCGAAGAAGCTGGGTTAACGGTGACATGATAGATGCAAAATTGCGAACAAAGCGCCGGAAATAGGAGCATAGGCCTACAAAACTGCGAAGTTCTTTCATGGTCGTCGGCTTGGGAAATTCTGCGACTGCTCGAAGTTTTGCTGGGTCTGGTAATACGCCGTGCTTGGACACGATGTGGCCTAAAATGACGAGCTCGCGTGCAGCGAAGCGGCATTTTTTCAGGTTAAGCTGCAGACCAGCGTTGGTCAGACAACTCAAAACGTGCCTGAGGCGAAGGAGGTGCGTAGGAAAGTCATGGGAGAAAACCACGACATCGTCGAGGTAACAGAGGCACATATTCCATTTGAGGCCACGTAGCGTATTATCCATAAGACGTTCAAACGTGGCAGGCGCGTTACAAAGCCCAAAGGGCATGACGTTAAATTCATATAGTCCGTCTGGTGTAATAAATGCCGTTTTTTTGGCGATCGACTTCTGCCATTGGGACCTGCCAGTAGCCAGACCGCAAATCTAGCGACGAGAAAATTCCGCTCCGTGAAGGGTGTCAATGGCGTCATCAATGCGCGGCAAAGGATAGACGTCCTTGCGGGTTATCTTATTCAAACGACGATAGTCTACGCAAAAATCGGATAGATCCATCTTTCTTACGCACCAGGACGACGGGAGACGCCCAGGGACTGTGAGATGGTCGAATGACGTCTCTACGAAGCATATCTTCGACTTGATCGTTGATGACGCGGCGCTCTTCAGCGGAGACACGGTATGGTCTTTGACGCAGTGGCTGGTGTAGTCCGGTGTCAACATGATGTTTGACTTGTGATGTGCGGCCCAGTTGAGGTTGCGACACATCGAACGAACTCCTGAACTCCTGCAGAAGATCCAGCAGGTCGGCATGTTCGGTGGGAGTGAGAGTGTCGGCGATGGCGCTGGAAAGCGTATCATTGGACGACTCCCCGAGTGCCGACAGTGCTTTTGGGTGGTCGCAGTAGTCGTCCGGGACATCAAACAAAAACGAAGGGTCGACATCCTGCACGCGGCCGAGACATTCCCCCGCAAGCAATGTGACAGGTGTGGAAAGCGAATTGCTTACGAACATGTTGCTTCTTCCGGCGGCAAGGTCAATTGTTGCGAAAGGCAGCGGCAAAGCTCGACGACAATTGAAGATATCGGAAGGCATAAAAAGAACTGTAGCGTCAGTGTAGGCGTTGCATGAAACGGGAACAAGGGCGCAATTTCCAGGCGGAATATCGGTATCTTCATGAACGAGCAACTTCGGCGGCTGATGAGGAGCGTCCAGTAATGGGACATCACACAAGGGTGAAAACTCAACTTCGGCGCGTGCGCAGTCTATGACGGCATTATGGCGGGATAGGAAGTCCCACCCGAGGATGACGTCATGCGAACAGACAGGAAGAACAATAAACTCCACGATGTAAAGAATGCCTTCGATGGAGACTCTTGCAGTGCAGGCTGCGAGAGGCGTTACTTGTTGTGCGCTTGCGGTGTGAAGCGACAGTCCCGAAAGCGGCGTCGTTACTTTGCGTAATAAACGGCAGAGATTAGCGGCAATAACAGAAACAGCGGCGCCAGTGTCCACAAGGGCGAAAGTACAATAACCTTCAACAGTTACTGCGACCACGTTAGCAGGAGAGGAGCGAGGGCTTAGACAGTTCGAAAACGGCGCAGTTCTTGCCTCTTGAACTGCGTTGCTTAGTTTTCCTGGTCGGAGGGTCCGGGCCGGCGACGCATGGGGGAGGGCGATCGCCGACGAGGAGAGGGTGCGCGTTGCCGCTGGAAGTCAAGGTGGTCAGTAGGCGCAAAGCGAGGTGGCGAGACCGGCCCGTATTGGACGAAGGGTTGGCTGCCGGGATGCGACGACCGGGCATAGTTGCCGAACGTCTGAGGTCGACGGCGGCAGTAGCGAGCAACGTGTCCGGGAGTGAAGCAAGCGTAGCAAATCGGTCGGTTATCGGGCGTCCTCCAGGGATTGGCGACTGGTGCTGCCGCCCAAGGTGCAGTATAAGCAGCCGGGTGTGCGGGCTGTGAGCGCGTGGTGTAGGGTGGTTGCGGGAGCCTACGTACAGCGTCTGCATATGTGAGCGGCGCGGCTACGGGCTGCATCTCTTGCGAAAAGGCGACAGGAGGAGCCACAGGCTGCGTTGCATAGGTTAGGGGCACAGCCACAGGCTGAACGGCTGGCGGATAGGTGACAGGAGCGCCTACCAGCTGTGCGACACCCGGGCAGTGACCACGGCTAGATAGAGGTGGCTCGTAGTGCGCAAGAGGAACAGCTTGTGCAACCCCTTCCGATATAGCAGGGCGAAGCGGGGCAGCTGGTAGGCGGGTGGTGGTCTCGTGAGTAAAGGGCACTAGAGAAAGTTGGCGGGCGACTTCCTCACGGACGAAGGCTCGGACTTGCTGAAGCAATGGTGAATTGTCGGGCATGGAGTCGAAACTGGACAGCGACTCACCACCAGGCTGAGGCTGCCTAGTCAGAGTGCGTTGCTTTTTCAACTCGTCGTAGCTCTGACACAAGCTGACGACTTCAGAAACTGTGCTTGGATTCCTTGCCAAGAGCATTTGAAATGCGCCGTCGTCGATGCCTTTCAGGATGTTTTTGACCTTGTCAGATTCGGGCATGGTGTCATTCACACGTCGACAAAGGTCGACGACGTCCTCAATATAGCTGGTAAAGGTCTCGCCAGTCTGCTGAGAGCGGACGCTCAAGCGCTGTTCTGCCCTCTGCTTGCGGACAGCCGGCCGACCGAACACTTCAGCACACGACGTCTTGAAGACGCTCCATGTGGGGATGTTGTGTTTGTGGTTATTAAACCACAATTCGGCGACGCCAGTGAGATAAAATATCACGTGACCCAGCTTGTCGGCTTCATCCCACTTATTGTTGGCGCTCACCAGTTCGTAGTGCTCGAGCCAGTCTTCGACGTCGGTCCCATCCGCACCGCTGAAGACCTTCGGCTCCCGTAGCGTAGGATGGCCAGGGCAGTTGAACTGGAGCGAAGGCGTCGATGTAGTGGCGTTGGCAGTCATGACAGGTGGTAGCGTGCGGCTTCGAAGCTCCAGGGTGTAGCAACGGGGATTAACAGCACCTTCCACCAAAATGTGAGGAGGTTTATTAGCCGTTAAAGACAGCGACAAGACAGCGTGAAGAAGCGTCCAGCGATCGGCACAGCAATGGACCGAAGCACGAGCCGAGCGAGCCGGGCGTTGGTGATGCTGCTCGCTGCAGGCACATCTTCTTCTTCACAATATATATATATATATATATATATATATATATATATATATATATATATATATATATATATATATATATATATATATATATATATATATATTGTAAGAATATATTGGACTTCATCTTTCTCATCTGTAAACAACCATTATCAGGGTTGGTGTCGTTCCTCCTCTTCGTCATCGGCGCCATCTTGCTGTTGCTTGAATAAAGCGCCAGCTGAACCGTCATATTTAAAGTGGTGGAGGTGCTCAGTACTTTGAAATGCTGACATTTCTGCCCTAATAATGCCACGCAGTTCGCTAAAGACGGGTTGAGCGGGAACGTTGTTAGAAGGAGGTGAACTGTAGGCTTACAATTTCTCACGAATTATGGCTCGAATGATGGATCGAAGCTCCATACTGTTTGGCAGGGAGCTCTAATAGAAGTAGGGTTGCAGGCGGATCGACTGCAAGGTATCAAGCCGCTGGCATACAGAGACGACACCGGAAACCATCGAAAGGGTTGTGTGCGGTGAGGGCGTTGAAAACGGTAGGTCCGACACCCTTTAGAAGGTGTCGGACACGATCAGCTTCTGGCATGGTGTCGTCAATGCGGTGGCAAAGTCCAAGCACATCCTCAATATAAGAAGTGTAGGACTCACCGCAATGTTGAACGCGTTCTGCCAGTTTCTTCCAAGGAACTTCTGGACGGACGGTCGGTGTGTAATAACGGAAGTGTCTTGTCATCGAATTAACAAAGCATCGGTGGGATGTCAGTGCGCACTTGAGTTCTTGAAATGAAGCTTCGCACTGATCATTCCAATCGAAGGAACCGGTACAAGCAAGGAGCTTGAGGAGAGGAGCGCCAATGGTGGCGAAGTTGCGAATGAAGCGGTGAAAGTACAATGCGAGTCCATGGAAGCTGAGTAGTTATTTGGAACGAAAGGGGCGCGGAAAATTGAGTACTGCGGAAATTTTCTCCGGATCGGGCTGGATGCCATCTTTACTAACGAGTTGACCGAGGACTTTTATAGGTGTTACCGAAATGGCATTTCTTTGTGTTTAGTTGAAGTCCAGCATTGGAGAGGCATGTGAGCACTTCATCTAGGCGTTGCAGACGGTCAGAAAAAGTGGAAGAAAACACGACAATGTCATCAAGGTGGCGTAGGCAAGTTTTCCACTTGAGGCCACGAAGAACAATGTCGATCATCCTTTCAAATGTGGTGGGAGCATTACATAGGCCGAACGGCATTACGTTAAACTAGTAAAGACCGTCTGGCGTAAAAAAAGCGGTCTTTGTCTGCTTCGTCCATTGAAATTTGCCAATATCCGAACCGAAGGTCAAGGGAGGAGAAGTATTGGGCGCCTTGTAATGAGTCAAGTGCGTCATCTATACGGGGCATCGGATAGACATTCTTTCAGACATTCTTTCTTGTTGAGCTCGCGGTAATCAATATAAATTTGTACGGATCCATTCTTCTTTTGCCACAACACAACGGGTGATGACACATGTGCTCGAGGTTTCTATAGTTATGCCAACAATTCTTCAACAACCGATCCCCGTCTCTTGTGCACATTTCCAACACGACCAACAATACACCTGGCTCCCAACCACGCTCCCCCTCACCACTCCGACGCTCTTTTTCACCCCTTTGATCTGCCTGGCGAAAATGTAGAAGACTGGCTCGACAACTATGACCGCGTAGGTGTCTACAGCAACTAGAACGAGACATCTAAATTAGCACGCTGTGCGACATGTTCATGTACATCCGACCTGACCATCACATCTAAGATGCCATTCTTCCTTTTGTCACGTACGCACACAATACGTCAGTTCAACGAACCAAGGGTTATTCTACCTGTTTCCTAGTATACGGACGCCAACCGACATCACCACTCAACGTTTAATTCTTTTCTGGCCCCGTCATCGCTTCACCGTTATTTTGCGACCAGTTTCTGTCCCATGTTGGTCAAAGCCGTCGTCTTGCCCATGTAAACACAAAATCTAGCCGAGAAGATTACAAACATCGTTACGATGCCATTCACCGCGTCGTGCTCTACCGCCCTGGTGACTATGTACTTCTTTGGACTCCTGCACGAACGCCTGGCTTATGCGAGAAGCTTGAGTTCCGCTATCTTGGCCCCTACAAAGTTGGCCAACAGACCTGGCTGATGAACTGCCGTGTCACACCGGTTCATGCCCCACTGACCAACGCTCCGCGGGACAAAGATCGAGCACGTTTCGCGCCTCCAGCCCTATCGTACGCATTCCACAGCGTAATTCGCGGCCAGGCTGGCTGCTTCCGTTGACAGGGGAAATTATAGTGTAAGAATTCATTGGACTTCATCTTTCTCATCTGTAAACAACCATTATCAGGGTTGGTGTCGTTCCTCCTCTTCGTCATCGGCGCCATCTTGCTGTTGCTTGAATAAAGCGCCAGCTGAACCGTGATATTTAAAGTGGTGGAGGGGCTGGGTACTTTGAAAGGCTGACATTTCTTCCCAAATAATGCCACACAGATCGCTAGATACGGGTTGAGCGGGAACGTTGTTAGAAGGAGGTAAACTGTAGGCTTGAAATTCCTCACGAATTAACACTCGAATGATAGATTGGAGCTCCATACTGTTCGCCAGGGGGTTCTCAGAGAAGTCGGATCGCAGGTGGATTGACTGCAAAGTATCAAGCCACTGGCATACAGAGACGACGTCGGAAACAATCGAAGGGTTGTGCGCGGTGAAGGCGTTGAAAGAGATAGGTCCGATACCTTTCAGAAGGTGTCGGACACAATCAGCTTTTGGCGTGGTGTCGTCGATACAGCGGCAAAGTGCCAGCACATGCTCAATATAAGAAGTGTACGACTCACCGCAATGTTGAACGTGTTCTGCAAGTTTTTTCTGAGCGACTTTTGAACGGATGGTCGGTGAGCCGAAAATACGTCGGTGCTGGTCTTTGAAGGAAGACCAATTGCGGAAGTCGCTCTTATAATTTAGGAACCACGTCTTGGCAGCCTAAGAGACGTAAAACTGGACGCGTGCTAATTTCAATGTCTCGTTCAAGTGTGTGTAGACACCTGCGTGGTCATAGTTGTCGAGCCAGTCTTCAACATCTTCATCAGGCAGACCGCAGAAGATGGGAGGCTTCCGAGGGTGGTTGTTGACCGGGCTGGGGTTGGCGGCGGGTGGTTCGGTTGGGCTTGCTTTTGCGCTATGGTGCTCTGCTGGCGTAAGCGACGTCCCGAACGGAGCTCCAGGAGCTGGCTTTGGATGGAGAGAAGTCCATCCAACCAGCTCCAGGGGCTGGTTAGATGGAGAGAGAGGAGGATGGAGAGGTATATATATATATATATATATATATATATATAATATATATATATATATATATATATATATATATATATATATATATATATATATATAGTCTAGTAGATCCTCCGTGAGCGGTCACAACGTGTTTATTTCGACGTTTCGGCCTAGAGTCTGGCCTTCATCAGGAATTTTTATTCCTGATGAAGGCCATACTGTAGGCCGAAACGTCGAAATAAACCACGTTGTGGCCGCTCACGGAGGATCTACTAGACTATATGCAACGCTACGGCCACTCAACCACCATGCCTGCCTATATATATATATATATATATATATATATATATATATATATATATATATATATATATATATATATATATATATATATATATATATATATATATATATTGTAGTGGGGAAGAGGGAGAGAGACAGTATCTAGTTGGAGCACCTGAAAGACTACGACGAAGAGCTGAGCTCGTGACAGTGACTGACGCCTCTTGAACCAGGCAGTTGGTTTTATTCAATAAACCCCCTTATAAGTTGGTGGAAGTGCTGGGTAGTCTTCGAAGCTCGAACTACGAAGTCACACCTTACCTGCAGTGCCAGCAATGCCGGAAGAACCCTCCACCCAAGGTACCTCGCAAGTTCCCGCCTCTGCATGTCCCGGCGTGTGGCCACTGCGTCACCCACCGATCTTCAGCGGCACTGACGGCCAAGACGTTGAGGAGTGGCTGGCTACTTACCACAAGGTGAGCGCAGCGAACAAGTGGGACGATGCGGCTAAGCTGACCCATCTAAACGTTTACTTGTCCGGCGTCGTTAGCCTCTGGTTGCGCAATCACGAAGCCGACATTGCCAGCTGGGATTCATTCAAGGCCTCCTTTTCGCAAGTCTTCGACCGCCCTGCTGTGCGAAAACTCCGCGCAGAACAACGACTTCGTGAGCGCGCTGAACAGCCAGGAGAGACCTTTACCAGCTACATTGAAGACGTTGTTGACTTGTGCAAGCGGGTAAACCCAGCGATGCTCGAAGCCGACGAAATCAAACAAATCCTCAAGGGCATATGCGATGACGCATTTCAAATGTTGCTAGCCAAGGACCCACAAACCATTGCCAAACTCGTAAGCTTGTGCCAGAGTTATGGGGAATTGCGCACGCAACGCGCCCAAACACGGCGCTCTCTGGAACAACGTGATTCGATCGCGGCCTTGACTCTCGCAGACCAGAACGACATGTTGGCTCGCATAAAGCAGTTCGTGCGTGAGGAGGTCGCTCGGCAGCTCTTTATTTTATCGAGCGCGCCCGAGCCAGCACAAACGCATCCTTTGGCCCCAGATCATCTGGCCCCGGCCATAAGGCACGTCATACAAGATGAGGTAGCGGACGCTTTGCCTTTCGCTTGTTCACCACCTCTGGAGGCCGCACCCTTGACGTATGTGCAAGTCGTTGCAGCCAGAGCACCTCGACAGCCCACCTATGCCACATCACCGACCCCTGTTCGGTCTTCACAAGTTCCGTTCAGCCGGCCGATTGCAGCGTTTCCGAATCCGTGGCGCACCGCAGACAACCGCCCGATTTGCTATTCTTGCGGTTACGCAGGACATGTGGCTCGCTTGTGCCGCAGCCGCCCTCTCGTTCAGAGCGACACCATGCAAAGATCGTCGCACGACTCTCGGCGCTTTAACAACACGGCACGTCAACAAGGATCCTCTTCATCCGACCGCCCTCCCTCAGTCAGTCACCGATCTCCATCTCCCCGACGTTGCTCCCTGTCGCCTATGCGCCGTCGACCCTGCCCTTCAGACGCGGAAAACTAGATGCCACAGTTCCGGAGGCACGAACTGCGTCGTCGTCCAAAGATTCAAGTCCTCGCATTTCTCCTACAAACCTCATCGACGTTTTTGTGGATGGTTACCGTACCCTTGCGCTTGTGGACAATGGTGCTGCCGTTTCAGTAATTGATTTAAAGCTTTGCCGCCTGCTTCGGAAGGTTACCACGACGCCAAAGGGGTTGTCCCTCCGTACTGCCAGTTCTCACCATATTCGACCATCAGCTGTCTGTACCGCCCACGTTCCCATCCAAGATGTTTTGTATACCGTTGATTTCTTGTGCTACAGGCGTGTTCTCATGATGTGATCCTCGGCTGGGATTTTCTGTCTCGTAATCATGCGGTTATCGACTGTGCACGTGCTGAAGTGGCCTTCTCTGCGTTGTGTGCCTCGTCTCCAGAATTTCCGTTGAAAAAGCTGTTTGTCGCTGACGACATCGACATAACACTGACTAGCGCAGCCTTTGTTCCCGTATCTTGTGCCGATGTGTCTAAGCCTGCAGTGTTGTTTACGCCTTCCCAAACATTCCAAAGTCGCAAGGGCCTCGCGTTGCCGTTTGCAGTTCTAGATATTTCGGCAGGCGCTACCAATTTGTCACAAATCCCTTGCCGTCTCCCACAACCTTGCGTCACGGAGAATGTATTGGAATATTCTAAGACTTAGACGTTTCCTCCATCTTCGACCTTGACGGTGAAAGTGATTTGCAGCTTAATGCATTGACGCCATCTGCCCACGAAAACAATAATTTGTTTGGCCCCTAAATTGATGGCGAACTTGAAGAACCACACCGCGAAAAGCTTTTAGAACTTCTTCACCAGTTTCGTGGCTCGTTCGATTGCCAGCAGACGTGCTTAGGCCGAACGCACACCGTTGTCCATCACATTAACACCGGCTCCCAAGTGCCTCTGCGACAGCGTCCCTACCGTGTATCTTCTGTTGAGCGTCGTGTGATCACCGAGCAAGTGGCCGACATGCTTCAACGTGGCGTCATTCGGCCGTCCAGCAGTCCCTGGTCTTCACCTGTGGTACTTGTGAAGAAAAAAGACGGCTCGATTCGCTTTTGCGTCGATTACCGCCATTTAAACAAAGTCACGATTAAAGACGTATACCTTTGCCGCGCATCGATGATGCGCTAGACTGCTTGCAAGGCGCTGAATTCTTCTCATCACTAGACCTACGGTCCGGTTATTGGCAGGTCCCCATGGCACCATCAGATTGTCCAAAAACTGCTTTTGTGACGCCCAATGGGCTATACGAATTTAATGTAATGCCCTTCGGCCTTTGTAATGCGCCAACCACTTTCGAAAGGATGATGGATAGCGTCTTGCGCGGGCCAAAATGGAAGACATGCCTATGCTACTTGGATGATGTCGTTGTCTTCTCCCCTGATTTCGACAGCCACCTCCATCGTCTCAGCGAAGTCTTGAGATGCCTCTCGAGCGCAGGCCTTCAACTAAACATCAAGAAGTGCCACTTTGGAGCTCGGAAGCTCACGATACTTGGTCACGTTATCTCAAAACAGGGCGTCCTCCCAGACCCAGAGAAGCTTCGTGCTGTCGCTTAGTTCCCGAAGCCTACGACTGTGAAAGCGCTTCGCAGCTTTGTCAGACTATGCTCTTACTTTCGCCGCTTTGTGAAGAACTTTGCTTCGATAATCGCACCACTGACACAGCTAATCTCTGGCGATGGACACCTCTCTGATTGGTCGCCAGCATGCGATGATGCTTTTGCAACATTACGCCATCTCCTTACTTCACCACCTATTTTACGCCACTTCGACCCTACTGCTCCAACCGAGGTGCACACGGATGCCAGTGGCATAAGACTTGGCGCTGTCCTTGCTCGACGCAAACCTGGCTTCTCGGAGTATCTAGTTGCGTATGCCAGTCGCACCCTAAACAAAGCAGAGCACAAATACTCGGTTTCCGAAAAGGAATGTTTGGCCATTGTGTGGGCATTACAAAAATTTCGTCCTTACTTATATGGACGCCCATTCGATGTAGTTACAGATCACCATTCACTCTGTTGGCTCGCTTCATTGAAGGATCCTTCGGGCCGGCTTGGACGTTGGGCGCTATGTTTACAGGAATTTGATATTCACGTCATTTACCGCTCAGGCCGCAAGCACACTGACGGAGGTGCTCTTTCTCGTTCGCCCCTTCCTTCAGCCGCTGCACCTGTTTCCTTCGCCGAAGCTACCATCGGCAACATCGATATCGCTGACATGCCTTCGGAAAAACGCAAGGACCCTTGGATAGCCTCGCTCATCGACGTTCTCTCCTCGTCTTCGGTGACACCACGCCAGCGTCTACCTCGTGCACTACGTTGGCAAATTCCCCATTATGCAATACGGAAGGCCATGTTGTACCGTCGCAACTATCACCCGGATGGTAGGAAATGGCTTCTTGTTATACCTCGCCATTTGCGCTCTAACATGTGCGCGTACTTCCACGCAGACCCTCAAAACGCGCACGCCGGCGTTTTGAAAACATACGACCGGCTTCGTCAGTGATTTTTCTGGCGTGGAATGTACTCGTACGTGCGCAAGTACATACGCTCCTGCACTGAGTGTCAGCGACGGAAAACAACTTGTCATGCCTCTGGCGAATTACAACCATTGCCGTGTCCAGCTCGGCCGTTTGATAGAATCAGCATCGACCTCTACGGGCCACTACCTTGTACTCCTGCGGGAAATATCTGGATTATTGTGGCCGTTGACCACCTAACCCGTTACGCTGAAACCGCCGCTTTGCCAGCCGCTGCTGCTCGTGATGTCGCCTTGTTCATCTTGCGTAGCTTTGTCCTTCGCCATGGCGCGCCACGTGAGCTGCTTAGCGACCGTAGGCGTGCGTTTCTATCGCAAGTCATCCAGGAGCTTATCAGTGAGTGCAATATTATTCATCGCACCACTACAAGCTATCACCCACAGACAAACGGTTTGACAGAGCGCTTTAAACGCACGCTCGGTGATATGCTTTCTATGTACATATCCTCCGACCATTCTAATTGGAACTTGGTGCTCCGTTTCGTGACGTATGCGTATAATACGGCCACGCAAGCAACTACTGGGTTTTCACCTTTTTTTCTACTGTACGGACGTGAGCCCTCTTCTACGCTTGACACGATACTTACTTACCTGGCTGGGGAGAGGGCGAGAAGGTGCGAATGCCCTCCGCGTCGGATGACTCAACCCGGCATAACACGCCCCTTTCCTTCTAGAAATTTCGAGTGCTTGCTCGGCCGCCGATGTGGGGTGAGGAGGTTCGTCGGCGAAGCCACGCTTCCGAGGGGAGAGAGTCGCGCGCCCGGGGAGCCTTGGATGTTTGTTTTCTCTTTCTTTCTTTTTCGTTGACCTCGCGGCGTCACTCGGGCGGTTCGTCGCGAGAATTTGGCGGCGCGCCCTTTTTGAGCGCTCGTTCTGGGACACTGCCCCACACTTAAGAATATTATCTCATAATATTCAAAACCACACAAATGAGCGCGAACAGTTCCCACACTCTCAAAGACTGTAACATATTCCGTCACTCATGACACGTCACATTCACAATAGATCGCTCAATACAATCGTACATTGTAGTTCAATTCCACAACACAGGAAATATAGCCACAGGTACATGTCTAAAACACTTCATCACACATTCCAAACAATACAAACGTACAAAGTTCTGTCTTTACAACAATTATACAACACTATACGTCACGTCATCGCACAGAACACTTTGACTCGCTCGACATACACTTGTGACACAGGATAACAAGAGCATTAACACAACATATGCCACTTAGCACTGCCAAACACATTCTGATTCGACCTCAGCACTTATCCTGTGTACTTTGACCAGCGCTTGCGCCCTTTCTTGCGGTGCTCGCTCGATCTCTTCCTATTGTTTTTGCTCGTTTTGTTCCGGCGAGCCATTTCCAACGACGGGGTCTGAGGCGGGGTCTCAGCCATCGTTGTCACTTCTGACACTGTTAACAGGTGATAACGCTCAACCGATCCTGTCACCCGCTTGTTCATGTCACGACATTGGGCCTGGCTGGCCAACTCCGTCTCCTTTACACTGTCGGTCGGTTGAGTTCGTGCCGACGTAAGTCCAGATGCTCGGCCCGCGAACTCATTCAACACGATCAACTTCTCATTCACTGTCTCTTGCGCCGCGGCTTCCCCTTTGGCTTTAGTGAGATCCGTCACGGGATTCTCCTCCACTGTATCTCGCGGTCGCCGGGTTGGCGAGGGCTCTATCTTAGGGTCTTCTCCCAAACATTCCGGATCATTCGGTCCTCGCGCCCCGTCGATGTTTCCGATGACAAGGTCGTACAGGGAGGTCGTCATGCATAAAGCAGTAACCTTCTCGCTGAAGTACGGGGTTCGAACCTCAATTTCTGCTTCGGGAAGCATCCGTACCGTACGGCCAATTAGGCAAACCGGCTTCGTTTTTCCTGTTGACTCACTTTCCCGTACTAGATTTCTCCGCACGATAACAGTGGAGCTGCCGGTATCTCTTAACACCGTAATCTTTTTGTCCGCAAATTTTCCAGGCAGCGTTAGCATTCCCTTCGAAACTCCGGTTGGCTGTTTTGCCATTACCGCACCCACAATAGGAATTTTCTCCCCACTTTTCAACTCTACGAATCCATCTGTGACGGCATTATTACCGGATTTCGGTGCCGCTTGCACACAGGATACCTGGTGAACTTGACTCGCTCCGTTTCGACATGCATCTTTTTTGTGCCCAGTCTGACCACATTTGAAACATTTCACAACCGTAGGGCTCGTAAAGATCGTTCGACAGTTTTTCGCGCGATGACCCACTCGGTTACACAGAAAACAACGCGGAATGCTCTCCTGTGCACGCTTCTTTTCTTCGGGAGCCAATTTCTTCGGATCTTCGGGACAATCCTTCTTGACCTTGGCCAAATTAGTGCCACCTTGCGCTTCCAAGAATTGATCAGCTAATTCAAGCATGTCTTCAAGTGACTTAGCTCTCCTCTCTTTCAAGTACAGCGACAGGCTTGGGTGGCAACTAGTAAGAAATTGTTCTCTAATTAAGAGCTCTCTAAGCTCATCGTACTCCTGTGCTGTCTCTGAAAGTTCAATCCATCTGTCGAAATAATGGCAAAGTCGGGCGGCATACTGCGTAGCCGTCTCACCATCAGGTGGTTTTCCTGTCTGAAATCAGTCCCGGAATCCTTCCACAGTAAATCTAAATCGCTTCAGCAAAGCAGCTTTCACCTTTGCGTAGTTGGCTGCATCGGTCGGCGTCAGCCTGCCGTACACACTAAGCGCTTCACCACTCAAGCAGGTACTCAAAGCAGTTGCCCATTGATGTTCCGGCCAATTCTGGCTCCTTGCAATCGTCTCAAATCTGTGAAGGTACGCGTCAAGGTCGTCCTTCCTTTCATCAAACGCGACGAGCAGCTTGCTTGGGTTCAAGCGGAAGCCATGATCTTCCCGTTCGCTGCTTTCAACTCTAGCTTGGACCGGAGTCTCACTTCGCTGTTGCAAATGGAGCCGCTCGAGTTCCATCTTGTGCTGCCGCTGCCGTTCCCTTTCAGCCATCTCCGCTTCTCTTTCTTCTTTCAGCTGTCACTCCTTTGCTTCTCTTTCTTCTTTCAGCTGTCGCTCCTTTGCTTCTCTTTCTTCTCTCGCCCTTTCAGCAGCCAACTTTTCTCTCTCCAACTCCAACTTCAATTGTTGCTCTCTTTATTCCTTCGCTCTCTCAGCTGCCAACCTCTCTCGCTCCAACTCAGCTGCTCTTTCTTCCTTGGCCCCCTCAGCTGCCAACCTCTCTCTCTCCAACTCAGCTGCTTTTTTTTCCTTGGCTCTCTTTTTTTCTTCTTTTTCCTTCTTGGTGACCCGCTTCCGTAGTTCGGCGCCAGAAAGACCCATCTTCTCACCAAGAGCGACTAACTTTTCGAGATCCATCGTGTCTCGCAAGTAAAACCTTGTCGCGTGCAAAAAATGTCTGCCTAAATCAGTATATGGGAACACTCTCCTGCACTCGGTAACGAGAACACTGAACAACGCACAAAATCGTTCCGTTAGCACCATCAACAACTCGAGGCTCTTTCTCACTACTTTGGACACACTGTGCACCAAAAGGTCCTCGTCGCGGACGCCAGATTAATGGTCACACAGGTCCCGTTTATTAGGGAGGCGATCGCCGGGCTAATTCCAAGGGCCGAAGTATCGGCCCCCCGAACCGCACCACGACAGCGTGGACAATTTAGAAGTGGTCCTTTTTGGCGCGCCAGCGGACGCCGGCTGTGGCCCAAAGAACAAGTCAGAGCCGAGAGTTGATAAACAAACAAAATCATATTCTCAATAACGGAAGATCGAAAACAATACACAAGAATGCACACTCCACAATAGTTGCATACAATATGTCACCAATCAAACAACGTACTACACAGTACAATCAGCCACACTCGAAACAACAGACACAGACAACAATACGCACTACAATGCAGTCGCATGCATTGAACAACCAAGACACTTAAAGACTAAAGAGATAGAAAACCTATTCAGTCCAAAGTTCTTGGAACAAAAGTCTATATGATACTCTTCCGAGAATCACTCACTCAAAGTCCAGCGTTGTTGTCGTTCCGCGGCCCTCGAAGTTTCTCTTCCAGGAAACCTCGCGTCTTCAAATGGCCTCTCTCCAAGCTTCAAACTTCTTCGCCGAAAACACGTCGGCTTCACACACGCAGCTGTTGCCACGCGTCTTTGCTCGATAGTGGTAAACACACACTCTTGCCTGTCGCTCGAGTCGTCACCCCTCAGGTGGAAATCATCTTCTTCTCCTGCTTTGTCTCCACGGACAAAACCTTCGCCGACTACACAGCGGGATGCCCTACGCGCTCTGGCGCTAACTTCCGTCTTCTCCTGATCTCTCATCTCCGCTGCTCGGTTAAATACCTTCCGCGCGACATTCCAGAAAGTTCTCATCATTTCGTCGGCGAGATGCGCAGCGGAGGCTGGGGGAAGGCGCGAGACTGTACGAGGGCCGTCCCCGACAGATGACTCAACCCGGCATAACACGCCCCTTTCCTTCTAGAAATTTCGAGTGCTTGCTCGGCCGCCGATGTGGGGTGAGGAGGTTCGTCGGCGAAGCCACGCTTCCGAGGGGAGAGAGTCGCGCGCCCGGGGAGCCTTGGATGTTTGTTTTCTCTTTCTTTCTTTTTCGTTGACCTCGCGGCGTCACTCCGGCGGTTCGTCGCGAGAATTTGGCGGCGCGCCCTTTTTGAGCGCTCGTTCTGTGACAGCAAGAATAATGGTGAAAATCTGGTGGTGGCTTGGGAGGCGGTGTTGTAGGCAAATGTGACGCGCTTTTTCGACGCGCTCGCCTCTCACTTTTATGTAATTTTTTTATGCACACAGCACTTGTTCAATAGCGTATAAAAAGGACAGCAAGTTTTAAGCAGCACGCACTGGGACAATGCGCATTTGTCACGCGACTCTTTTACACGCGACTCTTTTGATGCATTTTGATGCATAATTTGATGCACGCGACATTTTGATGCATATTGCACGCGACTCTTTTGATGCATTTTGATGCATAATTTGATGCACGCGACATTTTGATGCATATTGCACGCGACTCTTTTGATGCATTTTGATGCATAATTTGATGCACGCGACATTTTGATGCATATTGCACGCGACTCTTTTGATGCATTACCTCGCAAATTTTCACATTAATACGATTATGTTGAAGCCGGCCTCCTCAACTGTAATTATTCTATCGTTGAACGAAAATTTTAATGACTAAAAAGAGCTCGCAAAGATCTCAGTTTTTAATATTGGAAGCACTCCTGAAGAAACCAAAGATGTTTTGAGCATTCGTATCAACTTATTTTAGTTTCCTGGGCCGCTGTGATAGCTCAGTGGTTAGAGCATCAAACGCGTTATTTGATCATTTTAGCTTCCCACTGAGCTCGTGTCCACTGCTTTATTTGTCGCCGTTTTTCAATCTGCCTTCGTCGCTCCAAGTTGCCATTATCAAGGCTGATCAGATTTATCAGAGATTAAAGCGGAAACCTTTCTTGGCGCTTCCAGCATGGCAAAACTAAAACATTTAGAAAGATCAGTCGCATTCATGTGTTCACAGGTGCTTCGACAGAGCAGCGTTGATAGTAACACTTTTTGATGAAAGAAAGTGATTTTTCTGAAGCAGAAAATTCTTTGACCGACCCATAAAAAGTTGGTTCATAATTGCATCAACCAGTCAGAGCACAAGTGGTGTAATATATAAAGCCCCTGTTCAGCACTAGCCTACGCTGCAGTGCTACAGCACAGGGCAGAAAGCGTCGCAAAGAGCCTTCAAGAAAAATCGTCACTGCTGAAATGTTGGAAAATTCTCACTACATTGTGCCTTTGCTTCGTAATATTTTCTTTTTCTTGTAAGAATATAAATGAGTGATTACAGTGGTGAAGGAAAATTTTGCCTTAGTTGTTGTTTTCCCCAGCGTGCGGCCGACAGTTACCGCTGTCGAAAGGGGGGGGGGGGTTCAGCCCCCCTAATTTTACTCAGTGGGGGCTTGCGCCCCCCTTGCCCCCCCCCCCGGCTGCCACGTCTATGAGAACAAAACTTTATTAGCGAAAAAGACTTCGTTGCCGCTAGAACAGGACAGCGCCGCGTTGTCGGGCTTCTATTCCAAGGCACTGCTGGCTCTGGCTATCCTTTCAGCCTTCCTGACTAGCCTCCGCTAGTCCTAAAGGGCCGGGCTAGACAGCATTGCCTCCCAAATTTCTCCACATTTCTCTCCTGTTGTTCGTACGAGTTGCGATTGGAAATATTCTTGTACGGCCTTGACAGTGCGCCAGAGCGGCGAATGTCAGCGACGTGTGGTGACTGCTACCGAAGATGTCAGATGGCGCGAGCAGAACAGCAGCGTCAGAAATCGAAGCAACACGGCGCTGGGAAAGGAACAAACATGGTACTGAAAGGAGGGAGCTCGACGTCCGTCGCGAATACAAGGATGGTCACAAAGATGCGGCCGCTTCGAGTGAAGGCGCATCAAGAAACGGTGATAGTTCCACTTCAGTGCGAGCTCGGTCGACAACAGCGCGATGGCGTGACAAAAAATCTCATTCTAGAATAACATCGTGGGAACATAAAACTAGTACGATTGGTTCAGTGATGCACAACGCGTCTCGAATCACCGCTTTGGCTGTACATGCCGCAATGGGCTAAATTTCTTGTGCGCCTGCAGTACTGAGGGCATTCACGGGAGAAAGCGTCAGATTGACAGAGGCTTTGACTGATCCCGGATATAGCGGCACCAGTATCAACGAGCGCGATTGTTGGTACACCTTCGACGATTACATCAATAGGATTGGCGGGTGACGGGCCAGGACTTACACGAATAGACGATGGCGCAGCTCATACCTCCGGAGCAGTGGCAGTCAGTTTTCCGTCTCTACGAAGGTGGTTCGTTGACGCACAGGTGACACAGAACGACGAATTTGTGAAGGGAAAGGAGAGCGTCGAGAAGCGGAGGTTTCGCCATCGAGAACAGCTTGCGCGTCGCGTTCGTAAGCTTCAGGTGGCGTGTGAGTCACGTGGCATGGAGGCCAGAACGAGTAGTGATGATATCTTGATGCCTCCGGGATCACGGAAGTCGTGCAACGTGACCTGCGATTCCGCTGGCGAAGCAGATGGCCCGGTTTTCAGCTGTTCGCCAGAGATTTCCGTAGTGCTGCTTTGTAGCCGAAACTGACATGGCGGGTGGTCACACGGGTTGCGGGCGTGATATTCGGGAGATAAAATGGGGACTTTTCTGCGGCAGCCACATAAATCAGTGGCGCAGTGACTGTTACTCTATGGAGACGTGGACGACGGCAACGGCAACGCCTCACAAACCCGCTCCTGAATAGTTTGTCTGACGGTTGGTGTTTGACAGTGCGTCGGTACTTCAGAGTTTGGCAAATACGACAGGCATGAAAGCTGTCGATCCACTTTTTTGCGTACATAATTTTTGAACTGCGCCTGGAGGATGTTGTGGCCACCCATGGTCAGGGCGGTGAGGGAGTCGTCTGCTATTGTCGACCTCCATACTGAGACGCATTCCTTACGGAGTTCTTCGAAGCCCTAGCCTAATAATTCGGACGTGGTGCTTGGGTACTTCACCAGCAAGATTTTAAAGGCATCATTGTCTATATTTTTCAAGATATGCCTGATATTGTATTGTTCAGTCATCTCAGAGTACTGGTTTCTGCATAGATCAATGACATCTTCGATGTAGCTGGTGAAGTTTTCACCCTGCCTTTAAACACGGCAGGATAGGGGCTGTTTGGTACGAAGCTAGCTTACTGCGGGGTGAATAAACACAGCTATAACTATGGTCTTAGAAGCGGCGCACTGTGAAAACTCAGTATTGTGGTTGTATAACCACAGGGTGGCGACGTCTTTGAGATAAAATGGGACATACTCCAATTTTGCAGGGTCGTCCACCTGTTGGCGGCTTTCACCTTTTTAAACAGCAGCAGCCAATCTTCCACATTTTAGTCCTCGGTTCCACTAAAGCAAGGGAGAACGCGTTGGCGTATAGGGTGCTACGCTTGATCACTAGTAGATATTGAGCCATGCATTGCTTAGTGGTGCCTCACTCGGTGGTCTGATCAGGCATTGTCGGCGCAGTGGGCAGCTGAAGGCTTCGAAGTTTTGCATCCACATCTCGCGCTTCGCATCAAGAGATGGTACGACTGCTTGTTGCCTTGTTCCTTCACCACTACAAAACACAAATGCAAAGAATGCCTGTGTCATTGGGCTAGCACCGTGAAAAGATGTTTACATAGTTCACAGGAAAGAAGGATTTCGTAGTAACAAAACACATATGTTTATTAAAACAAACGCCTCATAGAGCCCTTTATGCGTTCTGCAAAGATGACACGGGAATGAAAGGCGTCTTTTTTTTCTTCTTTGTCAATATGAAGATCATCCCGTGGTGCCAATAGACATCTTTACGAATCTTACCTGGTTTTGCACTGCCTACTACATCAGACCGGCTTGGCCAAGCGACGACGTCATATGATTATGTTACTATAACACGCCTCCTTACGTGACGTCATAGTCATAAGGTACTCCCAGCAGGCCTAAACTAATCAAGAATACAGCTTCGTAGCAACTGTACAGAGTACAGTTCTATCGCAATAAGAGCGGTTGTGTGGCAGACGCTTTGCCAGGACGACGCATGCAGAAATGAGGAAAATCTGTGGTGTACTCGAGGCGTGAAGATCGCAAGCTATATTCCTCGTCTCTTTCGAATTGATTACGTGGTGGTCATAGAATAAATGTCGTCATTATTTGCAGTAGTGATAATTACATGGACACCACTCCCTTCTCCCTTCCCCTCCCGCCTCAGTTTTTTAGGGGCGAAGCTCCTTAGGGCGTGGGCTGTGCGTCCCCTGTAGCCTGTATGTAGCCACCTCTAGTTTAGTTCTTGCAGTGTTCATTAGATGGCGGTACCGTCCCCCGTATGTAGCCACCTCTAGTTTTGTTCTTGCAGTGTTCACTAGATGGCGGTACCGTCTCCTGTATGTAGCCACCTCTCGTTTAGTTCTTGTAGTGTTTACTAGATGGTGGTACTTGTAGCTGATGATGAAAAGATGCAAGATGTTATAAACTAGAAAGCGGTACTTGTAGTTGATGAAAGACGCGAGATCTTATAAAATAGGAATGATGTCACATATGGCGCGTGTCATTGGTTGAAGGCAATCGTTCGATTTAGTGCGGCGACGTACGCTAGGGGGAGCGTTGTAATAAAATCCGTTCGCTGTTGGCGCGCGCTCGGAGTCGCCGGATGGATAAGGCTGCACTGGGGAGAGAGCGCAAGGCGGCAGCAGCGCGCGCTCGCAGACAGAATCCCGATGTGCGAGTGCGTGAGGCAAGGGACATCGCAAGCCATCCATCGTCTAAGAACACATAAAAGTTGATTTGTGTATATACACACACACCGTTTCTCACGTCTTTACATGATGATCGACTGGGCGAATTACACGGAAGATTCACAGTTTACCGATGAATCCCTCCGGAGCTTCGCCCATTCATCATCATTCACCCCGTGAATATGCCGTAATTTTTTTTGGATATTACGTGTAAGCTCAAGCTCTGGGGCATGACCGCACAGCAAAAATAGTGTATATACATGTCGGGTCAAAAGTTCCCAAGCCACAATCCCACCTATTTCCATTAGAGCATGGCCTGGGAACTTTTCATCCTCCCCCCTCACCACGGTGCGTTACCACAAAATCTGCGAATAGTTGTGATGTAAAACCTGCTGTGAGATCTTTCAGCCATCTGAAAACAGTCGCAACAGCTAAAGAAGTCTTACAATTTTATAGCTGGTCTCCTAAAGCGTCAATCGAGCCACGAGTCTGGTTGGTGACGTCAAGCCCATAACAAATATGGGTCACCCAGTTATCGCCTGCCCCCCCCCCCCCCCCAAGAGTCAAGTGACGTCAGGCCTATACAAATATGGCTCACGTGGTAGCCGCCTGCTTCACAGAAGACGGGTGACGTCACGCCTTTAACAATAATGCGTCGCCTCATTAGCGCCTGCCCCCCACGACTCGGGTGATGTCCTGCCTATAACACTATGGGTCGCGTGGTTCCCGCTTACCCCGTACGAATAACCGACCACAGTAAACAGGCTCGCCATGCTTGAGCCTTGTCTCAATAAAAGGACAGAGTGAGTGATCTTGGAGAACAAAAGAAAGATGTGAAGTGTTTCCCGTAGGAGCCGTTGTCGTATCAAAACCCAGCTTGCAGTAGCTTCGTTTCTGTATGAAGGCAGCAATGCAAAAATGCCTGACTAAATTGATTTCCTGCATGGAAATTGTATGTAGCTATAGATCAACCACAAAAGCATTATATTAGATGCGAAGCAGCTTATGATCCAACCAAATCCAGAATGCGTGACTACCCTTACAGCGCATGCGCAAGAGATGGTCCAAGAACTGCCAGAACGTGATGACGCACTAGCGCGTTTCGGCCTTTGTAAGGGGCTTGGTAAGACGCTTTGGTCTCGTCCGCTTACACTTTCCCAGCACGTCGGCACTCTCTAGTATACTTTTTCCGAAATAAATGTTTTTTACCACCACCACCTTTCCCAGCAAAAATTGGCAGATACCACGTACAGTGAGATTTGATTATATGCGAAGCACGAATGAGAAATGTTGATATGCCACTTTAAAATCAGCGCAGCGTTACGAGGTGGAGGTAAATGATGCCATACATGACTTCCGTAGTCATGACTATCATGTTTGGAAGTGTCGTCTACCTTCGTCATCCATTGACGTCACGTAGCACCAAATTTGGTATATGTGGAGCTAGCGAAATGGCCGCGAGCTCATCATGAAGGGCCCAATATACTCCAATGTAGTGTTGACGCGCGCGGGCTGACCGCCAGGAGGCGCCAAGCTGTGAAGACATGTTCACACTGCGCTCCGCTTTCCCGAAGCTTTTCTAAGAGCAATTTCGCGCAAACTCAACTAACAATCTTATAGTCTGCTTTGTGAAGTTCTCCTGATTCCACGGATACCCAAAGCTTGGGCCAGGATCAACTTTACGAGAAGAAACCATCGCAGGCAGATTGGATGACCTTGTTGAGACGCTCACCTTAACGACCACGGCCGGCGTCGCGCGTCCCGGAAGGTACTTCGACGTGCGGAACACGACGGTGTTGTGTGTTTGTGGGAGCACGGACTAGCAGATAGCGAACTTTGGACACTTGCTTTGCTGCCACGGGACAGAGATCGAAGGTGAGCGATGTTTACCTCACTTTCTTGACCTGTTTTGTGACACGACAAAATGCCGGCGGGAAAGCTCTGTCAGCCTAAGCGCTCCGACTAACTTGGCAGGAGCGGCGGTCACTTTTCCTTTGTTCTGCCAAGCATGGCTGGCCGGGGCTGATCGCCTTTTCTCGCCATATGGAAGTTGACGAAGCTTATCCCGGCCCTTCTCGGGCACCGGAATCACTCACCGCTGACACGGACGCGAGTGGCGTCTCGTCTCGGCAGGCAAAGGATGACGAACCAGCGTCTGTTGACGCGACTCTCGGAAACGAGACTGGCGATGCGACTTGTTCGGAACGCCATGGATGGACTGAGGATGCCTGGCATACCGTTTTATCGCGCAGGCAAAAGAAAAACCAGTTAAAAAAGCAGCGATCACAGATGGAGAAGGCTGTGAAAGCGAACGAGAAATTTGAAAGCGATCCGCCCGCCGAAAAACAAAAACATGAAGCCACGCAGGGTTTCAGACGGAGAAAGCGACGTGGCCCACCTCCACTACCGAAAGAGGACATCAAGATTATTCTGAGGCCGCATAAGGGTCTCTGGGTAAAAACATATTGGGACTGGAACTCTCCAGGGCTGTGATAGATGCCTGCCAACGAAGTTTCAATGGCAATGACTTTCTGTTGCGGGTTCACCCAGGATCGAACATTGTAATCCTATCTACGCCAAGCATGGAGGTAGCGAGTAGGCTGCGAGGTATCAGTCAACTAAAGATCAGGGGACAAATCCACGCTTTCAATGCATACGTGGCCGACCCCGAAGGCGTCTTGCGGGGAATTGTACATGGAATACCGGCCGGGACTTCGCAAGATGAACTCATGGAGAACCTACGTGTTCGGACTCAAGGGGTGAATATTGAGAGAGCAAGAATGTTGGGCTCGTCTAAAACGGCGATTATCACATTCACGGGCAATGTGCTACCGAGGAGCGTATACATAATGGGTGCCGAGTTAATATGCTACCCATACAAGCCAACAGTACAGGTGTGCAAGATATGTGCTCAAAGTCGCCGAAGTTTGCTAAGAAATGCTTCGCATTTAATAACGTGATGGTGTTACCAACTTCTGCAGACTGCACAATGAACCCATGAGCTCTCCCGTGGCGTGCCAACAAGTGTTCAGGGCGAGTTACAATAATCGAAACTGCAATTAAATTCATGGTATGCTACACTTTCAAGGACGCGTTGACAACGGGCGAGGGCTGCCCGCAATAACATAACTTTAAGGCTACCCATGCGCTGTTCACATGCTACTCATGGTTAAAGCACGTTGTCCGCAGTGCTAAGGGAAAGCCATATATATGCACCTTTGCTCCGTTTGGCAGTGTTCAGAGCTTCGAAACTTTAGCGCATCTTCTGTTATCAGTGGTGAGATGGCACGATGGTGTGCGCTATGAAGGTCAGTCGCCTCCACAAAACGCAGCCATCACGCAGCGTGGCCTCTCCTGTGCGTGCTTATAAGACTGGTAGTTCGGGAGAGGACGAAGGTCACTTCGCACGCTGCCGCGGCCGCGTTTGCGAAAGGAGCACGCTGCTGACACACTGACGCAGGCAGAATTGTGACAGTTCACGCTTGTCTTGTGTATACTTTTGCGCTCGTTTCGCGCGTCTTTCTGTTTCGTGTGTCTTTGTGTGTGTCGAGGTATGACAGATGTTTGTCCGCGCTCGTCTTATGTATGCTAGGTTTGTGCGTGCTTTCTGCTGGATGTGTGTGCTGCATATTTCAAGCTGCTTGCCGGTTATCACGTGACTTAGCAATTTGTATCTGTTGCTCACACATTGCACAAAAATGCTCAACTTCTCGGTAATGACACGTTCAACTTTCGTATTGTGCCGATTTTTATATAGTGGAATCAGCCACGTTTTTCTTTTTTTATTTCTATACTGTGCTTTGAAATTTATCTTATTTGTGCTTTGATTTCTACCCTTAGATGACAACGATTGGAAGTACTGCTTTTCGGGTAAACGTACGTTCAACAGGATGACCGGAGCAGACTTCTGTGCAAACTACTCGTTTTCAGTGCTGACAGCACAGTCACTTCGGACACTTTTCTTCTACATGAGAAATTTCTCAACATACAATTTCTTACATTATATTTGGGATGCAAACAGCGAGACCTCCCACACGTAATCATTCCTCCATTTACTACAACTGAGATTCGGTGTGCACTCGTAACTTGATGTTCTGACCGCATGCTGTTATCGATGAGACCATGGATAATGTGGCCCCGAAGTTTTGTGCAAACTAACCTGACAGTATGCGATTCCTTCTGAGGACGCTATGCACATTTAGAGAATGGCGCTAAAGATTCCGTGCCGTAGAGAGTGCGGTGCCGCGGTCGGAAAGAGCTTGGAGGAGGCTTGTGTTTCATCTTGGGCTAGTGCGCATCACCTTAAACAAAGCCGCAAGAGAATGGAAGCATGTGTGCATAATATTATACGTTTGAAAATGGCCTTGGAATACGTTCTGTGAGTGCAGTTATGAAGTGCACACTAATCTATCATTCTAAATTTGCAAATTGACGAAGTAGCCACTATGCATTTGATGCGGTGCCACGGACCACTGCCAAACTGCACATTTTGTAGGTGGGCAGCTTCAAACAACCAACTCACTCGTGACCCATTTCCTATGTTTTGACTAATTATACAATTATACTTCTCCGCCAAGCAGTATGACATTCGTTAAAGAGGTCTTTCCCAAAATGGAACATTCTAAAAGTGTTTCTGACAAAGCAGTATCAAGAACTGGCGTGGCTCACTGGTGTAGATACTGTTCGCTACGCAAAAGGCCCGCGTTCGACGCTCACTCGGACATTACTTTTCATTATTTTCTATTATCTGAAAGATAACTCCGTAATTTTGCTGGCAACCAGTGACGCTGGCTTCGACATAACTGCAAAACGAGGTCTTCAAGCTATTGTTACGGGGAAGATTTATTCACCGAGAGCTGGTCTTGCTAACGGCTTAAAGAGGTCACAGTCATGCAGGCCAACGGGAGAAGCTCGAGAGTCCAACCCACTACAACCATGTTGTCGTCTTCTTCATTTGGGTGCCAATTCAGCTGTGTCGGGGTGACAGTTCCATACACGTATCATCACCCCGGCCCGTAAGGCACCATCTCGGTGCCTGTTAAATGAGCGAGTCGGCGTTGTAGGGCTTGAGACGAGAAACGTGGACTACTTCCGTTATGGGTGCAGCAGCTGATGAGTTTGTGGTAGCGGCAATCTCGTAGGTCACAGGTGTCACCTGACGAATGACTCGGTAGGGCCCCAGCGTATCGCGATAGTAGTTTCTCGCAGAGGCCAACACGTCGAGATGGGAGCCACAAGAGAACAAGAGATCCCGCAGAAAAAACGGCATCTCTATGTCGACGGTCATAAAGAGACTTCTGTGCTGTCTGCGACGACGATAACCGAGCACGCGCTACCGCGCGTGCTGTGAGGGCACGGGTGATCGCATCTTGAGCGTACGAAGTGGAGGATGGGTGGTCTGATGAAAGCAGTGTGTCGAAGGGCAGTAAGGAATGACGTCCGAAGAGTAGATAAAAAGGGGAGTAGCCCGCTGTTTTATGACGCGACGAGTTATAGGCGAAGGTTACGAACAGAAGGGCTATGTCCCAATCAGTGTGGTCGGTAGATACGTACATAGAAAGCATGTCCGTCAATGTGCGGTTTAGGCGCTCCGTAAGGCCGTTAGTCTGAGGGTGGTAAGATGTGGTGAAGTTGTGACGGGTAGCACAAGATCGGAGTAGATCACGGTCTGTGAGCAGGTGAGTCGGAGCGCCATGCTAGAGAATAATGTCGTACAGCAGGAAGTCGGCAACATCGGTTGCGCAGCTGGTTGGTAGCGCTCGAGTGATTGCATACCGAGTGGCATAGTCTGTGGCCACTGCAATCCATTTATTTCCAGTTGTAGAAGTAGGAAAGGGACCTAGCAAGTCCAACCCCACTCGATGAAATGGCTCGGCTGGAACTTCAACAGGTTGAAGAAGACCGGCAGGGGGAGTCGTAGGCTTCTTTCGGCGCTGGCAGAGGTCGCAAGATGCGATGTAACGGCGAACAGAGCAGTAGAGGCCCTTCCAAAATACTTGTCGTCGAATGTGGTCGTAAGTTCTGGAGACTCCTAGATGTACAGAAGTTGGAGCGTCGTGGAATTGTCGCAGAACATCCTTTCGCAGGTGATGCGGTACGACGAGTAAAGGTTCCGCGCCGTCGGGGTGTAAGTTGCGGCGGTACAAAATGGTGTCTTGAAGCAGGTATCTGCTAAGAGAAGGGTCAGCATAACGCGATTGAAGGCGGTCAATGATGGCGAGCAGCGATGGATCTCGGCGCTGTTCGTCAGCCACGTTCAAAAAGTCAGTGATGGCTAAAACGCAGGCATCGGATTCCAAATCAGTGGAGCTAGGTGGATCAACGGGGTGCCGGGATAAGCAGTCAGCATCGCTGTGCAGCTTTCCAAATTTGTAAACAACCGAGAACGTGTACTCGTGTAATCGAAGTGCCCATCGGCCGAGTCTTCCTGTAGGGTGCTTAAGCGTCGACAGCCAGCAAAGCGCATGATGGTCCGTGATGACTGTGAACGGACGTCCGTATAAGTACGGACGGAATTTCGCGATAGCCCAAACGAGGGCTAAGCATTCCCGCTCAGTTATAGAATATTTTTGTTCCGCTTGCGACAAAAGGCGGCTAGCGTAGGCTATCACAGGGTTGGCGCCATTCTGTATCTGAGCGAGTATAGCACCAATGCCATGGCCGCTTGCATCGGTGCGAAGCTCTGTTCGAGCCGTTGGATCAAAATTAGCCAACACAGGTGGTGATGTGAGGGCGGTAATTAGCGACGCGAAGGAATGTTCTTGGTCCCTTCCCCAAGAAAAGGCCACATTCTTTTTGAGGAGATCCGTGAGGGGCCTAGCAATATCCGCGAAGTTGAAGACAAAGCGGCGGAAGTATGAGCAGAGCCCAATAAAACTGCGAACTTCTTGTGTGGAACGCGGAACCGGGAATTCTCGGACTGCACGGACTTTGTGAGGGTCGGGTTGAACACCAGTGGCGCCAACAAGGTGGCCGAGTAGTTTAATCTGCCGACGTCCAAATGAACACGTCGACGAATTCAGTTGGAGACCAGCGCAACGAAAAACGTCAAAAATTTCCGAGAGACGAGACAGGTGGCTTTCGAAGGAGGGCGAGAAAACTATTACATCATCCAGATAGCAGAGGCAGGTCGACCATTTGAAACCGCGAAGAAGAGAGTCCATCATACGTTCAAAAGTAGCCGGGGCATTGCACAACCCAAAAGGCATGACCTTGAATCGGTAAAGGCCGTCGGGTGTGATGAATGCTGTCTTCTCGCGGTCGCGGTCGTCGACCGAAATTTGCCAGTATCCGGATCGAAGGTCAAGGGTCGAGAAATAGTTGGCGCCGTGGAGGCAGTCGAGCGCATCATCGATTCGGGATAAAGGACACGCATCACTATCATTTAGATTTGGCGTTGTGCGTGAGCGATCATGCTTGGTGGATGCAGAACTGCGAAATGAGGGCTCAAGCCGTAATCAAAGTCAGGTATTTTGCGTAAAAGCGAAGTATTCTAGCACGTAGCCACGCGAGTGCTCGGTACTCTATCGAAAAAAAAAAGACCTTATGCAGTCGTCATTCGTCATGTATGTTAAAAGACAAGATGTTTTACGGCAGAAGCATAGACTAGCACAAGACTTGACACCATGTGAATGAGCCCTTTTCATAAATCGCAAGTGCGCTTATCCGCACTGCACATTTGAACAAGAAATGGGGACACCTGTCATGCTTCAATGAAACACGAGCCTTAGTTGAACGTGCTGGGAATTGTCTATTATGAGTGTTTAGATCAAGAGAGGCGACTGAACGTTTTCCACGTCGTTGCGCAAGCAAATGGCGCTTGAACAGGCTATCTGCACAAAACGACGAACCACCATTACTGGCTCAAAATGCATTGCAGAAAAGCTAACCTTACATTTTCGACAAGGGTTTGTTGTGTAAGGAGACGACGGGTCAATGCTCCGCATACACGCAGGGTTTCACAATAATTGACCATAACCGTCCTGATAAGCAGAACCATCTCTCTCAGTCATCATAATCAGAAGCAGTATAGCGTCAGATTCGTTGGTGGTGACTTTGGCTTCATACGCGTGCGATAGTCAACAATCATTGGGCTTTAGACTGCAGCCTTTACTCTCTTAAGCTAATGATAGCTTTGACCGCGGGCTTAACAACTACAGACGAGCCAAGAAGGAGGCTCGTACTACGTGTGTAACGTTATTGAGGGCTGAGTGCTTGATAGCACGCAGTGCACACTTCCAGAGAAATAATAAAGAGAGCATCTTGGTTCGCGAGGCAAGCGACATTCACCACGCTAGCATTTTTTGGGGTCTGGCCCGGCGTGAATTTGACCAAACTGCGGCGTAGTGGGCAGGCATGCAGGCAGTCTGGCTGCGTGGTTGGCTTGCGTGATGGCAGATTGGCGTCATCGAGTATTTTCACTGTAGTGCCGTAGGGTTTCTTTCACTACAAAAGCACGCCTTTGTTGTTCTGTTTCAGGCGAAATGACAGATGTGACTCAATCTATTTAGGATATTCTGGCAGTCTAGTGATTGAATTCGACTGCAACTATAAGCTGACATTTTTCTGTAAGTAGACGCTGCAAGTTCGGTGGCGCATCCCCTGAGGTGCTCAAAGCCTACTTTATCAGATGTTACCTCTGATCAAAGCTGCCAGGTCTAAAGGGCTGAAAATTGCCAGGAAGTTACAATAAATTGCCATCAAGGTAGCGAACTAAAGCCGGGGGCTGCCAAGTAGCCAGATGTAGGCACCCTTGTGTGAACTACAAAGTTTTTTCCTTCAATGACTAAATGTAAGAGCCTGTGAGTGTTAATGTAAACATGTACAGTACGATTTCTTAATCATAACTGCTGAGGCTAAAGTAAAATCTTTTTAAATTTGTAGCCATACTGTGAATTATGACACAGTTATTTTGCACCGTTCCTTGAACGACGCTCTTCTAAGTTGGCCTGTGTGACTTTCATAAAAACACCACCACCAGAAGTAACATTTATGTGCTAAAAAGGATCCTCTACTGCATGAGCGCGCTCAAAATCAGTCACTTGATTTGAAGAGCAATTTGCAGTTACTTCCATCGTCATACATCACAATATGATGAAATCACATAAATTTAGATCCTTGGAGTGCAGTCTAACTTACTTTAAGAAATTCCACCGGCAGTTCATCAGATGTCAGATTTCAAGTTTCGATGAGGGCAAAGCTTGTCATGGATGCAAAGAACTTTGCATTGTCGGGTGATTTTTTAATAATCGTATGTCACTTTTAGCAATAGAATGTTTGGAAAGTCAATTGCTAAGCGACCATTTTTTCCTGAATCCAAAGCAAATGTGCGAAAGGTTTTTTTTTTGTAATGCAAACAATAAATCCTGCTTCAGGTGCTGAAAGTACGTCATGGCCGCCATGTTTTGACACCGTGCACTGAAGCAGCAACTGCGGTGACGTGACCAGCTATTGATCATTTGGTTCAAAGGGGAAAAGAAAGAAGTAAAAAAAAGTAACTTATAAGGGTACTTGCTTAAGCCAGTTGCTATCTTTTCATTGTTACATTATTGCGCACCGCCAAGAGACAAAGACGGAACCACATGAACAAAAGCGTGAACATTATACTGAATTTATTGGACAGATCATATGATACTTTTTGGAACAATGACACTCTGCAATAGTGGACCCGTTATACGAGTCATTGTTACTGAGCTGGCACGTGGGAGAAGTCAGTCAGCTTGTCTTGACAAAAAAAACATGACACCTGCTAACCGTTGATTGATTGATATGTGGGGTTTAGCGTTCCAAAACCACCATATGATTATGAGAGATGCCGTATAGGAGGACTCCGGAAGTTTCGACCACCTGGGGTTCTTTAACGTGCACCCTAATCTGAGCACATGGGCCTACAACATTTCCGTCTCCAACAGAAATGCAGCCGCCGCAGCCGGAATTCGATCCCGCGACCTGCGGGTCAGCAGCCGAGTACCTTAACCACTATACCACCACGAAGGGGCACCTGCCAACCGTAAACGATCCTTTTTACAGCGAAACCTGTATATGGCTACGAGAAATCAAAAGCTGTCCGGCAGCGGTGTCACGAGCTGTCTCCATTGGTTGTTCTATCAGTTACGTCATTTTCAGTGTCGTACACAGGCACGCTTACCATTGGCTGCGACGTTGTCCATCTCGTCGTAGCCGTGGCGCCATACACGCGCGCATTAGTTTCTCCTGAAACCTTTCACATGGGTATGCCACGAAGAACTATAGAAAAGCGCTGACAGTGGAAGTGTGAGAGAGCTCGCATTCGCCTGGCCCACGGTGGATGCACAAAAACTGACCATGATGGCCGAGTGCCGTAAGCTCTCGGCCATATATATATATATATATATATATATATATATATATATATATATATATATATATATATATATATATATATATATATATATATATATATATATATATATATATATAGCCACGCTATATCGCAAACGGGAATGCAAGCGCCGGTGGCGGACGGATCTTGTATTGGATGCCCCACACCACGCTGACGAGTTAACTCATGATGTCGAGCGCTTGGAACAACGCCGTGCTAACTCGGCGATGTCGAGCGGTTGAGAACGCCATTCCAAACAATTACTGCGGGATTTTCGAAGAAGGTAAAACGGCATGTAACGTAAGAAGGTAGCGATGGTTGGGAGTTAGTAGTAGAGGCAGAGAAGGAAGAAGATCAGAGTGCAATAAACATGGGGTATGCGCCAGGCCACGTCGCCCATTCTTCATAGCGTCACACAAGTCGACAGGATGAAGACCTCCCAGCCACTTCATCAGTGTCTCATCATCGACGCAGTTCTACACAAGACGCCCTGACCATACATCGACTACGGAATCATCTCCTAGCCGCACACAGCGACCAGCACCATGACAGAATCATCGACCGACCTTCCCATCCCCAAGTACACCGGAGCAGCAGACGATGGACCTGTACAGGACTGGTTCGACCTGTTCGAGTTCCACGCTACCGCTGCATCTTGGTCGGAACGGGAAATGGTTACGAACTTCAGCGACTACGTCACCGGTGAGGCATTTAAATTTTACCTCATCCACATATTCGACAACGATGAGTCTTGGCAAAAGATAAAACAAGAAATGATCGTTTGGTTTAAAAAATATGATGATGATTACGACGAAGACTTGCTTGTAACCAACCATCCACAGACAACTGCACTCAGTCGTCAATTTTACAGGCAGTCTTCAACCATTGGAACGCACAACAAGATTCGACCTCTGACAATAGACGAAGTGGCACACGAGTTTAGTGGCAGACGACAACGCGTATTTCGAGAAAAACACAGCCATCGAGCGCGCCTCCCTTCTGCACGAAAGTCAGCATTTCCGAAGTCATCGCTTCAACATGCGACACGAGACATCGCTCACCCTACTGATGCCTTTCATGCTTCGTCTCGCATACATGGTCCACCACCTGGTTTTCTACGACGCAGCTCTTCAAAAGCTCCTAACAGTCACTATTCGTGCAATAAAGACGCCTTGTTCATGGTAGACCAGTTGACACATGAGGAAAATGCCGAACAACGCCATGACGACTCAAAGAATGAAAATCAGTCTCCACACATTGGATCAGCTTATTTTCCATCTAGCACAATTGGGCTACCTCCTGGTTTTCCGTCACTTGGCTCTTTCGTCGCTCACAACGCCCACCTCACATCTAGCACGCTCACAATGATCGGGATAGAGCTGCGGAGCTCGGAGAATACTCAGCCAAGCCCTGGACCTACCATCCAGATTCACACACAAGAACCACTCGCAGCGAACAGCGAAGAAGAAGCCCCTGATGATGTATCTATCGACTCTGAAGCATTACCTTCATTAGCCGAAATGCAGCACAACAGCCTAGAAACTACTACCTGCCCACTCGACACCACATTCAATTGCCCAGAAAGTCAGTGTCATGGTGAAAAAGGGCTGCCACCTCAGGTCTTTTCGCAGCAACATCATCAATGCCAGCAAGTCCAAGAACAACAGAGATTCCAAGGGCTATACGAACAAGGACGACGACGAATGGAATCATCTTCGGAAAAACACACGTGGTTTATGGGAAGCCGTTTACAAACGTGTCAACCAATCCAACAACAAATTCAAGATTTCTCGCTCGAAACAAAGAAAGCATCGAATCCAGGATATTTTCCCAAGGGACGTCGAGTAAGCTTTCTCCAGTCGAGATCAAGACTCAGGCAACACGACATACAACGTCGAGAAAGGCGCCAAACCATACCCTGTATTCCGCAAGGATGCAGAAATCACCGCACCAGCCTCGGTCAACAAGCACGCAAACGGGTGGCGACGCATGGGTTCCAATCAAGACAAATAGCACGACACCTGCGCAAATCAACCAGCCAATGCTTCAAGGCCATCACAACACGTTCATTCATCGCAAGAATACCGGCTGTGTTTCCATCTGATTTCACGCTCAAAGGATGCTTATGTTGTCCAGAGCGCAACAGCCAGCCTCGCCCTCCAGAGCTGTACTTGATACCCTGGATTGCTGTCCTCTCCTGTGAAGCTATAGTGTGTTAATGGAAACTTCCTCGCACTTGGAATGATCTTCTCTTTTTGACAGTGTTCAGTTCTAAGCCGTGCATGTTCAGTTTTTCATTTATGTTCGTCTGACGCGACTTCTTTCGGGGGGATGGGGAATCCTGTAACGTAAGAAGGTAGCGATGGTTAGGAGTTAGTAGTAGAGGCAGAGAAGGAAGAAGATCAGAATGCAATAAACATGGGGTATGCGCCAGGCCACGTCGCCCATTCTTCATAGTGTCACAGGCATCTAATTTCTTTCTGCCCATGGGCGACACGGCGTATAAAACGCTCGCGCCGAACAAGTGACATTGTGACGTCACCGTGGCGATTGCAGGAGCGCGCTCGCCAGGGCGAACGCCCGCTTTCGGCGGGAGTTTCGGCGGCGGCTCTCTGGCTGCGGATGCGACGTTTGTGTCCGACTGATAAGGTTATCGAGAACAACCACTGCGGTTACCGCATTGCGGAACGCAGTTACCACTCGTTACACTCCTCGATGACACTGATCAGGTGGGGCATGATGTGTGGCATGTGAAATGAGCACTGTGGTAAACCCAAGCCAAACGTGTGCCTAACCACTTTGAGGAGCACTAACATGTAACCAATAATTGTGGAAGGCTTCAGTGCCACGTCGGGTGTAACCCACTGCCAAACACCGGTGCCGCACGTTTCAGTTTCCATTGGTTAACCATTTGCACAAAATGCGTGGGCGGTGATTTCATTGCGATAGCAATTATATGGACACTCTCGGCTGGATTTTGCCGCCAGCACGACGTCGACGTCGATGTTATGCGCCGTATATATATACGTATCTACATATATGCTAACGCAATAAAAAAAAATCCAGAAAAAAATTGGCAGATCCCACATACCGTCGGAATCGATGATATGCAAAGCACGAATGAGAAAGCTTTATCTCTCACTTTAAATTCAGCAGAACGTTACGAGGTGGAGGTAAATAGTATTGCCGTACATGACTTACGTGTCATAATTATCATGTTTGTATGTGTCGTTTACCTTCGTAATCTATTCACGTCACGTGATACCAAATTTAGTATATGTGGAGCTAGCGAAACGACCACGAGCATGCTATGAGCGTGGTATGTTGTCATGTTCTTACATGACGCGCGTGTCAGGACTATCATGTTTGCACCAGTCATATATTTCGTGATCCATTGACGTCACGTAACACCAAATTTGGTATATGTGGAGCTAGCGAAGCAGCCGCGAGCACATCACGAAGGGCCCAATATACTCCAATGTAGCATTGACGCGCGCGCACGATGGGCACAGCGATGCTATGTTAGAAAAACGCGAGCACTCTATAGTCTGACGCCAGGCGTGACCGACGCGACCAGCGTCAATCGGCGCGGCACGACGGCAAGCGGAGCGATATGTGAGATGCTGCATTTTGCGCCGATGCGTTACCAAGGCAACACTGCGCCTCCCTCTTTTCGTGACGGAGGGACGCTGGACGCGCTGAAACGCGCATGCGTCAGAGCAACGCAGCGCGGCGCGCGCCTACGAGTATATGGCAGGACCTGCGCTTGGCGTGGCAACACCGGCGTGACGCGACGAAACGAACGCCGGCGAGCCCCCCTACCACGTAACGTCGAAATGTATCGGCACCTCGACTGTGGCATGTAGTCATGTTCTCAGATGAAACACATCTCATGATTATAATGTTTCAACCAGTCACATACCTTCGTCATCCACTGGTGGTACGTAATACCAAATTTGGCATATGTGAAGCTAGCGAAACGGCCGCGAGCGTAGTCACCAGTGGGGCATGTAGTCATGTTGTTACATTACACGCATGTCGTCATAATCATGTTTGGATGTGTCATTTACCTACGTCGTACGTTCTCGTGACGTCTACGACCGAGTTTGGTACATGTGAAGCCAGTGAAATGGCCACGAGCGGTCACGAGCGTAGCATGTAGTCATGTTGTTACATGACACGCATCTCATGATTGTAATGTTTGCACCAGTCACATACGTTCGTCATTCAGTAACGTACCGTAATTCCAAATTTGGTGTATGTGACGCTAGCGAAATGGCCGCGAGAGCATCATGAACATGTCATGTAGGCACGTTGTTACATGACACGCATGTCATGATTTTCATGTTAGGGTCTGTCGCTTGTGTTAGCCATGAAATCATGTCATACCATACCAGTTTTGCAACGTGCCATGTGAGCGAAACCACCGCAAAAGGTGCATGACCATGAAAAGTAAATTGTGACATTCAAGACATACATATCATGATTTTTATGTTATGACTAGTCAAATATGTTCTTCATGCAGTCATGTTATGCCATACGAAGCTTGGTATTGATACCATTATCAAAACGGCCAGGAGAGCTAAAAGTCGTAGGTGGCTAGATAGATAGATAGATAGATAGATAGATAGATAGATAGATAGATAGATAGATAGATAGATAGATAGATAGATAGATAGATAGATAGATAGATAGATAGATAGATAGATAGATAGATATATGATGTGCTCAAAGTTGCCGAAGACCACTAAGAAATGCTTCGCATTTAAAACACTACGGCTCGCGGAATCGGACGTGGGACCTCTACGTCGTGAAAGCGAGGCGTTAATCACTGAGCCACCCCGGAGCACATCCTTCACCGTTCAAACGGCAAGATACCTATGTCTACCACTTACCGCTGCTAACGAGCATCATGGGGGGGGGGGGGATAGTGTTTTACGCATTACCAGCAAAATGGCGCAATGAGCGCACGTCACCACAATGCGTGGCAGCGCCCGCTCTACTATTGTAGGCGTACTTTGCCCGGCTTAGAGAAGGGGAGCGACGCTCCCTCGCGCACCCTTATCTCGCGGCAGCGAAGAGGGGATGGTCGTACGCCTTGGCTGGCCTCGGGCTTTACCTGGAACGATTCGGCTGTAGTTACAGGGTGCATAAAGGTCACTGCAATCATTGCAGTCTTCATTTGCGAAAAACGCGCGCTTTTCAGACACAGCAGAGTAACAAATGAGATGCTTCTTCGCGTACATCCGTACCCGTGAGTACGTTTCGTGCGTCATGTGTGCGTGAGGAACGCGCGGCATGTTTCGATTTGCTTTTCATTCTGCGCGTGACCTTTCAATTTGTTGCTATCGCGTTTATTGATTCGCCTTTCTGGCAAAGCTGTGACTTTTTTCTTTATTATTGAGGGGTGGGGGGGAGAATTCACATACAGTCATTGAATTCTTATAAATTAGTAAAAGAGTGCTTCGAGCCTCATCGATCGACATGAAAGACATACAGTAATCGCTTCTGCGCGATGATCTTGTAGGCACCTCCGCACTCAGCACCCATCAAGGAACAAGTTCGTTTTTGGCCGCGTAGGGAGTGCACTGCTATAGTAATAATGAAAAAAAAAAAACAGTTGGAACACTGAACGCTGTCAAGGCTGGATCTTTTTTGCGTCTGCTCTGACTAACGTTCTTACATGTCGGATGCATTGACACTGTGGGGTCGTAGGTGTTTCAAACTTCATCAGGAATCAACAATAGCAGACTACTAGAACGTTTAACTTCCACATCACATTGCATTTTGTCCTGTAGATTGCTCATATCTTCACCCAAAAGATGAAGTTATGAAAATTAACTGTTCATTCGATCATGTTTGACACCAATACTGAACAATGTTTATCTTGCACATCATGACCGCGTCATGGAAACCAAGCTAGAAAAATATATTATTAAAGTGTGCTGATCTGTTGATGATTCCTTAATTCCCTTTGACTGTGCTGAACAACATATACTTGACATAGGGCACGGGGTTGTAGCCTCTTTCAAGAGCTCTCTGAGACCGCTGCAGTTGACTTGCGAGTTTGTAAACACATCTCTGAGATTCGTTCACTTGGAAATTTCCTATATTATGTCATCTAGGCTGTATGTACCAGTCAAGGAATGGTAAACAACTCTTTCCCAACAGCTTGGTGCATTAGATGCTAGTCAAGTGCAGTATTGCAAACCTATACCCGGCCAGTGCTCTGAAAAAATTCTTCCCTGAAGCCTTAGAGCGTAGTTTTCAAGCTCAAGTGCTCAGGCTCGAAAGCAATGGGTACCTTAGCATACTGCTGTGCGCTGTCGTTGGAAAAGTGCGTAAGCATGTTCGGCCAGCAGACGACTGCGAAAAGCGTGAAATTACCAACAGCACGAGGCTCGTCGTGTTGCCCTACGTACATAGACAATGTTTCACACAGGCTGAAGAAAATAGAAGCTTGCACCAACTTACAGGGGGCTTTCTCGCCTCCAGGGAAGCTTAGAAAATTATGCCAAATGGTGAACGCTCAGCCCTGACGGGTTTCTGCGTGTTCCTTGAACCACAGGGCACGATTCGTCTCCTGCGATGTGGGGGGTTCCTTATTTAATCCCACTGCCTTGTGGGCAAAGCTATAATATACAAATGGGCAGATTACTAAATTACCACGTGTGCAAGCACCACAATCATGTCATCAACATGGTGCAGGGGCACACCGGCATTCATTTCTGCGACTGAGGGTGCACACCCCGTTTCTATACCAGCAAGCTAATGATGAGGCATAGGATTCAGCTAACTCCTGAAGTTGTCGAGGATGATCTGACGCAGGAGCTCGATGAAAAATGTGTTAGCGCACCCTGTATAGTGCTTTCAAATGAAGAATTTGATGACCTGACTGGGCTACAGGGGAGACGTGGTGGCACGCTCAAACTGTTTCCGATGATTCAGCAATAATGTGTGCCTCTGTTCAGCCTTTCTTGTCGCGCACCCTCTTCGTTGCCTTGTATCAATCAATCAATCAATCAATCAATCAATCAATCAATCAATCAATCAATCAATCAATCAATCAATCAATCAATCAATCAATCAATCAATGAACTAATTAATTAAATAATGGTGCAATATTTTTGTGAAAAGAATATTGAAAATACAAAAAATGACAGCATATCCACGGGGTGAACGATGGAGAGTGGGGCGAAGCATCCGTCCGTCCATTCGTTCTTGCTTCCGTCCATCCATGCGTCCGTTTGTGTGACCATCCGTGCGCTCGCTCATCCACCCGTCCGTGCGTGCGTCTGTTCGTGCGTACGTCCCTGCATTCGTCCATGAATCCGCCCCTGCGTCCGTCTATGCGTTCATTCGTCCATGCAGCCATCCGTGCGTCCGTCCATGCATCTGTCTGTGTGTCCGTTCATCCATCTAGTCAACACTCCAAGTATCACCATCTCGCATCTTTTCATCATATATTCCGCATATTGAAGCACCGCCATCCAGCGGACATTGCAAGGACTAAACGAGAGGTGTCACACGCACACTTTCTTACGGCTTGCGCTTCGTGCCCACTTCCCACCTTAAACCACCTCGACGAGTTCATGGTATATACTATTTCACTGTATTCATGGCACTGTGGCCCAACGCTCGTTAAACCTTTCTAAAACCAAGGAGGTTACGCCCAGCGAGTATAACGTAGCAACCATTTCTTGTCAGATAGTGCTAAATGTACATGCCAATAGCTGCTAATGGGGAATGAGAGACAGGAGAATTCGGCTTTTAGTTAACGCGCACGCTGTGAATTTTTTATTGTTCAACAACGCACAGTAGAAATCTCCCACCGGCACTTCCTTGCAAGTCAAAGCGGAAATGTTGTAGGCCCGTGTGCTCAGATGTGAGTGAACGTTAAAGAACCCCAGGTGGCCGACATTTCCGGAGCCTTCCACTACGTCATCTCTCATAATCATATGGTAGTTTTGGGACGTTAAACCCCACATATCAATCAATCAATGAATACAATGGATATTTTCACTAGCGAATGTTGTTCACACATTTCTGGAAGAATCAGCGTTCATGAAAAAACGCTTAAGGTGTAAAACGTGGAGATAACGAGGAGTCGCGTTTCTGTATAATAGCTGGATATCAGCATACACTGAAGATGTACTGATTAACAATGTAATAAATATTGATGATAGGCACTCTAGTGGTGACTCGATGAAGGTGTTTTTGCTTAAAACGTGAGTGTCAGTGAAACGAAATCGTCACGCATCTGCAGTTGTTATCCATATAGTTGTAATCATGAGAAGGATGGGGGCTGTGACTGAATTCAACTTCACAAGTAAATATTTTTATGCGTGTTGACATGAGAAACAACAGACGCAAGTGTCGTGTTTCTGTAAGCGGCTCCTGCCCGCACAGTATTCATCAGTTATGTTTAAGATCTCATCCTGAAGGCTCAGGCTGTTTTCGTAACTGGTCTGTTGCCGCAATATGACATCTCAAATGTAAGTCACTGCTGTATTTCAATTTGCAGTTAGTGTCAATACGAAATATATGTGCAACATTGAATGACAAACACACAGCGCAGGACGGACGCATTATTTAGTCTCTTTTCTGGCCTATGGGAGCTTGCCTCAGTTTTACCGAATAAAATTAAAAGTACTGTTACTTTGTTCTGAACGAGGGGACAGACTGTAGCCGAATGAGACAAGTCGTAGGGAACTTTGGACTGTCCTAAAACGTTTAAGATATTTTTCGCATTAGTTTACTGAATGTACATTTATTTCCTTGCGTATACCCACGTGAATACAATGTTCCGAAGCACGGTTTTTTTCAGCCTCTGACGTAACCATTTTTTTATTTTTTTGCTTCTAGGCACCAAAAGCAAACCACGGGCTACAAATAACTTTGATTGCGGCAAGTACACTCCATGCCAGACATATAGCGACTATTAGGAATATTTAAAAAAAAACGATGTGTGATGTTTGGGGTAATCTCACAATCTTTCATTTTTCTTTGGCGCTTCGGCTGAACAGAATACGCGAACATGGCCGAGTGGTCCCGGCGTCCAGTTTGTGTGAGCAAAGTCGGGAAGGACTTTCCGGAGTCCGTAAAGGATTGTGCAAAACTGGGAATGGACCTTCTTCCCGCTGGTCTCGATCACAAAGAATACGTGGCCATTGTGAAAAACTACTTCATCAAATTCACGGTTCCAAGGCCACATTCATCTTTGTGGGTCGACACATTTCAGAGGTGAGCACTTACGAGTTAAAATTTTACGCTCACAGTCCTTTTAGGCTTGAGCCATCATTCGAGAAGCAAAGCAGGCCTGCAGTTTAGAAGCTGACGCGCACGAGGCCCGACTACGCAAACGCGATCTACTCTTTAAGGCGAAGCTTGAGCGTCCTCTTATTTTTTCTTCATCTGGACCTGACCTCCTCGATCTATTGGTGCACAAAAGCAGTCTGCTGCTTACAGCTTCTGGCACAGAGTAGAGCGCTCGCTCGATATATTGCTAGCGTTCTCACTAACTCGTCTTAGTAGCAGTGCCAAATGTGAGGCATTTGTATAAGATGTCACTGATCTACGCCATAAGCTTCGTGCCAGCCGCGCGGCTTGTCCAGCATTGAGTGGCGACTGCTGAAAGTCTCGGTGGTCATCGTGCCAGTTTTACGAAACGTCTGGTAGCTGTCAAGGCAATCTTACTTCTGAACAGCTGCTGTAACGCCGATAACGACCCAAATGAAAGACGGTGGAAACGAAAGCGTTACATATAGCCATAAATTGTCGTGTTTCAATTCGCGGGTACAGTATCGACTAAAGAAGCTATAGACACCGTCCGAGTTGACGAAGCACGACGCTGAGCCTCGGTTTTGCAGTCACTGTTGCTGTCGTCATCGCTTGACGTAATGCGGGCGAAACCCCTACGAGCATAACCACCTGTAGCACATTGAACGTTCGCTCGCGCCAAAGAGAAGTCTTTTCCGTCTTGCCCTTGAAGAGCCCTGAGGGTGACATTAACGCATGAAAAAGTATAGATAGCATATATAGCCAACTTAAGAATGTCGAGTGCGCGCTCGGGCCAAAGGGAAGCCGTCTTTCTCCTGTTCTTCGAGTGCCTGCATGACTATACAAAGTGGGGACATTAGTGCTATGGTTTGGAAAACATGACACAACCAGTAAAAGTGACGGAGGAAGCAAGCAAGAATAGCAGAGAAAAATAAAGGAAAAAGAGAGAAAAAAGAGCAAACGAAAATAAAAAACTAAAAAACAGGAAACAAAACAAAAACGAAATACTAGAGAAAATAAAAAAAATGTGAAGATAAAAAAGAAGGCTACCCATCTCCACCTTCCCTGCAGGCTTGGCACTGCTAGTATAAAGCTGCCTTCATTTACTCGAGTATCAATGAAACATAATACTTAGTTCAGCCTACACGTGTCATAATTTAAACTGCTGCAATTTGAATGCAATGTTTTCAAAACAAAGTTTTCCAAAAAGAGTGCTTTCTTTTAGTCCTGCTCTTATACTATGTGGTAATTGACTACATTCTCGCATTTCCCACAGAAGGAACAACGACAGCTGCTCTATAATGTCTGACTGGAAAACTTACAGCTTTGCTGCTGCTGATTGCGAGGAAGAGTGTTGGTTCAACAGTCTGCGTGTGTGAGTACCTCGGTCTTCTGTTTGAATGTAGCGTGCCGGTTCAGTTTTTTAGGGCTCCTGCCAACACTCCTCCGAAGATTTTACGATTGCTGAATGTTTTGGGGAATATTGAACAAACTTGAACGGTGGGCTAAGGTGCTGCCAAGTTGGGTGCTGACATTGACGTATCGCCTCTCCTTTCTAGATCAGCGCCACGAAGCGCCCTTCGTTGAGTGTTTCATGCAGACGAGAACTGGCGTGAAGTATAGTGCTTATTTAGAGGCTGCTGATGTTCTCAGATCTGATGTGTTACTTGTTATATTAGTCAGAAAAAGTATTCAAAGTGGTTACATGGTTTTTTCGCGCATGTGCATCAGAAGAGAAATCTTGTATTATGCCAGCTTAGCAGAAATAATGTGGGCATCTATTCAGTGAAAGTTACAAGAGTCAGGTGAAAAAATTCCAGGAAGCAGGTTACCCGAAACAGTTAATTTTCTTTGCGTGCATGGTCCTAGCTAGAGAAATGAAGTGTGTTACTTGTGTTTTATTTATCAAAATTTGAGCGAGACCCAAGTGTTTAAGTAATGAGCTTAACTATTTGAGGAGGAATCCATGGAAGTTTTCTCTACAGCTGGCGTATGAAAAGCTGGGTTGTATAGAGAGTGAACAATTTTCTATACATAACTGCACTCGTTTCTGGATGTTTTATTCTCCGCAAAACAATACCCAATAAAACAACCATTCTTGGACCTCCTGATTACTGAAAACTTCAGTCACGAACAACATGACCCTTTTAAGAAACAATGAGGACCATTTGGCGGATTTTTCGGTTTGGTTCACTCGCATGAATAACATAGAGACAGCAATAACATGCCATGTTCGTCCGTTGTATCGAACGCTCTTCAATGACCAGCAGAAAATTATTTCATTATTTATCTTTTATGATATAGAATGTAACAAAATATGTCGTAAATTTACGTTCGTCGGAAGTTTTAGATGTTAACTGATTTCTGTTCTCCCGTTTTACAGTCGCCAACGAAGACGTGCGCCCGGCTGTTGACAACGCTCCAATATAAGACATTATTGGTGATCTCGTAGTAACGTAACGCCAGTGACACGAAAGTTGTGCTGCTTACCGATCAGTGTTTCACATCCAACTTTATGAAGAATACAATTCTTTCAAAGTGTGCACCCTGTGCGTCCATGTGTACGTTGCCGTGACTATCCTTTAGGAAAGTCGTGGGGCTGGTGGATAGCCATAGCTGAGTAGCCTTACATTTGTGTGGCTGTTTAGGAGCCGAATGTACGAGCTATTCACCTTTTACCAAACGAAGGTCAATTGGGCTTGTTCACCCTGAAAGAAGAAATTGAAGTACGAAAATTTATTTCGCTGCTTTCTTTATGGCTTGAATACGCGACTCATTAAAAAAAATGGCTCAAATTATGCATTTAGATCAAGCCCGCAACATTCTGCTCAGTAACCGAGCACTGTAACCACTGTTCCGCCAAGGCTAAGAACATTAGTAACAACTGCAAGTTGATAAATATTCCATATTTAACGCGATAGCGAGCTCGTTTCACAGAAATACTGGTGTCGGTGTTCGGGCTGTTTGCGAGTAATGAATCAGCGTTGTCATAAATTAAAAATCTATAAATATGCAAACAGAAAAATTTGGTGGATGCAACTTGCTGTGGCAGTCCATGCTATGCGAAGCATACGGCGGGAATGTGAGAAGGTGACTGCGGAGTAATAGCGCTTATAATCGCTGACTACCTGAGCGTCAGTGGCCCCTTGTCACTAATGTGTAGCAATGGCATTTACTTTCTCGAGGGGATGCTGTACACCTACACGACTTGTTTTGTCTTGCGTACGTTAGTGTTGTGGTGGTTGGCAACACAATGGCGACCCGTTTAATTTTTTTATCCCTTTTATCTGTTTCGTCCCGGCTGGGACAAGAACGCCTACCTAGGACGTCGGAAATTTCGGTTACAGTCAAAATAGGTTCACTTATTAGTGATTCTCAGTGTACCGTAAGGTGCTATGGTTTCAACCAACGAGGCCTTCACTTACGTCGATGCATGCCGTGATTTATGTAGGGCTTGGTGACGCTGAGGCAAATTGAGGCCGGCTGTCAATCAACGTCACTGGCATTTACCTTAGCCACTTGGACAGGATTTACCCGTGTTCGTTCTTGTAGCCAGTTATATTATCGCATGAAGGATGACAGTGAGCGTCGACCGCATCGTCGAGGCAGTGGCGTTAGGTCGCTCGACTTCACATAATTGTAGTGTGTGCGTTATTGTGTGCAGCCAGGGCACTTAGCTATGGCTCTTTCGTCTTTCACAAAGTGCCTTTCGATTGATGTGACGTTATCCTCGGTCAGCATAAGGCCTCCGCTCATCCTCGTGAGAAATGAAGAGAACGCTGCTTCATTTTGTTGGACCACGTGGACGAGGGAAATCGTGCGGCGTTTTCCAGGAGCGTCCGGCCTTCAGCTGTTTCAATAGCTGCGCGTCTCGATGTTCCTGTTCACTGGTAGTTTTTTGATATAGACGGTGGATATGTGGCGCATACCCGCATAACATGTTGCACACGTGGCTAAAATAAATGGGCTTGATGACGCATGCGACAAACGCTGGGCGGTATTCACGCCATCACCTGTGAATAGTGTTTGTTACACGTTCGCGTGTGTTTATTTCGATGGTACTTGGATTTCACACATAGAAACTGTTAACAACGTTTGGCGCAGATCACGCCGCAATGCTTGAGAAGCTTTACAATTGTCCGAGATCATTATGTTAAGATTCCGCGCAGGACGCGAATAGTCCCGTTTTTTTTTGCGAGTTTGTTGATTGATTGATTGATTGATATGTGGGGTTTAACGTCCCAAAACACTTTGCGAGTTTGTTCAGGCGATGATTACGTACGCTGAACCGAAAAATTCTCTTCAACACCACGAGAGACGCCAACGGACTCTTGGACTGCTGAATGGTGAGGTCGTATAGGCACCCGACAGTGGACCAGAGGGCGCGACGGCGCTTTTTGGGCCGCCTCAGCATTGTTGGTACCAACCGCCAGGGATACTGAAAGAATGGAACCCTCGCTGAACACAGTGACACGCTGAAGTGCCGTGCCCTTTTCGGCACGTTTTAAAGGAACGCTTCCTGGGCATTTACATAATTAGCCGTGACCCCCTTGCCCACAACTTAAAAAGAAAATGATATGAACGTGCAAGTTCGATTTTGCAGAGTCTACTCGCTAGGCTACGCATTGGAAGACTCGGTTTTGCTGCGCCTACTCGCTAGGCTGTGTGTTCTGGCACTACCATCAGATCTCGTAAACTGCAGTGCCGGGTGCCTATGGGCCAAACCTCACAAGCGCGAAAGTGCACGCGACAGCGACGAGCGACGCTATGAGCGACGAAACAGGGCGTTCGCGCGACGTGTCGCGTGCTCGTTTTCGCGCGATCGCTCGGTTCTCCAGATTTGGAAACCGTCGCTCATCGCCCGGAAGTGCTGGGCTCAAGCAGCCAATAGCGAAAAACCGGAAAAGACAAAGACTACGTAGGTGCACGTGACCCTGCCCGAGTCACGTATGCGCAACAAGAAATAACGCAATGTTTATTACGCATGTGCATATAAAAAAGTGCTGCAAGGCAATAATAAACACTTTCCGTTTCATTACACAACAATATATCTTATTTTTAAATTGCATACCGCTCGCTACGCGGTTTTCTTGGTGCGAGTAGACGTACCTCATGCCAGCAACAGTGGAATTCGCTCGCGGAAGCCGTCGCGTGAATGAGGTTTGCCTGCGCTAGCGACTGATCGCGCGAAGACGATCTACGTCGCGTCGCTCATCGCTGTCGCGTGCATTTTCGCGCTTATGAGGTTTGGCCTTAAATAAGCATTTCGCCGACTTGGTTCTTCCCGGCCTCGCAGCACCGATGTAGGCAGCTTGATGCCATCTTTGTGCAGAGGACCGATGGATGGAAAAGATTATCCATTACGCTTGGAGGTAACAATTCAGGGGGAAGCCCACTGTCCTATCATTTGGGTTACATCAAAGTTTGGCCCCTACTTTCCTACGTCTAATATTAGTGAGCTACCACCACTGCCTGTTATAACTCGCTAACCCTTCAGGCCGGCTCACACAAATTCAACATTATGGTCGTTTGTAGATGTGTAAGAAAACACTCTTACGCAGACTGCCTGCTCATGCTGCCGTCGATCCCCAACCGCTGGACGACCAGGGTGACTATTGTTTCTTGGGAACCACAAATTCCGATGGCTTCGCTAAACAACAACGAGCTGACCTGTAAATCCAGGGTCTTGTGGACTACTTTGGAAGCAGGACCACCGTTGTTCCGAAAAATCACAGCATATCCACGGTGTGAATGATGATGAGTGGGGTGAAGCGTCCGTCAGGCCACCCGTGCTTTCGTCAATCCGTTCCTTCTTGCTTCCGTCCGTCCACGCGTCCATTTGTGCGTCCATCCATCTGTCCATGCGTTCTTCCGTGCGTCCGTTCATCCGTGAGTCTGTACGTCCATCCGTGCGTCTGTCTGTCCATCCGTCCATCTAGTGACCACTCCAAGTACCGCCATCTCGCATGTTTTCATCATGTATTCATAATATACAAGTGCTGCCATCCAGCGGACATACCAGGAACTAAAGGAGATGGCTACCTATTACTGCTGCTACTACTACTACTACTACTACTACTACTACTACTACTACTACTACTACTACTACTACTACTACTACACGCATCGGGCACGCACGACCCACGGCTAAGCTTCACTCCTAAAATATTCAGGTTAGGATAGGCGTACTTAAAAAAAATATGGACATCGCCATAAAGAATAACTTTCCTCCGGCCCATGCGAACACCTTGTAGTTGTACCTTATGTACCGCAGTAGGAAGTTTTAAAGGCCTACACAACAAACCGATGGCCACCCCGTCAACTTTTGCATCATGCTCGTGTATAGAAGTACCTGACCACGTCCCATGTAACGAGCGACGTCGGCTCGTTACGAGAAGCTTCCGAAGCTTCACGCTTGTCTGGAATCATTCTATTAGAATGAAACACTGGACACTAATAATGACATGTTTTCAAGAGCATTAGCAAGCGCCAGCGATAACGCTAGAACCTTCGGTGCCACATGCATTAATACCGACGTGCCTTACCGCAAGTTCAATTATCAACGGTCGATGCTCTGTTAGAGGCTTTATAAGTATGAAGCATGTATTGCTACAGTTAGAGTTTTTGCTTGCCGGACTCGGGGTTGCACAGATAGGGCTTCTCTTGAGCTTGCTGACTCTGTATTTCTTCAACGTTACGAGCACGTGACAACAGAACCCATCCTATGGCAATTTTAATGTATGGCACATTATGGAAACGACCAGGACAATGTCCTAACATATCCGGCTTAAAATATAAATTGGTAGAATCACTGATAAAAAATGTGTAGATAGAAACGGAAAAAAAATTGCAAGAAAATGCGTCGCATTTATTAAGCAATAACTTCAGTTCGAGGGAGAATCCCACGTAGGCCTTCTGCGTGGCCGGAAAGTGTTCTACAACATAGCCACGCTGCTCGAAGCTACTGCGAAAAAAGGCTATACATAAATATGATATAGTGGTATGGGTGTCGCTTAACATCTGTGACCTTCTTTGGCACAGCGGTAGCACCACTCCAGGCGTCAAAAGATGTTAATTGCACAACGAGTCGTTTTTTGAAAGGCGCACTTATTAGATAGCCTTTCGACATGTTTTGTTTATATTCGTCAGCAAAATAACCAACAAAATCATCAGCTTCGTAGGGTTCACGTGCTGCTCTACGAACGCGTAGGTAGGTCAATTTAAAAAAAAAAGAGTTATGGTGTTGTGGGCACTTGCAAACTGACTTGCAGCAGGCAATCTTCCATACCTTGAAACGGGCAATGTTAGGAGTACAGACGTTCGTTTCTTAGAGTCATGGTAAAGAGAAGTGGTTATAAGAGGAATATATATATATATATATATATATATATATATATATATATATATATATATATATATATATATATATATATATATATATATATATATATATATATACATGTGTGACGTATGAAGTGATGGTTGGTAGAAGCTGAGAAGGAAGAAGTGAGATTGAAATAAACATGGCGTATGAGCCAGGCAACGTCACCCAGTCATCGTAGCGTCACCCTCCCCCCGAAAGCTGGCACCGGTTACAAACTACAACAAATTGAAAACAAAATAAACAAAATAATGGCCGAATTCGCAGTTTCACGTCCCGACGGAGTTCCACAATCTCACTAAATCTTCAAGGCCGAGGGAGCAGTCCGGTGATTTTTATGACGACTCTGGTGGACGAGCTTGACTGTTGCGTTCCGGACAGAGTGGGCTACACATGAACACTGACAATACTGCTTGAACTGTTCTGGGGACTGAGCAAGGTTGGAACGCATTGTTGCATCGGCAGCTCGGATGTCATCGGGGTTGTATTTTTCGTCGTGAATGGTGCAATCCCGGTGCTTCTTGCTTTCGTGCTTTTTGACAGACTGTGATGAAGTGCCTGAGTGCTTGCGGTGTGCAAGCAGTGCTTCCACGTCTTTCTCGGCGTTTTCTGTGGTGGTGCAGTCAGTGTAATAGCTGAGGCAGGGAGTGTCCCTGGTGACTTTTCTTTGTGCGAAAGTGTCTGACATCTTGAATTGGTCTTTGGTTTAGAGATCTTATTTTCCGATGTTCTTTTATTGGTGAGTGCGCTTCCGTTGAATTTTGCGTTCGTCGATGCCCTCATTGCAGTCTCTCTCGTTGTAGCATGAGTTTATGAACTTGGCTTTGCTTGCTTTCCTGAGGCTGCTCAAGAGATGGCTGTAGTGGCGTCCTTTCCGGAATGGGGCATTCATTTTCTTCAGTGTTTGACGCGTCCTGTAGACAGCTGATGAATGGTGAACTGGTGTCTTGGTTGTCTGGCATAGTTGGTAATGCGTCACCATTGCTAGCATGCTCTTCAGAGGCTTCGGTGACGGGGTTCATTACGGGCGCTTCCGAAAGATAACTGTGTGCGAGGTTTGATGTATCATGCACTTCTAAATTTGTTCGATTCCTGAATTGGTAAGCTCTGCATGTGGGCACCACAGGTGACATGGCAATACTAGGTTTGAACTGCAGATTTTGGCAAGTCTGCGGTGCCGTAGAAATGACACGAAGCTCTTCAGGGGCTTCTTTTTCGCTGTTCACTCCGAGTAGTTCTTGCGCCTGGTAGCGTGCGACGTTCGATGCGTCTGAGCCTTCTGTTTTGTTTGGACTCTCGGTGGTGTGTGCACCGGACGGTGATACATAAAATCGTACGGAAGAATGGCTTGGCAGAGTATTTTTCCGATGCACCAGGTCATCTGCCATGAATACGGCGTCCTTATAAGGTAAGTGGTGAGCGTTAGGAGCACTTGAAGAACCGCGTGACGAAAACCCAGGTGGTGGATCACGTATGCGAGACGAAGAGTGCAGGGCATCAGCTGGTTCAGCAACGTCTCGTGTCATATGCTGAAGCGATGACTTCGGAAATGCCGACTTTCGTGTACAAGGCAGACGCGCTTAACGGTTGGGTTTTTCCCAATGTATGCATGGCCTTCTGTAAGTGAACGCATGTGCCACTTCGTCTTGAGGCACTTGTCGATCCGCGCTGGACAATCGAATGCTTGAGGACGGCTTAGTAAATTGACGATAGTGTGATAGATGTGTTTCTAGATGGTTGGCAATGAGTAAGTCTTGGTAAAAGTCATTAAAACGCGTAATCATCTCCTCTTTGATTTTTTGCAATGACTCGTTGTTCTCGAATATGTGAATAAGGTAAAATTTAAATGTCTCACCGGTGACGTAGTCGCTGAAGTTCGTAACCATCTCCCGTTCCGACCAAGATGCAGCGGTAGCATGGAGTTCGAACAGGTTGAACCAGTCCTGTACGGGTTCGTCGTCCGCTGATCCGGTGTACTTGGGGATGTCAAGGTCAGCCGATGGTTCTGTCACGGTGCTGGCCGTTGTCCTCCTAGGCGATGATTTGGTAGTCAATGTACGGTCAGGGCATCTTCTGGGGAACTGCGTCGATGATGAGTGACTAATGAAGGGGCAGGGAGGTCTCCATCCCGTCGGCTTGTGTGACGCTACGATGACTGGGTGACGTGGCCTGGCTCATACCCCATGTTTATTCCAATCTCACTTCTTCCTTCTCACTTTCTACCAACCATCACTTCATACCTCAATCATATATATATATATATATATATATATATATTATATATATATATATATATATATATATATATATATATATATATCTATATATATATATATATATATATATGTATACATATATATATGTTGATACAAAACAGCCGCTAAACACGGTTGCATGAAAGAGGAGGATGAAGTGGCTTTTCCGTTGGATGCTGGTCTGACGCCATCTTGCTCGTCGGGTTCTGTGCGCTGTAAATAGATCATTAAACAAGTTACTCGTAACATTATTGGTTGAGGTGGACGACCCCCGTACCTCGATGGAGACGCGCAGCGGTCACACCATCGGCGACCTTTCGACTGCTTCGACTGCTGGTACTTCCTCTACGCCACCCTCACCAGTCCAAGCCACCACCTACGTCACACTACCGCACCTCCGGGATCCCGGCACTTTCTCCGGGGATGGTACGATCGATCTCGACACTTGGCTGAAGCGGTACGAGCGCGTCGGTGCTACTCACCGATGGGATCCCACGCTCATGCTCGATAACGTGCTTTTCTACCTGGACGGCACTCCCCGAACATGGTTTGAAAGCCACGAAGCCGACATAACGAGCTGGGATCTCTTCAAAAAAAGATACGTGACCTGTTTGGTGATTCATCTGGTCGTCAGCTCGCTAGCTGCGAAGAAGACTCTTGCCACACGGGCCCAGTCTTCTACCGAATCGTACATCTCTTACATTCTTGGCGTCTTGGTCCTTTGTTCCAAGGCCGACCAGTCCAGGTCGGAAGACGAAAAGGTCAACCACGTCTTGAAAGGCATTGCTGACGATGCTTTCAACCTGCTGGTTTTTAACAACGTCTCGAGCATCGACACAATCCTTAAAGAATGCCGACGTCTCGAACAAGCTGAAGCCCGCTGCGTAGCCCAAAGTATCGTGCGCCTTCCGAACACAGCGGCCACTTCTTCGTGTGACGACGCCTTCCACCAGGCCCCTCGATGTGACAACCTTACACGCTTCATTCGTCGAGAGGTCGAGGCAGCACAACCGGTAGCCACGCCATTACCGACGCCTGCGCCTTCCCCGACCACGATCTCTTTATTACAAGCGGTCGTTCGTCAAGAGCTATCGAATGTCGGCCTACATCCTGTTCCTACCGTATACTCTGCTGAGCCTTCTTATCGTACCCCTTCTGCACCGCGCATACAACGCAATCCGTCTGAATGACGTACTCTTGATGACAGGCCCATATGTTTTAACTGTCGACGCGTTGGTCATATCACTCGTCATGCCGCAGCCGCTGGGCTCCACCGTCCCATTATGCACCTCAGTATCACACCACTTCTGCTCGCCAGTCGTACCCACCACTTTCTCCATCAACGCCGACCACATTTTCCGCTCCTACAGCACCTCTGAGCTGACCTCGCTACGACCGGTCACCGTCCCCTGCTCGTCGTCAGTCCCGGTCGCCCCCACAACGCCGTGCTGCCTCCCCGACCTATTCGCAGCATCTCCGACCGGAAAACTAGGCCGTGCAGCTTCTGGAGGTGGAGCTGCGTTGACGACCTTCGTAAGAAATCCTCGATTAACGTTAACAACGAACCGGAACCTTTTGGACGTTACTGTCGACAATGTTCGTGTCAGTGCATTGGTAGATACTGGCGCACGTGTGTCCATTATGAGTGCTAACCTTCGCCGCCGACTTAGAAAAGTTGTCACGCCCGCCCTCAACCGAGCTGTACGAGTCGCCGATGGAGGAACTGCCACAATTCTTGGCATGTGCTCTGCGCGAGTGTCTATTGGGGAGAGAAGCACTGTCGTTCTTTTCGCCGTTATCGAACATTGCCCTCATGAACTCATTCTCGGTATGGATTTTCTAGCCACGCACTCTGCCCTCATAGACTGTTCAGCTGGCTCTCTCCACTGACCCGACCTGCCCACCGCAAACCAGCCTCTGCTGCATTGATTTCACACGCCTCCCTCCTAACTCTGTCACACATGTCAACTTATCCTCCACGCCGCCAATACCTGATGGTGATTACATGGTGGCCCTGATTCCTGCAGTGATGCTTACGCATGGGGTTGCTGTGCCGCATATGATTTTGACACTTAAGAGAAACCGCACCTTCCTTCCACTGGTCAACTTTTCACTCACCACCCAAGTTCTGCCACAGCGTATCTCCCTGGCCAAAATTACTGCTCTCCAAGATGACCATGTCGAGCCCTTCAGAGTTGACGATTGCTGCAGCTCAGTCAGTGGCTCCACTCCATCATGTTCTTGGGGCGCCGACATCGAGCGAATGGTGTCATCGGACCTCACGTCTGAGCAAGCTGCAGCGCTTTGCCACGTTCTTGAGGGCTATCGTAGCATTTTCGACTTTGCCAGCAACTCTTTGGGCCAAACGGCCATTGTCACCCATCGCATAAATACTGGCCATGCAACCCCCATTCACTGACGCCCCTACCGTGTGTCGGCGTCGGAGCGTGCAATATTACAACATGAAGTCGGCAAAATGCTTGCGAAAAACATTATCGAGCCTTCATGCAGCCCCTGGGATTCTCCAGTCGTCCTTGTTAAAAAGAAAGATGGAACATGGCGCTTTTGTGTCGATTACCGTCACCTTAACAAAATTACCAAAAAAGACGTTTATCCTTTACCTCGCATCGACGACGCCCTCGACTGCCTATACGGTGCCACTTATTTTTCAACTATTGACATTCGGTCAGGGTACTGGCAGATAGCCGTCGACGAGATGGACCGCGAGAAGACCGCATTCATCACTCCTGATGGTCTTTATCAGTTTAAGGTGATGCCCTTTGGACTCTGCAATGCACCAGCCACATTTGAAAGAATTATGAACTCATTGCTCCAAGGGCTGAAATGGTCCACCTGCTTGTTACCTTGACGATGTTATTGTCTTTTCGCCCACATTCGACTCGCATCTTGATCATTTGTCAGCTATTCTGGACGTTTTTCGTCGAGCCAGACTCCAGCTTAACGCCTCCAAGTGCCGCTTCGCTCGTCGTCAAATTTCCGTGCTCGGTCACCTTGTCGATGCTCAAGGCGTGCGTCCAGACCCAGAGAAAATTCTCGCAGTCACGAACTTTCCCGTTCCGAAGACCACAAAGGATGTCCGCAGTTTTGTGGGGTTGTGCTCATATTTCAGACGCTTTGTTAAGGACTTTGCGACCATTGCATGCCCACTCACAGACCTCTTGAAGAAAGACGCCTTGTTTACCTGGGGCCATGACCAAGCGTCATCGTTTTCGCAACTTACGACATTGCTTACAACGCCACCAATCTTGGCTCACTTTGATTCATTAGCCCCAACCGAGGTTCACACGGATGCCAGTGGACACGGCATAGAAGCTGTGCTATTTCAGCAACAACGCGGACACGACCGTGTTGTAGCCTACGCAAGTCGACTGCTATCTCCAGCCGAGCGCAACTATTCCATCACGGAGCGCGAGTGCCTCGCCCTTGTATGGGCAGTCGCCAACTTTAGCCCATACCTGTACGGGCGCTCATTCCGTGATGTCACGGATCATCACGTGCTCTGCTGGCTAGCCTCCCTGAAGGACCCCACGGGACGTCTCGCTCGTTGGGCTCTACGCCTTCAAGTGTACACGTTCTCTGTAATGTACAAAACAGGGCGATTACATCAGGATGCGGATTGTTTATCCCGCTACCCTGATGACGAAGCAACCGATACTGACGCTATCACGGACGTTTTTTCCGTGTCACAGCTGTTAAACATTGGCGAAGAGCAACGTCGGGATGCTTCTCTAAGAGCCATCATTGACAAACTGGAGTCAACACCTCGCGACCCGTCCCTACGAATGTTTTTGGTGAAAGACGGGATCCTATATCGCCGCAACCTTGATTCCTTCGGATCGGACTTACTTCCTGTCATCCCAGCGCACCTGCGTTCGACTGTCCTGCATCAACTTCATGACGCTCCCATGACGGGCCATTTGGGCGTTTCTCGCACATACGATCGGGTACGACGTCGGTTTTTTTGGCCTGGACTTGCCCGCTCTGTTCGACGCTATGTCGCCGCTTGTGAGCCCTGTCAGCGTCGCAAAACGCCGTCTGCCCTCGCAGCCGGCTACCTTCAGCCGATCGACGTTCCCAACGAGCCTTTCTTTCGAGTTGGTCTCGACCTGTTGGGCCCTTTTCCACTCTCCACAGCCAGAAATAAATAGATTGCTGTTGCCACGGACTACGCGACGCGGTACGCAATCACACGAGCACTCCCGACCAGCTGCGCTACCGACGTTGCGGACTTTCTGCTGTACGACATAATATTAGTGCACGGTGCTCCCCATCAACTTCTCACCGACCGTGGCCGCACGTTCTTATCAGCTGTCGTTCATGAAATCCTGAGGTCTTGCCATACCAAGCACAAATTTACTACTTCGTACCATCCCGAGTCAAATGGCGTCACGGAGCGCCTTAACAGGACCCTAACCGATATGCTTGCCAAATACATTGCGCCAGACCACCATGATTGGGATATTCATTTGCCGTATGTGACGTTCGCCTACAACTCATCTCGTCACAACACTGCTGGATATTCGCCCTTCTATCTACTATATGGCCGGGACCCAACTCTACCTTTAGACACTGTACTACCTGCGGCCACTGAATATGCTGGGGAAGCCATTGCCCGCACCGACCACGCGCGCCAAGTCGCCCGTAACCGTCTACAGGCTTCACAGGCGCGCCAACAACAGCTCTACAATTCTCACCATAGGGACGTGCACTTTTCTCCGGGTTCTCTCGTGCTCCTCTGGTCACCTACTCGGCGTGTGGGACTGTCGGAAAAACTGTTGTCGCCCTACACTGGACCATTCCGTATCGTTCGCCAAGGGACAGAGGTCACGTACGAGATTGTCCCAACTGATCCAACAAAGTCATCGTCAGTCCCGAGCGACACCGTTCACGTGGCTCGGCTAAAGCCCTATTACCCCCCTTCGACATCATCTGCGTAAATTTGGCACCGGGATGGTGCTTCTACCGCCGGGAGTTATGATACATAACAGCCGCTAAACACGGTTACATGAAAGAGGAGGACGAAGTGGGTTTTCCGTTGGATGCCGGTCTGACGCCATCTTGCTCGTCAGGTTCTGTGCGCTGTAAATAGATCATTAAACCAGTTACTCATAACATTATATATATATATATATATATATATATATATATATATATATATATATATATATATATATATATATATATATATTCGAAGGTCGTAGGTTCGATTCCTGCGCACAGCTGGTAATTTTTTCATCCACTTTACTTTCTTCTTTTTTCTTATTTACATTCCATTGGTTCTAATAAGTTCCCCTGTACATTCCTTGGCATTACTGTCTGTTATATCTCATTAATATTGTGTTAAACCACGGAAATACGAGCCCTTAGGTATACACTTCTCTCCCTTATTATATATATATATATATATATATATATATATATATATATATATATATATGGGATATGGCACAACGGGAGCGTTGTCAACAAGGATAAATATATTTATTTCCCAACAGTTTCGGGAGGGGACCTCCCTTCATCAGGGGATGAGTTATAACTCATCCCCTGATGAAGGGAGGTCCCCTCCCGAAACTGTTGGGAAATAAATATATTTATCCTTGTTGACAACGTTCCCGTTGTGCCATATCCCATACCTTCACGAAGACTAACAGGCCCATTGAATTATATATATATATATATATATATATACTGGGAGTAATAATTCAATGGGCCAGTTAGTCTTTGTGGAGGTATGGGATATGGTACAACGGGAGCGTTGTCAACAAGGATAAATATATTTATTTCCCAACAGTTTCGGGAGGGTCCTCCCTTCATCAGGGGATGATTCATGTCAGTATAACTCATCCCCTGATGAAGGGAGGACCCTCCCGAAACTGTTGGGAAATAAATATATTTATCCTTGTTGACAACGCTCCCGTTGTGCCATATATATATATATATATATATATATATATATATATATATATGTATGTATATATATATATATATATATATATATATATATATATATATATATATATATATATATATATATATATATATATATATATATACCAAAAACAAAAGTGATGCTGGGTTCGGGAAAGATTATTCGTATAGGAAAGAAGACGCACGTACGAAGATATTTTATTGACGTTTCGGCCGTGGGTCCGGCCTTCATCAGAATAGAGTTTATGGCACGAGTGCTGTTTATATACATGTGCATATCAGTGAGATACAAATGTGAAAACCGGCAAGAAAAGCGATATATGGGCATATATATATTGTCACGTTACTCTCGACAAACTTGATAAAAAAATGGGCTCGTTTAGTCGACTACTCAAGCAGCGGCTCAGAGAGATCGTCTTCGTCTTCTTTCACACTTCGATCTCACCCAAGCAAACCATGTGGCAATAGTCCCCCCCTTTGAAAGCATCGACTCGATGCTCGTAAATAAAAAAAAAAAATGAAGGCATACAAACGCAGATATAGAGAACCAAAAGAGGGAGAGTGCCACTACTCGCAGCGCAAATGAGGAAGTTTCGCCAACGCTTCCGCCAAGTGCAAAAAGAAAGGGCATAAAAACACACGAGAACACAAACAGCAGCAGCAACGCAATGTCACGGCATGTCGTAGCACGTGAAACCACAAGGGCTACTGTGTGAAGTAGGGCTTCAGCCGAAGGACATGCACGGTTTCGGGCCGAAGCTGCCGACGAGAAGACGCTGCGCCGTCCGGAAATACCTCGTAGGTAAGATCTGTGATTCGTCTAAGAACCTTGTACGGTCCAAAATAACGGCTTAGGAGTTTTTCGGATAAGCCTGGTCGCCGGACAGGGATCCACACCCACACTCGGTCCCCAGGGTGGTAGGTGACATTTCGATGGCGGAGGTTGTAACGTCGTGCGTCTGCATCTTGTTGGTGACTGGTGTTTATGCGAGCTAGCTGACGAGCTTCTTCGGCGTACTGAGTGTATTGCTCAGCATCTTGAGCAAGTTCATTGCTTTCGTCGCACGGAAGCATAGCATCGAGCATGGTTCGCACGTTGCGTCCGTAAACAAGTCGGAAAGGCGGAAATCGCGTTGTTTCTTGCGTTGCCGTATTATAAGCAAACGTGATGTATGGAAGAATCTCGTCCCAGGTTTTATGTTGTACGTCCACGTACATTGACAGCATGTCCGCTATGGTCTTGTTAAGCCTCTCTGTCAGTCCATTGGATTGCGGATGATAAGCCGTTGTTTTTCGATGACTTGTGCAGCTCAGTTTAAAAATGTCCTCCATCATTCGTGCTGTAAACGACGTCCCTCTGTCCGTAATCACGCATGACGGGGCACCATGCCGTAGGACGATTTGGTGCACGAAGAACTGCGCGACTTCAGAGGCCGTGCCACGGGGTAACGCTTTTGTTTCAGCATAACGCGTAAGATAATCTGTCGCAACTATAATCCATTTGTTCCCAGAGGACGACAAAGGGAAGGGCCCGAGAAGGTCCATTCCCACGAGGTCAAACGGTGTCCGTGGTGGTGCGATCGGCTGGAGCAGGCCCGTGGGTCTCACAGGTGGAGTCTTGCGGCGCTGGCACTCACGGCAGCCTTTCACATATCGATGTACACTAGTTGATAGTCGCGGCCAGTAATACTGTTGGCGTACTCGGGCGAGAGTTCGCGAATAGCCCAAATGTCCTGACGTGGGCTCGTCGTGGCACGCCAGGAGGATTTCATCACGCATGTCGGTAGGAACAACAAGTAGGAAGGCCTTGTCGCTACCACGGGCGTTTTTCTTGTAAAGAATGCCTCTTCTTAGACAAAAAGAGGACAGTTCGCGAGCAATGTGTTGAGGGACCTGAGAGTTGCGGCCTTCCAGGGAATCAATGACTGGGCGTAATTCATCGTCTGCCCGCTGCTTTGACATAAATTCGGAGTCACTAACTGCTCCGAGAAAGGCATCTTCATCTTCGGAGCCCCTGACAGCGTTCCCCACAGGTGCTCGAGAAAGCGCGTCGGCGTCTTCGTGTTTGCGCCCTGACCTGTACACAATCGTAATGTCAAACTCCTGCAAACGCAAACTCCACCGTGCGAGACGGCCGGATGGATCTCTGAGATTTGCCAGCCAGCAGAGCGAGTGGTGGTCAGTCACCACTTTGAAGGGACGACCGTAGAGGTAAGGCCGAAATTTGGTCGTCGCCCACACGACTGCGAGGCATTCTTTTTCTGACGTAGAATAGTTGGTCTCAGCTCGAGAAAGAGTACGACTGGCGTAAGCTATCACATGCTCAACGCCGCCGTGTCGTTGTACAAGGACAGCGCCAAGTCCGACGTTGCTGGCATCTGTATGAATTTCTGTAGCAGCGTCCTCATCAAAATGGGCAAGAACAGGGGCTGTTTGCATTCTCTGTCGTAACTCTGTGAACGCTGTATCTTGTTCTGCGCCCCAAGTAAAGGGTACGTCATCTCGGGTGAGTCGCGTAAGAGGTTCAGCTATCTTAGAGAAGTTGGCGATAAATCGGCGATAATACGCGCACAAGCCGAGGAAACGGCGTACTGCTCTTTTATCTGATGGGACAGGGAAGGCGGCGACAGCAGCAGTTTTGTCTGGATCAGGTCGCACTCCATCTGCACTAATGACATGTCCCAGAAATTTCAGCTCTTCATAGCCGAAATGGCATTTTTGGGGTTTCAGCGTAAGTTCAGCTGTGCGAATGGCTTCCAGAACCTTTCTCAGACGCTTCAGATGTTCTTCAAAGCTCTCGGAAAAGATGACCACATCATCGAGGTAGACAAGGCAGCTTTGCCACTTCAAGCCAGCGAGAACTGTGTCCATCATCCTCTGAAAAGTGGCTGGTGCAGAACAGAGGCCGAAGGGAAGAACTCGGAATTCGTAAAGTCCGTCTGGAGTCACAAACGCGGTTTTTTCTCGGTCTCGTTCATCCACTTCAATTTGCCAATAGCCACTCTTTAGATCGATGGACGAAAAATACTTCGCACGTCGTAACCTGTCGAGGGAATCGTCTACTCGTGGAAGCGGGTAGACGTCCTTTTTTGTGACGCTATTAAGCTTCCTGTAGTCAATACAGAATCGCAGCGTTCCGTCTTTTTTCTTTACTAGAACGACTGGCGAGGACCAAGCGCTGCTGGATGGTTGAATAATCCCGTCATCGAGCATCTCTTTTACTTGTGTCTGAATAGCCTCGCGTTCTTTGGCAGAAACGCGATAAGGCTGCTGCCGGATGGGGCGGACGTCATCGTCGGTAATAATTCGATGCTTCGTGAGGTGTGTTTGACGGACTTTAGAAGAAAAGGCGAAGCAAGATCTAAACTCCCTTAAAAGGTCGTGAAGTGCAGCCTTTCTCTCGTCTGACAGCGTCGAATTAATGTCGATGTGGTCTAGAAATTCCTTATCCTCATGCGTTTCCTCGGACGCGAAGCACTCCGTGACGTCGGCAACAGGTTCTCCATAAGCTTGGGTGGTTCCACGGAAAAGATGCCGGTGCTCGTAATTGAAGTTCGTAGCTAGTATCGTTGACTGTCCGTCACGGACGCGCACAACACTTCGGGCGGCGCATACACCTTGGAGCAGCAGAAGTGATAAGTTGCTTTCAGCCACCACGTCGCCGTCTTGGAAGTCTTCACAAGTGACTTCGATGGGAACAGTTGCTCGAGGTGGCAGCGTCACACTGTCGTCAGCAACACGCAGCGCAAGTCTACGGCAGTTATCGACGTCTCGATCTGTTGCGCCTTGAGTCGAGAAGGTCACGATGCGCTCACGGAGATTTATGATGGCACCGTATTCCCGAAGGAAGTCCATGCCGATAATCAGCTGACGCGAACAGTCGGGGAGAACGAGGCAGCTGAGCACAAACGTTGACGCACGAATTTTCACCCTTGCGGTACAGCGACCCAGCGGTGTTACAACGTGTCCTCCAGCTGTTCGAATTCGCGTTCCATTCCACGGCGTGATCACTTTCCTGAGATTTTTCGCTAGCCTCCCGCTGATGATCGAATAGTCTGCACCAGTGTCTACCAATGCACTGACCTGAAGACCGTCAACCAGCACAGGTATGTCGAGCGACACGCGGTCACTAAGTTCAGATGCGGATGTCGGCGTTTCTTCGGCACTGCGATTATTCTCGGACGAAATGCCTTCGGCGTTGCGTGCAAGCATCGATGGGAGGTCTTCCGCACTTTGAGTCCCAGCGACCTTGCCCCCGAAGGCCGCTGCCTTCAGTTTTCCCGACGAGGGCTCGGGGAGCGTTCCCGTGCCGTCACCCCAAAACGTGGCCCAGTGGCTGCGGGTCTCCTCGGAGATGGTGACCGCGATTGCCGCCGTGTAAAGTGTGCACGCTGTTGCGCGAGATATTCTTCGATATCCCTTGGCCTTTGACCAATTCGGGGACGAGGGGAATTGACGGAAAATCCGCGCAGTCCAAGTTGCCGGTATGGGCATTCGCGGTAAATGTGACCAGCCTCACCGCAATGATAGCAGAGGGGTCGTCTGTCTGGCGTACGCCAGAGATCAGACTTGCGCGTCGGTGTTCGGCGACTATCGATGTCCAAATCAGCGTGCGCTGACTGAATCGCGACTGACGGCATCATTGTCTGGATCGGGACGTATGGCATTGTCTGGATCGGGACGTGCGGCACTGTCTGGATCGGGACGTGCGGCACTGGCTGGATCGGGACTCCTTGACCCGAAAGAGGAGTGGCAGATTGCAAGGCTTCCGCGTACGTACGACGGCGACTGTCAGTAGACACAGGAGCCGTTTCCAGATCAACCGACGTGGGCGGAAAACGATGGGCGTGCAGCACCTGCTGGACCTCGTCGCGGATGACACTGGTGATAGAACCAACATCGATTTGCCTTGTCCCGTACATCTTTCCCATTTCTTCCCGGACGACAGATCGAATAATCTCGCGAATCCATTCGGGGCTCTTGCTCCCAGGGGTGGCGAAAATCTCGGGAGTTGAGGCAGCATTCACTTGACGGTCAAACTGCGCGGACCGTTGGCGCAGTACTCGCTCCATTGTTGCCGCTTCAGTAAGAAACTCAGCAACACTTTTGGGGGGACTACGCACCAAACCAGCAAAAAGTTGTTCCTTCACACCACGCATGAGGTGGCGCAACTTTTTTTCTTCTGCCATAGCAGGATCCGCTCGCTTGAAAAGCCGTGTCATGTCCTCGACGTACATCGAGACGGTCTCGTTGGGCATCTGGATGCGTGATTGAAGTGCACGCTCCGCCCGTTCGCGGCGGTCGGGACTCCTGTAGGTCTCCAGGAGGCGACGCTGGAACTCGCGCCAAGATGTCAGAACATCATCCCTGTTCAAAAACCACGTCTTGGCACCGTCTTTTAGGCACGTGTACACGTTCCGGAGCTTCGCGGCATCATCCCAGTAATTGATCGCTGCGACACGTTCGAACTCACTCAGCCAGTCGTCAACATCTTCATGCTGCGCTCCGTGAAAGGGGCTAGGCATGAGCGGGTTCTGGACGGTGCAGTAGATCGGCGTGGAAGGTGTCGGAGCTTGCATGGGATCTTGTGTCGAAGTCATAGTCGCTGCGTCAGTGGTTGGTGTCTCAGGCGGTAGGCCTCGTTGGCGGCGGCTTACTCTATGAACAGGAGTGTCCACGGGTGCAGGGCTTGTGTTCCGGCTGCTGGACGGGGTCTTGGGCATCGGGTGGATTGCAAGACGTTGTACCCAGCAACTCCACCAGTCTTGTCACGTTACTCTCGACAAACTTGATAAAAAAATGGGCTCGTTTAGTCGACTACTCAAGCAGCGGCTCAGAGAGATCGTCTTCGTCTTCTTTCACACTTCGATCTCACCCAAGCAAACCATGTGGCAATATATGCAAGTCACACAATATGAAGAGCACCCAATCTATGAGTAAAAAGATATTGCTACCATGCGCGAGCACGTTGTTTACAAATAAAAGATGAAACGCATAAAAGATAAAGCACATAACATGAAGAGTAGTCCGACCGGTAAAAGCAAGAGAAAAAAAGAAAAAAACTATAAAATACTAATAAAAATGACAAAGACGTTACAAAGCTACTACGTAATCAACGGATACAGACAATGTAGTGCAACTTGCTGAGCAAGGTTGAAAAAAGATGGACAGGGTGATACAGGTTACGCAGATAGGCAACTAAGTTTCCCTACGTTTTCATTCAGACCAGATGCGACGGCGTTGAACTTATAGATGAGGAATGATTTACGGGCTTCTCTATCATAATTTGTGCGGAAACCAGATTCTAGTAATGTGACCTGTAGGTTTTCAAAAGAGTGGCCAGGGAGGTGCACGTGTCTTGAAATGGGCAAGTGGGGCAAGGTGTTAGCATGAGATTTATGGTTGTTAAAACGCAGTCTAAAAGGCCCTTCTGTTTGACCAATGTACTGTACTTCATATAGCGCACATTCTATCATGTATATCACGTTCTTAGAATTGCAGTCAAGATTGCCTTTGATTTTCAAGGAAAAGTGGGAACCAGTACTGGTGACGTGTTGGCATGTGCGCATGTAAGGGCATACTTTGCATCGCGGTTTTTGGCAGGGATGGCACCCGATCGTGTCAGGACTGTCTGCTTCCGATGATGATGATGATGAGAGTATGTCTCGAATAGTTTTAGCTTTGCGATATACTGCTTTAGGTGGTTCGGTGAAAATGTTTCTTAAGCGTTCACTTTGCGTTAGAATATTGTGGTGCTTTCTCAGCACATTCGAAACACGCAGAACTGACGCAGAATTGGTAAGGACTAAGTTTGTCTGCGGTGAGGGAGTCGAGTTTTTAGCAGCGCACAACAGCGTTCTACGATTTTGCATGTCGGCACGTTTTATTGCGTCATCAATTAATTGCGGCGGATATTTTTGTTTGACTAGAGCATCCTTTAGTGTTCTGCAATTTTTTTGAAACTCTGATTGCTCTGAGCAGATTCTTTTAAAGCGTAAGGCCTGACTGTAAGGGATGCTAGTTTTGCAATGTTTCACGTGGCTACTGTCAAAGTGCAAATACTGTTGCCGGTCTGTAGGCTTCCTGTATATAGCAGTGGATAGCTTATCATTTACAATCGAAATGCTTACATCAAGAAAACTAAGAGTTGATGTGGAATATGTATGAAAAAATGATATTGATGGATGGGCATCATTAAAGTCATATATGAAGGAAAACAACTCCTGTTCACCATGCGGTCAAATAAGGAAAATGTCATCAATGTAACGTTTATAATAAAAAGGTTTCAGCGCGCGGGTTTGCAAAAATTCACTTTCAAGCTGGCCCATGAATATATTGGCGTAGTTGGGTCCAATACGCGTACCCATTGACGAGCCGCTAACTTGGACATAGTGTTGCCCTTCAAATTGAAAGTTATTTAGCTCTAAAATGAGCCTGAACAATAGTGGTAATGTGTTGCTGTCGATAAATTTACCGGGTGATGCTGCTTCATAGGACCTGGCGACTGCCGCTATTCCGTCTACATGCGGAATGTTGGTGTATAAAGACGCTACGTCTAGCGTGACCAAAAAGGAACCTTGAGGAACAATCAGATCAATTATACCAGAAACAAAGTCGGTAGTGTCCCTTACGTAAGATGGAAGCGATGCTGGGATACTACTGATCAGAGAATCGACATAGCTGGACAATTTTTCTGTGACAGTACCTATACCTGAAATAATGGGACGGCCGGGGTTGTTTATCTTGTGTATTTTAGGCAAAAGGTAAAAACGACCAGGAACAGGACTTAGGGGAATAAGAGAATGAATCGCATTGTCAGGCATCTTTTTGTTTTCCCGAAGCTCTAGCAAAGTGCTCTGGACAAGAGATTTAAATTGTTCAGTGGGGTCGTGATCCAGACGCTTGTAAAAACTCGTGTCTGCGAGCTGTCTTTGGGCCTCTGCTTCGTAATCAGACTTGTTCATTACGACAACAGCCCCACCTTTGTCCGCAGGCTTGATGGCGATGTCATTGCGACAGGACAAGGCATTTAATGCTTTCATTTCACTGGTGGTTAGGTTACGGCGAAACGGCGTTTGCTTTCGATACGACTGTAGTACGTCTCGTTGTACAGCTTTGATATACATATCTAAGCATCTGTCTCGTTGTGAGGGAGGTACCCAACGTTTTCCAGAAGGTAAGGCGCCGGTGGAACCATTTGTATTTTGCCGGTCATGAAAAAACTCGCGCAAGCGTAAGTTGCGGGCAAAATTATCCAAGTCTTTCAGTAATTGAAATTGAGTAATTGTCACAGTATGCCCTTACATGCGCACATGCCAACAGGTCACCCGTACTGGTTCTAACTTTTCCTTAAAAATGAAAAGCAATCTTGACTGCGATTCTAAGAACGTGATATACATGATAGAATGTGCGCTATGTGAAGTACAGTACATTGGTCAAACAGAAGGGCCTTTTAGACTGCGTTTTAACAACCATAAATCTCATGCTAACACCTTGCCCCACTTGCCCACTTCAAGACACGTGCACCTCCCTGGCCACTCTTTTGAAAACCTACAGGTCACATTACTAGAATCTGGTTTCCGCACAAATTATGATAGAGAAGCCCGTGAATCATTCCTCATCTATAAGTTCAACGCCGTCGCATCTGGTCTGAATGAAAACGTAGGGAAACTTAGTTGCCTATCTGCGTAACCTTTATCACCCTGTCCATCTTTTTTCAACCTTGCTCAGCAAGTTGCACTACATTGTTTGTATCCGTTGATTACGTAGTAGCTTTGTAACGTCTTTGTCCTTTTTAATAGTATTTTATAGTTTTTTTCTTTTTTTCTCTTGCTTTTACCGGTCGGACTACTCTTCATGTTATGTGCTTTATCTTTTATGCGTTTTATCTTTTATTTGTAAACAACGTGCTCGCGCATGGTAGCAATATCTTTTTACTCGTAGATTGGGTGCTCTTCATATTGTGTGACTTGCATATATATATATGCCCATATATCGCTTTCCTTGCCGGTTTTCACATTTGTATCTCACTGATATGTGCACATGTATATAAACAGCACTCGTGCCATAAACTCTATTCTGATGAAGGCCGGACCCACGGCCGAGTATATATATATATATATATATATATATATATATATATTAGAGAGAGAGAGAGAGCGAGAGAGAAAAAGATGCGCTGGGACAGCGAGCGAGGACATATCGAGGGGATAAGAGAGATAGGAAAGATGGAAACACAGTCACAGAAGTCCGAGGACGGGGCACCACTTGTGAGAGCTCTTGTCGGCGTCAGGAGACGGCGTAGGGCAAGTCCAGTAGGTCAGAGCTACGCTGTCGTCGGAGATCGGCGTCAGAAGCTGACGTAGGGCCAGCCCAGTCGGCCAGAGCTACGCTGACATCGGAGATCGCGAGGGCACAACCGGTCGGCACGGAATCTAGCGAGCGAGTCACACACCAAGTACCGTAGTCAGGCCAGCCTTCAATAAGATGATGTGCAGATTGCCCGACTACGCTATCGCGTTCTATTCGTCAAGGTGAAGCTTCAGCGTCACCCAAGCTTTTACACAAAATTGTTTCATTCCGGGGCCACCAAGACTTCATTGACGTATTTCCGTCGCCAAAATCGTGTCGAAAAATACACGCGATCAGAAGACAGAAAAAAATTCCAGCAACAGGAGTCATACCCGTGACCTCTCGGTTCGCGACAAGGGAAGACGGGCATGCCATCCACTGCGTCACAATCACACACTTTGTGTAAGCTTCAAACACACGTCCTTTATATTCAATACTCTCTTTTCAAAGTGCTCTTGCTAAAGTGCAGTAATGCATTATGAAGTTGACATTCACAATTAGTTTCTTGAACGTGTCGTTTTATTCGTACACCCCACTAGGCAAATTTCCAATAGATGTCAAATTTTGTCGACTCCTTGTGGGTGACGTTACCCCAAGCGTAGGCGTCACTCATAGCATCCATCTATACGAAATGTAGCTCTGCAACGCTCCCGTGCTTCGCCTGGCTGTAACTCCACATTTCCCACTTACATTCGCACCATTAAAAATTGCAGCCAACCAACAGAGCAAACATGACGCGCGTTCTGTTTCCCTTTCGTCGGAAAGTCTAACACGTCGTGAGCAAGTCACTTCCGCCCAAGTTTGGCGCCCAATCAGTTGTGCTCTTCTACCTTGCACACCACTTTAATCATTAACCACGGACGTTAGTAGTCAGGATGGAGATCATAGCACTAAGCGTCAACATAGGTTCAGACACGTTAAACGTTGCTGTACAGCAAGCATTCGGCACTTCTGTGAGGACACATTTTACTTTTGTTAATACCGATTCTTCTGAGGGAAGAATACACCATGTTTTTTGCTGGCGAAACTCTTTAGGGTCAAGCCTCGGTGCATGGCCTCCGAAATTGCGGGTGCGTGGCGTGGTTTTCCCTTCTGCACGAACTCAATCTCAAAGGCCGTGCTCGGCGTGAAATAGTACTTGGAGCGCCCGCTAGAAGCGCTGCCGTGCGTGTTTACAAGTGTAGCGTGGTCTCTCTCTCCGATAGCACTCGCTTCCGGCGCGTGCTCGGGGATTCTGCTGTGTTGCTATCTCCCGGCGCGCGATATCTCTATCAAACAGCGAAGACAATGAAAACAAGGTGGCGAAAATTCATGCGGAGGAGAGGGCTTGCAGAGCAGCTGAAGCATACAGAGTTAAGGGCGAGCGAAGCTGCAGTGTCACGGTGGTGCAGCCAGGCGGACCCTGAGTCTGTGAGGGCTTTTGAAGCCTCGGCGGCACGTCCACACCGGCAAGCAGACCCGTAGGTGTCGGGAGCGAGGAAAGTGGCTACAAACGCCCAGAGCGGTTGCTTCTTCTGCTTTGTGGTGCCAATGCGTTGTTTAAGGTGGATTCACACGAGAGAACGGAGGAGGAATTTTCGCAGTGGGCGACTCATCACGTGACGTGCGCGTCATCGAAACTTGCCGTCCCCGCTTCATCCGCTCTGCTCCGCTCGCGGCCCGGGTGGAAATGCGTCGCCGCTATTTCGAGCCGTCCGTTTGACGGTCGTCTGCCCTCGATCGAGAGGATTCAGCGTCAAATCTGTCAACATTGGTGGGATAGGCGTGGCTAGGAAGCAAGCTGCCGGCTTAAAAGCCACGTGTTTTAGTTTTTACGGCAACGACCGAATGTGTTTCGTGTGACAGTAGAAGAGGCGAGTGGTTTTTGGTCGCATGAGCACTCTGCATTAGCATGAGAGTATGCAGGAAGATACCTCGAGCGTATAGCTGCAGCTGTGTGCATGCGACGTCTCCGCTGCTGCACCGGATAAAACTAATCCACGTGACTATTCGGTCCGCGGAGCAGCGGGGTTATGCCCTCGCGTGTGAATCAAGCTTTAACTGTGGCTTTCCCCGACTGAAGTTTCCGGCACAGCTGCGGAGTTTGTGACCACTTGTGGATCGACAATAATCTGACGAAGATTGCTAACATCCCGAACAAACAGTCCCGAGCCAATGCCGTTGCCGTGTGCATAGACAGTTTGCCGCCGATGATGAAGCTCACAGTGAGTTAATGGTTTGCTGTACTTGTAAAGGTTCCTTGCTGGCAGATGAAGTCCTGGTAATGAGCGTTACATGTATACGGCTACTGCTGCCCACATAAACATGACCACTTACCCACTTTGAACCACGTTTAGGAAACTTACTATTGGCGTCAAATGAAACCCGAACCGCGGAGTGCGTGTTTCAAGCATTAGAAACAGTATAGTGTTGGCCGTCCAGTCATCACCATTGACCGGCGTGCACATCCGGTTTGGCAGCACTGCGCGATCTCCCTACAGTGCGTTATCTGCGTTTCTGCTCTAGTTTTCGTATGGTGGTAATGGTGGCCATCGTGAACGTGGCAAACACTTTTGATCGTATCACTCGCGATTCCTTGCTTTCACTTCAGCGTCACAGTGCAATCGCTGACTTGGTACGATAAAACAAAAAGAGAAATATAATCGGTTTGTGGTTGATTTTGAAAAGATCGTCGCATCTCGTTCGCCAGCGCTGCTTCACCTGCACCCTTTTTTCAGAGAGTCACTTTAACTGGAAATGCGGAGCGTTTCTTTGGAAGAGAAAGCGCAAATTGTTTCACTTTACCGGCACGAAGTGAAACAGCGTGAGATCGCCAGCAGTATATGAACCGACTTTTGTCTTTCCTACATACAATTAGCCAGGAATTCCATGATTATCAACTCCGTGATGACAAACCGTGCTACAGTATACTCGGCTTCGGCTGCAGTAGTTTAACCTTTGTTTTGTTTCTTATTTTGTTCCTTTCAAATGCCATACCTGGAACACAAGCAGAAATAATGCACTATAGAGGGATCGTGCAGTGCGGCCACACCGGATGTGCGGGCCTGTCTGTGCCAATGACTGGTGGACGGCGTGCACTATGTCAATGATAAGGCTTGTGCCACGTGCTCCGCTGTTCACGTTTCATTTGATGCCGATAATACATGGACATTTGAAACGTTTTCTGCTTTATGTGGTTCATAGCGTGCAAGTGATCCCCGAGTTCCGCCTTCTCATCATTATTTACTTTGAGGATATGCGGTGATGTTTTTTTTGTTATTCTCCCTGGGAACATTGATAATGCGTGCCGATGTAAGCGCATGGGGGCTGTTTGTCATTTTTGCCCTTAAGTATAGCCAACTCGAGCCAAGCTCAGTAAACGTAGGCAAACATAGGCATGCGTGTGTAGTAACAAGTATGACGCTATCATTCAAATAACCAAATGCGACACCCTTGTCGCGAAAATAAATGACCACTTACAATCGAAATTGCAAGATTCAAGCATATATCTTTAGCAATCATCTCGCACGGGCTGTGAAGTTTCTTGTATTCTTGCAAAAGTTGCACTTTCTTCACGCGTCTTCGATGACTTTTCTTGAAAGGACTAAATGTAAACAGCCCTGTGGTTACATTAAAAATTAATACTGCACAAATATGTGCGAAAACACTGACACTGGTATTAAAGCATCAATTTTAGTCATTTCGCAATCATTTCATCGGTGATGGTGAAGTTTGAGTACTTATTCTTCAGTCACACATATTGAAAACGTACAACAGGGCCACGCGAAAAAACCTGGAGTAACAAAGACAATTACGCAGGACTGGTGCAAAAATGCTTTTCTTTGTCGTTTTATTTTTAGCACAGCCTGGCGATATATGTTCAAGAATGCATCAACTAGCCCAAAAAAGCTTTTGATGCTACTTAGTGGCACCTCGCTTGTTACCCCCCCCCCCCCCCCCCCTAAAAATGACGCAGACACTGTCGGGTATATCTTTGCCGAAACCTGCCCGCCTAACTTTCTGTCTACCCGTAGCCTGCTTGCCTACTCGGGAATCCAATCAGTTACCATAATGACCACTGGTTATCGTGCCTACGCGCTTCATGTCCGGCCTGTGTCCATTTCTTCTTCTTGATTTCAACTATGATATCTTTAGCCCTGAATTGTTCCCTGATCCAATCTGCTGTCTTCTTGTCTGCTAAGGTTACACCTATCTATTTCATTTCCATCGCTTGCTGCATCGTCCCCAATTTATGCTGAACCCTCTTTGTACGCCTCCAGGTTTCTGCTCCGAAGGTAAGTACCGGCAAGATGCTGCTCGGCAAGATGTAACCTTCCTCTTGAGGGATAGTAGCAATCTATCAGTCATGGTTTGAGAGTGCTTGACGAATGCGTTCCACTCCATTCTTATTCTTCTAGTTATTTCAAACTCGTAGTTTGGCTCTGCGGTTATCAGCCGTCCAAAGTAGATGAAGTCATTCACAACTTCAAATGCACAATTGCCTATCTCGAAGCACTGTTTTCTTCCGAGGTTGTTGTGCATTCCTTTCGTTTTCTGAATATTAATTTTAAGACCCAATTTTCTGCTCAAATGGTGTTCTAGAGCGCTGCCAAATGCATTTCACAGTATTTTGTCATCTTGGAGAGGAGCATTTTTTTTCTGTAACTTAACCACACTAATAACAATTTTGTTATCAGTATTCCAAGTGTCTGAGAGAAAAACTTCATCCTTGAGCAAGAGAGCGAAATATCAAGCCACATGACCACTGCAGGCACAGTTTCTTTGTTCCACCTAAAGATGGCGTAAAGTTATACGCACACACAATATCGACGAAATTGCCGTAAGCAAGTACGAACTTGACAAAGTAATTCTGGTGGTAGGACATACATTGGATATAGTTTCAGTATGCTATAAGTGACTAATGGGCTGAGAAAAAATCAATAAAAATGGGCCGCGTTATCTCCGTGGTTCACTGCAAAGAACGTCGAAAGACAATGGTCGTCTGTCTGGAGGCGCTACGTGAAATATGGCACGATCTGGCAGTAATGTGAAGAAACAAAAGTCGTTTAGAACGCAGAGTCACTGGTAGGTAGCAGCGCCAGGTCGCTTTAGTTAAAGCCCCTCAATTTTAGGGGCGAAGCTCCTTAAAGCGGCACTCGTTCGTCCCTCGTAGTCGTAGTGCGTAACAAGTGTTACATTTTGACCTGCAAGGTGGTGCTAGTGGGAGATTTCTCCTGTGCTTTGTTGAACAATAAAAAGTTCACGGCGTGCGCGTTAACTAAAAGCCGAATGCTCCTGCCTCTTATTCCTCATTAGCAGCCATTTTCATGTTCCAGTAGGAAACGTTAGTAGAAGTAGAAGTGTTAAAAGCCGACTTCTGCTGTCTCTCATTCACAGCGTAGAGTTTCCCAAAATTAAATACAGGGCAATCTGGCGCTGCGATCGTTCAGCGACCATGGAAATGATGGGTAGTACACACATTTGCCTAGTCTTCGTACTTGCGGGCGGCGAATCGTACTTGCGACTTCGTTTATGGCTGTATTTCAGTTTTGTTTTGAAAAAAAAAAAACCCTTTTCATTTAGTGACTTGATTCGAAATGGTAAGCCTAAAAGAATAAGGTTGTGAAGCGCAAACGGTGAACATTTGCTAATTTATGTTTTCATGAAAAAACAGCTTCAAGCCACACGGACACACACGGACCCAGAAGCAGGCCAGAAGTACGAAAATTAGACAAATGTGTGTACTACCCATTATTCCCATGCTCGCTGAAGCACCAGAGTTCCCTCTAGTGTACATTGAGAAACTCTATGATTCCCAGTAGCAGCCATTGTTTACCTCCAAGGTAGTGCCCTGTGCGTGATTAAACAATAAAAAAATTTTGTTGAAAACGCCGTTGATTGATGAAATAAACCAACGAAAGACGCCAGAGGTTTTCTGACAGCAAAAAGAAAAGACACAAAATGTTTCTAAAGCAAAACAAAAAAAAGACGCCAGCTGCTTAACGAAAGACGCCAGGTGTTTTCTAAAGCAATGGTTTTATTATCAAAACCATATCGATACAGGTTTGTAGTTGCCGATGCTCGTTGCCGTCGGTGTGTGCTCGTATGGTACATTGAGCACTATCTGACAGGAAAAGGTTGCTACGTTATACTTGCTCGGCGCAACCTCCTTGGTTTTAGAAAGGTTTAGCGAGCGTTCGGCCACAGTGCCATGAATACAATGGACTAGTATATACCATGAACTCGAGGTAATTTAAGGGGGGAAGTAGACCAGAAGCGCAAGCCGTAAGAAAGTGTGCGTGTGCCACCTCTCGTTTAGTCCTTGGAATGTCCGCTGGATGGCGGTGCTTCTATATGGGGAATATATGATGAAAAGATGCGAGATGGTGGTACCTGGAGTGTTGAATAGATAGACGAACGGACACACAGACAGATGCATGGATAGACGCATGAACGGACGCAGGGGCAGATGCATGGACGAACGCAGGGACGGACGCACGAACAGACGCACACACGGACGGGCGGATGGACGCATGGACGATCACACAGACGGACGCATGGACGGACGGAAGCAAGAATGAATGGACGGACGAATGCTTCGCCCCACTCTCCATCATTCACTCCGTGGATATGCTGCTATTTTTTTTAGCGAAGCATAAGTAACACCCGCGTCTTCGTTCACAGCGTCGTATTGTCAGTGCAGCGTAATGAACACTTCGGTGTTTAAATTTTCGTGTCTACTCATTTTTAACTAAAAAGACACGCTGCCAAATTCTTACGCGTTTACGTTTACGCGTTAAATATGTGTAATATTTGATTTTTGATTGACAATGTTCCCAAGTATGAACGCAGCGGGCAGATCAAGATGGGTGTGCGTTGTGCAAGGGATGAGACGTTTGCTGGGAGGCTGTGTAGTCGGACAGACACCAGCAAATAGACAGACACATAAACAGACCAACATTATTGTGGTGAGGTATCCCAAGACAGACTATCGTTTTAAAAAGACATCCAATACACGCACACGGGTTCGCAACAATGAGTCAACGAATGAATAGTGGACTCCGTATACATATGCATGTACCAGAGTAGGGCCAGCGTTCTATCCTTGTTAAGCTTTCTTTACATGTCCCAGGTAACGGATGCAGCAGCTGCCTGCACGCCTAGTCTAGGATACGTTCACGAGCTGTTAAAAGCAAATTGTTTTCTTCCTGCAGTGCCACCAGCTGCATGATCTGCAATGCCACGGCGGCATATAGTTTGGACTCGACGCTTGTTTCAACTCTATAAGTTTGCGTCTTGCGTGTCCTAAAATGAGTGTGGTGGCTCGTAAAAAACAGCCCTGCGAGTGTATACTTTATTGCTGTTTCGCAGTTATTTCCGTCAGAAACTCGGCAGATGAAACACCTGTTTGAGCAAATGGTGACCCTGGTCTCCTACCTCACCACATGCTGCAGATGCCCCGACCTGCCACTTGAACGTGCTTGAACTAGGCGTCCGAGCAAGTGTCCTTCTTGCATTGCCCTTGTGTCGTGGTATTTTTGCGCTTAACGAAAATCACATATTTTCAGAAGCCGATTGCCAGCAAGTAACGTGAGTACCCCGACGACAATAAGTGATAAGGTGTACTACAGAGGTACGGCCGCATATATTTTTCAAGGTGGGGGGGGGGGGGGGGGTGGGGGGAGAAAATTGCATTGCACTCCTCCGTTTGACCTGGCTACGGCACTGATATTCTGCCTTACTCAGGACATTATTGGAAGGTTGTTGTGAGCTTTAACGGAGTGTTAATGAATGTCTGATCTTGTTTCAAACATTTTTTACCGCGAAAGCTGTTATGAGATCACAAGTAGAGTCTCGCGCCGCCATAGTTGTCCGCCGCCGCCGCCGGTGTCCGTAACCACATCGCACTAATGCACAGTGGGGCTCGAATCCGGGTCCGCTGGGTGCCAGCCCAGCTCTCTACCACTGAGCTATGCCGGTGCTTGGGACTAGGCAAACTTGCCTTAGGCAGGCTTTATGTCGGGAAAGAAATCGTGTTAATACAACTTATAAAGCGCTTTAAAACAGCGAAATAACAACCTGTCGTTGCACTGTGCGAATAGCGTAACGAGTGGGTCGTCCAATGCTCTAACCCTTTACAAAAGCTTGTTCTTGTTCACCTATTAACTGGTTGGTTGGTTGGTTGGTTGGTTCCTCAACTTCTTGGCGCAACCCACCTAGGGAGATAGGCCATGAATGGGACGGTGCCTTGCTTTTTAAATTAATTCACTTCTTGAAAAAGAGGGTTGGATTAATTAGGTAATATAGGTAATAATAAAAAGGTGTTAAATTTCTAAACCTATTAACTGTGGCGCATGGGCTCTTCAGGTATAATTCCTCATCTTCGTCAGCTACTGCATGAACAATTGGCACAAAAGTCTCAGAAAAATGACAAGTAGCACAACGAATACCAGCCTTCTACCAAAAAATTTAATAAACAACGCCGTAGCGGGTATCAAGCAAGTGTGCTTGCAGTAGTTACCCAATGAGTGTTTAGAAAAGGCTCTGAAAGGTCGCTTATTTAGCTATCGCTGTGACTGTGCTGCGCCGTACGCGCAGGCCTGGCGTTTTTTTTTTATTCAGTTCTGAGGACTTGTGGGAATTTGTGCTGTAGTATAACTTTTGTCATAGCTGCTCTGTTAACTGGCAACAAAGTTGTTTGCACAGCAAAGGGAGTGTGCGTTACAAATGTGTTCCGTGTCCCACATGCCACTTCTGTTTTCTTCATTTCCTTCTCCAATCATTTTTGCAAAAAAAAAAACAATACCAATGATATAGCTGAACCACCTATATTTGCTTTAAATCGCATGTAATTTTACTTTAACGCTGTCATTTGCGCATATTACATACGCATTACAATTTTTATGAAGGCGCGAAAAGTGGACTATTACATTTCTAAGGCAATAAACGTGCACAGATATTTCCAAAATAACAGTTTTTCAGGCTCCACTCAACACAATGCTGTAACATGAATACGGATTTTGTGGATTGCAGCAAGGACTTTTTTACCGCAAGGGAGAACAAGCGAGTGATTCGGATAGTGCTCGTGGAGGTATGATGAAGATGATAGACATGATTCTTTGTGAAATGAACAAGACCAATATCGCCCAGCTAGTTACATATAGTGGCATCGCATACAAATAAAAACGTTCGTGAATACGGAACCAGCTTACGGTTGGCGTCTTCAATACAGCGTGCATTAAATTAAAGCAGAAATATGGGTGCGTTTTTTTTCAGCCTTTCTCAGCACGAGATATCTATACACTGGCCTAGCAATGTCTCGGTGGAGAGTATGCATCATCCTGGTAAGCAGTCACATTTTATATATTGATGAGAAAGTTGAAGCTGTCAAGGAGGTAAGGGTCTCTGCAGGTTGTTGCTTCAAATCTGATAAACTTTCTAGTACTACATTGCTCACATTACGTGTGTTTGTCAGCATGGCACGGAACATCTTGAAATCTTTCTCGGGCTTTCTCGGGAGGCGAAATACTGTAATAGTGAGAATGTCCGAGAGTAAGAAGGAAACAAAAAGAAAAAAAAACAAGTACAGTGGCTTTACTCGTTCGATGATGAGTGCAGAAGCTTAATCCGTGATATATTTGCCACCCAAGCCGCAGTGTCATCATCATCATCATGATAATCATCAGCCGGACTGCGCCTACTGCAGGGCAAAGGCCTGTACCATGATCCGCCCATCAACACGGTCTTGTGCTTTCTGCTGCCACTTTATAGCTGCAAACTTTAAAGTATCATTGGCCCGCCCCTAAAACGAAGGAGAAATGAACAAACGCCGGGCATGTAGCACGTAGGCAGCTGCAGTGTATACATGTAAAAGTCGTTCACGAGAAACTGGTTATATTATCGAGGCAAGCGCTGCGAAAAAATAGGAGTTAAATAATGCCGGAAAATCAGCCTTGCAGCATTTACATATTCCTCGATTGTGGATGAGGACGTGTAAATTCCCTATAAATAAATAAATAAATAAATAAATAAATAAATAAATAAATAAATAAATAAATAAATAAATAAATAAATAAATAAATAAATAAATAAGTAAATGAATAAAGAAAGAAATGAAAGTAAAAGACCAGGTGTGCACGGAATGTTCAGCACAGACACAACAAAAGTTGAGAGTGGCGTTTCTAGAGCCTTTTTTTTTTCTCAAAGTTATATCATGGGGCAGAAGCAACAACCACCCTTACATGGCACCCACCACACCATTATTCGTTATTCTTCAGAGACTCTAAGTATCCGCTACACATCTGTAAGTCATCCTGCGTATTTTGTTGATAACGTTGCTGATGGTGATAAAGTAATATGGCCTCGCGCTTTCTAATGTCCTGGACCGCTTTAGTTGACCCATTAGCTACGTATAGTTTGACACCCACTCGTTATTTCGCTCCCCTATCATGCCTGAAGAGCATCTGTTAACGGCACCCTTTGGCAACCATTGCGAGTACCCTTAAGGTAACTGTTGCAGTTAAACTTGGGAGGTACCCTCTGTGCTATAAATTATAATTTTGGTGACGTAGAGAAGAATCTACTCTGTTATTATTTGTTATTCTTCGGAGAAGCGCGGTAACCGCGACACACCTGCAAGGTATTATGTGCGCTTTGTTGGTGACAGTGTTCATGGCAGCGACAGGCTCATGGCAGCGTGGTGGCTGATACCGAATAAATCGACCGAAAAGAAACGAAAGGTGGTTTGGGTTCACTCTTCGTGTCGCCTTAGACGATTGCGTTAGATACAGTGCAGCTATTTATTTTAAATACTGCAATGAATGCAATATATTGGCAGAAGTACACGAACGGGTATTCAATAGCATATGTACCACAAGAAAATTATTAGCGGTAAATAGCCAACAAAGAAACAAGCATAGTGTGAATTTGCTATTGAAGCTGCATTTGACAAGACGCTGAATATTTTTTTTTCATTGTCTTCTTCGCCCATTTGCTTATATAGGTGTCGCTTCGCATCATTAGCATAAAGGAAATGACAGGAAACATTTGCTTGCCTGGTGCCAACGATGTACGAAAGTTTCCAACCAAGTGCATCAGTTTATTCTTAATAGATGGTGCACGGTGGCAGCAATGAAAAAGAGAGAAAGAGAGGGAGAGAGAAGTTTATCATATGAAAGAAAAGCTGACAGGTTGGCCCGCATCCCGCGGGTGCCGTGCTGCGAAACCGAAACGCGACGTTGGGGACGACTCGCGCGCTGCTAATGTTTACGGCAAAATCAGGACCAACATCGGCGGGCGCAAACTTCAGCGTACGCACTCGCGGAGAAATCCATTTTCATGAATTATTTTGGCGACACCCCAAAGGGTGCTTCCATGAGCGAAGTAGCGAGCCGGAGAAAAACAACCGTCAGCAGGCGCCAATCAAGGGCCGTTCTTGGTTTTCTCGGTCTCTGGAGTTACCCTCGGGGATTGTTTATTTCATGGCGCGCCCGGCGGCCACGTGAATGAGATGGAGCAGAGACAATCCCTCAATGCTTGACTTTCCATTGTGGAGAGAGTGTGATTCATTTGCATATTTGCGCTGTTTGTACTGTACGGTGGTTCCCGCTCTCATTCGCGGATATGTCATTTGTTTTTTAGATAAATAGTTATCAGGATACTTTATTACTCTTATTATTTGTTGGTTGGCAACGTAGAATGTAAACGTTTTTTGATTGACATAGTTTCTAGGAATATTTATTTATTTAATTATTTTTACATACTGCAGCCCGAATTGGGCTATTCTTCGGGTTTTTCGAACTAGTATGTTTATACTAGTTCGAAATACCCGCTTATCATAAATTCTCTGATCGAGATCGACTTGACGACATGGTTCCGTAAACGCAGGTAAGCTGTTATGAATACTTTTTCATTTGATTTCCATTTATTGACCCTAAGGGCCCGATAACGGCCATTACATAGGGGGGTTGGGGTACAATATATATTGCAACGAATAAAGAAAACTCCGTAAAAGAAGAAATCAGCACAAATAAAGAAAATGAATTAACAAGCATAGTGCAATCACGATGTAAAAAGAAAAACTCAAATGCAGTTCAGCAGTACAAGGTCGAACAGAGCGATAAAATTGCGATCAATGAATATACGAGAAGTACAATCTAGGGGGAAATATACATAGAATAAATAAAAATTTGAAATCCAACCAATCAGCTAGTAGGGCAAGACTGCTCACAAAGGTACTATTATTGGGCTGATTGGAAACAAGTTTATTTTTTATATGTTTGCAATGTTACGAAGAAGGGCGTTCTACTCGCTTATTCATAAAACCAAAGGAGAGTGTAAGAATAGTAGGCGTACCTTGTGATCGTAGTAACATCGAGCTGAAATGCGTGAAAAAAAAAAGAAAAAGCTTTAGCTATAGTTTATGCTGTGAAAGAAGGATAACCTCGAATATTTTCGATACTATAGCTAAAATATGCGAGACAATATCGAGCTATCGCGTGGATTGCGATCGGCGGAACTCTGCAGCGGTGAAATTTGCATATTCCTATTTGCTAATAAACTAGTGCCGTGGGACGTAAATATTCCAATCTCATGCTTATTCTTTTCACCGCTTTTTCGCTCGTTGTTACGTCACTCTGTTTGCGTCATAGCCGGTATTGGCTGGTTTTGAATAGTTGAATATAAGAAAAGAATGTAGTCGTGGAAAAGGAACACTCTCAACGTACACGTCACAGTTAGGTGAAGAGAACGGCTGGATGATTTTATTCTGCGCAAGAATTGCAAAAACAGAACAGCACTCCTGAACAAAAAAAAAAGAAAAAGAAAATGAGCCGGTTTGTTCAGTATAATGACGAAAACTGAAGTAGCTTGGTGGGATAATGGTTATAAAAATTGTAAACACGCTTTAAACTCCTCAGTCTCATGAATTCACTAATAAAAAAAGCTTGTGAAAAACTGTATTATTTCACTCCCCGTCCTTTTAAAAGAAAATCAGAAAAAAATATGAACACGAAACATTGTTTCGAACGGTTGGCTCAAAACGTGATTGGACTCGTTGGAGTACTAACGATCTTTTGAAGTCTCTAAGATTAAGTGCAACAAAAATATCAGACCGAAATGGCTTTCAATATGATAGAAATGGCGCCCACAGTCAAAAGAATGTACTAAATACGGTGTCGTTCACGCTACCAGTGAGAAAAAAAAGAAGCTTCCACTTATCACGAGGACGCATCCGAGCGCTCGTGCAATACTTTTGTTCTGTAGTTTTTCAAATATGACTAGACGCAAGGCGCCATTTTTCGGGGTTTTGTGAAATCATCTCATGCTTATTACCAAGACAAATTTGGACACTCGGATATTGAATTGTGATGAACTGTAGCCTTTTAAACAATTCTACCGAATTAAGTACACACGGAACGAGGAAGTTAAAGCATGTTTTAATGCAACAGTAAAACTTCAGTGAGGGAGATTGATGTTTGGAAATCAAAATGTAAAGTGCGTTGTGGCAAAGTGAATGAAAATAAATCCCGAAAACAAGTTTGACAGAACACCCTAATGTGCTGACCACTATGATGCACACCGTAATCTGAGAAATGTGGCAGTGAGTATGCTTCGGTATGTTGCATAGCGTCCATACGATCGGGTGGAATATATGGAAGAGTGCGGCCGAAAAGCATCAAGCGCACCGCAAATCCACCTTGTTTTCTGATATCTCTGCTTATATTGTTGTTCAGGAAGCAGCGCTAGAACAATGTTGTATGCACCTGAAGCTTTGCGATTCGCTGCCTTGCGCCATTTGGCTCATCTTATTTACTTTGTTTAATACTTTCAAGAAGCTTGAATGAAAAAAGTTTTTTTTTTCCATTTTCAGAGGCTGTCGTGTATAAGCATTAGATATTTTTCAAAGCTGCCTTGTGCTACTTGTAATTGTGCCTCTGTTTTCGTCAACAATATTCATTTTTCCAATGTCAAGCACTAGTTTTTGAGAATGTGTCCAGTTTGGCATTCTGCGTATGCTTACACACTGGCTATGATATCGGTACAAAATGCTTTTCAGCAAATTTATTGTTTTTGTTTACGTTAATGTATACTGTAGATTTTATAATTATTGTATCGGCAAATCTAGCACAGCTTACCTCTCCTATGTTTTTGTATCGAAAAAGAAAAAAAGAAGTATGTATATTCTTGTTACACCGTATTATAAACTATCCGGTATGGAATGTTCAGTAAAAAGGCGTTACGGCCAGCATCTTTGAACCTGCCATATTTATTTATTTATTTGATTTGTATACACTCATACAGAAGGACACAGCGAAAAGAAGGAGAGAGCAAGCTGGCAACTGCCACCTGCTGTCAGCAAAGACAATAATTCCCAACCTTAAAGCTTGGTTAACACAGTCTCAATTTCGAGTTTCTTAGCGTCTTTTGCCAAAGACAATGCTTATGTGGGTGCATTGTGTATTCCTATTCCCTTGCCCACTCTTCGTATCCTTTGTCTTTCCTTGAGCTTGAGCAGCGTATAGTTGGTGAGTTTCACCTTAGACTAGCATCCCATTCCTATCCTCTCCCCCTACTTTTCTCAGGTTGTGGCAAGCACAATTAGGTTAAAACATATATGGGCTCCGTAAGAGAACACAAGGAATTATTGGAATGGTGGACAGACCGTTTCAATTGGGTGAGACTGACTCGGTGTACATTTTGTAAAAACTTCGATCACCTTTGCTTGAAAGCGCCTGCGTTGGAGAACCTCGGCAAACGCAAGATTCCCTGCCTTAGGGTCGAGAACTGCTGACAGATATATTTCAACAGTGTTGAAGAAGATTTCCCACCATTTTTGTCACTTGCAGATGTCCCTGCGACTACGTGCAGCGCACCAGAAACACAGGAAATCACTTCAGTAATATCTCCTCGATGAAGATCTGCGCAGACAAAACAGCACAATGTGTGCCGAAGACACGTTGCAGATACGTTATTTTCTTTCAAAAAAGCAAGAACGTATCAACCCGTCTTACATCAATTCTTTTTTTATATAGTTGCTCTATAGTCTGAAAACGCTGCATATGCAGCAAAGTAAAGACGATCTCGCTGCTCGGTGCAGAGAGGTTGCAAGTTGCACTCGCACACTTGTTCCCGTGAAGTAGTGTTGTCGTAAAATCTAACGGGAGAATAAGCTTCCATTGACATTGAAACGAGAAAAACCGTGGTATGTTTTCTGGTGCCTTCACAGGACATGCATCGCCAGTGGTTTTGAAACTGCAGATATATCAACAAAAAAAGAAGAGTTGTTTTGAGCTTAGCAGTGGTGTTTTGAGGTTCGATGCCTAATAAATGTTTAAGGCAATGAAAATTGAAGGAACGGCTTGTGCGCATTATTCATTTGTGAGAAGATGTTTAGGGCTTACCCTAATGCCCCTGCAGTGTATATATAGCCCGAAAAACATGAGTGCTATACATACGATAATGACATGTATTGTATTCCGAGCTGCACTAAAAGAGATATAACGAACGAACATCATGTGAACCTTTTAGGGGCGAAGCTCCTTAAGGCGTGGGCTGTGCGTCCCCTGTATGTAGCCACCTCTCGTTTAGTTCTTGCAGTGTTCACTAGATGGCGGTGCCGTCCCCTGTATGTAGCCATTTCTCGTTTAGTTCTTGCAGTGTTAACTAAATGGCGGTACTTGTAGCTGACAATGAAAAGATGCAATATGTTATAAACTAGACGGCGGTACATTTAGTTGATGATGAAAGATGCGAGATGATATAAGATATGAATGATGTCATGTGTCATTGGTGGAAGGCAATAGTTCGATTTAGTGCGGAGACGTACGCTAGGGGGAGGGGGGCGTTGTAATAAAATCGAGTGGGAAAAATGTACGGAGGATTTGTGGTTTACCAAGTTTACCTCAGGAGCTTCGCCCACTCATCATCATTCACTTCGTGGATATGGCGGCACCTTTTTTTATAGGTACTGAGAGTTTGTATATTATTGGAAATACAGAACAGAAATATTCGTGTAAGACATATTTCAGCAACATACCTGTATCCACTCATCCATATTCGATCGATTTAGTGCAGTACTCGTTCCCTGACTCAAGCAACCACACAGGTGTATAAAATTTCACAGCCTGCGAAAAAAAAAAAAAAAACAGGCACTTTGAAGCCGTTTGCTCGATAATCATTGTGGGCTTAACCAATCACGTATAAAGAAGCGTTACAATTTCTTGATTGCTATTGAAGTCGTATTCGTTGGTCCATGCTCAGCGTCTTTAACTGCTTTTTTTTTTTTTTAGGTCGCTAGCGTTACTTGCGTAGCCCTGCTGATCTACGGAGTCTACGTGCTAATCAACGCCCATCAAACCACCAAGAAACCTCACATCATCTTCATACTCGCTGATGACCTCGTAAGCAATATTTCATTATTTGCTTTAAAGCGACGCTGAAAATACAATTGTAAACTTCCATTAACAAATTTGGCTTCTGCACTGGTTTTCTGTCTCGCAATACTTCATTAACGGAAGTAGTTGACGGAAGACAGAAAATCAGTTCAGAAGCCAGAGGTGATCTGGCACAACAGTTTTTTTGTTCTCTAGGGTTTTTCAGGCTATATGCACCTTGCTTCGATATGTTGGTCAGTATTGCTTGCAGCATGCAGTGTGCACACGCACACACGAGCATACTGCATGTAATAACTTACAAAAATTTACGCGTTATCACTACCGTAGGGCTGGGCCGACGTCAGCTTCCACGGCTCGAGTCAGATCCCGACACCCAACATAGATGCCCTAGCTGCAGATGGCGTGGTGCTCAACAACTACTACACGCACCCCATTTGTACGGCGTCGCGGGCGGCGCTTATGACTGGACTGTACGCAACACGACTGGGTATGTACGTACACTCGCTTCCAGGTAAGTGACGCGCTGACATGAATCATTCCAACAAACGCAGGGTATACGCGCGCCACATTGCACGTATACTTCAGCATATCACGTTTCATGTACCCAGCAGGAATGCACTCTATCAAAGTGGTCACCGTGATAGATTCTAACAGGAATGCGATCTCCGAACTGTGGCCCCAGCGATCGTATAGGCATGGTATCTACCTTTGTGTGGAAGCCACGTACGGACCATTTAAAAAAAAAAAGGGGGGGGGGGGACTTAGCAGATCAGCTCTAATAAGACCGGAACTCAAGCAGCTGGTAACTCAAGCAGCCGGTAAACTCGAACAGCTGGCAGTCGTTTCCTTTAGCCGGTTGTATAGGGTGTACTGCTTATCGTTAAGCCTGTAGAGGCTGCACCCCTACATGCCCAGGTAACGGTAGATACTGCGGCCTGCGTGACCGTTAGCCTTGCGGATTTTGCGTACGAGGGACCTGCCTGTTCTGCGCCACGGAGCAAATGACCGCATACGTACGCCGCCAGGAAGTTCTTTCTCTTGCGACACGTGCTACGAATCTGAAATACGGGTGGCTTGCCGAATGCGCATTCAGTGGCCCGTGTGCTGTACATTTAGACATTTGTCATGGACGGCATGCAGAGGCCGCTCTTTGAGCACTCACCAATGGCGAAGGGAACATGCCGTCACTTGATTAGCGCGTGGGGCTCCACCTCACAAATATTCTGCAGGGCAATGAAACCTATGGTGGGGATAAGGCTGTAAGAAATAGAAAATGATTGCGTATATTGCCCATTATCCCCATTTAATATTCAGTTATGCAGTTCGCAATGAATAGCCCCCCCCCCCCCCCCCTCAAAACAAGAACGTTACGTCTTTATTAGCAGTGGCTAATAAAGAATTCCATTTTATCTTTCTTATTAGGAAAAATACGTCAAGCTGCTTTTTAAATTGATGAAACAGAGATACTACTTCTATGAATCTAGAAAGCGAATTGAAGATTACCTTCCACTGTTATAGCTGCGAGAACATTCACCTCAAGGATTCTCTGCTTCGCAAATGTGTGAAGTCGTTAACCTTCCAACAGGAACATGCGACTCACAAACGGTAAAATATTAGCGGGAGGGGGGGGGGGTCGTAATGTGCGTCACCTTGGGATAACGTTAAACTTCAATAAACTGTACAGTTGAGAGACTCTTTCAATGTCATTCTTAACTGAAAGCGTCCTCAGAACGTTGCAACGAAAGGGCGCTTTCTTTTTTATGATCATGACCAGATTGTTTTCTCAGCTTTCGAATTTAGACTGAAAGGTTGAAATTATGAAAGAAAGTATAGGGCATAATACGTGCAAATCACTTTATTACAATACAAAGGTTAGAATCCCTTCACTTACCCGGAAAAGACGGGCAAGCGAAGGTTGCAGCTAATCGCCTTAACTACTGTGTCCTTCATTGGTTCATTCCTCCTTATTACCTTCCTTCATTCTTTCCTCATTTCCTTCCTTCATTGCTCTCTTCTTCTCTTCTTTCATTCCTCCCTTCCTTCCTTCCTCCCTTCCTTATTTCCTTCATTCATCATTTCTCCCCCCATTCCTTCCTTCCTTCCTTCCTCATTTCCTCATATCCTCCCTTCCTCATTTGCTCCCTTCCTTATTTCCTTCTTACATTCCTCCCTTCCTTATTTCCTTCCTTATTTCCTTCCTTCATTCCTCTATCCCTTTCTTCCTTTCCTCCTTCATTCTTTATTTCCTTTTTTCATTACTTGCTTCATTCCTGATTTCCTCATTTCCTTCCTCATTTCATCCCTTCCTCATTTCCTCTCTTCCTTTCTCATTTCCCCCTTTTCGTCCTTCCTCATTTCCTCCCTTCCTTCCTTCCTCATTTCCTTTCTTCCTCTATTTATTCCTCCCTCTCTCCCTCCCTCTCTTCCTTCCTTCCTTCCTTCCTTTTTTCTTTCATTCCTTCCTTCCTTTTTTCCATCCCACAGGTCGTGGGATGAAATGCCGGCTTCGGCGGCTGTATTTCCGATCGAGGCGGAAATACTGAAGGCCCGTGTGCTCAGATTTGGGTGCACGATAAAAAACACCAGGTGGTCGAAATTTCCGGAGTCCTCCACTACGTTGGCTCTCATAATCATATGGTGGTTTTGGGACGTCAAACCCCACATATCAATCAAATCTTTTCTTCCTTTCTTTCTTTCTTTTCATCGCATTGCACAATGCTCCCTTCTAACTTGTGACTTCCTCCATGTCACCCACATGCTTAACAACTCAACGCTCGAGTTGCGAAATAAAAAAAAAGTATAACGTTTGCTACATGAAAAAATGATCGTCATCTACGAAAAAATGACATGCAACAATATAACGTATCAATTAAGTGTGACAATTGAAACTTAATTGCGAGGAAACCTGATAAAAAAGATCAGATTTCAACATCAAAAACAGCTAATCCCCGAGAAGCCCGCGATTGAGAATGCATCATTTCTTAGAACAAGACACATACACATGGGGCTGCCACACTTTTGAAGGCCGATTTGTGCGCGCAACCACACATTTCGATACATTCCAATTTAAGCCGCATTTCTTGCGAACTATGCCGCAGAGGTAGAAATGTGTAACTTATAGAAGCTGTTCTTATAAGGTGCACCAACTTAGCAGACAGCTATGCTCGATAGTCATGCGCTGTACTTTCCAGAATATTGTTGGTGATACGCTGACTGACCAGTCTTGATGCTCGTCGAGTTGCAGTGTAGCTAGGAGGCGCGTGCTAAATTATTTAGGCAAGGCTGACAGCACAAACGCTACAGAAAGGCAGGGCAAACTCACATGTCCTCGGAAAGCGTTGACGCTTAGTCAGTGCAGAAAAACTTTCTTTACCCCACTGGGAAAACGCCATTCTCATGATCAGATGAAAGGTCAGAGAGCAGAATGCGGCCATGTGTGTTTTAAGCACATGGTCGTAACCCCTGGGCCCTGAGCGCCATGCGATAAGAACTGGAAAGGCAGGTTCAACACGGTGCAATGCGGGAAAAAAAACAACATGAAATGAAGAGGTGGAAACCAAGTAATAAACAATACGGTATGTGCGAGAGAACGCCCATCTCGCACCCTGGTACCTTCGGCGGTATGCTCTCACTCCCAGAGACGCCATAATTGGTTTTGAACTGCCAAGGTGTGCTTCGCTAGCACGGAGCAGTAGACATCAAAATGCGAAAAAGCGTCTGTTCACGCTGCGCCAGCTTATAAGAGGTCATCTGGGTACCACTGCGCCGTCTTCGGATGCGACAACAACCGGCGCAAGAGGAAGATATTGCTGAAGCTCACAGCACATGGCGGGAGTCATGCCAGTGCGGTGTATTCACCGTTCACAGATTTCCATCCGCAACAAAAAGTGCCGAGCTTCGTCGCCAATGGATAAATTCCGTGAACAGAAACAACTACGAGCCTAGTATACGCACGAGTAAGTAGACCTATTTCGTGTATTTAAGCGCGACGCCAACTACCGCGCTTACAAGAAGTCGTCTGGGCACCACTGCACTGTCCTCGAATGCGAAAGCGACCCGCGCAAGTTATTGCTCAGCACTGCCTGTGAGGAATCTCGCCGCTATGCGGCGATCATACCGGTGCGGTGTTTTTCAATTGCACAGACTTGCATCTGCAACAAAAAAAAAAAAAATGCCGAGCTCCACCGCCAGTGCATGTAATCACAATCGGCAAGAAATAACTATTACGAGCCCAGCAACGGTGTACGAGTAAGTATACTTATTGTGATTATTCAATAGCGACGCCAGCTATTCTGCTATACAGCAGCGATTTGCGTGCAGTATGCCTGTAGTATGCGGCACCAAACATATCATTGCCGTACTCTTTCTCAGGCCGCATGCCAATTGTAGGAAATATTATGACTCACGCGTAGATTCACGCACCGCGCACGTATAGTACAATTGCAACGGCGTATTATCGCGATGCAAGGAGACGTGAATTGCGCGAGAAGCATGACTTTCCCCTCAGTCGAACTGCGACATGCGTTGACTGTCACTTGGCGAATCTGTGCTTTCGGCCAGAGCCATCGTAGCATTTTAAGATCTTGTTCGGGCTGGCACTTTCGCACCGCGTGTGTGTTCCGAGTGTACGGCGTGACTGGTAAAGGATAAACACATGTGAAGAGCACGAGTGCAAGTTGGAGCGAGATTATAGCGCTGCGTTGACGCCGACTTACAGAACAAATTCTCCTTTGTCACATCCGAGGCTCGCCACAGTTCGACTGAGTCGACAGCAACGCTTTCCACTGTTCGCGTTTCTTTCAACCGCGATGGTACGTACCTGATGAAGTTGCTTTTGCAATCTGCAATGCACGAGCTGTAGATATTCTGGACTGTCGAAGAAGGTCTTTACACGACGTTTCACACGAAATAAGCGCGAAATTTCAGGAGAGGAAGAACGTGAGACATGCTTACAGCCAGACTCCGGTTGTGCAGTTTCGCGTTTGATTTGCGGAGCATCTGCTCACGTGGCAGTGCAAGGGTGTTGCTTCGCCGTGCTTGCAACAGATGGCGCGACGCGCGTTTCAATATGGGAGCGCGCATTGAGCTCATTGTGTTCTGGTGTATACCTGCTCTTTGAAAAGTTCAGGATTAATACATCTAAAAGGGGTAACTTCAAAAAAAGGTTATCCGCAATGTTGCTCGCTATGGTGTTGACAATTATTTAGTTAAGGTAACTAATTATTTACAATAGCTTGTTTTATGCAATCTGGAAGTGTTCATACATCTTCTTGCTTAATTCACAGGGCTTCAGCACATACCGATCCAACCGGGTCAACCTTTTGGCCTTGACCTCAAGTACACTCTGCTTCCGCAGCACCTGAAAAGTCTCGGCTACGAGACGCATCTCATAGGAAAGGTGCGTCATGCTTTTTTTACTAAACCGCAAGCTCGAGGCATTTGGTTTCCTTTCTCACGGCGTATATACATGGCATTTTGCTGCTGAGCGAGAGAAGTGTTTGTTCATTATAGATAAGGCCTCATCAATGGCTTCTTTTAATGGTACCTGCCTTCAAAACGTACCTTCTTTGCACTTTCTGTCTCTCAGTGGCACATTGGTTGCTACGATCCCGAGCACACGCCCACACGGAGGGGTTTCGACACCTTCTTCGGATTGTACTACGGTCACGCTGACTACTACACTCACATGCTGCATTCTTCGGTAAGCATTCTGTCGAAAAATGCACTCTACAAGCCTCAACTAAAAGCACATGAAGCCCGAAATATCACATTGTGCTCGTAGATTTGTTCAAGCTTCTGAAGCATCGTTGAGGGGCTTCGAGCTTCTAACATTTTATACAATGTAACAAGCATACCACATTGAAAAGCGACACGTTTCATGCCAAACGTACTACGTGACGCCAAACAGGTAGAAAAAGCGGGATGAGGGTTCTACATTCGTCGTAATGTCAACAGGTGCCGCTGGCTGACGCTCCCATGTTTAAATGCACATAGGCACCTTATAAAGTGTAAGAGGCGGGGTGGCGGGGGGGATAACTGCCATCATATCTCGGGTGTGTAGAGAATCGAACGCGTTCTTCGAAGGTCGCAGTTTCGGAACCTGGCACAGGCAAGTTATCTATTGGTTCACTTTATTTTCTGCACATTTACACAACAATCACTTATAATAACAATCCCGATGCTTTTCCTTGCATTACTGTCTGCTAGTTAGCATTAATATGGTGTCCAACGAAGAAAACGAGCCTTTCAATTTACCCTTTCATTAGCGTACGAGAAGCCATTCGAAAGCCTGGTATAACGTTAGGGAACATAACGAACGGATAACGAAGTCATCTCTTAAGAAGAAGCAAGCTAATTTTTTTAAAGCAACGTCATTGAATCTAAGTTTGAACCCTCTCTTTATCAGTTTTTTTCTCTTTTTGTTATTGTTGATAAGTAAATACGTGACTATATAATGGCTTATTTTCACAATGGCTTGCGCTGAAACCCCCCCCCCCCCCCCCGCCCCTGAAATGTAGGAGGGTGCGGTAATCTCTGGCCTAGACTTTTGGAACTACACGGAACCTGCCTGGGAAGCCAACGGCTTGTACAGTACCGACTTGTATGCAGACAAAGCAGTGCAACTCATCGGAAATATCGACAAGTCTAAGGTAAGTTCACTGCCAAGATTTATGAACTGCTAAGTTCTGTGAATCGAAGGTACACTACTCACTGATTGTATGACTTTAGCGCAAATTGCCACAACGTCCCTGCAACTATTTGAAAAAGAGATAGAGAGAGTTTTTGTGTATGCGTGAATCGATTAAAGAGTGGGTGGGTGGGCGAGAGAGAGGGAGACAGGATTACGGTGGGGGATGCAGCCGTTTTCACTTCGTAGCAGGAGTGGGCTTTCACGTGAGAGTGTTTCCGCATTCGTTGCAACATCTGTTAAGTGTGCTTACGCGAGCTTTGTCAGAGTTTTATATTTGGTAATATTGTGTATATCTTGAGAGACACTCGAATGGGCGGGTTCATTAAGGTAAGCGGGTTCTCGAAACGTAGCAGTCCGAATAACGAGATTTACCGAGAGTGCACGTGGTCGTAACTGGCGTTTCCTCGCCATGTCTTCACGACATCATTTACTTTGAAACTACTTTGGAGCAGCCACTTTTTAGTTTTTTTCGACGACATACGCTGCACGTATAAAACCAACTAGCGACTGGAGTTCTGATGATTCGGCAGACCAAAGTTGTTTGTCTTTCTTTCTTATCTAATGTTATACAGGATATTTGTTCCGAATGGTAAAAAACCAGGAATAGAGGAGATAAATGTTAAAAGTACTACCTGCAACCAGATAGATGATGGCTGCACTTGGGAGTTTCTTAGGAGCTAAGCTTTTTAGGGTCGAGCCATGTCCCCTGTCCATCGGTGTGACACGCAATGGATAATATATCCCTGGACATATCAACACCGTAGGCGCATTGTGATGAATAAACAACTCTTTATATACTGTACACACGTGTTGTCACGTCTTTGCAAGATCGAGTGGGCAATGTACGGGGGTTAATGATCCCCGGAGCTTCGCCCACCCGTCATCATTCACTTCGTGTATATGCTGTGATTCTTTTAACGAAGTAATATATATGCTGGACAGGGAAAACTTTTTGCAGTCTTGTGGCAATAAGCAAACGTTCTGACTTGTCATAAAGTGCAAAATTGTCTTTGTCAACCGCTATATATTTTAACTTCTGTGACTCAGTCAATCAATAGATCAATTATCTATCGAAATTCATTAGACCAGAAGAATATGGATCGTACTCACGGCTAAAATCTATACTCTAGGTGGCTTGACTAAGTCCCTGAATGCCTTTGCATTGGGAGCAAAAAATATGACGATGTGGTTTTAATTACAATGAGTGTATGTGGGTTACCTTATAACAAGATAAGTAAAGTAGTAATCACATGGAATATTTAAAATTTCACACAAAAAGTCACAGTAGGATTCGCGCAGTATTTAACACAACTGGTAACTAAAACATAGAGGAACTCTACACGCACAAAAAAAACAAACAAACTGGGAAGTCAAAATTTAGCAAGGTCAGTACACAACGAAGAGCGGAAGAGTTGTATGAAAAAAATGCATCACACAATAATAACTACACAAACTAAAACACAAAAAAGAATGAAAAAAAAGCGTTGCAAGGAAAAAGCCACAAGGGATGATAGAGAATAATCTAATGACGATGTGCACGCAAGATATAGGCATGCCATCGTGAATATTGCCACGCGAGAGGGGCCACTTGTGATCTGTCACGATCCTGCGCATGACAAACGCCAACACTAGTTTCGATCTTCTTTCGCACGCAGCCGCAGTTCATTTTCTTGAGTCACCAGGCAGTTCATTCGGGAAACGACGACAATAGGCTGCAAGCTCCTGCAAAGAACGTGGAAAAGTTCCCGTACATTGGAGAAAAGAACAGAACCATCTACGCTGGTAAGTTTAGCTCCACAGTCATGGATCGTGATTTCACGCGAAAGCACGCTGTGTTAATAAGAAAAAAACTGTACAATAATTTTGCCAGACAAACTGCTTTAAAATTTGGTTGCCATGCTTGGTCTGTATACCACGACTTGAGCTAAATGCTTCTAGGCACTATGAAAGAACTATTCTCGCGATATCTCAAAATCAGTATATTAGCCTATGTCTTATCTACACAATAGGGGACGTTGACGCAAGCAAAGCTTCTTTTGCGCGCGGGTCGTATACTTTCTACAAACGTTTTTGAACTGAAACTACTTTTGTTAACTACTACTATGTTTATTTGACACATGAGCTGTTGCGGTAGTTTTTTTTTTTGCCTCGGCGTCTTGTTTGCTATTTCTTTGATGGATATTTTTGAACCTTATATTGAAGAATTAGCCAGAAATTTGAATTCAACTGAGTGACAAAAAAGTGCAAGAATGTCTTAGGCTGAAATTCATTAGTCTTTTATAAGGTCTTTCGAGCATATCATTCAGCACATTCTCATTTGCCGATAACGTGATACTTCTGGCACTGACAACAAAAAAAAAATTATTTTCCTGCCATTTTACTCTGCGCTCGGGCACGTGGTCTAACAAGTGGAACCGCATGTCTGCTAAGTAATTTGGTGTCATGTTTCACATAGGGATTCTGTAGAGCATGGACACCGACTTTGCGTGCCAAAAGCATATAAAAGGTGTAGGCAGATGCGTCATTTACGAATGGCTCCGCCTATTCTCCCCTCTCTTGCTCTAGATTTTTTTTTTTCGTCGGAAAGTCTACAGCATCGTCAGTTAACTTTCTTCATTCGTAACGAGTTTCCGATTCCGACGGACTTGATACCATTAAGCAGTAAGTAATGTCTTGATAATTTGCTGTCAGCTTTTAAAATGATAATTCAGTGGCGTACCCACTCTTTCACTAGTGGGAGGGGGCAAACCTAGCTCACGAGTGAGCTGGAATATATATATATATATATATATATATATATATATATATATATATATATATATATATATATATATATATATAACGTAGAACCCACAAAGACAGGAAAATGATCACAGTGGCAATGTTGGCAAAATTCCACTATATTATAAATAGCCTCGTAACAATTTCATTCTCCCGTAAAAAATAATTAAATGATATACTGTTGTGATGAAAAACTATGCCTTACTTGCTGGTTTCCCGAGCGTGCAGCCAAAAGTGACCACTGTCCAAACAATTGGGGGCTCAGCCCCCCCCCCCCCCCCCAATTTTCCTCAGTCGGGGGGCTAGCACCACACTTGCCCCCCCGGCTGGTACGCCTATGGATAGTGTGCTACGTCATGCCTGCTGACAAAAACGAGTGCATCTCACTCACTGTCATGGTTACACGTCCAGAAAGCTGCTCTAGAATGGGCGTCTCGTATTCGTCCACTTTGACATCTTAAACTTTCTGGGTTACTAACCGTCCCGCACTTTGCGGGGATGTCCCGACTTTTCATGCTCTGTCCCGAGTTGCACGCCACCCTTGCCTGTCGGGACAGCTGCATATCTCGGATTCCTTCCGTTACGTCCACTTAGAAATGTTTACGCGATCCGATGCACGTGCAACTAGACGCGCCTCATGCTATGAGGAGCACGAGCATTGCAGAAATCGCACGCACAAAACAATGTTCTGGTGGCTAGCAGTGGCTACGGAGGGGCATGAACCACCTCAACTGAATTTCCGCGCGAAGAGCGACAATATTTGCGAGTGCATTATCTGGCAATACGAAGTGCTCCGAACAGCATCTAGCCAGCTGAAGTGCTTCAGGGGCGGCAACTACGAATAACCAACGGATTTATCTGGAAGATACCGTAATAATGAAAACTGATTTAGCTGTACCGCTGTTCTAGTGTACGCACCCCCCCCCCCCCCACATCTCCCGACTTTTTTCATTGAAAAGTTGGTGTAACCCTATCCCATTTATGTCATAATTACTCTACTGCAGTTAAAGACTACAGGAAATGTGCCCTCTATTCTTCTTGGGGCCATTTCTTGTCACTTTTGCAAGGGCAAGTCTAACAAAGAAACGAGCCCTTGTTCCATTAGCCTGACGATCAGCTAGCTGAGTGTATTATAGACATGTAGCACACTGCAGCAATGCATTTTCTATAATGGAATTGAAATTGAATTGAAATTTCGAGATGACAGCCACGACTTATTTTGTGTACCTGTCAATGACATCTACTGCGGTTTTTATACGTCTCGCTTCACCTCTAGAAGGAAGCTGGTAGAGCTGCACGTAGCGGTGGCCAAGTACAATAAACAATTGTATCGGGCCAGTTGGTAAGAAAAGAGAAGAATGTTCTTTTTCTCTTTTCACCCCCTTTATAAACTCTGACGTTTGCAATAAACGTTTAGTTGAAGTTAAGCGCTTGTGTTGTGTGTTCTGTGTAATAGTGGCTGCGCTTCCTAGCAAGATGGCCAAGTACAAACATGCGCTTTTGTTTTTACACGACGTATATCGGGAAGATGCACGCTGCAGCTAGTGCTTTTGCGTGTGTGATTACTTTTAAATTAGTGACGGAACGGGGAAACTGTCATGCACCCGACTGTAGTACGAATCACCCGCTCAGTGTACTTGCCCTTCTTCAACGTTTTTTTTTTGTTTTGTTTTCGTGCATCTTATTATATGTGTTCAAGAAACATAAGAATATAGACTGGTGGCCCTTTGCGAGTTGATTTGGATATCTTGTAGTTCGGTGCAGGAAACGACGCAAGAGGGCAAACGTCCTCGTGGCATCGGAAAACCTCAACGAAGGAAACTCGCTGCTCCTTTCTCGTCGAGAAAGCGTCGCTATTGATAAGGAGAGGAAAGAGGGAAAGACTGGGAAGTTAACTAGTTGAATAAAAAAAGAACTGTTATTTTGTAGTACGCTTGGGAAATGGTCGTGGAAGTTGAAGGAGAAGGATGTAAACAAATAGAGCACGAATGGGAAAAAGAGATAGATCGAAAAATGAGAATATTCGAAACACAAGATAGCACACACACAACCTATTGTGGGTTATTACGAATTGGCCATGCTGAGGATGGTGGAGGGTTAGGTTAGATGACGAAATAAACGAATTTGCGGAAAGAAAAATGAATCACTATGCGCTCAGAACAGGAAAACTTGAATATTATTGGAGAGGCTGTCCTGTGCAGACCGATGATACTGGCGATGATGCTGATGATGGGATGGATGCTGCTGCCGGTGATGACGCTGATGGTAATAGGGATGATGGGGGGAACTTCCTTCCGCAGGGATGCTGGATTCTCTGGACATTGCCGTAGGGCGCACCATTCGCGCTCTTTCTGAAGCGGGGATGCTGGAGGACAGCGTTGTAGTGTTCAGTTCAGACAACGGTGGTGCGTCCGAAGGCCACCTATCTTCTCGAGGCATCAACTGGCCACTTCGCGGACAAAAATCCAGCCCGTGGGAAGGCGGTAGCAAGGTCGCCGCCTTCGTGTGGTCACCGCTGCTCCAAAAAAGGCGCCGGGTCTCTAACCGGCTCATGCACATCACTGACTGGCTGCCGACGCTCTACGGAATGGCTGGTACAGCTTTGTTTGTTTCTTTGTCTTTTTTCTTAAACACATGCTCAGGAAAATATCAACAGGAAGAAAGTTGCGTTGTCAATTATTCAGAACCGAGATTCTTGTTTCTTCTGACACCAGCATTAGCACTGTGAGACAAAAAATAATTATGATGAAAAGAAAACCGTTAACAGTGTAGCCTATAGAATTGTCAGTTGCAAAGACGCACATTCTCCATAAAAATGGGCATTTAAAAGCGCAATCGGTGCAAACGCTACAAACTAAAGCAAGTACAACACAGCTAATGGCAATGAAATAGTGCTTCCCCAAAGCAACAAAGTAATTAAAATACCCTTTATAGAAAAAAAAGAAAATAGCTTGTAAAGTCCTGTCAATAGTCTAAATTCCTTATTTAACCTTTTATATGTCTGAACTATGAAACTACTGAAAGAATGAAATTTTTTTTCATTTTCCAGCTTCACATAGCAATATTTATATTATACCACAGTTAAATTATCTAAAATGCACCTTCAATGCATACTTTTATGTATGTCGCGAATTCTCCACATGTCACAGAAGCCAGGACCTTGCTACAAAAAATCGTACTTCAGAACTATGGAGCATGTCGTGTGCCACGTCTTTAGCGCGTACACACCGAATAAGCAAAACTATTGAAGATAGAACTTGCGTCAGCTAGGCGACAAAGAACGAAAAAGTGAAGGCTCTTGAACGCTCTTCGCGCTCTCCGTCATTAGCTACAAAACAATTGGTAGTAGCATAAAATACATTACAAGATATAGAGCTAGATTTTCCATGCTGCAAGCTACGTTTCCTGTGAGCACTTGACACCCGGCATTAAGGGTGCCACGAATTCCGTGATTTGCTCGCTCGAAATTTTTCGGTATATCACAAATTCTCGACAAGGTATTACACAATCAGATTTGGGTGCACGTTGAAGAACCCCAGGTGGTCGAAATTTCCGAAGCTCTCCACTACGGCGTCTCTCATAGTCACATGGTGGTTTTGGGACGTTAAATACCCATGTCAATCAATGAGATAGTATACAACACGCACGCTGTTTATAGGTTATATTCGCTCGAAGTGATGCCACAGAAATATTTCCACACATCTGTTTCTTATCATCGTCACAGTTGAAATACAGTTGAACAACAAAAAAGAAGTTGCTCTCCTATAGTAGAGTACCAAGTACACTGAATCGTTAACCACTTTTTCTAAACGCACAGAATCAGTTCAAGTAAATTACAGAGACACGCTTCTTCACTTGATAGAAAGGTATGCTACAAACTCGTCAAACTAAAAGCCAAAGAGGTTTTCATGATACCTGATCATTTAGTAAATCGTGAAACAGTGCTTGATCATTGACAAAAAGGACTGCTTTTATTTTTTATAATAAACGTGCCTGAATTACGCACTATTACATCACAACATTGTCTGAACTGCAAAAAACAAACAAACAAACACAGGAATTTGCTTGTGGTTACCACACGTGTAACGGTGTTCCAGGACAGCTTCTAGTCAAAAAAATACAATCGTATACTGGATATTCAGATGGCATACCGCCTCATGCAATCATGGCTTGTTCTCAAGGTTTTGCTTATGTATTAGTCTCTTTGTTTAAGGAGAGAGCACACATCAGTTCAAGTGCAATGAAAAATGACTGGGGCCAGTCGCGACCATCATAAATATGATATCACAATTGAAATAAAAAGCCGTTGACCCTTGTTTGTTGTATGCGTAAGCAGAAAAACAATTTAAAATCAATGGCTTCTTTCTATGCTCTCTACCTGAATTCAGGCATATGTTGTAATTTATTGCTCAATTCCTGGAATTCCGTAAGGTGATTCTTTTCAGTCAATATGGATTACCAGTAACCATTTCGCATTTGTAGGAAGACACTTTTTTTTGAATTTCACGAAAAATTTCATTGCTATTCAAATTTAGTCACATCCTCATCGTAACAAATTTCGGTCTGTCGTAACACAGCGACCATGTTTACTGCGCGGTTGGTGCGACTGAGTCAGGACCGTCATGATAAATCTCCAAAGTTACATTCGTTTATTTATTTAAAAATGGTGATAAGAGCCTGCGAACAATTAACTACCTTCAAGTTATTAATTACAAGTAAAGTATTTAGCTACTCACTTCACTCTAGCCGAAGTCGCAGTAGGTTTTTACACCTGGACAGTAATGTAATTTGCGAACACGAGAACTGCCTGACTCTCACCACGTCATTATTAAAAGTTGGTATTGTCTCAGAAAGTGCCTTGCATAATTCATAATCTATCTGTCATCCTGCTATAGTTGATTTTATAAGAAGTTACGTGTCAGAGCGAAGGCAGCATATTGTGATAAAATGTGTCATGCGAATCAATTTATCCGTAAGTCACGTTTCGTTAGCCAGTTTTTGTTTTGCGTGTGTGGCCAGAATTAATTTATAGCTTACATTATTGATCACGTACTGAGTATTCTATGCACTGTCAGATCGTATGCAGTTGACTACGTCCCTACAAAGAAGTAAATAAAATGTCTTGGCATCAGCAGCTTACAGAACCATTTAAACGCAATTCATGGTTGTTGTACAGAGTGGCGTATTTCTATGGTTAGAGCCAACTGTCGACTTGTACTACCAAAAACCCGCAGAAATTCTCTTGCGTGAGCGTTTCTAAAATTTATACGAGGTGGCTCCTAATTGACTTTGACGTTTACAAGTAAATTTTTCAGAAAGTTGGACGTGAAACATGCTGCAAACCCCCTTTTTTTAAATCCCCGCTAAATTATTAAAACAGCAGCTTTGCAATATAAACGCTCACATACCATGAACCCGTAAGTATTCCCTTAGCTATGTGATATTTCGGACGGAGTACCGCCTAAACGAGTTTCCAGTTCCAAGGGCGTATTCTTCAGAAAAGTAAACATGAAATATGAAACAGATGCATCTATTGTTTTTTCAACCAGCACCAAAGTATTATATAACAGATTTACTTTATAAATGCTGACCTAATATTCTAGTTTTGAAGTGTGTTTTTATGTTATGCAAAAAATTTCAGTGCATGCAACCCCGCCCCACAATGTTGGTGGTATGCCACGCATTAAATGCAGTTTCATGTGACACACAATAAAAAGAGGTCCTTCAATAGCGAAATTGGAACCCTTCCACCTAATATACTGTCATCTCATTGGTAAACGATAACTCATACGTTGTGATCCCGAGTTTAAAGTTTTGAAGCACGCTGTCGTATCGGAGTTTTCCATAACCATACTTTCCTTCTTGGATATACGCACAGGGATAAGCTTCGAAAATTTTGTATTTCTGTTCACTCTGAAGCGTCTTCCACCTTTTAGTCGTTTTTTTATATTCCAACTTGTCGTTAGCGGACTTCAATACTTTTGTAAGACCGACTACTTTTTTTTTCCATTTTCTTTGACGCGAACATGACTATATGGAGCCGTTATAGCGAAGAACCTTCTGATGTTTGGGCCTCAGCCGATATTGTGTGCTTTCGCTAGTCAATGGGTCCCCTCTAAGTACATTTATTTTTGCAGCTTCTTCATTTTGCTATTTCCTCTATGTTATAATACCCTACGGGTAATACAGGGGCTGGTAAAAGAAGTTTCAGGGAATATAAAACATACAACAGAACACTGTAATGCAGCTCACATAAGAAGAAAGATAATAGATTTCAAAGAAGGAAATGTGAAATGAAAACGCCTGCACGTATCTATTCGCCAGGTGGAGTGGTACAGCAGCTGGGGAACATCGACGGCCACGACATGTGGGAATCGCTGTCCGAAGACGCGTTGTCTCCACGTTCCGACTTCGTGTACAACATCGACCCTTTGTGGGGTTACTCAGCGATTCGAAAAGACAACTTCAAAATCGTCGTAGGCCCTCTTCCTGAGCAGCGCACAGCGATACCAGGGGGCGAGAGACCGCAGCACGATCTGAATGAGCTTGCGGAACAGAGCTACTCTGGTAAGGTAAGCATTGCAGTTGGTATCTATCTATGTAGTATGTATGTATGTATGTATGTATGTATGTATGTATGTATGTAGTATGTATGTATGTATGTATGTATGTATGTATGTATGTATGTATGTATGTATGTATGTATGTATGTATGTATGTATGTATGTGTGTGTGTGTGTGTGTGTATGTATGTGTGTGTGTGTGTGTGTGTGTCTGTGTGTGTGTGTGGTGTGTGTGTGTGTGTCTGTGTGTGTGTGTGTGTATGTATGTGTGTGTGTGTGTGTGGTGTGTGTGTGTGTGTATGTATGTATGTATGTATGTATGTATGTATGTATGTATGTATGTATGTATGTATGTATGTATGTAGTATGTATGTATGTATGTATGTATGTAGTATGTATGTATGTATGTATGTAGGGGGCATTCGTTACGTGCTTCTTCATACATAACCATAATCACCATGGTACGTGTTGAGTCTCTGTCCTCATCGTCACTGGGTGTCACCACATCATCTGGTGTGTGCGTGCTCTGTCTATGACTGCCCGTTCACTGCTGAGCCCTTGGGCTACCCAGTACCACCCTCATGTATGACGACTCAGTTTAGCGAACGCGCAGTCTGATAGCTTGCGCACACCTGATCTGCACGCTTTTATGCAGAACGCAACAACGAGAAAGAGGAGGAACTCTCTCGCGCACGCGGTTAACAAAAAGACCGACCCGCTGCTGTTTTCTCAGCGTCTTCAAATACGACCTCTGTCTTGACGTCGCGACACTGGTGGAAGTGCTGGGGCCTGCAGCCTGATGCAAGAAAGCGTTGTTCAAGACCGTACACCCAGTCCGGAGCCTCAACATCTTGTTGCGACTCCAGTACACCGATTCAGCCGGCGCCTATTAGGCCTAAGTCCAGAACTCTTGACGGCATCTCCTGTTACCAACATGGCGGCCCCTTCAACGTCTGCGAATCTTCCTCCGGCCCAGATGACTCACGCTTACCAGGTAACTTTTGAGACTCCTCGTGTTCCCGAAGTCTTCCGTGGAGAACCGTATGAAGATGTTGAGGACTGGCTCGACCAGTTCGAGCGGACCGCTGTGGTGAATCGTTGGAGTGTGCAAGAAAAACTTGGCCGTGCCTACTTCGCAATGGAAAATAGCGCTCGCACATGATACGAGAACAGGGAGCCTACTTTCCAAACCTGGGACAATTTCCGCCAAAAGCTTATCGAGACGTTCCTGAGTGCGGACCGACAGGATCTCGCACAACAGATGATTGAAGCCCGCATGCAAAAGCCGAACGAAAGCGTGGCCATGTTCGCTGAGGATATGGCCCGTCTATTTCGCCGCGCTGACTCTGACATGCCCGAGGCAAGGAAAGTTCGTCATCTGATGCGGGGAGTTAAGGGAGCGCTTTTCGCCGGCCTTGTACGAAATCCGCCAACGACAGTGGATGAATTCATCAAAGAGGCGACAGTCATTGAGTGGACGCTCCGGCAACGATGCCGCCACTTTGACCGCCTGCCTGACCAAACGCCTGTTGGTGCCGCCGCTCAAAACGCTGCCGTTTCTGAAAACTCTTTACGGCAAATGATTCGACAAATCCTGCGGGAAGAGCTGCGGGCCCTCGGCCTTCTGTCTACCGATCCCCCAGTAGCTTCTGTTGCAGAAATCGTGCGCCAGAAACTACGGCAAGCCTTTTCATCACCGGCGCCACCACCCGAACCACGTCCACTGACCTATGGCGATGCCGTCCGCCGTCATCCGCCTGCCCCAGACGAAGCACCCTTTCAGCCACGGCCCGTTACATTGCCGTGGTGGCAGCGTGAACCTGTGCGGCGACCACCAGTACGTCGGACTGACTTGTGGTGCACTGCCGACCATCGGCCCCTTTGTTTCCACTGCGGCGAACCAGGCCACATCTCGCGCTACTGCCGTCATCGAGAAACCCGGTTTGGAAACTTTTCTCAGCCCACTTCCTTTTATTCTGAAGACCCTCGTGACCATGGTGCTGATCACCTGCCGACCAACCAAGCGTCTTCACCAAGTCGTCGCTGGCGGTCTCCCTCACCTGCACGAGGTCAGAATTCCCCGAATCGCCAAAGATACGCGGACGCCTTCAGAAACCGCTCCCCAAGCCCGTGCCAGGGAAACTATTTGCCGCGACCTCCGGGGGCAAGGTTGCCAATCGCCGAGACGCCAAAAAGACCCCCTTGCCTCTACACAAAGACGACGTGACGACGGTGATGACGAAGACGACGACAACCACGAGTACTAATGTCAATGAATTTGTACGTGCCGACCTCAGCGTTATTATAGACGGACACCACGTAACAGCACTGGTTGACACTGGTGCTGACTTCTCTGTTATGCGACAAGAGCTCGCCGACTGCCTTAAGAAGGTTAAGACGCCGTGGAGTGGGCCGAGCATATGGAGTGCTGGTGGGCAGCTAATGACTCCAACCGGTAAATGCACCGCTCGGCTCGTAATCGATGATTTGAACTTCGTCGCCACTTTTGTGATTTTACCGGACTGTTGTATAGAGTTGATTTTGGGTAACTATTTTCTGCGAGAGTACGGTGCTGTAATCAATATCCCAGAACGTATCGTCACCTTTTCCGCCCATACTTACGTCAACGCCACCACTGAAGAACAACTGCAACGTTTACGTGTAGCCGATGATGTGATGCTCCTGCCGAGATCTTGCTGCGTTGCGTCGGTGTTGTGTGAACGGCCGTGCCGTAATGAGGTGAAAGCGGAGCGAATAGACACGCTATTGCTTACGCAAGGTGTTTCAATAGCGAGAGGCATTCTGGCACTAATTGATGGGTGGGCAGAAGTGCCCATCACCAACTTCAGCAACGAGCGTCGTCACATCCAGAAAGGCACCGCGATTGCCTACTACGACGACGTGGACCAAGCCAGAGATTGCTTCGCTTTGCAACCGGATGAGGCAACCATCCCAGCTTCGACACCTTTGTCTGTCAACATTTGCTCAACCCTGTCAGCCTCGGAAAAACAGCGCCTACTAGAGCTGATACACCAGTTCCAAAATTGTTTTTCGTGCACGTCGAAAGTCAAGCAAACACCGCTGACCCAGCACCGAATCATCGTTGAAGAAAATACGAGACCGATCCGTCAAAACCCATACCGTGTGGCTGCGAAAAAACGTGAGGAGATCCAAAAGCAAGTTCAGAAGATGCTCCAAGATGACGTAATACAGCCTTCCAAAAGTCCCTGGGCATCCCCCGTGGTATTGGTTAAAAAGAAAGACGGCAGCTTGCGTTTCTGTGTGTATAGATTACCGCAAGTTAAACCAAGTAACGAAGAAAGACGTCTACCCACTGCCACGCATAGATGACTCTCTGGATCGGCTGCGGCATGCACGCTATTTCTCATCGATGGACCTGCGAATTGGCTATTGGCAAATAGAGGTCGACGAGAGAGACCGTGAGAAAACTGCTTTCGTGACGCCCGACGGTCTTTATAAATTTAAAGTGCTTCCTTTTGGGTTATGCTCAGCGCCAGCCACTTTTCAGCGTTTAATGGACACTGTGCTATCAGGACTTAAGTGGCAGACATGCTTGGTTTATCTAGACGACGTTGTCGTCTTCTCAGCTACATTTGAGGAACACCTAAGTCGATTATTCGTAGTTCTACAAGCTATGCGTTCGGCTGGCCTGACTTTAAAGCCAGAGAAGTGCCATTTCGGTTTCGACGAACTTTGCTTCTTAGGCCACGTGGTCAGCCACGAATGTGTTCGACCTGACCCGGGCAAAATCGACACTGTCGCAAAGTTTCCCGCACCACATGACAATAGAGCAGTGAGACGCTTCTTAGGCCTCTGCGCTTATTACCGACGATTCATCGCCAACTTTTCGTCTATTGCGGCGCCTCTGACGCGGCTCAAACGAGAGGATGTCCCCTTTCTTTGGAGCGAAAAGGAACAAACAGCGTTCAACGAATTACGCCAACGCCTCCAAACACCTCCGGTTCTTGCGCACTTTGACCAGGAAGCGCCAACAGCACTTCACACCGACGCAAGCAATGTAGGCCTGGGCGCCGTACTGATAGAATGGCAAGATAACTCCGAGAAAGTGATAGCCTATGCCAGCAGAGCTCTCTCTCGCACGGAAGAGAACTACTCGACTACTGAGAAAGAGTGCCTTGCCGTGGTTTGGGCGGTTCTCAAATTTCGAGCGTATCTGTACGGCCGCTCATTCAAGGTCGTCAGTGATCACCACTCGCTTTGCTGGCTCACTAACTTGAAAGACCCATCCGGCCGTTTAGCACGCTGGAGCCTTCGACTTCAGGGGTTTGATATGACTATTATTTATAAATCAGGGAAGAAGCACACCGACGCAGACTGTCTCTAGCGGTCACCCGTCGAGCCTGCCGCTAATAATGACGAGTCTATGGACGCCGCATTCTTGGGAGTCATCAACGCGGCCACTATCTCACAAGAGCAGCGCCGTGACCCTGACCTGCTTTCGCTTATCGATTTCTTAGAAGGACGACGGGAAGACGTGCCGCGAGTTTTTGTGAGAGGAGTGCCATCTTTTTGTTTAAGGAACGACGTCCTATACAAGAAAAACTTTTCTCCCACCGGCATCCCATACTTGCTCGTCGTCCCTGCATCACTGCGAAAAGAAATTCTGGAAGCCTGCCATGATGAAGTTACCTCCGGTCATCTGGGTTACACTCGAACATTGTCCCGTCTGCAAAACAGTTACTACTGGCCGAACCTACCTGCTGCTGTGAAACATCACGTCCAAACATGTACCGACTGTCAAAGACGCAAAGCACCACCCGGCAGGCCGGCAGGCTTATTACATTCCGTTCAAGTACCAGCAAAGCCATTTGCCCAAATCGGAATAAATTTCCTGGACCCATTCCCAACTTCTACTACAGGGAACAGATGGATCATTGTCGCCACTGATTACTTGTCTCGCTACGCAGAAACTAAAGCCATGCCGAGGGCCCAGCAGAAGAAGCGGCTCATTTCTTCATAGAAAACGTCGTCCTTCGGCACGGTGCTCCAACAGTTCTCATCACGGATAGAGGAACTGCGTTCGTGGCAGAACTTTTGGAGTCGGTTCTCAGGCTCAGTGGTACAGCTCACCGGAGAACAACGGCGTACCACCGACAAACGAACGGACTAACAGAGCGGCTTAATAAGAACCTCGCAGACATGCTCTGCATGTATGTAGACACAGAACACAAGAACTGGGACGAAATCTTGCCTTATGTGACCTTCGCATATAATACCGCCCGGCATGAAACTACCGGAATGGCGCCGTTTAGTTTAATACACGGGCGCGAAGTCACTACAACGTTGGACGCTATGCTGCCGCATGAGTGTGACGAAACTCACGCTGACGCCGAAGAATTTGGTCAGCGCGCCGAAGAAGCCCGACAGCTAGCCCGCGTGCGTATTTGTCACCAGCAACACAAAGATGCGAAACGATACGACCTACGACATAAATTGGTAACCTACAAACCAGGTGACAAGGTATGGGTCTGGATCCAAATACGTCGACGCGGACTTTCAGAAAAGCTATTACGACGATACTTCGGCCCATATCGAGTCACCCGACGATTGAACGACATCAACTACGAAGTTATTCCCGACGTCGATTGCAGTTCCAGTCGCCGAAACTGCTCACCCGAAATCGTGCATGTCATCCGGATGAAACCCTACTTGTCCAGCTAACTCTCGTTTGTCCTGTGGGTGCCAGTGCATATGTGCGTTTTTATAAGTAGAGTGCCTTGGCTGCGCATCGGGACGCTGCCATTTTTGGAGGGAGGCAAATGTCACGTGTGTCCCGCGAAAAAGACGAAGGCGACAGCGCATACGCGCATCTGCACGCTTTTATGCAGAACGCAAACACGAGAAAGACGACGAGGAACTCTCCGGCGCGCGCGGTTAATAAAAAGACCGACCCGCTGCTGTTTTCTCAGCGTCTTCAAGCATGACCTCTGTCTTGACGTCGCGAGAATATATATATATATATTTTTTATATATATTATTGTGGGGGGAGGGGAGGCTGTTCGAATCAGCTAAGTGGACGGTGGCCACCTTAAGGGTGATTCTAATTTTCACGTAGCCGGCAAAATAGGCTGCGTAAAGAAGATAGCCCCGTAGGCAAAGACCTCGCAGGCTACTTTGCTGAAACCTGAGTGTGCTCAAACCTGTACTGCGGCGAAGACACGCCACTGCGCCACTGTAGTGCTCCATCTCAGCATGTTTAGCTTCTGTTTTGTGCACTAGAAGATGCAAATATGTATATGCACTCGAAATATGTATTGTGCACTCGAAGATGCAAGTATGTATACGTGGTAGTTTATCATCCACCTGACGGAAAAACAGAAGCGTTTTTTCAATTTCTTGAAAATCTGCTTACGTATGCGTGCACTAACAAGTTGCACATTATCATAGGGGGCGACTGCAACATAAACCTTTTGCAGCAAACTAAAACCTCTGGTAACTTCCAACTACTACTTGATTCCTTTGCGTGTGCTAATATTATTACTGAACCTACACGTGTCACTTCAGATGAAAGCCTTATCGACTTACTTATTACAACTGACATAAGTGATTCAACCGTATCTGGAACTGTTATTGCCGATATTAGTGATCACTACTCTATATACATGTTTCAAAATCAAAACGAGTATCTTAATCGTGCAAAAGTATCAACTCCAGAATCATACAAAATACAGGAAATTAGTAACAAAACATTAGACACTTTTAGGCGTGAAATTGCGCAGATTTGTTGGGATCCTGTCTATAAATCAGTTAACGCTAATTAGGCGTATTAAATATTCATGTGCCTGTTAAGAAAAACTTACCATAAGTGTTTTAAATATAAAACTGTCGAAACCCTAAAGAAAGGTTGGAAACAACGGATGACGCGAGAATGTCTGGAAATGATTAGGAAGAAAAGTCTACTGTACGCGAAATTCGTGAAAACAAGACACCATAACGATCTTTCGGAATTCAAGCGATATAGAAATTTTGTAACGAAGCAACTGAGAAAAACTGAGGATGCGTACTATGTAGCTCTCTTCAAAAGGGTTAGCACTCGTGGCGACGTGCTTTGGCGAGAAATAAATAAGCTTCTAAATAGAAGTTGCTCTCGAGACAACGAACTTGAGTTAAACATAGATAACAAGATAGTAAAGGGTCAAGAATTTGCTAATAAATTTAACGTGTACTTCACAACGCTGGTGTCCTCTGATTTATCAAACCCTTCTCGTGCCTCTAATAGTGATTACAGGGACTTTCTAGGTGTGCCAAACATGAGCACCGCACATTTTTTAAACACAACTCTTGAAGAAGTATTGTCTGTATTTATGTCACTAAAGAACACTACTGCTCGGGACATAGATGACCTAAAAATTAGACCCATTAAAGCAGCACTTGATCTTTGTGTTACCTATTCTACGCATCTGTTTAATATCTGCTTATCCACGGGAGTTTTCTCAGAAAAATGAGCATGCGAGAGTTAGTGTCTTATACAAATCTGGTGACCCGAAATATCTTTTCTAATTATCGTCCGATCTCGATACTTCCTGTTATATCTAAAGGGCTAGAGAAAATCCTATATCAACGTGTCATGTCTTTTTGTGAAAAGTACTCTATATTATTAACGCATCAATTTGGCTTCCGACGGGGCATGTCCACGGAACTGGCTCTCCTCACACAAAAAGAACTCATACTTGACTCATTTGAAAGGAAACTGTTAACACTGGGTGTTTTTATTGGCTATTCCAAAGCGTTTGATAGAATCAACCACGAAGGAATCTATGCAAAATTGCGTCATTATGGTTTTCGGGGAACACCACTTGACTTTCTGAAATCCTATTCATCACAAAGAAAGCAATCTGTAGTTATAAATGACAGCCTATCCTCCCTACTAACCATAACGTCAGGTGTACCTAAGGGCAGCATATTAGGGCCCCTACTGTTTAATATTTATATAAACGACATAACAAGTGTCAGCAAATATGTGGACTTTATAATTTATGCAGATGACACTAGTATATTTTTTCATGGTAATGATTTAGGTAAGCTTGCAGACTCAGCCAACAACATTCTTAACGACATTTTCATATGGAGTACTGCAAATTATTTAATGATCAACACAAAAGAATCCAAAGCTGTGGTGTTCGCACCGGTTCAGAAGGCTGTCTGTCGTGGTTTGGATATATATCTCGGGCCCGAAAAAATTGAGGTTGCCAAAGAAGTTTCATCATTAGGAGTAATTTTTAATGAAAATCTTAATTGGGACGAACACGTTAATAAAGTAACTAGAAATATAGCTAGGACGTGTGGTGCTCTCTCTAAACTTCGACAGATACTTCCAGCAAACATCAAACTTTTACTCTATAATACGTTGTTTTCATCTCACATAAACTATTGTAGTCTAGTGTGGGCAGATACATCTAAAACAAATCGGAACAAAATATTTTTACTGCAGAAAGCGATTCGTCATATTGCAAACGTACCATGCGACGCGCATACAAGTCATTTATTCAGAGAATATAAGATTTTACCGATCGATCACATACACAGTTTCAACCTTATTATGAAATACAAACAAAGCTTGCTATCAAACTACGCTCATTTTCTTAAACTGTGTAACTTCAGAAAAAATACACAATCCTATTATGACATTCGGAAAAGGCCTTCCTGGTTCGTTCCTTATTCGCGAACTAATCACGGTTTGAGAAGACTTGAACACTGTATTCCAGCTTGTTTTAACATGTTTGAAAATAAAAACATCGACATCTTTATTATACATAAAAAACAACTTAAGAACCTTCTCATTCAAAATGGCGGCGTGTAGTTTAGCTTCTTCTCCACCTCCGTCCGGCTACAGTACTATATGTAAAAGAAACACCCTATAATAGTGCTTTTTCGTTGCTTTTTTTACGAGTAAAACATGCAACATTTCACTAGTCAGTGTTTCCCTTGTGCATTAAAATTTGTGCTTTTCGCATACCCAGTGTTGTAAACGTTGTATAATCATTTTGTAATACTTTGGTAGCCGATTAGCAACGTGTGCATTGTTTCATGATTGACCGCACGCTGTTTTCTTTTGTTTTTTGTTGTTTTTTCTCTTTGTAGTTTGCTTATTTTTTGTAAACCTGAAACTGATGTAATTTTGATGCATTTTCTTTTTATTTCCTAATTTCTTGAAGTTTTGAAAATCAACGTCAAATTGTTTTTTCATGTTTTGTGCTCTGCGGATTTTTGTAATACCAAGTGAAAAGGGGTAGGAGCCTCGTCAAGCTGCTAACATAGAAGCTTTTTGCTCTTATCCTTGCGTTTTCTTTTTCGCAACTCTGTGAGGAAAATGCTCAATAAAACTGAAACTGAAACTGAAATATGAACTCCCTTGCGTCATTTATGATCGAAACTACGCTTGAATGGCTACTATAGAGTCTTCGTAATTCAATATCCACGATGCTCACAGTGATCGCGGTGCACGTAGTACAGCCGCAATTGTCATGTTCGGTTCGGACTGTGGTTAAGCTACTGCGGCTGTATGGTACGCAAAGCCTAAACAAGTACAGAATGTATGTCACTGCGGGTGATGGAAACAAAATTTTCAGTGCGCGATACAAATCCAGAATGTTTTCTACATAGGATACGTGAGTCAGTGCGATTGCCGCAACATATCTGTGGTTACGCAAACAAGTTTTGCGAAATTAGACTTTCTAATCCTGAGCGGCACATACCAAGCAAATTAGCTATCTCCTGTTAAGTGGTCGCGAGCATGAAGAGGCTGAAATTTGCGTTTCTAAACGCGAAAATTGAACTGCTGGCCAACGAAATCATTTATTACGAAAACAGATGTTTACTCTCGTCTTTCAAGTGTGGTGTAGAGGTAACGTGGCAGAACCATCCGTGCAAACATTATTTTGTTTGCACACGGCATAACCAACAGGTACAGTGAGATTTGCCTAACGACTGCAGATGACAGACTAAGCTTTGTGGATATCCTTTTTAGAGATTTATAAAGGAATGTGTTGTCAGTGTTAATCGATTAGGCCATGGCTGCATGCAGGCGCTCAAAGCTTTTTACGGCTTGACGAAACTGGAATTCTTGCCAGATTGGCGGGTAAACGCAACACTAACCTGCCCAGAGGAATTGTTGTGTGACGACGAGCGACTTCAATCATCCGACAATGTGTACCTTTTCAACTTAGAAGAGGACCCGTGTGAATGCAACAACCTTGCATCCACCCATATAGAGGTAAGTATCTGCAGCACGTCTTTCTCGTAATTCATGATTGTGCATCACTGAACCTGTGTGGAATCGGGTTCGTTTAGCTGACATTCAGTCGCTCATTACCACATTGAAATATCTATTCCAGAGAGATACGTCAATGAGCTATAGTTACTGCAATGAGTTGTATTGTGTTTCTGCACGGGATAGACACCGGTTGGTGAGCCATTAGATGTATGCCAAAGGGGACAGGCAGGCTATAGGCGGCTGACAGTCGTAACAAATTTGATGCAGCTCGACTGCACGCGGATACACAAGAACAAACACAACGCTGCGTGTGGGATCGTACACATCAAATTGTTGTAGACGATAGTACGCCGCGCCAGACTTTCCACCAAAGGAATTCGGCCCTACTTTACTTCTTTTTCACAATTGTAGCATGGTGTTATACTCTAAATTACTCGAAAGCTATTTGTTGTATGTTTTTTGAAACAGAAGACAGTGCGTGTAGCTTTGTGTCTATAATCGGCCCGCTTTTGAGTTTAATGTCCACAAAAGTCGAGGGACCATGACAGGGTGTACGAGAAATAATTCTGTTAGGTGCATGTATGCATGCATGTATGCACTTGTCTGTGTAAAAATACAAGCATGTGCCCGTGCGTACATCTCTGTCTCTCTTTCTCTCTCTCTCTCTCTCTCTCTCTCCTCTCTCTCTCTCTCTCTCTCTGTGTGTGTGCGTGTGTGTGTGCGTGCGCGCGAGACACGGCTTGACTGTGACACTCGTGCGTTGATTTCTACACTTTCAGCTACTGGAGTCACTGAACAGAACTCTGGAATTCTACAGGGCGCAGACCATAGCCCCTCTGAACGAGGACGTTGACCCCGATTCCTATCCTTACTTGCACAATGGAACTTGGGCACCTTGGTTGGACTGAAGCGACGGAAGTGTGTCCACCCTACATGTCACTGCAAATACCGCTGGTTTCGTCCTACACCTTAGCCGCTGCCATTCGCCACGTTCTTCTAAGCCGTCAACGCCTAGAGCCTACGAAGCTTTCGTCACGTTAATTTGCGAGGCTTCATTTCTGGTATTGTGTACCTCATGTTAGCGTGTCGGACGCCGCAGGTCGCGGGTTCGAATCCCGGCTGCGGCGGCTGCATTTACGATGGAGGCGGAAATGGTGTAGGCCCGTGTGCTCAGATTTGGGTGCACGTTAAAGAACCCCAGGTGGTCGAAATTTCCGGAGCCCTCCACTACGGCGTCTCCCATATCATATGGTGGTTTTGGGACGTTAAACCTCACATATAAATCAAATCAATCAAATCCTTAGTGTGTCGGACGAAGTTTTGAGTGCGCCCAAGTCTCTTCTGTGGATGGAACGCCGGCTTGCATTATCCACTTGTTTATAAGAGACGTTACTGTTTGAATCTATGCAGTTAGAAATTGTTATTGGTTGAAGAGGTATTGTCAAGGCTGCTCACTTTATAATAATTATCTTTTAAATATCTAAAGAGGGTAGTAAACATGAACGACGTATGTTGCGAGCACAAATTTAATATCATGATTTTGAATAAGATTGACCTACATTGCGGTAATTCAAGCCCACTGCCATGGCTATGAGTTTCCTGCAGATGTGGTGTTTCCCGTTGGCTGCGCAAATACACGGCGCTAATCGCACGGTTGGTACGTAAGTCGCCTACATTCTGGCGATACAATCACACTGAATATCGCATACTGTAACACCGTGCCTGTTGGTGTCTACGATGGGAGTTGCTCGTGGCTCTTTGCGATAAGATCGATTCTTGTGCCTCGATGCGCGGATAAGAAAGCACGCGTCAAGGCCCGCCCTAAGGACAATTTGTGTTCATAAAATAACCAGCGCAGAAGTTCGTTTGGGTAACAGAAACATTTATATCCATGCCTTTCGCTTGACGTGGAGCCTCCTACTGTGAAAAAAAAGAAAACAGTGTTTTTGACCACGCTTCATAAAGGAGGCTTTTCATCCTCTTTGAATTACAAACGTGAGGCGCCCGCCCTTAAGCTGTCGTGGTCAATATTTCAGCAAGTTGATGTATGCGCGTCCCCAGATTAACGACTTATCGTCGTAGGCATGTACAGAGTTAATGTGTCTCCAAATGCCTAAAAATGACAATGCCCATCCTGTATGCGCCAAAAATTATTTAGAAAACGGTTTGTTGCCTTTGTGCAGGGTTTTCAATTGCGCAGTTCTTGGTTCGCCGTGTTTTTTTTTCTTTTATTCCTAAAATGGAACCACAATAAAGATGCTCCTTGCGTTCCTTCACAATGGAGAATATCCTCTGCCTTCACAGATTGTCGTCTGCCGCTATCAGATTAGCATTATAGTTGCTGCTTAAGAGAAATATATATATATATATATATATATATATATATATGAATAAAAGAAGACACACATCGAAATACGGAAAGGTTTCTTTACGTTTCGGCCGTGGGACCGGCTTTCGTCGTTATTCTGACGAAGGCCGGCCCCACGGCCACAAAACGTAAAGAAACCTTTCCGTTTTTCGACGTGTGTCTTCTTTTATTCATATATATGAGATATAACAGACAGTAATGCCAAGGAATGTACAGGGGAAGTTATTAAAATCAATGGAATATAAATAAGAAGAAAGAAAAGTGGATGAAAAAATTACCAACTGTGAGCAGGAATCGAACCTACGACCTTCGAATTACGCGTTCGATGCTCTAACCACTGAGCTATCACAGCGGCCCTACCTCCATCCACTTTTTTGGGTTTATCTGTGAATTTAGAAGTAGGAGCGACAGTCAGCGCCATCTATAAGCCAAACAACGAGTGTGAAAACACTCTTATGCGCATGTTTGGCGTCACGTAGCACGTGAACTTAATATGAGCGGGCAGCTGATATTGTCCCCTCTTATACAACCTAAACACACCAAGTCTGCCAGTACGAGACCCTCGTTATATATATATATATATATATATATTATATTATATATATTATATATATATATATATATATATATATATATATATATTATATATATATATATATATACACTCTGCCAGCTAGAATTCGGAGACGCACTTTGTTGCACATGATTTTTCAGACTGAACAAGTTGCTTGAACACAGAGAGAGAGAGAGAAATTCGTTAGAATGCGCTTTATTTGTTACATGTCCAAGAATCACGTCACAACAACTCAAAACGTAAGAGCAGTAGCCTATATATTGAGCTTGATTTGATCGTCGTAACATTAATCGCGTGAGTACGGTCGCTTTACTTCCTGTAGAAGTTGTGATGCGACTGCTAAGCGTATGGAAATCGCTTTCCAACATCCGTCACTTGTTTTTGCTGTTTGCACATTTCACCACAATGCAGGAGAACTCGATTAAGAAAACTGCGTTTTGCGCAGGAAGCTGCGCGCTCATCTTTTTTAGAGCCCCATTTTACGACCACTGTTAAGAGAAACCAACCGTGGCTACTGTAATCCGCGTGATACTTCAATGATAATGAAGTTAGTATTCCCCTCCCGAAATGTGTCAGTGATCTGTCAGACGAATATCGATCATACACCGTTACTTGTGTATTAGCATTTTTCATTTAAAGATGTGACACGTGAGCTTTGGAAAACTCGGAAGTTTCAGTGTAGATAACAGGTGTTTGACGCGACCTGTGTTGGCTGCATGGTCAAGACTTGGGCCCGGTTTGCACATCACTGCACTCACCCCATATTTCTTTGTCGCCCCATTATGGGGTTAAACAGAGCTATGCAACAAAGGCTATATAGTTCCGATATCGGTGTTCAGATTTTCATCGTTCTGCAGATTGGTGTGGATATATTTCTCGAGTCCTGAGGCCCAATGTATACCTTTCGGAGACTAACCATACATGAGATGTGCAAAATAGCTCCGTTCAAGTGGTAACGGAAGCAGAAATTGGGTTCAATTCCTTCACCTTTTAACATACAAATTTCAACCTTCTTCGATTTCCCGGCCCCAGCAAGACTTAAATTTTGTGACGGTGGCCCGTTAGACGACGTAGGTTGAACACTGATCACGTACAGCATACTTTGTTAGTGCTGCAAGAATAGGCCCAATATCCCAGAAAACAATCAGGGAAATGGAATATTTGTTCAATGTCTTCAAAATAACTTTTTTGTGGTTGCAGGCATCTACTACAATCAAACATATCATTTCAGACAGTACCTGAGAGTTAAAATAAATGAATTTTAATGAGTGGACATGGTGGTTAAGTGACTAAGCCCTTATGTGCGAGAATTTAGGACACATTTTTGAAACATCCAGTATAGAACAATAGGAACGAAAAAATGCTTACACACGCACACAAACACGCACACAAAGGCAAGCAGTTATGATGAGACTCATTTCAGATACACCGGTGAAAGTCAGAAAACGCACTAGTGCTAGCACAGCTCCCTCTTGAAGTTCAGTTTACTTAGAGTACCTGAGACATGAATATTCATGGTACCGGAGCAATAGGCGTGTCTATACAAGCCTGGCCCTGTGACAAATCATGCCGGTAGCACCGCATTCTATCGTCCGAAAGATGTCGGTCATCCAACTTGTTGAGCGCTTTGCAAAGCGCATACACACCTTAGTAAGTGTAAACTACGAAGAGTATCTTTCGCACCAAGGACAGCTTGTTCAGTGCCTGGCTGCATATATCGCTTATATATGTATACGACAAACCAAAGCCGATTCGTGATTCAGGGTGAGTATACACTATTCGCCACGGTGGATCAGTGATTGTTGGGCGCTCTGCTGCCGGCCTGAAGGTCGCGGGTGCGATTTCGTCTGCGGCGGTCGCCTTTCGGAGTAGCTGAATTTGTAGACGACTGTATACTGCGAGATGCCACTGTTCGTTAACGAACACCAAATTGTCGAAATTTCCAGGGCCCCCCTACTGTGGCATACTTCATTATCACATGCTGTTTATGACTTGAACAGAAGATTGCTTGGCTGAGTCGTAAGGTGTCACGTCACTATTGCTGAAAATATGGCTTAGTTAAACTAACGCTAAAGGTTACCTGTTTATTTACAAATGCAAGTAAAGGCAAACAGTTGACCTAACCTAGGACACTGCCTTGCTCGTACCCATAGGATTTTAATGAAATTCACATGTATAGGGCTATCCTTAACGTATGCATGTTGTTTTTCCTTCCATAAAATTTCTACAGCCAATTGTTGAGGAAATCATGAAGCGAATAAAAACTGAGTGCTAAAGGTGCATTATGACTTGACACTTTATTAATAAATTTCAAGTGAAGCATACCAACATTGCCTTGTTGACCTAGAATTACCGAAAGTACTTGCCTTTGGCTGAACAAATAATTTATTTTAGCAGAGTTCTTGGTTCCGTGTTGATGATATGATAAACCTTTTAGCTAAGGAAATTGTCATACTTTGTTTTTCCAGATGTATGTTTCAGCAAGCTAGGAGCGGCACGAGGTAATGGAGACCACATGTATTTATCGGCACTAGCAGTCTATCCTGTTTGTTCTTGTCGCATCACACGACGCTCGCTTCAGTCGAGCATTATCGCACTGCCCGCATGTTTAAAAAGCAACATTAGAAGAGGGGTTCGTAACAGACTTTTTATTATGACTCGGTTGTGACGGGGTTTATTGGCATTGAACTCAGGAGCGAACAAACCCGACGGAGCCGAAGATGAAGCGCATTATACAAAGACAGGTGATGATTATTGAATGTTGTTCAGGTGAAGATGAAGCGCATAATAGATGCCTACAATGTGACCTGTTATAAATCGGTTCAGAAATGCATTTGGCAGCGCCATCTGTGAGAGAAACTCGTTGATGGTTTGTTGTTCGATATCTTAGGGTAAACATGCTCTAAATTTCGTCATCTCAGAGTGGAATGAAGCAAATACAAATATTTGGTCTGTATTGTGCGATACCATCCGCAGCAGCAGAGCTTTTTCCAGTATTGTCTTTCTTTCACGATATTTGAAGCTGGTAAAAGAAGCAAGAAGCGAAATTCTACTCGATCAACCGGCAGGTTTGTCGCCACTATAGGGACAGCGGCAACTTGAAAAACGTGGCTGTAGTTTGCGAAGCTCTAACGAAACCCGGGAACGCGAGTGAAGTAAACACGATGGATTTACCGGCGCGAACAAAGACGGAACATCTAGAAAAGACACACCCACACAGTGCTGTGCGTCTGTATCCTTTGTAGATGTTCCGTATTTGTTTACGCTGGTAAGTATATCGATATCAAGAGCCAACTCGCGAGTTAAGAGAACATTCAAAATACGAACCCAGTTTTTACGCGGCCGTGGCTGTATTCGTGGGAATTGTTGCAGTTAATGAGGCAGCTGAACAAGCTTATGAAAAAATTGTCAAAATAGGAAGTGTGGCACGTGTTAATGAATATTTGAGCACTGACTGTGGCCAAGCAACTCGATTAGATCAGAATTAAATATCGTTGGCCTTGTTTTCGGATTACTCTAGCTTTCATGTGCCACGGTAACACTTTTCTAGAGAAATAATGGAATAATGTCAATATTAGCGCATGTAGCTTCGAACCCCATGCCACCGAAATTTTGAAAATACGTCAGGTACGAACGGAGTGCAGGTGTGTATGCACATGCTTGCAAGCGCTTCTCTTTACTTTCGTGCCAGTGAACGCGCTGAAAGATACGGTGAGAGGGACATGGCAAGTGGGCCCGAGAGCGAATGAATGAATGAATGAATGAATGAATGATAATCACACGTCACATGATATGGTACCCCAGCTTGGTACAAAGACTGTGCTATTGCCAAAAATATTTGTATTTCTTCAGCAGAACATTACCGAAGGAGTTCATGTGCATGCTCAGTTAATAAAATAATGTGTCTTTTTATTCGGGGAAAGTTAAGCGAGGGGGCAAGATTGCCAAAAAAGAGAAAAATAGGAAAATTAGACTAAAATAAAGGCGGATAGGTTGACAAGGCCTGAACTTGGTGTGCGACCTTTTACTGGGCAAGGGGAGGGGGAGGGAAAGTTATAGAAGAGGAGAAAAAAATGCCCGAGTAAGCGTGATGATGGCTCTTCGGAGATTGTATTGAAAACACATCACAGTAAAGGAAGGAGAAAAAATTGAAACTGTCGAAATTAATGGCAACAAAGCATACAGGAGTTTTGAGTGAAATACATTGCAGCAAGGAACAAAATCTGCGGTTGTTATAACGGCTCTCACAATTAGATACGTCTTTCACTATATGAGTGTAGTATATTGCTGGTCTGTTGTGTTTGCGAAAGGCCATTCGTGCTACTTTGATCACTACTATGTAATAAAAAATCACAATGAAGTTACTTGTTTGAAATACTTTCTAACACATTTTTCGAAACAACCGTGGCATAGTTCCATCGTATATTTGGACCTTGAAGCAGCGGTATTATGCATTTTCGGTAACGAAACCAGTCTCAGGCTTGCTCCCAGCAATAACTGTTGTCCAAAAGAACTTATTACTGGTTCCAGCTTACTGAATACTTCTAAACGTTAGGAATCTTACTGAACAGTTTGAAATTTGTGCCACATTTGTAACTACTTCTACATGTAGCACAAGCAGGACTTCATCAGGATGTTAATTAGCTTCGTCCTTTAACAGCGAATGCACATAACACATCGTTTCTTGTTGACCCCGTACCAATAAAACAAAATTTTGTGTGGCCTGGCAGAAAATTGCTACCGTCATGAACGGTTGTGTGCCATACAAGTGAAGTAAATTCCACTGAAAGGAAAAAAAAACACAGATAGCACAACAAATGGTTCCGAGGACCCCATTACGTTCAACAAAATTATACTAAGGCACCGAAAAAGCAAAGGTGGCTGTGAAAAGACCCCGGAGTGATGGAAAGCCTAAACCAAGGACAAGGTGCCCGTTTCTTGTGTGACTGTCTGTGGTTTGGCTTGAACCTCTCTGGGCCGAGAATCAACGCAGAAACAACGGAGCACAACCTGGATAAAGCCCAGCAACTACCTATAGGCAAAGTAGAAGCAACCTGTATCACTTAGCTAAGGCCAAGCAACAACCAAGAAACAATCATATTGGTCTTCATATACGTCCAGTTTCGCTGTTTAAACGCGTACGAGGCTTGGCGTGCATGCTTCTCCAACTTGTGCCTTGGCGCGAAGTCGGGGCGCGTTTTTTTTGTCTTTTTTGAGGAGCGAAGCTCCTTAGGACCGTACTCAGCCGTCAACATCAACACAGTCGCCGTCGAAGCTCTCTAGGCAAGGCAAGCGCACCGAGCAAAACAACAGGTGCGTGCAGGCAGATGGCTCGTGGTGCATGGGCACGTCGCACATTCACACGATCACTCGTTCCCCCCACCGAACACAGCAAACTCTCTCCCCACCCACACCCCACCCTACTGCCACCTTCATGAAATACAGCAGCGAGATGGGTGCATAGTCGTTTGAATCCCATTTCTAAGGAGTTTCGCTCATCGGTTGTATTCGCATACTAAACAAATGCTTGTTAAATGCGAAACATTTCCTATCAAACTTCGGCGAATTTAATCCTATCTATCGGTCTATCTATCTAGTCGTCCACGAGTTTCAGCTCTCCTGGCTGTTTAGATATTGGGAATTCGTATGACATAACATGATTGTATGGAGAACATAAGTGTCATAACATGAAAATCATGACAAGTCGTGAAGGTTGCGATTTACATGTCATGGTCTTGCTGCTCTTGTGGTGGTTTCGTTCACATAACTATACTGCAAAATGAGCATTGCATGACATGACTGCATGGCGAACATAAATGACAGGCCCTAACGTGGAAAGCATGACGTGCATTTTATGAAAGTCATGAATACACGCCACGCTTATGGTGCATTCGCGGTCATTTTGATAGCTTCACATACAGTAAACTTGGTATCACGTGACGTGAATTGACGACGAAGGTAAACGACACGTCCAAAAATGGTAATCACGACGTACGTGTCATGTAAAACATGACTACATGCCACGCTCATAGTGCGGTCACGGTCGTTTCGCTAGCTTCACGTATGCCACATTTGGTAATACGTGACGTGAATGGATGCCAAACACAAATGCCAGGTGCAAGGATGGTAGTCATGACATGAAATCCATGAACGGAATAATTTACGTCCACCCTGTAACGTTGTGCTAAATTTAAAGTGACATATAAGCTTGTCCTCATTCGTGCTTCGCAACGCATGTAATCGATTCCCACTGTACGTGAGAAATGCCTTTTTTTTGGATTCTAGCTTTTGTAGTTTCACCACGTATCACAAAAGAAGTACGGTCCGTACTAGTCCATGTGCGTTGAGGCAATGCGACCTTCGTAGGAAAAAAGAGCCTCTATATATAGCTGTGCTGCAGGCCATATTGTCATTCCCCTCAACCAGGGCGCCTAAAAACGAACACCACGAGCAAACAAAGAAGGGAGGCTAGAAATAACAGCTGGGTATTCAGAATACGGGTGGTACATACCTGTACACTAAATGAACCACACGGACCCCGAAGAAAGGGGGAGATTACGTGGGTGGCGGGAACCTCAGGTGAGTGCATATGTGTGCCGATTGATTATACCAAAGAGAGCCAAATATAGCCGCGCATTATGTAATGAACAGTGCGAGGACACCACGTTTGAATATTGATTCTCGAGTGCTAGAGATTAACTCCTGCAATCTTGAATGAAAGCGCACTTTTAGCGTCAAGTTTACACACACACACACACACACACACACACACACACACACACACACACACACACACACACACACACACACACACACACACACACACACACACACACACACACACACACACACACACACACACACACACACACACACACACACACACACACACACACACACACCTGAGAGTAAAAAGAAAGAGCGCAATGAAGACTGAGATATTCGAAATGGGCGTTTCTCTTTGTCAGTGAGTTCGTACGAGTGCTGATGAATAGCTAAAGACCTCCATTCTTCTTCCTTTTCTCAGCGATTGCTTCAAGTGACGGGACAAAAAAAAATAAGAAACGGAATGCCCTGAAAAAAAAAAGAAAACGTTTTTCCTAAGCAAGCGTTTCTCCATAGGAAGTCGGGAATGGGCATGCTGTGTCAGAAGAGTGCCAACTTCCTCACATGCTCGCAAAATGCGCGCTGTCTTATAGGTTTCTCGCTACTGTACCACGCTTGCTGGTGACTTTTTAATGGTGATATGTCGCCTATAGCATTCTTTTCTGGCACTTTTTTTTTGTCAAGATCACAAGTGAGAACGTATTCGGAAACACGGTGGGGTCGAAAACCACGATGTCCGCATTGAGGCACGCTGGCATACCCGAATGTTGTATTCCGCATGGCAAATGCGTCTTCTCCCGCATTTTTTTTTCTCGTCATGCAAAGATCGTGGAAGAGGGTCATCGAATCTGTATTCTGCGAGCAAACATTTACTCGCACATTCTAGGGTGGACGGAGTCGAATGGGACGCGTAAAATGTGCTTGTTGAGAACGATGCTTGGAAAGAGCGAAACGGTGTTTTCGGATGCGATCCCGCAATAACAGGCGTGTGTCTATATGCGGCTATACTGGAGAACAAAAAAACACCTTTGCCGCAACCAACTCACTGCTTGACTAGAGAGCAAACTCCCCCCTCTCTTTCTCTCCCGTCACTGTTCTTGCGCCGCAAATCGGCATTTAGGGGACCAGGTCAACCTGAACTCTCAGGCCGCTTCACTCCCAAAGGCCTACTCTGTCTTCATTTTATGTTTTCCTATTTCTTTCAAAAACTTCGAAATCTTTCTCAGCTCGAGGCCTGGTCATTCTATCGCGATGAAGATGAAAACCCAGACTGGCTGATCCGCATGCATGTGGCCTGAAAAAAAGCAAAAGGGCCTGTTTACAAAGGCATCCATGCGTAACATCTGAGAAGAAAACTTGGATTAAAGCTGGTGCACTGTGATAGCCAATACGTCTACATTACACATGTGCGCACACTACAGTTTTCGAGAGAAACTGCGATCTCACTGAAGACGACTGAAATAGAGCAGACTACGTAGTGGCAGCTGCCATTGAGAAGGGCACAGCAATATTCATACTATACGTACTTTTCCCGATGGAGACAATGAAAACAGCTTGATGCCGGGAAGTCAACACTAAGATCGGTGGAAGGTTATAGGATCAGAAATATAATGAAAAGATCCATGCCATTGTTCTTAATGATACCCAGCGCGGTCTTTGTTATATCATATAAACGTGTCTAAGCTTATCTGCCGTGTGTACTATCACTTGAAGAATGTTTTTATTTGCAATGATTTCATGTTCGCAGTTCTTTTCTGTGTCGTCAGAGATTTGGGTTATATATGAAGTGCTGCTTCTGAAATAAAATTAGTTGCGAGCTTAGCGAGTGTCTTGTTTTCTTATCCTCTGTGTTCCCGTCGATGTCGCGCTACTACACTACATGTTAAAATGATATCTCACCTAATATCCCAGCTCTCAACCCTACTGAACGATGAAGAGAGAAGAACGGCCGAAAAATTGAAAAGGCACACAAGAGTGAGAAAAAAAAAAGACGAGAGGCAAGTACAGAAACTAATCACAACAACCTTCGCTTACGTAAGCGCTTTTTTATGTTTTGTGCCGGGGTCAACTGGCTCAGTGATGTATTTCCGTCACGGATATTGCATTGTAAAATGTTTACTCACAGACTGCAAAAAAAAAAAAGAGAAGAGAAAGTTTCGCAGCGCGACTTGTAAGCAGTGACCTCGCGCTTCTCGGCACGCGAAACTAACCACTAAGACGTCTCTTTCCTATCATCGTAACGGCAAGTCATTTGATAGACATGTAGGGTTTAACGTTCCCAAGCCACCATACGACTATGAGAGACGCCGAAGTGAAGGCCTCCGGGCCTACAACGTTTCCGCCTCCATCAGAAAAAGAAGTTATAATTGTGGCCGTTGTTCGCACTCTTCTATGTGTACGCTTGTGCCTTCGTTTATTACGTCTTTCTGTTTGAGCAGTGTGCTTCAAGTGTCGCGTTGTGACAGCTGTTTGTCCGTGCTCGTGCTGTGTATGCTCCTTTCGTGCGTGATTTATGCTTGAGGTGTGCGCTGAAAGTTTTCAGCTGCTTGCAGTTCTTCGCATAACTTTACAATTTGTTGCTGTAGTATTCACTCCTTCGCACTTGGGGCAAAACAATGCGCAATTAATGTTCAACTACCTCTACGAGAACACGTTCCACTTTGGTGTTTCGCCAATTCATAAAAAGGGGGATCAACAAGACCTTTTTGCCATGCATCCCCTGGCTGCGCTAATGATTCATTTAGCATTATGACTGGCTGCAATATTCAGTTAGGAACATTTTTAGCGAAAGACACTTTTCCGGAGTGGGACGTCAATTATTCAAATTTTCTGTATACTGTGACTATTGAGTACTGCGGGATCATGCACAGGTAAAAAGTGTCGATAATATTAGAGGTTCTGCTTGTACGCAGTACTGGCAATTAGCCACTTTTTCGGGCTTGCCTAACTTATACGCTGTAAATGAGATTTCTCCTTAGAAATAATACGCCACCACTAATGATAATACATATGATATTGTCGCAGTACAACGTGAACAAAGCACAAGTACGCCTTGAGGCAGCAAAAGCAGCGTGTTTTCAACAGCTGTTGTTGTTGTTGTTGTTGCCCCTTCGCACTGGCACATACCCACTATGGGGGATTGGCCATGAAATCTAGAAGTATCCTATATGAGATATATTAAAAGGTTTATCCTTAATGAAAAAACTAATGATGTAATAGAAAATATTCCTTTTTAGATAATTATTATTTTCTATTTCAACAGCTGAGCCACAAGATCTTCTTCGTTCTCGCGTCAAGCCAGAGGCCCACTACCTGGTGTCCGCTAAATCCCCTCTTCATCGTTTTTGTCCACATTAGACACGGGTCATTTGCCTCCCTCTCAAAGAGCATCGACCCGATGCGAAGTCAATAATGCAGTTTTTGTTAAAATATAAGTCTCACGCAATCACTCGCTCACGTAAGGCTTCATGCGCACTACGTGAACGAGTTCAGGATGGTGCTGGCGACGATTGGTACTACACGAATTGTCGGGAACAACTTCGTAAGTGACGTCACTCAGTTGTCGCAGCACTCGGTATGGCCCAAAGTATCTTCTTAAGAGCTTTTCTGATAGTCCTCGTTTCCGTACGGGTGTCCAAATCCATACTTTGTCGCCAGTTTGATAGACAACTGCTCTGCGGTGAGCATTGTAGCGGCCTGCATCGTACTCTTGCTGCTGGCATATCCGTAAACGTGCCAGTTGTCTAGCTTCTTCCGCGCGTTCCGTAAACGTGTTGGCTTCTGGGTCGATGTCGTCACTTTCGTGCAGCAGCATCGCATCTAACATAGTTCGTACTTCTCGTCCATGAACGAGGCTGAACGGTGTCATGCGGGTCGTTTCTTGCTCGGCCGTGTTGTACGCAAACGTTATGTATGGTAAGATTTCATCCCAATTTTTGTGTTCTATGTCTACGTACATCGAAAGCATGTCTTCAATGGTTTTTTTCAGACGCTCCGTCAGCCCGTTTGTTTGTGGGTGGTAGGCAGTGGTCTTACGATGCGTTGTTCCACTCAGCATCAGGACGTGATCCAAAAGAGCTGCCGTAAATGCGGTTCCTCTGTCTGTGATCACGACGGTTGGTGCACCATGCCTGAGTACAATATTTTCGATGAAAAACCTGGCCACCTCCGCTGCTGTACCTCTCTGAATAGCTTTTGTCTCGGCATAACGGGTCAGATAATCCGTCGCGACGATAACCCAGCGGTTTCCTGCAGTGGACATAGGAAGTGGGCCCAAAATGTCCATGCCTATCTGGTAGAATGGAGCTGTTGGGACCTGCACGGGTTGCGTAGGCCAGCTGGTTTAGTCGGTGGTGACTTGCGTCGCTGGCAGTCGAGACAGGTACGAACGTGGTGCTTCACGGCTGTGTTTAGTCTCGGCCAGTAATACCTTTGCTGTACTCTGGCCAACGTTCTCATGTAACCCAAATGGCCAGAGGTGACCTCGTTGTGGCATGCTTTGAGTATTTCGGTACGAAGGGCTGCTGGTATGACGAGCAGATAGGCGGATCCTGTCGACGAAAAGTTTCTTTTGTAAAGTACTCCGCCCCGTAAACAAAACGATGACAATACTCTTGCGAAAACTCTTGGCGCCTTCTGAGATCTGCCTTCCAAGTAGTAAATTAAGCCAAGCAACTGAGTGTCATCACGTTGTTGCTGCGCGATGGCGGTCGTGTCGAGGACACCGAGAAATGCCGTTTCTTCCTCCTCGGGTAGGGTTGCCGACTCAATGGGTGAACGGGACAGTCAGCGTCCATATGTCGCTTGCCTGACTTGTGCACGACCATCATGTCAAACTCTTGCAGTTTTAGGCTCCAACGCGCTAATCGGCCGGTGGGATCTTTTAGATTAGTTAACCAGCAAAGGGAGTGATGGTCACTAATAACTTTGAAGTGTCGGCCATACAAGTACGGGCGAAATTTCATTACTGCCCATACTACGGCGAGGCATTCTTTCTCTGTTGTTGAATAGTTAGCCTCTGCGCGTGTTAGCGTTCGGCTTGCGTAGGCTATCACTCTTTCTGTGTCCTCTTGCCGTTGCACAAGCACAGCCCCAAGACCTACATTGCTAGCGTCTGTGTGAAGCATCGTCGGGGCTTCTTCATCGAAGTCGGCGAGCACAGGGGGCGTTTGGAGACGTTGACGCAGGTCATTAAAGGCAGCCTCCTGTTCTTCTTTCCACTCAAAGGCAACATCATCTCTTGTGAGATGAGTTAGTGGCGACGCGATGCGGGCGAAGTCTGCGATAAACCGGCGATAATAGGCACAAAGGCCTAGGAAGCGTCTGACAGCCTTCTTATTGGAGGGTACTGGGAACTGTGCGACGGCGGCAATTTTTCCAAGATCGGGCCGGACGCCTGCGTTGCTGACGACGTGACCGAGAAACTGAAGTTCGTGAAAACAGAAATGGCACTTTTCTTGTTTCAATGTTAGGCCCGCGAACCGTATGGCACGTAAAACAACTTCCAGCCTTTTGAGATGCTCGTCAAATGTGGTCGAAAACACTATAACGTCGTCCAGATAGACTAGGCACGTCTTCCACTTCAATCCCGAAAGTACCGTGTCCATAAGCCTTTGAAAAGTTGCGGGCGCGGAGCACAAACCAAAAGGCAAGACTTTAAATTCGTATAAACCATCTGGGGTCACAAAAGCGGTTTTCTCTCGGTCTCTTGGGTCTACCTCGATCTGCCAGTAACCACTCCTCAAGTCCATGGAAGAAAAGTAGCGAGCGTGCCGAAGTCTGTCAAGGGAGTCATCAATACGTGGGAGCGGGTACACATCTTTCTTGGTCACCCGATTCAGCTTCCTGTAGTCCACGCAAAAACGCAGGGTGCCGTCCTTTTTCTTTACTTGCACTACAGGCGATGCCCAGGGGCTCTGTGACGGTTGAATGACGTCATCTGCAAGCATTTTCGCGACTTGTTGTTGTATGGCTTCGCGTTCCTTTGAAGCTACACGATAAGGGTTCTGGTGGATAGGTCTCACCGTGTCCTCGGTGATTATTCGGTGCTTTGTCAAAGGTGTTCGACCAACTCGTGATGTCGTTGAAAAGCAGTCGCGGAATTCGGCTAGCAGCTGAAGAAGTCTCTGTCGCTCGTCCTTTGACAGAGTGGTGCCAACATCGTGAATGGGGTCTGGTTCTGGATTAGGCTCTTCGTCCAATACCGACAAACATAAACTGCCTCGCATTTCTACAATATTGTCGTACGAAGCGATAGCTGTGCCCTTCGAAAGGTGCCGGCGCTCAGCACTAAAGTTCGTCAAAAGTAAATTCGTGCGTCCACGAGTGAGACGGACGATACCTCGTGCGACCAAAATGCCATGACTAAATAGCAGCGAGCTAATTTGGTCAGCAATGCCTTCGCCATCAAACGCTTCGTCGCCTTCTACTGAAACAAGAGTGCATGACCGGGGCGGGACGACCACATCATCATCAATTATACGTAAAGTGTTGCGTATTGCGTCTGAACAGTCAACTAAACCAGAGCTGTTGCGGAATGTAATTGAACGGTCCGTGATGTTGATGACGGCACCATATTCGCTTAAGAAGTCCATCCCTATGATCAAGTCCTTGCAACACGAGGTGAGGATGACGAACGTCGCCACGAAAGCAGAGCCACCGATGTAGAGTCTTGCTGTACACCTTCCGACAGGCATCAACAGCTGGCCGCCTGCTGTCCTCAGGTGAGGTCCCGTCCACGTAGTCTTCACTTTTTTTAGGCGTACGGCAAGGTTTTCACTTATGATAGAAAAGTCGGCGCCGGTGTCAACTAAGGCTGTTACTTGCTGTCCGTCTACCGAAACGGTAAGATCTGTGGTCACAGTTTCGTCGGTGTTACAACTTCTCGGCTTTACGGCGTCCTGTGGTACAAGTAACGGGGGCTTTTTTTCGTCGCCTTGACGGCCTGCAACCTGACACGGGTCAATATGTAGATGTCCAGAGCGAAGCCCTATAAAAGCGCGCTTTGCCATAAAACTTAAGAGAACAGGGTGATCCCTAAGCCGGTCATGCATTTTAGGTGAAGTTAGTGTACCCATGTCGCTATAACCACAAAAGTTGCAGTAAGTATTGCGATAGCAAATATATGGACACTCTCGGCTGGATTTAGCCACCACCGTCAACGTGAGCATCCGCGTTGATGTCATGCACCATATATGTATACGTATCTATATATGTGAAAACTCAAGAAAAAAATCCAGAAAAAAAAAAGACTCCGGCGCGCGAAATCGAACGGGGTACCTCCGCGTCGTGAATTCGAAGCATTAACCACTGAGCCACCAAGGGGTACCTCCTTAAACGTTCTAATGGCAAGCTATTAATATGTACCACTCACCCCTGTTGGTGGGCATATCGGGGGAACTATCGTGTTTTCAGTTTTATCAGCAAGATGACGCAATGAGCACGCGGCGGCTCTCGCCTCTAACGCGTACTTTGGCACGTGGTGAGGAGGGGAGTTGAGTGGATGATCTCTCGCGCTCTTTATCTCCCGGTGGGGAGGATTATACGTCTTGGTTGCCGTTGGATTTGCTCTGGAACGATTCTGTTGTAGTTATGAGGTGCACAAAGGTCACAGCATTTGTTGCACAGCCTCCATTTGCGAAAAGGGCGCGCTTTTCAGACACAGGAAAGTAACAACCAAGACACTTATTCACGTTCATATGTACCTGTGTGTACGTTTCGTGCGTCATTTGTGCGTTAGAAACGTGGGGCACGTTTCGATTTGCTTATTCTGTGCATCACGTCCAATTTGTTGCTATGGCGTTCATTGCATCGCTTTTGCGGCAAAGCTGCGACTTTTATTACCATTGCCATCATGAGCCATTCCTCTTTTTATTGAAGGAAATTCAGCCCTGAAAGTTATCACTCTTTTTGTTATTTCTTGTTACTTTAGATACACAGTTATTGCTCAGTAATAGCAAATAAAAGTTGCGTTGAAGAAGAGCGCTTATTCACACAATTATCATTCTGCTTCAGCATCTTTTTTATTACGTTATCTAAACACTGGCGGGAGTTCATGTTTTTAGATACTATGGTTGCAGAGACAAAGAAACAAATGTACAAAAAGCATGCTTATACGTAATCGCATTCAAAGCTGCAAATGTGCATTATTTCAGAAGTACAACGTGACAACAGCAAATTGATGGGTCCATTAAATAGGCACTAGCCGGTTAGTCATCACCAATGTGAATTTTTTTCTTTTTGTGTTGGAACATCTTGCCTGGCGAGCCTCCTTTGTAACCTGCTCTGCAGCCTTGTCAGCAAAGCACTGTCGACGCAGGCCAGGGGTGCGTAGGCCCTGCACTGTGCAGTGTGCTGGTGAAATTGAGCCTAGCACCTTCATATGCGCTACACTGGCATCATTAGAAATGATCATAGCATGAAGAGTGCACACCTTAAGGGTTCGGTGTCCCAGTAAAAGTTTTTTGAAGCACGCTCCTACATGACCATTGAACTACTCCTTGGAGTTTCGTATATTCCCATGGAGGTATTAGCAAGTAATTCTGAATGAGCCATTTTGGATAACTTGACTCAACAGCTTCAATAACAAATGATAGAAAAGGTTCTTTATGAACGAATGGTTCGTCATTCAACTGGGGTTGAAATTACACCGAGCATCGGCGTCCTTCGGGCAAAGGCAATGCAATGAATTGATATCCGTTGATATCATGTGATTATATGTCGCCTAGACAGCTGTCCGCATGTCCACCAAGCTGGATTTGCCTGTTTTAATAGCCAAAGATAATAGCTTTGATGCTTGCCAATGACCACTCCTCTAAGACATCCCCGGCCAGATATAGATTTCCCATCAGAAAGCTCGATGCAATCGCTCGCTTTAATTTTCATAGTTATGGGCACATTTTTTTATGAATGTTCCAAATACACTCCTGCGTGCAAACTGTAGCGTCTTTGTATGGTTACGATACTTCAATTGCAGGAATCTCGTGCTACGTACAAAGGGGGCACGGCACGCCACCGCACAAGTTTTGAAACTTTTCATTTTTAGAGAGAAAAAATTACACTGAGAAAAACAAAGCACTGATTCTGGTTTAGAAAGTACTGCATGTTTAAAATAACAGAAAAAATTAAAAACTATATACAATTTTATTATTTTTAAACTGTACTCTTAAGCGCGCGTCCAGTGGTGGTGGGGATGAAGATTGAAAGGACTAGGGGGTACCAATTGCAAGGAGGGGAGGGGAGGCTATGAACCCTCTATGTAAGGCAGGAGTGAAAAACAAACAAACAGGCAAGCTTTGTCTTAAATAAACTGATGCTGAACGAATGGGCGAAGAAAAGTAAAACATTCTTTGGCCCGCTAATAATGGTTGATGACTCCCCAGGCGAGGCTTCATTCGCCGAAAGTAATCGGTTAGAAATGACTCATCATCCGCACTTGGACATGCGCACTAGCCGAAAGGTGTTCCCAGGTGGGAGATTGTCAACCGGTCAGGAATACAGCAAATGCAGTCCACATGTTCTGGGGCCGAGAGCCAGGCATGCATTAGTCATACTTGTGGCAGGTCTTTCTTTCTACATATCCCCAACGTAGGGGAAATAAATTTGCTTGAATATGTGGGTGATTGGAATTCCCAAGTGCTTACGAAGCAGCCAAGCTCCTATACTTCTCTGTGAGTGGTTGGCTGAGTCTGGGTGGGCGATTTTGTAAGTGTCTGTACTTTTGTGTCTTTTTGTCGCAGCGTAGAGCAGTGAAACGACGCCTAATTTTTTTAGCTGCCTCTGTCAGTATTTCTGGCAACGCACTCCGTATCTAGCCTTTGGTGCAGCGTGACTTGCTGTTAATCATCGATTAATCGGGAGGATCACTCAATATTTATAACCAGGTGAAACAAAAGAAAGTATGGTGAACTGTATGAGAGATGTTAGCTCTAAATGAAACAGTCTTTAAAAAAAACTTTAAATTAAAAGCTTTAATTGAAACAGCGTTCAAAAAAAGAACTTCCTGTGGAAACCGCCTAAGTGGCCAGAATCCAGATTTATTAGGTCACTAAGGCGTCTTTTGTACGTCACGTACTTTGACAGTTTTGTTTTAAGGATACCGCACTTTCGCAAGAGCTGTGGTGAAACTTTGAAAGCTCTGTATCGAAAAAGTTATACCTTGGCAAAGAAGCAAATATGCGTACTCTTTAACACCATGCAGGAGCAGCTTCAATCCTCGAGACTTGACTGTAACGGGAAAACCTAGATCGATGAATGCGTGAATTATATTTAAGAAGCATTCAACTACAATATTCAGTAATATGAAATTCTGCAGCATAATATAGGAAAACCTCACTATATTGGTCACTTCCCGCGTCTCTTTTGAGATCAGAGTGTAGGTTAACGTAATACCACGTCCTTTATGACTGAAGCACAAAAAACAGACAAAAGATACAGAGCCAACATGCTGGAGGAGTGTTTGATAGGTTCAAAGGGCAGCAACATTTATGTGTTTCTAAATGCAAACGTCGTGGCGAACACTTGGGACCATGTTAATGCTTCAGTGAAATCGACAGATTATTCTCGCTACGCTAGAAAGTTCTATGTGTTAAGAGAATTCTCTTTTATATCAAGGATAATATTGTCGCATTATCATCTGGAACTGCAACGGCTGCCTTTTTGTCGAACTGAAAGGTGGGCGAGTTGGAACTTATACTACTATTGGGAAGCGCACAAAAGGAACACACACGCGAAGGAAACAAGGACAAGCGCTGGCCTAACAGCCTGCGCTTGTCTAAAACCAGCGCTTGTCCTGTTTCCTTCTCTCGTGTGTTTCTTTTGTGCGCTGCCAAATTATGAATTATTTGGTCCTTTCTGGAGTTTGAAGCAATGAGATATGAACCCTAGGCCTGCTAAGAAGCATCCACGTGACATGTGCATTGTTCCGACATGTGCATTTTTTTAGTGGTGTGCTCTTTCTTTGTATTGTTATCCCCATGAAAGAGCGGATGAGCCTCTCAAAGATACTGTATCCACGGAACAGGTGGCACTGGTGTCGATGGTATTGCTATACGTAACGAGGTCAGCCTGACAGACGGGACCAGCAATAGCTCCGGCTGAGCGTCTATTGCCAGTATTACGTTTGGCAAGTATACCGAGTTATACCGTACATAAGTTAAAATATTGCAGCCTTTCAGTTCACGAGTGTGAAACTTGTCATCATCATCATCATCAGCCTGACTACGTCCACTGCAGGACAAAGGCCTCTCCCATGTTCCGCCAGTTAACCCGGTCCTGTGCTTGCTGCTGCCAATTTATACCCGCAAACTTCTTAATCTCATCTGTCCACCTAACCTTCTGTCTCCCCTAACCCGCTTTCCTTCTCTGGGAATCCAGTTAGTTACCCTTAACGACCAGCGGTTATCCTGTCTACGCGCTACATGCCCGGCCCATGTCCATTTCTTCTTCTTGATTTCAGCTATGATATCCTTAACCCCCGTTTGTTCCCTAATCCACTCTGCTCTCTTCTTGTCTCTTAAGGTTACACCTACCATTTTTCTTTCCATTGCTCGCTGCGTCGTCCTCAATTTAAGCTGAACCCTCTTTGTAAGTCTCCAGGTTTCTGCTCCGTAGCTATGTACCGGCAAAATACAGCTGTTATATACCTTTCTCTTGAGGGATAGTGGCAATCTACCTGTGATAATTTGAGAGTTCTTGCCAAATGTGCTCCACCCAATTTTTATTCTTCCAGTTACTTCAATCTCGTGGTTCGGCTCCGCGGTTATTACCTGCCCTAAGTAGACATAGTCTTTTACAACTTGAAGTGCACTATTACCTATCTCGAAGCGCTGCTCTTTTCCGAGGTTGTTGTACATTACTTTCGTTTTCTGCAGATTCATTTTAAGACCTACCTTTCTGCCCTCCTTGTCTAACTCCGTAATCATGAGTTGCAATTCGTCCCCTGAGTTACTCAGCAATGCAATGCCATCGGCGAAGCGCAGGTTACTAAGGTACTCTCCATTAACTCTTATCCCTAACTGTTCCCATTCTAGGCTTCTGAAAACCTCCTGTAAGCACGCGGTAAATAGCATTGGGGAGATTGTGTCCCCCTGCCTTACACCCTTATTGATTGGTATTCTGTTGCTTTCTTTATGAAGCATTATGGTAGCAGTTGATCCCCTGTAGATTTCTTCCAGGATGTTTATATATACTTCATCGACGCCCTGATTCCGCAGTGTCTGCATGACGGCTGATATTTCTACTGAATCAAACGCTTTCTCGTAGTCTATAAAGGCTATGTATAGTGGTTGGTTATATTCTGAGCATTTCTCTATTACCTGATTGATAGTATGAATGTGGTCGATTGTCTAACCACTACGCCATCGCTGCGTAAGCAGCGATGGCGTAGTGGTTTGAGCATCCGCCTCGCATGCAAAAGGTCCGTAGATCAAATCCCGGGGCCGCGCAGTTCCCAACCGGATAAAAAAAAAAATCCGCGTGGTGATGGAACTGCATTACGAGGCCTGGGGTGCGGCCTCACCGGTAACCACCGCCGAGAACGCACTCCCTCACCAGAGAAGGATTGGCCACCCTGGTGCAGTATCTGGTCACTACCTCCCACATGCATACGTCAAATAACTCACGGCCCTCAGTCCCCAGCAGCTGCGAAGCAACTGACCACGGCGGCGGTCAGATCTGCAACGCAGCAGAGGGTGCTAAGAATCTCTGGATCCGGACAGGCCGCCATTGGAACCTGAACTTGGCAACGTTTAACGCTAGAACCTTATCTTGTGAGGGAAGTCTAGCTGTACTATTCGAGGAGCTAGAGGGTGTTAAATGGGATATAATAGGGCTCAGTGAGGTTAGGAGGACAGATGAGGCCTATACGGTGCTGCAGAATGGGCACGTCCTTTGCTATCGGGGCTTGGCTGACAGAAGAGAACTGGGAGTGGGGTTCCTAATTCACAGAATCTTAGCTGGCAACATAGAGGAGTTCTATAGCATTAATGAAAGGGGGTAGGTATCGTAATTAAACTGAATAAGAGATACAAGATGAAGGTGGTACAGGCTTACGCGCCTACATCCAGCCATGATGACGCTTCAGTTGAACGCTTCTATGAAGACGTGGAATCGGCAATGAGTAAGGTAAAAACACAGTATACAATACTGATGGGAGACTTTAATGCAAAGGTAGGGAAGAAGCAGGCTGGAGACCAGGCAGTAGGAGATTATGGCATCGGTACTAGAAACGCCAGAGGAGAGCTACTAGTACAATTCGCAGAAGGCAATAATTTACGGATTTTGAATACCTTCTACCGAAAACGAGAAAACCGCAAGTGGACATGGAAGAGCCCTAATGGCGAAAATAAGAACGAAATAGACTTTATAATGAGTGCACACCCAGTCATCGTGCAGGATGTGGAAGTGGTTGGCGAGGTACAATGCAGTGACCATAGAATGGTATGGTCTCGAATTCGCCTAGACTTGAGAAAGGAATGACAGAAACTGATACGCAAGAAGCCAATCAATGAGCTAGCACTGAGAGGGAAAGTACAGGAATTCAGAGTATCGCTTCAGAACAGGTACTCGGCTCTTAGTGAGGAAACCAACCTTAGCATAGATACAATGAATGATAATCTGACGAGTATCATTACAGAGTGTGCAGTGGAAGTTGGAGGCAGGGTAGTTAGACAGGACACTGGCAAGCTTTCCCAGAAAACGAAGACTCTCATTAAGAAGCGTCAGATCATGAAAGTCTCAAGTGAAACTTGTATCTGACGGCTAATGCTTTCCTAGCTTCCGCCTACACTAGCTTATGGCAGAATCACACGGCCTTCGCTTTTTCCGTGAAGGGCGTCTCTTTGTGCTTGCGATGTCCCCACCGCGGTGGTCTAGTGGCTTAGGTATACTCTACTGCTGACCCGCAGACCATCCCACTGCTTCGTTGTCGTCGTCTGATTGCTGACATATCAGCTACGTAGCAATATATTCAACGCCTTGCAAATGAACAAGATGCCTAGGGCAAACATTGTAGGGGTTTCTGAAAAAAATATGCGAACATCACGTCTGACTCATTAAAAAAACTTTTAAGTGTGAATACACTTTATAAGCGACCCCAAACCATCCACCGCCGTCGGCGGCGTCCGCAGTCTTCTCTCTATCTTTAAAAGAAAGAGGACTTGGCGGGCCGCAGTGCGACGCTCTACCGAATAAGCCACGGACGCGACGCTGATATCGGTGTCAGTAACACGCCTTATACCCCCTCCCCCTTCGCTCGCTCCTCCGCTCTCCTCGCTCGCTGCAGCTGCGCGCGCACCCCTCTCTCTCGCGCGCCCGCCTTCTCTCTCAGTCTCCCGTCGAGAGCGGGTCGTGAGGAGGAGTAAATTTAAAATCCGTTGGCATTCGCCAGTGAGTTAACGTAAACTCCTCCATGGGATCAAATTGCGATTCCCAGGAACCATTACACTATAAAGGCACCATAGTGTGATTAATAAATATAATAGTGCGAATTAATAAATACCCCTCATAGCATAACCCCGTGTATTCGCACTTAACCATGTTCACCCTCGGGGAAATGCTTGGGAGTTTTTTTGAGGGATTCTCCGATTACACAAGACTGTTGATAACGCACCTAAGGGAAAATGGAGCGGGCTACCACATGAGGGACAACACACACACACACACACACACAACTTTGGATGAATGCGCAGACTCGCGCATTCATAATAAGAAATGCTGGCGCACGCTTGCAGTTGGACATCGCGAAGCAGCACCAACGTACCATTTATAGAGCACAAGGTGACGTGTCCGTCTACGAGAGTGAATACATAGGGCAACCAGAAAGTACCTGTTAACATTCTAGCTCAGCGGCCTACCGGTCAGGCAGAACAGCAAGGTAACCGAGAACGCACAATCCACTTATCACGCTGTTGGTGAAATTAATTGTGCAGTGAGGCTGTAGCTGCGTCGCAATGATGTCACGTACCATGTGTGACTGCTGGTGTCGTGGCAAAAAGGTGTAGCTTTCTGGAGTGGTGATGCATGGCACGTGAAGCAGGACGTGAAGCTCTGTTGTAAGCAGTATACGTTATCGACCGCAGGCACCGACGGGTCAGACGCTCAAGTGCACATGATGACATACCTGAAAACGACAAGTAATTAAACATCTTGCTAACGACACATAATGACAATGTCGCACGATAATGCCACACTCTTTAGTCAAGTTGTTATCGCACCATTCCCATTGTGAGGGCCACCTTGCGCAATCCGCACTCTTAGAGTAAAAATCTAAAAGATAATCGTAAACATTCCGATGCGATTATGCACACAACGCAAACAGTTCAGATTGTTCTGGAACATGCGGGGCTGCTAGTGATAACGCTAGAGTATGCGACGGCCCTTGTATAAATGCCGACGCGCATCACCACTTGCGAGATTATTGACGACCTGTGTGCCGATAAGAGAGGACAGCGTGTATTGCTTGCTGTAACCCGGTTTGCGCAAGTTAGTAGTAATCACATGTGCAGTGGGGTGATGACAAAACTTGACAAATTAGTGTGGCAATATGTACGAACACTTTTCCATTCTTGCATGTTTTGGATGTCGAGCAGGGTATGGACAGCAGGCAGCGGGACACCAAATGCCAGTTCGTGATAAGTGGAGACACATGCAGTCAGCAACAAGACAACAGGAACTCAGAGTCCTAGATGGGGGACATGGTGGGTCGCTAGATGATATGTCATGTGTACCAGGTGACAAAAGCTACGGTACGAAAGGTAGGCGACTTGTGACAATACCCTGCCAGCGCAAAATTGCAGTGCGTGCACAGATCAATTCGGTACACTTACGCACTGTTGATTCAGTGCACAGCTTGAATGACAGGTTTCTTGAGGCGTAGGACGCCCAGTAGCTTCGATGCAGCTTTGCAGACACTGTTAGACGCTGAATTCCATCGCTCTGGGACCCGTTTGTTCGCGTGCACAAAAGCACATTGTGCAGACTGAAACGATAGAGAAGCTTTTTGGTAACTTAAGTATTCGATAGCCTACACAAATTCGTAGTATTGTCCAGAAGAACTCGATGCGCTTACGTGCAATTAAAGTTCTTCGCGAGGAACCAGGTGCAGAAACATTGTACCAGAGGTCAAGGCGCGTGCCCTGGACATCAAGCTATAAGGGTGCAACCTGACTAAGGACGAAAGACAACGGAGAGCACCCGCTCACCTTGATTAGCACTTTCGTGGGTATGTGCTCGTCAGAGATTGACATCACGTCCAGTGACAAAAAGAGCGAAGTACGAAATCAGCCGCGATACACAAGAAAAAAAAATGGCAGCATATCCACGGAGTGAATGATGGAGAGTGGGGCGAAGCATTCATCCGTCCATGCGTCCATCTGTGTGACCGTCCATGCGTCTGTTCGTGCGCCCGTCCCTGCATTCGTTCATGCATCCGCCCCTGCGTCCGTTCATGCGCCCATCCATGCATCTGTCTGTGTGTCCGTTCGTCCATCTATTCAACACTTCAAGTCCCACCATCTCGCATCTTTTTATCATATATTCCCCATATAGAAGCACCGCCATTCAGTGAACATTCCAAGGACTAAACGAGAGGTGGCAGACGCACACTTTCTTACGGCTTGCGTTTCGGGTCTACTTCCCACCTTCAACCACCTTGAGTTCATGGTATATACTAGTTCACTGTATTCATGACACTGCGGCCCAATGCTCGCTAAACCTTTCTAAAACCAAGGAGGTTACGCCCAGCGAGTGTGACGTAGCAAACTTTTTCAGTCAGATAGTGCTCAATGTACATGCCAATGGCTGCTAATGTGAAATGAGAGACAGGAGGATTCAGCTTTTAATTTCTAACGGCTTGCGCTTCGTATCTGCTTCCCCCCTTTAACCACCTCGAATTCATTCATGGTATATACTAGTTCATTGTATTCATGGCCCTGCGGCTCAACGCTCGCTAAACCTTTCTAAAACTAAGGAGGTTACACCCAGCGAGTATAATGTAGCAACCCTTTCTTGTCCGATAGTGCTCAATGTACATACCAATGGCTGCTAATGGGGATCGCAGCGTGCGCGTTGACTAAAAGCCGAATGCTCTTGTCTCTCATTCCCCGTTAGCAGCCATTGGCATGTACATTGAGCACTATTTTTTATTGTTAAACAACGCACAGAAGAAATCTCTCACCGGCACCACCTTGGAGGTCAAATGTTATACCTATTTCGGGTATGTGCCACTGGTGGTTACGTACTACGAGGGACGCACAAGCCACGCCATAAGGAGCTTCGCTCCTAATAGGTGTGTGTTTGTGCGGGGGGGGGGGGGGGCACATACTCAGGCCGCAGTGCACTGACCGAGCTGCGGACCGAAGGCAACGCCCATTCTTTAGTGCCGGCCTGCAAGTGTGAAACTCTAATTGCGGATGTCACTTACTTTCAGGACATTTTGCACCTTGGCACGCTTCGGCACAAAATTGATAGTCCTGAAGGAATGACATGCAGAAAGGGTCGATATCCTTGTCGCAAGCTGGAAAGAATCTCTGTTAGCAGTTGCCTTCTAAGTACTCCCTATGCCTCAACATTCTTTCCGCTTTCGCTAGGGACATGGCCCGATGTGGCCACGGCACGTCGCACCAAATTGAATGCAAGAATTTCACCAATGTGACCCATCAGTTTACCAGCTAACCAGATTTACACTTAACAAAAGGTAATGACCATGCCACAGAATAGGCGTGTGTTACGCCAACCTCCATGAGAAGCCGACGCTAGAAGCTTCCTCGGTCAATGACGGGACACTTGCACGAGCTGCCCCTTGTTTAGGTTTGCCCTATGGGATCGACAACACGCATAATAGAAGTTAATGGCACGCAGGAAGAACATAATTTAAGCGAACGCAGCAACAACTGGCCTGGCGGCGTCATACGCACGACATAGACTCTTACTCGAGAAAGGCTAGAAGAAGCTGCCAGCGAAGTGGCTAATACGGCACGTGCGCTCAGTCGACACATGCGTCCTTTGGCAAAGTGAAAGGACGTGGGGCTAGCGCTAGTTTTTTTACACGCTGTACAACCCTACTCGCGCATGCATCCCTGCACCTATAGACATCTTTCAATCTTACACCATTATCACGCTTGGTTGTTGGTTTGGAAGATCGACAAATATGATGCTTGCATTACGTACACTTCAATTAGAGCTGACATATGTCAGTATCTGCTTTTGACAAAAGACGCATTTCTTCCTACTCATCTCTGCATAAAGTTGCAGATCCAACAAATTTTAGTGTGTTTACGATCCCAACAATGCATTGAACAATCGGACGGTGGTCACAGGCGTGTGCGTATATGGGGTAAAAAGATTCACATCAAAATGTAGGTGGTAGTTGATTGATTGATTTTGGGGTTTAACGTACAAAAACCACCATATGATTATGGAAGACACCGTAGTGGAGGCCTCCGGAAATGTCGAGCTCCCGGGGTTCTTTAACGTGCAGCGAAATCTGAGCACAAGGGCCTACAACATTTCCTCCTTCATCGGAAATGCAGCCGCTGCAGCCGGAATTTGAACCCGCGAACTGCGGGTCAGCAGCCCAGTATCTTAGCCACTAGACCACCGCGGCGGGGCTAGCTCATAGTTGGGGAGATTCCTTCGAACGTTTAGACAGTATACGAGAAATGTGCAGCAAACGGGGCCGATCATGGAAGGCTTATTCCGACTCGCTTCTTTTCCTGTTCTCTTAAGATTTGTACGCACCAGAACGAAAAATCTCAAAAAGGTATCCGCGGCAAGCGGGACGCTTTTGCGATTACCTGTTATGCTAATTTGAGTCTCTCACAAGGTGCCGTAAGACCCTTTCAACTTGAAAGAAACGATCGACAGGCAGGCACGCTTTCCTAGTCAAAGGTATCCGTGCTAATGCGCCCATATGTTACGTTCGCTCGGTTCTGTGACGTCATTGCGGGGGAGAACCCGCAGCATCGGTGGCTTTTGGGAACTGCTATAAATAGCAGAAGGCACCAGTAGTGTGTCATTAGCGGATTTTTGTGAGTGGAGCTTCAGAGATTAGTTCAGTTATATCTATAGTAGCAGCATCACATGAAGACAGCTGTTGCCTATCGGGAAACAAGCGCGAAGACAGAGCAAGGGAAAATGCGCATCAAGCTTTGGCTGCATCAATGCTGGTATACAGTATTCACCGCGAACAACCCTCCACTCCTGAATCATTTCCGCAGTGTATGCCTGCAAGGAAATGTATCCGGGTGTTCTGTGCCGCCAAGTCTAGGTTCCACATCCCCTGTTAGTGGCGCTGCGTGGTACGAAGTTCTGCTTTTTTTTTTTTGCACCTGCCATCCAATGTCACGTTTGTGTGCGTGGTATTTATGGGCAACGTTCACCAAAGTTGAAGTGTTAAACGAACAATAATGCAAGGCCGGAATTTTTTTTTTCACCGCATAATGTAATCCACGGTCATGTTTGGGAGTAGCCATGTTTGGGAGGCTTCAGCGAAGCGCCGTGATGTTTGGTTCACCTGTTTTCTCCTAGCGCCTGAGGCCACCTGACAGTAGTTCACTGGCAAAGGAAACTCCGCTGAGTTCAGATTCTAACAGATGTGTATAAAAATCAAGACAAGCTATTTAAAACACGGGAAAATTGCAATGACGATGCAAATGCATTCTGTCTCCGCCGCACTGCATTGGCGAGGGCGTCTGCGATAAGCACGACACAGCGAAGTACTCAACGTTGGACTTTCAATATATACACATGCGCGGATACTTTGATTGCTAAAATGGGACGTACGCATTTTTGTTTTCTCGCTAAGGTGGACTTCTCGCTGCGGCTTTTCGTACACTTGTATCGAAGCACCCTGGTCTCATAAAACAAAGTACAGGCCAATGTCTCTCGTAATCGGTGAACATTGTAGTTGAGTCAATCACTTCAAAATTTCAGTGTCGTTCAGACTCGATTGCAATCGTAAGTACCCCGTCTGTGTAACGTTGCTTTTACGCGTGCAATAACTTGTAAAAATGCCGTTAACCCCACTCTTTCAATAAGGTTCGTATAGCGAATCGCACTATGAACAAAGTGATTGGTAAACTCACCCTCCACCCTTACAGCTAAAATATGGGTTACACACTTCGTTGTATTACATTTATGTGCACAACGGCGTATTTGGCACGACTTTTCAGCGAGAGTTCCTGAGCAAGCTCACTGAACAAGCAATTCTGAGCTTCAAATAGTTCTTGGCATGCTGTTGTTCAAACTTATTTGTGATATGACATAAATACAATGTTTTCGAACGGCACTGAAGCACTTCACACGCTTGACACAAGGTAAGCTGTGCCAGCACTTTTCGGTATATTTTGATAAGCCTATAGCCTTTCCTACTACACACGTATAACTGAAATGGAGAAAAAATAGAAAAAAAAAACATCGCAAAGCATACGGCGTCGAACAACTTACCTTGATAAAACGGCCGAGACATTGTTTTAATACCTTGAAGACGTGTTAACAAAGTTTTTAAGCGCTAAGTCAACCATTACCACAACGCTTCACACCTCGCGCTTCACGAGACGCCACTTTCTTTAAAATAAAAGGTAAATGCGTTTTTAGAAGAAAAAAAAATAACTTCTGTTACTACTTTTGTTTACTACTGACTTGCCGAATGTAAATTATGCCTTTAAATATACACGTTAAGTATATTTCGTTAAGTTTTATTATACCACCTTCGGAGTGTCACATGCATCGCGGCTCTCCAAACGAGAGTTCACGAGATCTTTAAAGACAGTTGTATGCATAGTAAGCCAGCTCTCAGCAAATAGAGCAACGGATGCTCATTTTCGTCAGAGTACACGCTATGTAAAAGAAGAGTAAATATATATAATAATAGTAACCTATGTACCGTCACGGTCAATATGAGTATAGAGCAACACGCTGGCTGTAGTAAAAGTGACACCAAACGTGAGCGATGCGACCGATGAACGCTATATTGATTCTGAGAGTCACCGCTAACTATAGAGAGTTCAATTAACTACTTTTTTTCTACGTAGATGTCGAATTGCAGAGTGGGCGTCATTTTGAACTCAGACAGCTTGTCGCAGCTTATTTTGAGCGTGACTGCATATAACGACGAAGAATAGCAAAATCCAAGCAAGTGACGTCCGGATCGAAGGAAGTAGCAGGACCGCCTTCGTCTGCTCTTCATATCCCGTGAGACTGCGTTCATCATACGAAGCATCACCACTGATTTAATAAGCCCTAATAACGTGCCACCATTTCAGTCTCACCGACATGGCATGAGAGAGGGAGTAATTAAAGCCGCTAGACGCCCAGACAGAGGCGAACATCTGCTTCGTGAGCTCCCGTGTGATCTTATTTCAGCTCATTAGAATATTAGCGTCTAGGGCGTCGCGGTTCTGCCAGTCGTCGACTGACAGCATCGTATAAACAACACCCCGGTATAAACCACCCGTCATACCGGACGTTTAGGGGAACGGTGTACATTACGGGAGTAATTGGACCATAAGTTGGATATTGTTATTGTTTTACGAAGTTTTTAACGCAGCATGGCTCAGCGCCACAAGACAGAGAATAGAGATATAAAGAAGTAAAGTAAGGAGTGAAATAAGAGTCGTGGACCTCGGAAGCCCTCGCACATCTCCATAAGGTACAGAGACAACAAAACCTGGGCAGCCATTGCGGTGGCACGTCACATTCACTGCTTGACACTCTGCGATGGTTACAAGAGGGCTGGGAAGAGGAAAGCTGCCTCCGTTCATTATGCTATTCTTGAAGGAGCTGAAGGAACGGAGGGAAGGGCAGGGTGTTTAAGGATTCCGCCCAAGTTTACCTTTCATTACGCATTGATATAGTCACTGAGGATACTCAATTTCAGGAACTGTTATAGTGATGTTGACGCTGATTCGTTAATTATAATACCATCATGCTGAATGCCTCTGAATCACCAACATGTCTGCGGTATCATATTTATTCTCAGCTTTCTACATGAGGGAGTAGAAGCTGCAATTATTACTACCTCGGTAATTATTTTTTTAGTTACCCTTAAGGCATACGTATAAGAGCTGCATCTTACCGGTACACTCCTACGAAGCAGAAACGTGAAGGCTTACAAAGAAATTGAGGACGACGCAGCAAGTGATGGAAAAGAAATAATATAGGTGCAACTTTAAGAGATAAGCGGAAAGTCCAATGGCTCGGGAAACAAACAGGAAACACTTGTTAAGGACGTCATTGTTGCTATCGAAAAGAAGAAATGAATATGGGCGGGGCACGTAGCACGTAGGCAAGATAACCGCTGGTAATTGAGGGTAACTAACTGGATTCTAAAAAAAAGGCAAACGTGAGAAGAGAACACAAGAAGTTAGGTGGGCAGATTAGATCAAAAAGTCTGCGGGAAACAGCAGCCAGCGCCGTATTCGGGATTGATGGGTCACGAAACATGGTATAGGCCTTTGCCCTGCAGTGGGTGTGGTCCGGCAGATGATAGTAATAATGTAGCATGTATTCATTTCTCCTCACATACAGACCTTATATAGTGTTACGCGAAAACCTAGCCGTACGCATCAAATGTAAGTAATTCTATTAGTATGTACAGCAAACTACACAAGGTCGATTTCTATTTTTAATTGCACAAGCTCCGATTCGCACACGTAATCATCGTCCACTGTATATACCAGCATTGAACTCATTGTGCTCTACGTCATGCTCGCCTTCAGAAAATAAAATGAGAGTGTTGGTGCACATTGGCGAAAGGTTCTAATGCGAATAACATTGGTGTCACTCCGTCTGTAATGCTGGTCAGGATTGCCGAGCGCTCTAAGACGCCAGATTTAAACTGCGGTCCCCGTAAGAGGGCGTGGGTTGGAACCCCACTTTGACAGCACAGAAGTGAAATATGGTGCTGTTACGAGAGTATGCTTCGCAGATACCTCACATATTACGCTCTGGCCAAAAGAAAGCAAGTTGTCGTAACCTTGTTTGTCTACAGTAGGAAGGCTGTTTTTATGTGCTCAATGACAATGTAAAGTATCCGTTTTTTTTGCTGGATAAGTACATAGTACTAGGTTACTCTCTTTCTGCAATGAACGTTTTTAGTAATGTTATTTCGGGATGTGTTTCTTCGAACAGTAAAACAAGACCTCTAATTATTATAGCGCAAACTTCCCGATCAGATCTGCATTTTTATCACTTCGACAATCTCAGTCTGGATGGCCGAGAGTCAAGTTTTACGGTTGGTCACCGACAAAGAGGTATTCACCGACCGAGTTAATGGATTCTTTGTGTGTAGTGCCCATTGAGTTGAAGTGAATGATGCGCTTTATCATGCGTTCTACAACGTACTCGTTATTCGAACATATCCGGTTACAATACAAGCTGAGTTGAGCATATTCTCGTTTGTCGTGCGATACTTTACCGGCCGGAGTAATAAAGACAATACAGTTATAGAGGATGCATGTTCCATGCTTTGCTGACTTGGCAGTGCGTCTGTGTATACGGGAAAGCATATCCAGTGATTTATTAGAAGTGTTGTGGGAAGCCTGCAAAAATAAAATAAAACAAATAACTTATTAAGTAAACTGAAGGTAGCCATACACCGGCGAGCTGCGTTCTCTACCCTCAAACAAACAAAAAAAGTATTCATTAACTTCCGCTCTCACACATCCCAGAAACCTGCTTTTCATGTTGCCTACACTGTACATCAACACAATTTTCTCGGCGTCTTTCAGAAAGGAAGCATAATTTCCTCAGAGACTCCTTCAAGAGTCTCGGCCTACTTTTCCACCGCACAATCCCGCGCTCGCATTATGCGTGCAGAACTTCATACGCACACCACAGCGGGAACACTGTGACACGACCCGACCGTAACTTACGCTAATCATGCAATCCTCGCGAGAACGAAATATAAGGGGGCGCGCCCTTCGGTGCCTGCCTTCGTGCGACGTGTCAGCTAGGGTACCGGACAATGCTCAAACAGGGCCCGGTGGTGTCGTCATTCACACGCCGCCTGGTCCACAGCAAGTTCGTGTGCCGCAACAGCAAAACCAGCAGCAGCTGCTGCCCGGACAAAAACGCCCCCTCCATCCTCACTCTCCCTTTTCCCACGCCTTCCCCAGACCAGCTTTCCCGGAGCCCGCAGCTTTTTCGCTGCGCTCGTGTTTTCCACATTGATCAGGGCCCGGGGCGCACGCGCCCGAGGGCGTTGCTGAATTCGAGGCCCACCAAGTCTGGGCGGGCGCGGATAGCTCGGGCGCTTCATCTTGTCGGTAGCCCTGCGTCCGAAACGAACACGCGCGGTGCAAGACGGATTGCCCGGGTGTCTTTGCCTCCGATTCTCTATCTTCTTCTAAAACGGCAGCGTACTGCATAAACAGGACATGGGAATTGAGGCCATGTCCTTCCGGATGTTATTTGCTGGGGCCAAAGTTGTGGCGCTCCCTTTCCCGTTCTGAAAGGCGAGAAATATGTGTGACTCTCGGCGCGTTTCTGTAAACATTGAAACCGAATAGGAACTGTCCAGTTAAGGTGCCAAGCAAGGGAAAATAGTGGCCACGCAGACATTTAATTGATAATAGTTGTTGCGGTTTAGCGTCTCAAAGCAGCATGTGATTATGAGAAACGCCGTAGTGAATTACTTCGGAAATTTGCACCATCTGCCACCCGGGGTTCTTTAACCTGTACCTAAATCGAAGTACACGGGCCTCAGGCACTTCCACCTACACAGAAAATGCAGCCACCGCAGGCGGAATTCGATCCCGCGGCCTGCGGATCAGTAGCCGAGTGCCTTAGCCACTAGAACTGCGCGGCGGTTGCGCAGGCGTTTCGCGGTGATCAATACAGTTACGCATCGCAATCTGAGGCTTTTGAGTTTAAGAAGGAAGTTAACCTTGCTGCCTTTGACCAACCAAACATACTATGCAGCCATAAGTGCGAGCGAGGAAAACAGCGGCCAGTATGTGGATTGGGCGCACATTTAATAAACGCGCCACATTTTGGTATCAGATGTCATAATAGCGGCACAGAAGTGCGAAGAACTATGCATCGCTGTCTTTCTGTGGGCTATGAAGTTACTTGACGGACACCACATTAATTTGTTTATTTATTAATTCATTTATTCAGACACCTACAGCGCCCAACTGGGCATTATTGTAGGGGGAAACAAACAGGAAAAGATACAAATAGTATATACAACATGAAAAGCAACAAACATTATGTAAGAAGAAAGATAACATCAGTACTCTAAACATATATAACATTATGAATGACTAAACATAACGTTACTAAGAGGTTGATACAGGTTGTACAACACGAAAAAGCAACAAAACATAATACTACGGCAAACTTTAAAACATAAATTAACTTTATAGATACACAACCTCATAAGAAAGACAGAGTAGAAAACACCACTTGACAGAAGCTGCAAATGGTGAGCTAAAGCTCAAAATATCCTACAATACCAGGCTTGTTGTTGGACCATGGAAGATTCGATATGTTCTTCAAGTTCCAAATGAAAAAAAAAACGATGAATAATTTATTGTACTGTCTCTCACTTTTATATTATCGAACAAACTGTTCAGCATTGCACTTCTCACTTACAGAGACGTAACGGATGCCGCCAAGTATTGAATATATATATGTTTGGAGTTGAAATAGCCAAAATTACGGTATAATTATTAGGCTTGCCGTAGTGGAAGGCTCCGCAAATTTAGACCACCCGATGTTTTTTAACGATCACTGACATCACACGGTCCATGGTCATTAAGAATTTCGTCTCCATCGAAATCCTACCACCGTGGCCGGGATTAAGCCAGTGACCTTTGTATTAGCAGCAGAGCCCGGTGAGCGTTGTACCCCAATGGCCGGCAGCAGCTAGGCATTAGATTAACATATTCGTGTAGCTCTTGCCATTGCTACAGCTTCAATGAACAAAAAGACATAAACATCGTTCCACCAGGAGTATGCAGTGAGTTGAAAGTATACCATCCTAGTCCACACCCCGACCCCACTACAGACAAGAGTAAAAAAGGAAGCGAAATGCTCAAATAAAACGTTTTTTTTTTTGTTGCGAAACAATGCTTATGTCGATGGGCTGTAAACTGCACAGAGACACGAAACAATGGCCGAGACTGTCCCAAAAAAAAAAAAGTTTAGATGCTTACCGGACATTCGATGGGCGTAGTGAAAATCAGACATGGCATGACACGTAGTACGTCAATCCTGACCTTGTTATGTAAAAGCTACGTCTGATTGCATGAAACAAACTACGCCGACCTTTACTGCAAGCTTTAAAAGACGCGGTATGATTTCTTTTTTTTAGAAAATAGGTAGCAGCCTGGAACTCGAATACTTTGTAATTTTAATGTAGTCTCGTACTTGGGAACATTGTCTGTGCACATTTTATTTGTGCAGTGACACTGATGAGGGCAAATGCTTTGGGACAGATTTATTTATTTATTTATTTTGTTACATTTATTGCAGGTATTACTGCAGGCCGTTACTAACTCCGGAGCTTTGCTTTTCATTGGTCGTCTCAGTCTGCCCCCGTCCCCCCGTCACAGAGGATTCGCAAAAAGGATTCGTTTGAAGATACTCATGTGGACCGTACGCAGCAAGTATTCAGCGCTTCCAGAAAACGGACAGTCTTCGGGGATTACGGAATGCGCAGGACATTTAAAATAGCGAGCAGATGTAGAGAGCTACTCAACTGTACGAGATTAAAGAAAAACTGAAACAGCTTTGGAATTCAGTCAAACTTCGTCTTTAGGAAGGACCGATACTATTGCGAGCAATGACATTTTGTGTGTATGTGTGTGTGTGTGCGTGTGTGCGGTTGAAACAGCAGGAGATTTAGAACACGTGAAACAAAATCTCGTCTTGCTCCGCCCCCGCGAGTGCGCTGAAAGTGCGGGCGTGAAACCTTTTGTAATCTTCGTTTCCTCTGTACCAGAGCTACATACTCTTTTCTCTGGCGCAAGGTTCAGCCACTCACTAGATATGTATGTTTAGCGTTTGGTTTAGCTGAGCGACGCTTACATTGAGCCACGTGCAGATTTAGCGTCTCGATCGAGACAGTTTAGGTACGGTAGTGCCGAGGACTGCAATCGATGATAGCGTTCTGACGAAACGCGGTCAGCTTGGCGGCAAAACGATGGTGAAACCAAGTAGACGTACCTTCACCCTCCACTCAATTAACTTCGTAAGTAGAGCGAGAAATGCGTTCCGTGTTCCGAGCGCTACGTGAGCCAGCGTCATTTTTGTTATCTTCAACTATGGCCACCTCGACTAACCCATAACCACGGTGTAAGTTTGTGTATTACTCCGTGGACGCGGCACACCAAGAATGACGTCATAGTGTTCAGCTCGGCGTCTCAAAAAGCCCGTATAGGCAACAGCCTCTGTTTTTTTTTCCATAAAAACGTTCTATTTGCGTTCATTTTTGAGAACTGTCACATCCCTTTTCAAATTCAGCAGAGATGAAACTGTTTTTACACGCTCCCTAGTCATTCTATTGGAAAAGTGCTTCACCTTCTCCTTTTTTTTCAACGCGTGAATAAATACCAACAGTACATATGATGATCCACGCTTATTCTGTCGGATTTTGCTTGCACTCGAGGGCATTGCAATATGCAAATTATCATCCGCTAACAGTGCAAGAGTCTTGTCTTGTCGCCTAGAAGATCTTGGCTCATACCCACATGGGGGATTGGCCACACTGTACCTTATAATAGATATTTTTTACAACGCTTGCTAAAAAAAAGAAAGAGAAATTAGAGTCATTTAAAACAACAATAGCTCTTGATCTTTTTTTCTCTTTACAGCTCTTACTATAAAAGAACTCGTACCACAACCCTTGGCGCATATTAGCCCCAGTCGACCCGCCAAGCAACGAATCATTCAACCATGCAAAGCGTAGTGGACGTGTGAACTGGGGACACACGTGCTGGGGATGCGCATCGCTGGCCCAGAACGTGTTCTTGTTCAGATGACAAGACCGAATTAGACGTTGCTTTTAGCAGTATCGAGGTACAAGATCAATTATGGGCTGTTCATAAGATCCGCTAAGCGAAAAAAAAACCTATAGGGCTGCCTGTTCCGATGTGAGTGGTGCGATCTACACCTTGACTAACAGTCGAGTCTCTTTCGGGACTTTTTTCGGTAAAGGAGCTTTACCACCAACGCTTGGAAGACCCGCAGTCACCAATTTGCGACCAGACAGTCTCACCGAGAAGTGTCAAACGCACATGAGGAACGCTTTCATGTTTGTCTTTTTGTATCGCTTATTTCATAACGCTGAGCATTTTTATTGAATGCTTAGCAAAATACATATTTAAATATAAATATATCAGTTAAATATGGCTCCGATGTATTATAACTGTTTTGCAAAAAAAAAGCAAATGCGATATCCTAATAAAGGTTGATGACATTTTCGCTTTGGCAGCACTGAAGCTTCCCACATCAACTTCGCCATTCAGTGATCAATGGAGTGATGATAGTTTCGTAAACATTTTGGGCTGAATACAACTTGGCAATTGAGTGGTTGAAAGAGCAAAAACAGATGATTCTTGCTGCAAACGATTCGTTGATTTGTGATATTGTGGTAGGTTCTGACTACGTAAAACGTTTTTGGTGTCTCATGATACACTATACAAACGTGTTCAAGTTAGAATACAGCGCTATTTGATTTTTTTTTATTCAAAATTTTCGAACACTCGCCCGCTTCTACAATTGAACTCAACAAATCTCTTTTGAGATAAAAGGCTGCACAACACTCTTTACGCTGCGAGGATGGCGATCATCAATGGAGTTGCTTTCGCGGGAATAAGGAGCGCACTGCTTTTTGAAAGGTGTTTTGCCGTGAAACAGTTCCCTTCGATGCCCTTCTCGAGGCACGGACTCGGATTTTTTTCTTCTGTGTGTTCGTTTCTGTATTACTTCGAACCAATTTCTCCGGAGCCCATGCGCCGTTTATCAAGTTGAGAAAGCGAGTGCCGGAATTTGCATCGTTCAAACCTTGCATCATACATCTCCAGCACACTCAATCTCATTCTCTTTCGATCTCTACCTTGATTTACTTAGTTGGAAGCGCACGGATGGGGCGTGGTTGATGAGGGAAACAGCGTACATGCAGGCGCTTCATTTTAGCTGAGAAACGTGTAGCAGAAGATAGATAGATAGATAGATAGATAGATAGATAGATAGATAGATAGATAGATAGATAGACAGATAGATAGATAGATAAAGAGAGAGAGAGAGAGAGAGAGAGAGAGAGAGAGAGAGAGATAGATAGATAGATAGATAGATAGATAGATAGATAGATAGATAGATAGATAGATAGATAGACAGACAGACAGACAGACAGACGGATGGACGGACAGACAGACAGACAGACAGACAGACAGACAGACAGACAGACAGACAGACAGACAGACAGACAGACAGATAGATAGATAGATAGATAGATAGATAGATAGATAGATAGATAGATAGATAGATAGATAGATAGATAGATAGATAGATAGACAGACAGACAGACAGGCAGATAGATAGATAGATAGATAGATAGATAGATAGATAGATAGATAGATAGATAGATAGATAGATAGATAGATAGATAGATAGATAGATAGATAGATAGATAGATAGATAGATAGATAGATAGATAGATAGATAGATAGATAGATAGATAGATATATGTAAAGGCTTTTAAGATGCATGCATAAGAACTATTAGAGACGACTATTCGGATAGCTGGCGCCAATCAATGACTTGTGACGTATATGCTTAGAACATAAAAAAGGAAGGGTGAATCGCAAGAAATCAAAAGACAGTACGGTCATGTGTTTCTGTCAGTCAGTGCATTATATTGTGTCACTGTCTTCACTCCAGCTGTCAGAAGGTGCAGAGCAAGCACCTCTTATTGGCTCGGACGCAAGAAAAACTAAATGAAGTTCACTAAAACTTCTTTTAGTGTTATATAGATCAGTTGGTATAGTCCCAAAGCAAGCTTTGAAACTTGTGAAATAATGGACAGATGAAGGAAGCAACGGTTTTTGTTTTCGATCCGCCTTCGACAAGGGGCCCCATTGTTCCGATTTCCTTCCATCGTACGGGTAGTGTCCATGCCATTCTTGCGTCTGATCTTCATTAGCACAGAATGTCGTTCGCGGTGCCTTGACAGTGCCAAGCACGCCGGTTTCGGTGGCTTACGAAGCTGTCCTAGACAATGATGGAGGACCAGTGATAGGATGGGCGGTACGCGGGTAGAAACTCACACTTCTGTATACGTTTGCGAAAAGTATTCACGAATGTGACAGGGCGTGTTCCCGAGTAATTCGTAGCCACAAACAGTCGTCCAGTGTCTCGCGTCTGTTGCCGTTCTTGACAGCTGAAAGTGAGAGCGTGCTTCGGAATCTTCGGGGTACATTGAAGGAGCGTAAGCGATCAATTGTGAGAGAACGTAAGCTTCGAACAGCATCTCGCTAGCACGTGGATGGCCGCCCGGCGTATACCTAGGTTTCGAACGTTGCCCTGCGCTGTTCGAAAAGCATGTCCTTCACTCGTTGGCAGCGGAAGTGTAACAAGTTATTTTTATCAAAGAAAAACGATGTGCCAATGACGTGTTATATTGGTCTTCCTGGAGTATTATGTTAAAGTTGTCTTTTATGTCTGCTTTTGGCAGGACATTGTAAATTTACTAGGGTTCGCCGCCGTCTATCCCAACGAATGCCACCAGACACTGCGGGGGAACTTTGCCCCTGCGCGGCGCCTGCCCCGTGAGCGAAAATAATGGCGTCAGTCTCTCTGTCACCCTCGAATGGATTTTCCGCGCCCATTTCTTATAGGCTGTTAGCTGACACGTGTAACCTGTGCACTGCCCTCGGATCATGCATGACCCGTATCACAGTGACTCGCTCGTTGGATTCCGTGCCGACCGGTAGTGCCCTCACGATCTCCGACGACAGTGCAGCTCTGGCCGACTGGCTTAGCCCTACGCCAACTCCTGTCACCGACAAGAACTCTCGCCAGTGGTACCCCGTCCTCGGACTCCTGCAACCGTGTCCACCTTTCCTCTCTTCTCCTTACTTCCGTCGTTCGCTGTCCCTGCGCCTCGCTCTCTCCTTCCTCTCCCTTTATCTCTCCACCTTTTTAATCCAATCCTTTTAATATCTTCTCTACCCCCACCCCTCGTAAGCTACAGCTGAGGTGTCCTTCCCCTGAGAGACAGTTACGGGGCTCACTTTTTTCTTCTTTTATTTAAAATACCTTCCCCTCGTATCACAGCAATTTGGGACGAGCGGTTATATTGGTGGTGATTCCCGAATTCTTCAGTAGGATACTCATTCGGCTTGGTTGGCTCATAATTACTAGTGGAAAAAAGTACTAAGGCGGCTTGGCGACCTTCATGTCATTTCTTCGCCTTGTTTTCTGAGGGCTGTTTCTTTTCTTTCTGATAAACCTTGCCTACTTACCCCGACGCTTGTAGCCTACCTTCACCTTCAAGCCATATAAATATTCCAGCGCGCCCTTTGATTTTACGTACTCTGGAACATCTATGTCACGCAAGCTAATGAAATTACCTACCTGTGTGGTAAGATCATTATAGCCTACTTGAGTAAGACACGTGCCCTGCTGGTGGATTTGCGCTTATGATCATGCTGTATTTATTGACCATACTCAGAACAACGCAATGAGTAAGGTCAAGGTAGAACGTGCACTACCACCATGATCGAACGGCGTTTGTTTAAAGGAGATCTGTAGAGGACGACCCCTAGAAGGCGCTGGAGGCCACTACAGAACTAGCTCGCCTTAGATAGCGGGCTGTGGCAATGAAATATAATCCTGTAAAGGCCAGGACAACGAAGAAAGAAAAAGAAGCTGGGTGAGGGTGGCGGGAAAAGGGTGAAAAAAGATGTTACCTAACGCTGCCATTTGAAAGAATGCGTTTGTCATATATCACATATAGATAACTCCATCATAAGTATTGACGTTGGGGTCCACGAAACATATTTAGACTTAATTCAGGACTTACTCGAACCTGCGAAGCTCAATTCACTTTTCACGTGTGCCGCATGGTGTGCCTCGTGAGAATTAAAAAAAAAATGGTTTAGACCACTACCATTTCTGCAGCTTTCCCGAACAAAGCGTTATTAATCGCGATAGGCGAGTGACCAGTGTGAGTACCGTTCCTCAATGTCACGAACATTTTATTGCTCTTGAAACTTGTCAGCAATTTTTTACAGAGACAGGTGGAAGTGCGCTTGAAGTGATTTATATTAAAGTGATTATTAAGATCCATAGGCAGAAGATGTTTAGCATGTTTCCTGTTGGTAGGGATATACCCTTCCACGACAAAAATGAAGCACACATATCAGACGAGTTTTACTGGCGATGGCCATAGGCGACCTTGGAATTTTTCGGGAGCGAAGCTCCTTAGGCTCGCACTCACCGTCGAAGCTCCTTGCGCTGGGCAGGCGCGCCGAGCAAAACGACAGCAGTGGGCTCCCGGCTTGCGCTGCGCCGCGCGCACCTCAAAGTCGCTTCCGCCACCGAGTGCAACAGACGCTCTCCCCACCCTATTGCCTTCATGAAAGCCAGCAGCGAGGTCAGGCGCATATTCGAGTAGCTTCGCTCATCGGTTGTATTCGTACACGGAACTGCTGGTCTTACTTCTGGGAGCGGATAAAGTGAATGTCCTACAAAACTTCGCCTGCCCCCCTTCCCCCCCCCTTTTTTTTTCATGAGTTCGACATCGTTTTAGGCCGATTAATGGGCGGCAGTGGCGAGCTGTACAGTTTATCTGTATGCCATGTCCCATTTAGTATAAGGCACGAATAAAAGCTCTCGAGTGCTTCATTAAGTCAACAATCAATCAGGAACACATATTATCCACCATTCTAGCAGGGTACAATACTTTAGAAGGTGCAATTAATTTTCCCAAATATAATATGGTTTTAATTTATTTTTTAGTCGCTGCCTGAGCTGTCCTTCTGACAACGTAACTCTACGCGTAAAATAACCGCCTTTGAAACCGGAAGTAAACGTTTATATTCATGACGGAGTTTTTAATCACGTCAGGCACGTGGGAGATTGATTGCGCGTTAACAGTCTAACTACTCTGCAAAGGCGAGATATAATAGAGGCCGCTGTAACTGAAAAGGAAGTACTTCAGCCTAGAAAAAGCGACTTTCTTTCTTACGACATTCACTGGCGTTCATGCCCAGTCAAAAGTAATTAGTGCAACGCATTTTATCTTTATAAAGCACCGCAAAAGGACACGGCAGGAATGTAGCTGATCTGCGCATCATTTTTGTCCACTTAACGAAAACCCCCGGCCTGCAGTGTACGGTGACGCCGAGCGTCACTGAAGAGACCGGCGCCTCCGCAAATAAAGCAAGTTTATTTCACCTCATTGGTCGCGAAGGGCGCTATTGCATCAATGTCGGTCGATATTAGTCGCAATTTAACCTGACGGAAAGGGTATTGTCATTAGATTAACCCCTCTAGAGGCAGTATATTTTTGTCAAAAGAATACCACGGTCTCATTTTTTTTCTGCTCCCGACATTGAATGTCGAATCTAACCAAAAGAAGGAAAAAATAAATATAATCATGCTCATGTAGCCACATGCCAAGCCTCAGACACATGCCACAAACTACATCAGATCTATAGTTTAGGACGAATGCGTTAGATTTCTCCCCAAACGTGAAAACTGCTCTTGGCATCAACACGAGGTCTGCAAGACATTATCATCACGGTGTGACATGATCATATCACGGCAACATGGCGTCACAGTCACCAGAATCGTGACGTCTCTATGACGTAACAAAATGACGTCGTCACACAATATCGTCGTTTGGTCAAAGGTGTGCTGATCTCGGAAGCTGTTCAAAAGCATGCAAAAGCACGTGAGGAGCGCAGAGCTTGCAATGCCTGCAATCACGGAGGCCGTGCGAAGCTATGCGTTGGGCACATAGAGACTAGGAGTGGATTGAGAATGCGTGCATTTACATGCAAGACCAAGAAGATGGCTTATTTTATTTGAGTGGAGTGCAGCGAATGCAGCTCGCAATTGTATGAGGTTTTACAAAGGAACTGTTCTTCGTCGAGGCTTTCATGTCCGGGATGCCTGGTTACAATGGTGGGCATCATAAAAAGGTATGCATCACAGAAACGGGATGACCACACACCACTGGTGCACTAAAAAGAAAAGTAACAGCATGCTTAACGAACGGGTATGTGCCACAGAAATCTGTACCGCCTATTATAAGTCTATCATCGCGATAGAGGAGTGTGTGCCACCAAAATTAGGATAAATCGCAGAACACACAACTTCCACTCAAACGCCAGGAGGCGACACCAGCAAACAACGTGCTTGTTATCACAACCGATGCCCTGTCCACTCATACTTGGTCATTATAGAAGTTCGTGGCTATACCACCACCGTAAAGCTTAACAAATAGCGTTTAATGAAGAACATTCATACAAGATATGTAAAAGACTCACAAAACAGGGAAATGCGATAGCCTGATGAAGGGAAGGTGACCAGCTTCGCTGTTTTGTCAGTGTCTACGAAGCGGAGCTGGTTAGCGGTTTTTTGTTTCCTCATGAGTTGCTCATGAAAATCAAAACGGTAACTAGTTTTAATGTGTGCGATATCAGAGCTATCGGATGAGGCTGCAGCATGGCTTTGCAAGAATAATAAAAAAATTCACGCATCCCAACGAAGTGAATGCTAGTGAGTGGGTGAAGCTAGTTTTTATGGTCCCTGATGTATACGTTGAAGTCACCAACTAATAAGCACGGGCAGATGAGCGGACAGACGGACGGACCCACAGACGGACGGATGGCACAGGTGGTTTTTCACAGCTGTTTAGCAGGCGTGCTGATGCAAGTGTGGACGCCGGTACATCACTGGACGCGTCACAAGGCTAGCCCTATATAAGGAGCTTTGCCCATAAAAAAAAAAAAAAAAACGATGGTAGCTACACCGCCGTTAAAATCTGAGGAAACGCGTCCCGCAGGAATTCCTTTTGTAAAGTTCCCACTGCATTGTTTTCAAAAGCGCCAATGACGCCAATGTTTGAGTTAAGCATGTAGGGTTTTGCCCAGCACAAGTGGAGTCTTGTTAGGACTGAGATTCGCAAACTTGGTGTCCGAGATGTGCGCAACTTTTCGGTGCTTCTGTGAGGTTGCTTCCACGATCAGATGCGGTCACGCAACGCCGATGCAGAGGCATCGCAGGCAGCGGCATAAATCTTCGTAAAAGTAACTAGAGGAGAGACTGGCGCTACGATCGTTCAGCCTGCACTGGAACGATGGGTAGTGCACAAATTTGCTTGAAGTCTTCGTGCGTACGGCTTCAAACACACTTGTGGCTGTGCTTATTGCTCCGTTTTGGTTTTGTTTGGAATAAAAGAACGAACCATTGGGAATTTCGTGGCTCGATTTGAATAGGTAAGCTTAAAAGGTGAAGGTGAGGTGCCAGAACTAAACATTCGCTGAGCATCGTTTCGTTACAAAGCGGCTCCAAACCACGCGAAGCCAAACGGAGACGAAAGAACGATGTTTAGACAGATGTGTGTACTACGCATCAGTCACATGCGCCCTGGAGCACCGTGCGTTGCATCTCCCATAGACCCTAGCGCCAGAGTTTCCTTTAGTGTATTCACAGGAAACTTTATGAGCAGAAAGGCATTCGCTTACTCGGCGAGGTGATAGCGCCCACTCTTCGCACTGCACTGAAGTCAGCCCTGTGCTTGCGAAATGTTCTAGCAATCTTAAGGTGTGTAATTCGATTTCTTCTTGGCTGTTTCACTCTGTGGTTGCATAGGTGGTCTTTGCTCGCGTCCTTCATTTTGGCGTCCCACAACCTTTGTGAGACTTAAAAGTAAGCACGCCCGTTTTACTTAAGTACACTGCTCTAAATGAACCAAAGGCTTAAAAGTAGGTGGAAGTGAGATTTCCGAGAGCATTGAAGTGCGGTGTATAGGCGAGTGCGGGCGCGCAAGAAGCTATTAATCTTCTCGGCTGGAATTTCTTCCAGGTTTCGTCGCTTGTCAGTTACGGGGCGAACAACGTGAGTGCTGACATCCAGGCGAAGATCAATCCCGACAGGCTGCTGTTGGGGAGAATGAGTTCCTAAGATCGAAACACTATATAAGACGCTAAGTTTATGAGGGATTCGTTGGAAAGCCGCGATAGTTAATTAAATAAATCCTTCATCGTAAGATCGCAATCCATTCGTTTTATGGCCCTACTGTGGCTCTCAGCAGCTGGTGAGGGACGTGTCGAATAGCACAGTCGCATTGGCAAAAAAGGCATTGTTCTTTCTTTCTTTCTTTCTTTCTTTCTTTCTTTCTTTCTTTCTTTCTTTCTTTCTTTCTTTCTTTCTTTCTTTCTTTCTTTCTTTCTTTCTTTCTTTCTTTCTTTCTTTCTTTCTTCTTTCCTTCGTTGAGTTCGATACGCTGCAAAGTTTCAGAATGATAAGAGATGGCCGTAATATCGGTAATATCGACGGAACCGCATGTACACCCATTAATCGATCTAGCGACGCCGTCAGCGCCCCAACTATCTCAGCTTACCTACTCTTTCATGCCTTCGCTGACATCTATAATTCATCTTGCTCACTTTCATTTTGCAATTCATTCTTCCGTTACTCCTAACCGCAGTGTTGGAGGGAAGTCAGGGGGCTGCCTCTTGAGAACCTCCACATTGTGGCCATGTAATCGAAAGTTGTAACGCCCCTCCCTCCTTTCTTACCCTCCTTCAACGTCCAGACCTTTCATCTCTCTCTCTCTCCCTTTTTCTCTGCAGTACAAGAGAGACCCATGTGTTTCCGAATGACACTCGTAGAATGAGAGTAATGCGGTTGATTAGCTCCTCGAAGAGGATCCGTAGTTGAAAGAGCCAAAGCCGGTACTGGCGACTCTTGCTTGCCTTCATATTCTGCATGACCACACGGCCATTCGAGAATGTGCAGAAGTTCTGAACTTGATGCGATAACACATTTCTAATAACTAATTATTTAACAGACACCTTAGTCGTCAACTTGAGCATGCCAGGACACCGAAGCGTGAAATACGAAAGTCTTTTTCCTAACAATCACGATTTTATCTCTGATTACCACAGACAGAACCCGTGCTTTAGGTCAAGAAACGATTAAAAACAAGAGGTAAGCCTCATCCGCAATACATGGAGGCGATCCTAATGATGTGACCTAGCTAAGTCACTATAACAAACTTAGCTCCCGGGTATAGTGACTTAGCGATCAGGTGGTCGTTCGCGCCGTAACAGAAATTTCAGCTTGTGGTCGCAAAGCAGTGCATGTTGTCATCAACACTGGAAAATTTTAGACTCACTTTGCGTTGACTCACCTTTGAGATATGAGTACGGTTCATGTACGATGCGCGCACACAGCAGAGTTTTCAAAAGGCTAGGTTTATCGGTGGTGACTGAAGGCAGCTTATGGATAAAACACTTTCGACGCGAAATTTCAAATTATATCCTCAAAGCACGTCTTTACGTCTTTACGATATTCTTTAGGTGATGATGGTATGCGGTATCATATTACAAGTCATTCTATATATGACACGTGAAAGCAGTGATTATTACGCAACGTAGGGCATTGCATGGACCACATGTCATTTAGCGTCAGGAAGATCTCATGTCAGTGGCCGACGCGTATATTGCAAACACTTTGATGGCAATCAACGAATTTGTGGAAGTTGCAATTAGGAGTCACGAGAACAGTACGCTTGCAGAATGGTTATCATACGCACACCACAGCCTCTGCATTGTTTCACAGGTTATGAGGCACGACTGGTGACCCGAAAGGCGCGTTTTCGAATCCGGCCGCGGTGGTCAGGTGAAAGGCTGTATGCCTGTCTACTGTACCCCATCGGCGCAGAATGTCCAATGGGCACTTTATCGGGATCTATCCCTAACCTCATTACAGCTCAACCTTAAACAGCGACAAAAGGAGGGAAAACGAACGACACCTCTGCGCGCCTATAGTGTAGCGGTAGTTGTTAGACATGAATTCCAGCCGACTGGCCCAACATGCTGTGTAGTTGCGATGTATCGGAGCCCTGCACTACTTCGTGTTCTAATAACACGAGTCGCTTTCAGACGTCAACTCCCTTAAACCAAGCAACCATCCTGTGTAAACTTTCCATTAAGCGTTTCCTGTGGTTGAAAACTTTCCATGACCTATTTGAACAAAACAAATAGGTGGCCGCATCCGCTTTCATATAGTATCCGTAATGAACCGAATAGTTATCTTCTAGAATTCATCGACTACCATCTGCAGAGATTTTGGGGTCGTCGATCTGTCATCAGACAAAAGAACAGCGGCCTGCCCATTCAACTTTCTCTCTTTTTTCTCCTTTCAACTTCATATCCAAGCACGATAAAGGCGTTTCTTCTCCAGTGGTGAAGAGGCTGAACATGTATGTATGGCATAGAAGGACACAGACCACCTTTGTTGACGTTTCGCTCTCGAATTTTTTTTCTAAAGGGGATCGTCATTATTAAAACTGATTTTATCTTCTCGTATGGTGATCCTATATTTATCGAAGGAACGTGCTTAAGCCTCCGAATGTCGCTATAGTAACACCCCTGAAGCACATTCAGAAGTACTTTGCAGCAAACCACTTCTTTGTCTATGAAGGGACCCTTGCCGGAAGTAAGATGCGCCTGTGAAACGCCGAACCACACTAAGTTATTTACCTGGTTCCCCATATGAACGAAAAAAAAGTACTGCTTGTTAATTGAAAAAAACTATGACTATTTGAAGTTCACATTACTTTTTGTATAACTTCTTCCACATTGCTTACGTTGTAAATATTACACAAATTTTCTGAAAGGAAGTCTCTCTTCAGTCAAGTGCTCTGGGACTTCTTAGTTTATGCTTATGTGACAATGTATGGTGTACATAAAAAGTAATTAAACTGAAGCTGACACTGAAAGCAGCGAGCACTATGATCCCCGAGGAGACAAAGCAAATGAAAATATCACAATTCAATATAATACTAACATCATGGGTTTTACATGAAAGCTTTCACGGTTTTATTATGGATAGTTTAGCAGGTTAAGCAGAATAAGCTGGCGGGGCGGTAAAGCGAGCCCGAAATGCGCACGCGTAGTACGCCGAACGACCCGAAAGATCTACATTACGCAACAATATTTTTCCAATTCAGCATCACCATGCTGGCATGGTTAACGTATAGTGTACCGAAAACATGGTCCTACATAGTTTTGAACGCCTGCTTCAAATCGAATTCAGGACAATCGCACTTCATTCGCGGCAAAGGACACTGCGAAATGGCTTCTCTTGCGACGAGCAGGCCTCACCGACCAAGTATGACAAACAATTCTTTAGCGCAATTTTAGAATACCTCCCCATTTAGAATGTTCCCACGCCTAATTTGAAGATCGGTGTAAACAAATCTGCAATCACAATATTATTTATTTTGGTGCGTAGTTCAAAGTTATTTACTTTTACTGCTAATAAAAAAATTGTAATATTGCTGTGTGCGGTGATACTGGCGAGGCTTGCCATTTTATTAATGCATTCTCTCTTCACTAAGTGACGCCACTACTACAGCTTCAACTTGTAAACGCTATTCCGCTAAACTATCTCGTTGCCAGTGACAAAAGTCTGTGACATGGTAGTGCGATCAACCCTTGCTATCACACCAGCACTTGACTCTAACTGTCTTATCGGGGATGCCGTAGTAGAGGCCTCCGGGAATTTTGACTATCTAGTGTTTTTTAGCGTGCACTGACTTCGCACAGTTCGCCTTCAGCGCAATGTGACTGCGGCGGCCGTAATTGAACTCGTGGCCTTGGGATCTGTGGCTGAGCACTATAACCGGGACACCAACGTGGTAGAAGGAGCCAAGTATGACGGCTCTATAGCAACCTGATACGAGCTTCTGAGAGCAAATTTTCATCGTGTGGCAAACGGCACTTCCACGTCGCTGGACGGTAGTAGAGCGGGGGACGTCCTTGCCTCACGCTTACACATTTTCGAAGTCACGCATATTTGCTACAGCACCTAAGACGATTATGGCCGCAACGTTTCTCCTTTCAGCTGGGTGCTCTCGTGGCCGTCTCCATAATGATATATACCGAAATTTGCATACATGACGATGCATCTGATATACACGACATAGCTTGAATAATGTGGCATGCATGCCTGAAACGTATAAGCGATCAAACTCTCCTCCCAACAACGCGTGGTGCACACCCGCACACCATGTCAACGAACGGTGAGTATAGACATTCAGAATTTTGAGAGAGTGCGGAGATTAAACGAAAAACACATACAGCTTGTTGTAAATTGTGCTTTCAATCTCGGAGACAAACGCTATAAGGCGCTACAGTGGCCCTCCCGCATCCGTCACACTGTACAAATTGTAAATAAATCTATTACATTAATACGTAATGTCATTTTGTTTCAGGTCGTGGTGCATTTATGGCCGTTATTGTTGCAGCATTGACTGTGCCTTTTTATAACAATTAAATACACACTACGTATGTACTATGATTTGTTGCTCGTGCTGCCAGGAATACTCCCGTGAAGCTGCTTTCTTTTGTGTTCATAAAAGTGACGGCGCTGGTGTAACAGAGGCTACAGTCCGACGTTACGTCGGACTTCAAGCCACTTTTCCGACGTCAGCGTAGTTGAGGTGAGCTCTCGATAGGCACACAACTAGTGAATTTACACAAATCTGTTTATCCACTTAGCAAGACTTGGCTCAAAGCTGAAAAAAATGTCATAGGCAGTAACCCGTTCTCTGCTACGGAATGAGGCAATGGTCCCATAGTGGGTTAGATCTGTAAGCATATATATATTGCCACAGGCATGGAACGAGGTTTAGCCATGCCAATGCGAGTATGTGCCATGGTGTGAAAGAAGAAGAGGACGGTTGGTGTGTGCTCGTGCTCTAACGTTCGGTTCGGCTCGACGTCCAGTGCTGCTCCTGTGAACAGGTGTTGTGGTCGTTCTGTGATCACGTGACATTTTCTGGTGGAGGTGCTGGGTAGTGTTGTATGCACTGCAATCAGCAGCAAGGTCCCGACACTAGCCGCGACTTGGAAGAACCAGCTGACCTATGGCGTAGCAGGCGACAGCTAGGCCTACCTCCTGAATTCAGACCATTTCCTCAACTCGGCAGTACTATGGCTGGTGCGGGAACGCAAACCCAAGAAACATCAACGCTGCCTCTTCCATGGTTCTTCAACGTTCCGCGTACTCCAAAGCCGTTCCACGGTGACCCTTATGAGGACGTCGACGACTGGCTCGACGACTACAACCGTTGCGGCAGCGTCAACGAGTGGAACGAGCAGCGAAAGCTTCGGTACGTCTACTTTTATCTCGAGGACTCTGCGCGCACTTGGTTCGAAACCATGAAGCCACTATGACAACCTGGCCAGAGTTTTGCAACCAGTTGCGAAATACTTTCCGAAGCTCTGACCGAAAGGAGCAAGCGGAACGGCTCCTCAATTCCCGAAACCAGCGTCCGAACGAGAGTGTTGCTATGTTCGTTGAGGACATGACGCGGCTGTTCAGGCGAGCCGACTCTTCAATGACGGAAGAAAAGAAGGTGCGCCTCCTAATGCGGGGAGTGAAGGAGCAGCTGTTCGCGGGACTAGTGCGGAACCCTCCCGGCACTGTAGAGGATTTCCTTCGCGAAGCCACGACAATGGAGAGAATGCTAAGGCAGCGTTCGTACCAGTATGAACGTCCTGGCAGTCTTTCGTCAGTGTCGTCGGCCCTACAAACACCTGACGTCACGACTGCAAAAGACCTGACGGAGCTCGTGCGCAGTATTGTGCGCGAGGAGCTGCAAAAGCTGCACGTGGTGTCTTCTCCGCCCCATGTTGCTGCTTTAACGGATGTCGTTCGCGAAGAGGTCCGGCAGCTGGTGCACCCCATGACGACTCTGCGTGCAGCCGAAGTCCAACCCATGACGGCCCCGCGTCCAGCCGAAGCTCCGCTATTAACGTACGCGGAAGCACTGCGTACTCCTGCACCGGCTGTTGGCTATCCGTCCCGTCCGTCCACCCTGCAGACGGCACCGTCGTTCTACTCGGGACCACCGCAGTACGGCAACCCACCCCTTACACGGAAATCCAGTGTATGGCGTGCTCCCGACAACCGGCCTCTATGTTATCACTGTGGTGAACCAGGTCACATCTACCGTGAGTGCGCCTACAGGCACATGGGTCTTCCCGGCTTTCGTCCGGATGCTCGTCGACCCAGAGATGGTGAGCGGCCCCGTGCTATCGCCGAATACTTGGCAAGCCAACGACCCTCAACCCTTCCGCGTCGCCAATCCCGCTCACCATCTCCACGGCGTTCCACGTCACCTGGTCAACAATCAACCTTTGCGGACGTCCTTGCAGGAAGATCACCTAGATCCACAAGCCCGCGCCGGGGAAACTAAGAACAGCGACCTCTGGGGGTGAGGCCGCTGTTGATCGACCGTTACAAGACCCTCCCCCGATTTCCCTGCCGACATCCGACGACATTCTTTCACCGACGTGTGCCATCGACGACAAACAGGTCTCTGCTCGTATCTCTGTTCTTGTCGACAACCACCCGCTGACCGCTCTGGTAGATACGGGTGCCGATTATTCTGTTATAAGCGCTGACCTCGCTGCACAGCTAAGAAAGGTAACGACACCTTGGGGACATGGAACCAACCTCCGGACTGCGGGAGGTCACTTATTGACACCGCTAGGAATGTGCACTGCCCGCCTCCGAATTCGTGAGTCGACGTACATTGTTTCCTTCGTTGTGTTGCGCGAATGCTCCCAAAACCTGATTCTCGGAATGGATTTTCTCCGCGAGCATGGAGCCATTATTAACCTTCGCGACCTGCTCATAACGTTAGCTAACGACCATACAGCCCCACGAAAAGATGCAGTTGCGCCGACCACAACACTTCGAATTGCTGACGACACCATCGCACTGCCGCCGCGAGCCAGTATGTTGGTAACGGTGGAGAGCGACTGTGACAACAAGAGTAGTGGCATCGCGGAAACTAACCTCTCGGTGCTCTTGGCTCGGCAGATTTGTGTCGCGCGTGCTATCGTCAAACTGAAGCATCGGAGGACTCAGCTTCTGATCACGAATTTCGGCGGCCAGTACCAACACTTGGCAAAGCGAACAGCAATCGCGAACTTTGAAGCCATCGATGACGCAGAATGTTCCACTATTGCTCCGATTGCCACTGCTGCCGAAGGTAACACTGATATAGCCAGTACGGTTGACGTGAATTGCCAGCTATCCTGTGCGCAGCAACAGCAGATACGCATGATTTTACGTACGTATAGTGATTGCTTTGCGTCCACCTCCAAAATCAAGCAGACCCCAACCGTGAAGCACCACATTATAACTGACCCTACCGAACGGCCTGTACGACAGCACGCCTACCGCGTGTCGCAAAAAGAACAAGAGGCAATACGTTTTCAAGTGAAACAGATGCTCGACGACGACGTCATCCAACCCTCGAACAGTCCATGGGCGTCGCCCGTCGTACTTGTTAAAAAGAAAGACGGCACTCTTCGATTTTGCGTCGATTACCGGAAGCTCAACAAAGTGACGAAGAGAGACGTCTACCCTCTCCCACGCATAGATGACTCACTGGATCGACTTCGACATGCCCGATATTTTTCCTCAATGGATTTACGCAGCGGCTACTGGCAGATCGAGGTCGATGAACGTGACAGGGAAAAAACAGCATTCATAACTCCCGATGGCCTCTACGAATTCAAAGTGTTACCATTTGGATTGTGCTCTGCACCGGCAACGTTCCAAAAGATGATGGACACCGTCCTGTCCGGTCTGAAGTGGGAATCCTGCCTCGTGTATTTAGACGACGTCGTTGTTTTTTCCAAAACATTTGAGCAACATTTACAACGACTTCAGTCCGTCTTCGTCGCTATTCGGTCCGCAGGCCTATCTCTAAAATCGGAGAAGTGTCATTTCGGCTACGAAGAACTAAAGTTCCTCGGCCACCTTATCAGTCACGATGGCATTAGACCAGACCCCGAAAAGACCATGGCTGTTGCTGCATTTCCTCCACCTTCGAACAAACGGGATTTGCGCCGGTTTTTGGGTCTCTGCGCCTACTACAGGCGCTTTGTCCAGAGCTTTGCCAACATCGCTGAACCCCTTACCCGTTTAACGAAGGAGGATACTCCTTTTGTGTGGGGCCCAGAGCAGAGAGCCGCTTTTTCCCAGCTTCAGCAGTGCCTTCAGAGTGAACCCTTACTAGGGCACTTTGATGAAGATGCCACCACCGAAGTTCACACTGACGCAAGCAACATCGGTCTTGGTGCAGTACTCGTCCAGTGGCAAGACGGCGCTGAACGTCCCATCGCTTATGCTAGCCGCATTTTGTCATCTGCGGAAACTAACTACTCGACCACGGAGAAGGAATGTCTTGCTGTTATTTGGGCGATAACAATGTTCCGACCGTATCTGTATGGCCGTCCATTCAGAGTAGTTACGGACCATCATGCCCTCTGTTGGCTGGCCAATCTCAAGGACCCCTCAGGGCGCCTCGCGAGGTGGAGCTTACGCCTTCAAGAATTTGAGGTTACAGTCGTCTACAAGTCGGGCCGCAGGCACACTGATGCTGATTGCCTTTCGCGCGCACCCCTCGCGACGACATCGAAGGACGATGATACCGATAGCCATTTTCTTTGTGCAGTCAGTGAATCTGACTTGGCCCAACAACATTGGAATGATTCAGAGATCCAACAACTTATCAAATACCTTCAAGGTCGCAGCTCGAGTCCACCATCGGCATTTGCACGTTCAGGGTCATTTTGTCTCCGCAACGACATCGTCTACAAAAAGAACTTCGAACCTTATGCGACTGAGTACCTCCTCGTCGTTCCACCAGGGCTACGTGCTGACATTTTATCTGCCTGCCACGACGAGCCTTCCTCCGGCCACCTAGGATTCGCACGTACCCTTGCCCGGATTCGGACTCGCTACTACTGGCCAAAGCTCACCCAGGATGTCAAGCATTACGTTAAAACATGCAATCATTGCCAGCGCCGTAAAGCCCCACCTGTGCGCCCTGCTGGTTTATTACAGCCTGTTGCACCCCCGTCACAACCGTTTGAACGAATCGGCATGGACTTGCTTGGGCCCTTCCCGAAGTCACATGATGGCAACCGCTGGATCGTAGTCGCTACTGACTATTTAACGAGGTACTGCGAAACGAAAGCCCTACAACGAGGCACCGCCAATGAGGTTGCGTATTTTTTTATCAACAACATCGTCCTCCGCCATGGAGCGCCAACAGTTCTTATCACTGACCGTGGAACAGCCTTTACAGCCCAATTGATGCAAGACGTCACGAGACTTAGTGGAACAGCTCATCGCAAAACAACCGCATACCATCCACAAACCAACGGTCTGACGGAGAGATTAAACAAGACGCTCGCTGACATGCTATCTATGTACGTCGACCGTAATCACAAGAACTGGGAGGCAATTTTGCCATATGTAACGTTCGCTTACAACACTGCGGTTCAAGAGACTACGGGTTTCACTCCATTCCGGTTGCTTCACGGCCGAGAAGCAATTACGATGCTTGATGCCATGCTGTTGCCTGACACGACCGATATTACTACTGATGCGAACGACTTTATCCGGCTCGCCGACGCGGCCCGCCAGCTTGCACTCAAGCGGATCCGAAAACAACAACGAATCGACTCGCAGAGGTACAACTCCCGTCATCGCCATGTCATTTACCAACCCGGTGATCTAGTCTGGCTGTGGATCCCCGTTCGCAAAAAGGGCCACTCGGAAAAGTTACTTCACCGCTACTTCGGTCCTTATAGAGTACTACGGCGCCTCACAGATGTCAACTACGAAATTCTGCTTGAAGACACAGCTCAGCGATCTCGATGTTCCCAGCAGGCCGACATTGTTCATGTGTCACGGATGAAGCGACACTACCCCCGAGCCACCTGACACTGCTTCATCACGCGTCTTTGTGCGTGTACGAGACTACCTTAACTTTTAATCGGCATTGGTCATCGGGGTAGTACTTTTTTTTTTTTCGAAGGGGGGGTAATGCCACAGGCATGGAACGAGGTTTAGCCATGCCAATGCGAGTATGTGCCATGGTGTGAAAGAAGAAGAGGACGGTTGGTGTGTGCTCGTGCTCTAACGTTCGGTTCGGCTCGACGTCCAGTGCTGCTCCTGTGAACAGGTGTTGTGGTCGTTCTGTGATCACGTGACAATATATATATATTTGTTCCAGTGGCAACGATCTTTTCAAAAAGATAACTCCAACATAGTGTAGGCTGGAACTGCTTTCTCGTCAGCGTTGATCCAGAGTTTTTAGAACTTCATGCATCGATACCTTTTCTTGAATTTGCTGCTTGTGTCAAAAAGTGTTCTCTCAGAGTCGTGTAGTTTATTATTGTTATTTTAAGAGAATGCGTAGCAGATCCTTCATACATTCATGCCACGTCGACCAATTCACATGAAATACCTTGTGACTGGCACGTACATGAAAGTTTTCAGGTATACGTGATTACTTGTTTCATTATTATTTCTTCTCCCTTCATTCTTCCCTTACCTATACCCTTTAATTCCACTACCCGTTCCCGTGCCGACCTGTTTAGGTGTCATCTTATGGATAGACAGTTACAGGCGGCACTTTTATCTTCCTTTCCTTTACGTAGTCTCATGGTAGTAGTAGTAGTAGTAGTAGTAGTAGTACAGAGTGGTGGAGGTGCTGGGTACTTCAACCTGGAACTCCGCAACAGGAAACTACCTGCCATCCCAGAAATGGCTGAAGAAACTACCATCACCTCCACCACTCTGAAACGGGGTTTATTGGCATAAGTAGCACTTGCACACTAGGTCTATTGATGCGGAAAGCGGGCGGCAGCAACAGACTCAGGAATCACAGCAATCGGGGCAAACGCTCGCGCTTGGCTCCTCTTGCTAAAGGCGTGACCCACTGCGGCACATATTCTTCTTCCTCTCTATATACAATAGTAGTAGTAGTAGTAGTAGTAGTAGTAGTAGTAGTAGTAGTAGTAGTAGTAGTAGTAGTAGTCGTAGTAGTAGTAGTAGTAGTAGTAGTAGTAGTAGTAGTAGTAGTAGTAGTAGTAGTAGTAGTAGTAGTAGTATACGTGAATTGTTGTAGGTTTAGCGCATCAGCATTGCAACATTATCTTTCTCTTTCTTTCTAACACACGCTGTTGCTTTTTTTGTTTGTCTGTCTCTTACTATGTCACGCTTCAGTAGTGGAGAAACTACTGATTGGGAAGTTACATGCAAATGTGAAGCCTGCGGGTGAAGTTATACATCCAAAGTTGAAAATGAAAAAAAAAATTAAAAGAATATGGTAGCAATGCTGCACAAAAAAAAATCAAAATAAACGCGTTTTAGCACGGGCATTTCACGATCAATGCTCTAAAGCTATATATAGCGTTGCGTGCTGCGCGGCTTCGCGTTAAAAGGAAATTGCGGCTTTTGGTTGGTAAATAGTCCGACAGTAGTCCACGTAAAGAGGTCATACACGTGCGGGCTTTGAGTGAGTGCCGTGCACAATTGCATCGTTGCCGAAAACACCGCACTCTCGGGCACGTCGTATCTATTATGAGCCTTGTTTTTGAATTAACGAGATAGCGAGAAACCGGACAAGTGATTTTTTTTATGCGCTTCGTTTTCATTCACTTTATCTAGCCACGTGTAGCCGGTGTTTGAAGCACCGCGTACACAAATGGGAGGGCTTCGAGTAGGTACTCCGCCATTAGGTTGCCCTAATGACGGAAAGGCCGCAAAATTTTTTTCTTTCTTCGTGTTCTGTACTGCCGCAGGCCTGGTGCCAAACTTGTGGTTCAACGAAAACAGGTACAGTGAAAGTAGGCAGACAACTAAGTGTCAGACAAATTACAGCTAGAACACACACACACACACACACACACACACACACACACGCACACACACACACACACACACACGCACACACACACACACACACACACGCACACACACACACACACACACGCACACACACACACACACACACACACGCACACACACACACGCACACACACGCACACACACGCACACACACGCACACACACACAAATATGCGATTGTCCTGTTGCAGCTATTGTCATGTTGTTTTGTTCCTTTTGTGCCTTGCCTCCGTGCAGTGCTTCACGCGTGAACATGAAGATACGTTCACGCACACGCATGCAAACATACAAATACAAACACAAACACACACATACGGTCCACTTTAGTAAAAGCAAAGAGTCTCTTCACTCTTCATTTTTGCCTGATTTGCGACTCTCGAATCTGTATATAGTTCTCTTTAGAGAAACAAGTTGAACTTTTTTTTTTGGTGGTGGGAAAGAAGGGGAGGTGAAGAAGAAAATTTTATTTGACGACTCTCAATAAATACAGTGAACGTGACTCTTCAAGCAGAATAATACACGTGAGCACATTATGCGCGACAAAAGAAAAAAAATGGCCGAAGGACTCATTTTTTTCTTCTTGGAGTGAACTTTGTTGTTTTGAATACACTTGTCGCAAAATTGCAAGTTGCTAGGGCGGCAAAAGATAAATCTGTTTGTTTTGTCGGAGAGTTAAGCTATGGAGTGCATTTAGTGTAACGTATTCTGAAAAATCTGCTGCGTCAGCACCGTGAAATGTTGGAGAATTGCTTGACGCTTTGGCTTTGCATCAATAAACTGTATAATGAGGGAGCAACGGAGTAGTACTATAGAATGCAGGTTGATCGTTGATTGTTTACTTACTGATTTACAGATACTGCAGCCATGTATGACCATATATATTTATATATATATATATATATATATATATATATATATATATATATATATATATATATATATATATATATATATATATATATATATATATATATATATATATATATATATGCGCTTTACTTGGTTTCTATGCCATCACTCTTCGCTTCTTTATCATAATGTGCTGGCAATGATGGATAAACTTCCCTGTTCTGTGAGAGTGTACAGAACGGGTGCCCCTGTGCCAGCATAAACTTTAGCTGACCGAGTGAGGCTGTCAGCAAATTTCGACTCCCCTTTTCAGTGCCTCGCAAAACCGACAGCTTTCAAGAACGAAATAACCAAACAAGCGCCGTCTTTGGCAGAGATGCCTTAGTCAATCCATAGGGGCACGATGATTCTGCCGTGCAACTCGAAAGATGGGTGATAGGTGCTCGCAGAACAGCAACAGGGCCAACTTTTACGTCCTTTCCTCGTGTCCCCTTCAATAAAAAGGCGGGTTGGGATTCAGATATTCTTTTGCTCACGAAAGCTGTGCCGCACTTTCGAGTGTTTTTCTTTACGTAGATATTTCTAGTTTTAGGGAAGCGCGTAATAGTAAGGCTGTGCACGCGTCTCGATTATGTATGCAGAAGAGAAACCGTGAAAAGCGCGACGGCATAACCCTTCTATAAACTTATTAAGGGGACAGAAACTGCCATAAAATGTTTGCAAGTCGATCGCAAAGCCGATGATAAGCGTTCAACGCTGTTTACTAACAGTGCTGCAGAGTAGTGCAAAATAATAATGAAAATAAATGCAATTATCTGCAAACACGACATTGAAATATCGAATCTAACAGAGCTTCGCTCAAGTGCTGAGAAGCCAGAAGGGAGACCGCAGCTTGGTGCTTAGTTTTTGTCGTACTTCTTCCCGTTCTTTCTCTCTGTCTCTAGCATTTGTTTACTTTAATGTTTCCATTTTTTTCTATAGCTATCTATTTCTTCCTCTTTCTCGCTGTTCCTCGCCCAGTGGTGTCAGGCCTGAAGCATGTGCCGGGCTTTTCAGCTTGCCTTGAGTCTCTTTATTTTTGTTTTTTTTTACAATAGCAGGCCAGAGCAAACTATAGCTCAGGCCGACCTCTCTTATTCTGTAAATAGATTCTCTCTCTCTCTCTCTTTTTACACGCGAAGCAGCTTATGGCGGAGCCCAATCCAGTGTGCGGCGTGACCACCCTTAATGCGCAAGCGCAGCAGCCGGCCCAAGCACTGTCAGAACGTGCTAGTGCGTTCGGGCTTGTGTGAAGGCTGGGTAAGGCGCTGTCGCCTCTTCCTCTTAGACTCTCTCAACAATCACGTGATTGCATCGGGAAACAAGATTTCGTAGAAGCGCGACAAACCAACGCGTTGTATTGTATTCAAAACACGCTGGCACGCGACAGCACGTATGGGCGACTGATGAATCGTTCGGACCTGCGTGAGTGGCTGTGTAAGAGGCTGTGGCCTCTCCCCTTTACACTCTCTCAGCAATCACGTCATTGCATCAAGAACCGAGATTCTGCAGACGCGCGATGAACCCATGTGCTTCACCGTAGCGTGGCCTGCTCCAACAAGAGTTTGGGATGGGCAACAGCAAAAGAAAAAACAGAGAGATTTCAGGGTGGGCTCCACTTACAAGGAAGGGAAAAATGCGCGGGATGAACGGGACTTTAGTTCGACTAATGCACTGCTTCACACGCTACTCATGGTGCCCTTCATTGAGAGATGGTGTCATTTTAGGGGCGAAGCTTCTTAAAGCGGCACTCGTTCATCCCTCGTAGTAGCCGTAGTCGTAGTAGTGTGTAACCAGTCTTACGTTTTGACATCCAAGGTGGTGCCAGTGGGAAGTTTCTCCTGGGCATTGTTGAACAATAAAAAAATCGCAGCGTGCGCGTTAACTAAAAGCCGAATTCTCCTGTCTCTCATTCCCCATTAGCAGCCATTGGTAGGTACATTTAGCACTATCTGACATTGCTACGTTATACTAGCTGGGCGTAACCTCTTTGGTTTTAGAAATGTTTAGCGAGCGTTGCGCCGCAGTGCGATGAATACAGCGAACTAGTGTATACCATGAACTCGAGGTGGTTAAAGGTGGGAAGTAGTCACGAAGCGCAAGCCGTAAGAAAGTGTGCGTGTGCCACCTCTCGTTTAGTCCTTGGAACGTCCGCTGGATGGCGGTGCTTTTATATGGGGAATATATGATGAAAAGATGCGAGATGGTGGTACTTGGAGTCTTGAATAGATGGACGAACGGACACACAGACAGACGCATGGAGGGACGCATGGATGGCTACACGGACGGATGAACGCATGGACGGACGCAGGGGCGGATGCATGGACGAAAGCAGGGATGGACGCACAGATGGACGTGCGGACGCACGAGCAGACGCACGCACGGACGGGCGAATGGACGCACGAACGGTCACCCAGATGGATGCATGGACGGATGGAAGCAAGAACGAATGAACTTACGGATGCTTCGCCCTCCTCTCCATCATTCACACACCGTGGATATGCTGCCATTTTTTCTTTCTTCCTCTCGTTCTTTTTGAAAATTGTTTCTATCTGTTTTTGCAGCTATGTTTTGTCTCCGTTTATTTCGACTTTTTGTCTTTTTATTCATTCACTTTCTCGTTTTTTGTATCTTCCTTTTTACCAGTTTTTTTTCTCTCTCTCTTAAAGTATCACGTGCCTTTTCTTTCTGTATCTTTCTGTATCTGTTTTTCATCATTTTCATCTTGTTCGTGCTATATTTTCTCTTTCTAGCTCTTTCTATTTCTGTTCTTTGCCTTTTTTTTCTCGCTATTTCTCTCTTGGTCTTTATTTCTCTCCCTACTGTAGTGAACTTAAACCAACATGTTGGTCTGGTTCACATATGGTCATAGGTTATCGACAAAAGCGGCAGCGCATTCCGTCGAGTGACTTGCATAAAGAAAAAAATTAAATGCATGAACAGTTATGTCTCGCGTAGACACCCATGCCAGGAGGATGAACCACTTGCCTGAGCATGGGCAGATAACCTTTTCTGCCTGCTTTCTTTACAGCCACTGCACACCGTTTGAATTGATAGTCGTCGTCTTGCTAATATACCTGTGTTTCAACGCACCGAAACCACAATATGATTACGAGGAGGTCTTCAGAAACTTCGGGTGTTTTTTAACGCGCTGTGACATAGCACAGTGCAGCCGCGACTTGTCCTGCATCGATCACCAGCCGGGATCAAACTAACTATTTTTGGGCTAGCAACCGAGCCTCCAGCAACCAAACGCTATACCACCATGGTGCGCTATAGTATGTGTTTTGGCGTCGACTGCCCCGCCGCGGTGGTCTAGTGGCTAAGGTACTCGGCTGCTGACCCGCAGGGCGCGGAATCGAATCCCGGCTGCGGCGGCTGCATTTCCGATGGAGGCGGAAATGTTGTAGGCCCGTGTGCTCAGATTTGGGTGCACGTTAAAGAACCCCAGGTGGTCTAAATTTCCGGAGCTCTCCACTACGGCGTCTCTCATAATCATATAGTGGTTTTGGGACGTTAAACCCCACATATCAATCAATCAATTGGCGTCGACTTCTCACACATGTATGTCAAACCGGTTGAGTAAAATACTGGAGCAACGTGCGATATATCTTAAGTATTGAAACTTAACACTTCAGTAGGCTATACTGACAATCGCTGATTGATTGATTGATTGATTGATTGATATGTGGGGTTTAACGTCCCAAAACCACTATATGATTATGAGAGACGCCGTAGTGGAGGGCTCCGGAAATTTAGACCACCTGGGGTTCTTTAACGTGCACCCAAATCTGAGCACACGGGCCTACAACATTTCCGCCTCCATCGGAAATGCAGCCGCCGCAGCCGGGATTCGAACCCGCGCCCTGCGGGTCAGCAGCCGAGTACCTTAGCCACTAGACCACCGCGGCGGGGCTATACTGACAATCGCTTGCCTCCTTGTATCTCCGTATCTTGGTCTACCTCACTCTAACCGTTGTGAGGAAAATGTTCCTTTTGGTATCCCCCATATTGCTATTAAAAATTTGTTTTGCACCCGAGTGAACGTATAAGCGCTACTTCGTGGTATAAGTGCTACCACTCAAATACACTATGTAATCTTTATGAAAGGCAACGAACACTATTTTTTTTCTCACATAGACGCACAAAGACACAAGACGGGTGCTGTACCTTTGCGGGGAAAGGTTAACGCTCATAAGAACGAAAAATGTCGTTACCAGCTAGAGCCTCGCACCGTGTTTTGTTAAGTGTCTTGTATACTTCTACATTTACTCACGTTTACCAGCCTACCAACTTCATTTCCTAGTAGCTTTATGAATGATAATCACGTTTTCAGCAGAAAACTGTACAAAAGATTAAGTCGTACCAGAAGCGGCAGTAGCAGGATAGTCTTTAATACTGGGCACGGATTAAAAAAAAAGAAAATTATGTCTTGCACCATATCTGTTCACAATAGAAAATTGCCGTCAATTCTGAATCTAGACATATCATTATTAAGGGAGGCTCGCTCTATGAACTTAAAAAAGCCTTGTGAATTTCATCGACCTTCGTGCTGCTCTGTTCTAACTCGCTTGGTGCAAGGAGGTGGTGGTTTATTTCACCTCCAGTCTTTATTTCTAAATGTCTGCAGCACAAAGTATGATAATGATAATAATGCTGTCCTATTGAAGGAATAGTGACAGAAGTAATGCACCACCCAGCTCCCTGTACTCGACGTAATCCCTTACGTTATTCCAGGTATGCAGCCATCGCAGAAAACACTCAAGCCGACGGTGCATTACCAGCACTTCGAATGCGCTGTGCTGCTACGTTGTATCCAGGTGACATGCTAAATTCACCAGCGGCACGGCTATTGTAAAACTCCGCCTATAATCTACAAGCAATGCTTCTGTATGTACGCAGCCACACAGGTACTGCGTGCGTTGAGCTTCTTGGTCTAACGCTGCGATAAAGGACGATGCGGACAACCGTGTTTGTGTCACGTTATATGCGTTGAAAACTGCGTGAAGCTCCCCTGGGTCCGTGGAGGGCGGCCAGCCGTGTCTAATGGAATTCTCTGGCACACTTCGTGCGCTGACTCGTGCTGCAAGCTTCGAGCCTGTGAATGCCACCTTCCCCTGTAGGCTTACGAAGTTGAGCAGGGCACGCATTCGGCGCACATAGGGCCGGTTGCACTAAACAGGTTACTATAACGCCCGCTATCGCATTCAGTAGAGTGTCCCGAGGTTTACTTCGGGGACGCAGAGGCACGCATGAAAAGTTTCGCCTGCTGCCTAATACGTGAATTAATCTTGTGACGAATTACCATTCATCCGGATGCACGCACGCAAAATTACGGTGAGTACATCGGTTCTTGTCTCGGGTATCGGCGAAACTGCTCGAGGAAGCCTTAAACAGAGAGGACCGCGTGAAAGTTCACTGCAACAAAAAGAAAAGGAACAACAAAAGCTCCGACATTTGTGACAAAATAAAATAAACTCTTGATCACACAACTCTGCGAAAACCCTGACATGTGCGAGAAGTTTTTCCAGTCATGCGCCGTGGCTTGCGCACCATTCTGTAGCATTCCCCAACGGCATCTCTCATAATCACCTTGTTGCTTTGGGACATGAAACATTTAAAATTATAATCATTGTATTGCCGATTGCATTAAATGTGATGCGGATACTAAAGCTACGAAGCAGCCACCATGGTGCCATGATCTGTGATCGGAACGCCCTGCATGTGTGGGTATCTGTATTTTTTTCCTCATTTATTTTATCTCTATCTCTATCCTACTTTCGAACCTTGTTTTCACAACCATGTACAGGATAGCATAGATTTTCCTAAAATTAACTAGAGGGAACTCTGGCGCTGCGATCGCTCATCGACCACGGTAATGATGCGTAGTACACGGATTTGCCTAGTCTTCGTACTTGCGGAAAGCAAATGTACTTGTGGATTTGTTTATTGCTGTGTTTCAATTTCATTTCGAAGAAATGAATGAACCTTATTGAACTTTGTGACCCAATTTGAAATGGTAAGCCTAAAGGAATAAGGTAGTTAAGCGCAACCGCTGATCATTTACAGATTTTTGTTTCATGGCAAAACAGCTCCAAGCCACACGAACCCACACGGAGCAAAAAGCAGGCCAGAAGTACGAAGATTGGACAAATGTGTGTAGTACCCATCATTCCCATGCTCGCTGAAGCGCCGTGCGTTGCAGCTTTTATAGATGGCGCCAGAGTTCCCTCTAGTGTAAATAAAATAATCATTCCTTCGTCCCACGCACATCCAACGACTGGAACCACCTTCCCTCGGACATGGTTTTCATGTCAAATCATGACTTGTTTTCTTCCACAATACAGGAGTACTTACGTGATGACGCGTGCAGTGTATATTGTACATTTATATTATTGTATTCTGTTTCCCCCATGTTTCTGATGGTACTTACACATACATCCAGTGTATTGCCTAACATAAAAATTACGTCTTGTAATCTTTATCATTTTGATGTCACTATGTTTCTCTTGTTCATAGTTTATTATTTTCTTGCACCCCACTCCCCTCTGTAAAGCTATGTGCTATTGAGGATAAAATAAATAAAATAAAATAAAATTAAAATATTTAGGAAACTCTATGCAAAGTAGTAAACCAATTATTCTTCAAGGTTAACCACCCTGTATTTTCCTTTCACTTATTTCTCTCTCTCTCTGGTGCTGGACTGATGACCTGAAGGTGGCTGGAGTAGCGGCCGTGGCGGCCGCATTTTTCATGGAGGCAAAGTTGCGTGAGACCCGTGTAGTTTCATTTAGGTGCACGTTTAAGAACCCAAAGTGGTCGAAATTTACGGAACTCCCTACTTTAGCGTCACTCGTAAACATATATGGTTTCGGAAGGTTACAAACCAAGAGGAGGGGGAGGAGGAGGAGGAGGAAGGGAAGAAATGAAAGGCAGGGAGGTCAACGAGACGCACGTCCGGTTTGCTACCCTGCATTGGGAGAAGGGGTGATGGGATTAAAAGAGAAGAGAGAGAGAGAAGTGAAGGGCAACGTGTGTGTAGATGTGACCTTGTCCATTGCACGCTTATAAGCGGTCGCGTAGTCCAGTCGTTTCTAGAAAACTTAGCAATGCCCGCGTCGCTTTGCTGGCTAGCGACGCATAGAGCCATGAGCCAAAGATCTTCTCTTCGGAAAAAGGTCTACTGTCTAGTGTCTCTAACGTTTCGCGTAGCAAGTTACAAACCAAGCATTATTATTAAAGCTGAAGCCTGGCGCTACAGCCGAAACAGAACGTCCAATTTTACATCCAAGTCGTTGAATTAATCACAGACAAGGGAACTGTTTTCAGTCAGAAGCCAAGGGTTCGTACTTCTCCGAATGTTTGATAATGTTTGCAGGCGGAAGGGCGGTGGGTGGTTGGAGGGGGGGGGGGGTGCGGCTCATTTTACCAGTCTATGAGCCGTCAGAGAAATACTCAAGAAGGCACGCTATAAGGTACACCGAGGTGAAGAATAAAGTCTGTGACTTTCCCCTTTTCGCATTATGTAACATTCGCACACGTACTTGACTCAGACTGTCGCGCACAGTGGTGATAAAAATTTTAGCGGCTACCAGAGCGCATGACGAAGAGTGCCATACGGCACCTACCGACGGCTGCCCTCGAAGCTCGAGAGCATTCATTGCGCATGTTGTTATATTTTATTTCCCAGCATGCTCTTTCGCTCCCTTTTCAGTCGACCCCGCGAAACGCCAGAAAAAGCGCAAGGTGTCACTTCGGTAGCTGCCGCGGAAGCACCACACGATGGTTTGTGACAAATATACGTACATTGTACTCGCTTGGCTGAATTGGCACCACACTTGACACATTAGTCTGAGACGCTCCGTGTTGGTGAAAACAAGCAGTTTTTGCAAAAGTCGACACATGTGATATGATTACACGTTTTCGCCACCACGGAGCGTCCTGAATCAAGGAGCACCGTGCGCCGACTACTGTCAGTACGAGTTACGCATTTTTGTCGTGACATGTTGGCTCGATGCCTCCGCTAGGACTGCGAAAGTGGCACCTCGCGCTTTTTCTGTCGTTCCGATGAGTGCGCACTCTAAGTGAGCGAAATAGTAGGCTGGTAGGTAAAAATGCTGCGCGCGCACAGCGCATGCTCTCGAGCTTCTCTGATAGCCATCAGGAGGCGCCGCGGTGCAATGTCGCCCGCGCTTCCGTGTTCTTGAAAATATTGACCACCACAGTACCCGGCCGTTCTGCGCTTACTTCCGTCATTAAATAAAGTTTGGTTACTCGAGACACGCAATTTAGAGAAACATGTGCATGGTGTTCTGACACACCGACGCTCAGCCACATGAAAATGAAGTGCACCAAAAGGTCCATGCACATCATCAGTCCACACGTTATGCCCCTGACACACGGGCACCCTGAAGTCCTTTAGACAAGGGTACATCTTTCGGAAAGGCGTTCGGGCGCAATGGCACACAACAAAGGAGTAACTCCTTTCCGGCCAAGAACCTTTTCGCAAAAGCAGATCCCGCATCTACTTTTCTGGCAGGAAGGGAGTACTCTCGCATACAGTGTGTATAATTTATCAATAGAAGAAAACGTGTCGCAACAGTGCGGTGCCCTGTCAGTATTTTTTTGCGCTGAGAAAATGTTTTCATTTTTAGCAGCAGTGCGATTTGTTGAAAAGTAAAGGCCTATAGTCTGTCCATACTCTCAAACGCCTGCATTACGCCACTAGCGCGATCATGTTAGCGTTGGCAGCGGCAGTTGCTGTGTGGGCGACAAGAGTCAGGCCCACCTCAACTGTTGCTTTATCTCTGTCTCTGCGCTGAGACATCGCAGGACCTCGACAAAACGCGGCACGCCGTCACTGACCCAACTGGGCGCAGCCATGTAAAAAGCACGCAAAAAACAAAAACAGCAAAACACCGACTGTTCGTAGTTGCCAGACGAACTTAAGTTGCTGCTAAAAACGCAAAAAAGCGAAAGAAAATTACAGGTATGCACATTATAAGCCACCAGACAATAAAAAAAACGGTTTTATGCTCCGACGTCGCTGAATGTAATGTACATGCGCAGATTCTTTTTAATATTTCCAATCTTGCTGCTTCCACAAACAGCGCCATTTTTTCTGCAGCGTTCTTCTGAGGCACTGCCTAAAGCAGTAGTCCGGTGCCGTGTGTCATCAGTGCCACTCCTTTCTGCAAATGGTCCCCTTAGGCGACAAAAGGGGTTTACTTCAAAGTACTTTACTTTCGCCCGTGTGTCACGGGTATTACTAACCATCCGCACATGTTACACAAGCAGTGGCAGGCATGGATTGCCGACGAAGCCAAGCAGATCCAAATAGCTTTGCTGGACGAGGCCCAGCGAGCCGCTCGTGCCAGCGGAGTCCTGGACGGAGGGCCCGACCACAATTGCTCGCATTGCACCTCTTTTTTTTTTTCTGAATAAAGTTTCTTCCTCCGCGAGAGAGTAGGTGGAGATGACCGATAGTTAATGCGGTAGCAATGGCTGACGTGAAGCGAAATATGCGATAGTTTGTCTTAACTGAGCAATAATCATCCTTTGAGATTTATTCAAACCACTAACCTTGCGATTCCAAAACACTCTTTAGATCCCGCTGCACACATTCCCGCTCATTAGCAAATCTTCTCTGGGATCAACTCGGGACGTATATGCGTCCTAAATGCAAGAGACAGAGAGAGAAATAGAGAGGAAAGGCAGGGGGTTAACAAAGCTTCGCTCGGCTGGCTACCGTACTCTTGCGGTGGGAGAAACGGGGAATAATAGATAGGAAGCAGGTAGAGAGAAAGGAAGAAGTGTAAGAAAGGGATGAATACATAGCTCGAGACTACACAGCATGGTCTCGCCTTAAAAAGCACAAAAGAGCTTTCGTGGCATTGCGCGTATGCGAAACCGTCGGCCAAGGTCCCAGGATCTCGTTTTCTGTCAATGGCCATGAATCAAGGTGGTGAATGTGGGTTTTCATAGCACGTTGTTCAGATTAGTATGATGGGCAGTGACATAGAATGTGCTGAAGTGTCTCCTCGCAGGCGCATATGTTGCATGCCACACTGCTTGCCATTTCATATGAGACACGAATACGTATTCTTAAATGCTATGTCTAACCACATGCGACACAGCAAAGTTTCAGTGCGTCATGGGTGCCAGGATGGCTAATTAAATTGCAAGTTTGGGTCGACTGAGGTGCATGACTTTCCCGATTCGTTTATTTCCGACTGAATGTGCTTCTAGAAGTGACCAAGGCCGTCGCTCCCTGATAGTATTTTTGGAGCGTTAGCTACACTGGCCTCGCTGAGCCAATTTCGCGTGGCACTGGTCTGCGCATGCGCAATGATACTCCGCCGCCACCGCGCGCGCACAGCGCATGCTCTCGAGCTTCTCTGATAGCCATCAGGAGGCGCCGCGGTGCAATGTCGCCCGCGCTTCCGTGTTCTTGAAAATATTGACCACCACAGTACCCGGCGATTCTGCGCTTACTTCCGTTATTAAATAAAGTTTGGTTACTCGAGAGACGCAATTTAGAGAAACATGTGCATGGTGTTCAGACACACCGACGCTCAGTCACATGAAAATGAAATGCACCAAAAGGCCCACGCACATCACCGGTCCACACGTTACTAACCATCCACACATGTTACACAAGCAGTGGCAGGTATGGATTGCCGACGAAGCCAAGCAGATCCATATAGCTTTGCTTGACGAGGCCCAGCAAGCCCCTCGTGCTAGCAGAGTCCTGGACGGAGGGCCCGACCGCAACTGCTCGCATTGCACCTTTTTTTTTTTCTGAATAAAGTTTCTTTCTCCTCGAGAGAGTAGGCGGGGTTGACCGATAGTTGATGCTGTAGCAGTGGCTGACATGAAGCGAAATATGCGATAGTTTGTCTTAACTGAGCAATAATCATCCTTTGAGATTTATTCAAACCACTAACCTTGCGATTCCAAAACACTCTTTAGATCCCGCTACACACATTCCCGCTAATTATCAATTCTTCTCTGGGATCAACTTGGGACGTATATGCGTCCTAAATGCAAGAGACAGGGAGAGAAATAGAGAGGGAAGGCAGGGGGTTAAGAAAGCTTCGCTCGGCTGGCTACCCTACTCTTGGGGTAGGGGAAACGGGGAATAATAGAAAGGAAGCAGGTAGAGAAAGGAAGAAGGGTAAGAAAGGGATGAATACATAGCTCGAGACTACACAGCATGGTCTCGCTCTGTTCTTTCACAAGCGATCGTGAAGTGCGGTTGTCCTTAAAAAGCACAAGAGGGCTTTCGTGGCTTTGCGCGTATGCGAAACCGTCGACCAAGTTCCCAGGATCTTGTTTTCTGGTTATGAATCAAGGTGGTGAATGTTGGTTCTCTTAGCATGTTGTTCAGATGAGTATGATTGGCAGTGACATAGAATGTGCTGAAGTGTCTACTCGCAGGCGCATATGTTGTATGCCACACTGCTTGCCATTTTATATGAGACACAAATACGTATTCTTAAATGCTATGTCTAACCACATGCGACACAGCAAAGTTTCAGTGCGTCATGGGTTCCCAGATGGCTAATTAAATTGCAAGTTTGGGTCGACTAAGGTGCACGACTTTCCCGATTCGTTTATTTCCGACTGAATGTGCTTCTAGAAGTAACCAAGGCCGTCGCGCCCTGATAGTATTTTTTCCCCACCGTGTTGACACGGTTCCCATTATGTAGCGCAATGTTTTTCTTGTGTGTCCGTACTTAAGATTTTTTCTTTTTTGCCATTTGGTTATTTTCTGCACCCTTATTCGCATGCTTGCCCCTTCTTTTTTTTGCTTCAAGAGTGTAGGCAGCTTATATGCTCTTATTTGTGGGAGCTGTCAGGCTGCATTCTCCCCGCTTCTTTATTCATTCCTTGTAAGTGTGTTTCATCCCTCCTACGCGTGTGGACAGAAACATCGCCCAAGTCTTACGGCTGGGTAACTCGCTTTGCACAAAGATTGTCTTCAAAGGTGATGCATTGCCATCCCATGTGAAGGAGGGTCAGTTTCGTCACGTGTTCCTTTAATTTACACCAAGATAAGTCCAGTGTCATAAATGTCGAAAATTGAGTCATCTGAGCGGAGTTTGCAGGAGCGTGGTAACTTGACCCCGCAGGCCAAAGCCACACAATGCAGAATACTGCCGTGCAACCACCCTGAAATGTCCCAACTGCCATGGATCACATGATGCGTCATTAAAAGGCTGTTCATTAGTGAGAAAAGAACGGAGTGTCTTGAAACAGATGATACGTAACGAATCAACGCACTAAGAAGCCGCTCATATTGGGAGAAGTAGAAAACAACGCTCGCGTCGGGGACGATTGTCTGGGTCCACTGCTGCCCAACCTGGACGGATAACGCGATCTCCTTCTCTGACAGTCCATGAGTTTTCCCTTAAGCCACACTAACCACCGATGCCACCACCACCACCACCCCATGCATCACCGTCAGAGAGCCTGAAAAGTACAGAGGCTTCGAAAGTGGCGGCGGATGTCGTGTGGCCCTCACTTCCACCCCTGCACCCTCATAAAGGGCCAGCGCAGAATGCCCCGCAGCGTACATCATCGTCCACAGATAATTTCCGTCACGAAAACCGGTAAGTACTTGCTTTGTTCAGGTCTCTTGTGACCACAATGCACACTCTCCTCAATTGAATGACAACTCCATCCGCTCTGTGCGCACGGCAAGTTTTGAATTTTCTGTAACCAGCTTTTGCAAGAATTTTGTGAAAATTTTAGGATTGTAGTTTACTTTTAGATAGCTGCAGAGAAAGTGGTCTAAAATACACCCAAGTTGTGACTGTCGTAGTGAGTGCGGTGAACACGGACATATGGGTGCACTTTCACTTGTTATCTCTTTCCTTTTTCCCTTCTCTATTTTTTTCTCCCCTTTCTTCATGCCCCGGCGCAGGATAGCAACCAAGATGACCTTCATGCGTTTCCTTTCTCTCTCTCTCTCTCTCTCTCTCTCTCTCTATGTTTGTGCGTTAATTGTAATGCCATTGAACCAAGTCATCATAATTCAGAAATTTACAAGTATAGGCGTGCCTTACACGATTGACACGGATATAACAACGCTGCACAGCATAAAACTGATTTATGTATACATTGTTTAGATATATGAGGAAGAAATATCACATTTACTTATCGGATAACTGCTGCAATCCAAATTTTGTTCAGTTGGATCGCACGCTTGGTGTATGCAGTCGTCTTCACTGGGCATCACTCGCCATCACATGCATCACCCCTGGTAGTTTATTATTTTTTAAGTGTGAATACACTTTATAGGCGACCCCAAACCATCCACCGCCGTCGGCGGCGTCCGCAGTCTTCTCTCTATCTTTAAAAGAAAGAGGACTTGGCGGGCCGCAGCGCGACGCTCTACCGAACAAGCCACGGACGCGACGCTGATATCGGTGTCAGTAACGCGCCTTATACCCCCTCCCCCTTCGCTCGCTCCTCCGCTCTCCTCGCTCGCTGCAGCTGCGCGCGCACCCCTCTCTCTCGCGCGCCCGCCTTCTCTCTCAGTCTCCCGTCGAGAGCGGGTCTTGAGGGGGAGTAAAGTTAAAATCCGTTGGCATTCGCCAGTGAGTTAACGTAAACTCCCCCGTGTGATCAAATTGCGATTCCCAGGAACCATTACACCATAAAGGCACCATAGTGTGATTAATAAATATAATAGTGCGAATTAATAAATACCCCTCATAGCATCACCCCGTGTATTCGCACTTAACCATGTTCACTCTCGGGGAAATGCTTGGGAGTTTTTTCATTCCTTGTAGAGTACCAGCCATCTTATACATCTAGGACAGTCTTATATTGTGCAATTTTAGAAACATTGTCAACAGAGTGGGCATAGAGCCCTTTCCCTATGCAACATACCAACAGTGAGAGCGCAAAAAGAAGTTGCGAAAGAAAGCACACAAATTAGCCTTTTAAGTGCCGTAACAACGTAATAAACAAGTTGTCCCCCGCCCCCAACCTCCCTCCAGCCGGTGATCCTCTGTTTGTCCATCTAACTTCCACGTAAAGAACCTCATGCGTGTATATACGGAACAAGTCATGTGAAGTCGAATCCCGGCTGCGGCGGCTGAATTTCCAATAGAGGCAGAAATGTTGTAGGCCCGTGTGCTCAGATTTGGGAGCACGTTAAGAATCCCAGGTGGTCGGAAATTCCGGAGCCCTCCACTACGGCGTCTCTCATAATCATATGGTGATTTTGGGACGTTAAACACACATATAAATAAATCAATTCAGTCATGTGAAGATTCTATATGTCTGCAAACTCCATAGATTCCGCTTGCGAAAAACTTTAGTAAGTTTGCCATTTCCTCGATCTACCCAGAGAACGACCCCTTTAGGTTTGAGAAGCTTCATCGCAATCCCAAGTTGGGAGATGTGAGAAAGATTGAGCCATCCTTGACACTCCTTCAGAATGAGCTATCATTTCCGTCTGACTAAAACACACGTTCTGCCGCGCATGTATACGTTTATTTTTTTTTTTACAGAACGATAACAAAGACTTTGTATTCAGTTGGCGTTGAGTCGTATTTCGCGTGTGATTCCGTCTCTACAGCGTGATTGTGGTTCTTTTGAAGAAACATGACCACCACCTTCCCAGAACTGTAACGCTGAGAAACCCTGAATGTCATGGGCAAGTGCATATCCCACACTCACTTGAGAAATTACGGCTTTGTTAATGCTTGGTCACTAGATACTACGAATGGTGCGAGCCTGTAATGTTCTACGTAAGAACCAGCACACTTGACGAGTCATTTTTGTTGCTGTGCCTGTTTGGGACCTTTCAAACTAAGAGGGAGTCTTTGAAGAATATATCAACACAGAATTACTCCACGAGTGATGACTTCCCTTTAACTCCCTCTTTATTACGTGTTTGTAAAATACCCTGTGACAAATACCATTTTATATCTCTCAGAGCATGGTGCACAGTAAACTTATACCTAACATCCTGTATCCGAAAAAGCGACTTGTGCACTCTCTTGAATAGCACATCTTCAATGCAAAGATATATTTTTACCCTTTTCACCGTAAAAGAAAATCAAAATAATAATGACGAGATGGGAGAGTGAAAAGTCATACAGAGACTCTTTCGGGAAGATCACAATGGGATGTTTGTATAGAAAAAGAATATGCACACCATTAAGAAGAGTGAGCCTCCCGTTGAACGCGGCAATATTTACATTTCACTCTTTTGGTTGTAGTAGTGACGGTGGTGTTGCAGCAGGCGGTGTCAGCTTGCCAGACAAAGCCACCAAGTGTTCCACCTAAGCCTCTTTCACATTGATAGTAGGGCTGTGACACCAGGATTTAAACAGTGCTGTGTCTCACAAGAAGCAAAGAACCGTCGCTGCTTTTTACTGCTGCGGGCTTCGAGTGCGCGATGCGTCAGACCACCGTTCTGACGGCTTCCGACCATCGCTTGTTTCTGCGTGTCCAACTGCGGGCATAGTCGAATGAAATAATCGGTGCCGCCGACGTCAGCGCAGCCAGTACAGGGCAGAGATGCACGTCGCTCTGTCCTGAAAAACCAAGTCTTAAGGTGGTGACTGCCGCGCTTGTGCAACTTGGTGTTTCCTCGAGAGCGTCGTAGTCGACAAGCACATGCCGCTTCTTCCAGCACTGTTTACAGTGGTTTGCTCCGGCGTCCCACTAGACAAGCAACTGCACAGTTTTGTGCTGTTACCTCCACTTAGCGGCTATAGATTCTTCAAAAGGGGTGGTTTTTCTATGAAAATCGCGCTTGTCAGCACCGTCGCTATGAGTAGATGATGACGCACATGTGTTTCGTTCAGCACATGGAACGACTCTTCATGTTGGGTGGTGTGTCCGTAGCTGTCGGTTTGCCATTCCTTCTAATAGAAACCTTCGACTGGCGCATCGAGGGGCTAGCGTCCTCCGTGGACATTTGAGATCCTGCGCGAGACCGGGTTAGAAGGCGACAAGTGAGTGACTCGAGGATGAAACGAGCCACGGTCCGCCAAAAGCCGGCATCATCGTCAACTTCCCTGGGTGGCCGCTGGAAGTAGAGGAAGATGTACGGGTTGATGGCACTGTTGGAAGCCGAGATGACGCCGAAGAGCGCCACCATGTTGGCATCCAGGATACCTGGGTTGCCGAAGGCCAGGATTGCCTCTTGCACCATGTACGGCACGTTTGTCACCAGAAAGGCACCGAAAACGACGGCCGTTATCTTCAATGTCTTCACCTGCGTACGCCATTAAAGTGACAGTTATTATACAAAAAAGGAGAGAAGAATGAGACAGGCTGCAGCACTGGTAGACCAGCCGAGTACCGTGGGCTGATCAAAAAAAAAAAGGGGGGGGGGGAGGTGAATGAAAAAGACTAAAAAAAGAATTGGGCTTATTAATTTGCGACTGGAAACAACCAGATGATTGAAGTAAATAAGGAACCACTGAAGCTGTGTTCGGAGTATGCAACATGTCAACAGAAATTTCAAAGACAAACCTTCAGTAAAAAAAAAAAAACGCCTAGGCGCCTCAACCACGTAAGAACTTCATCACAATTGTCCCACTAACGCTTTCATTTGTATACGTTTTTTTTCGAAAAATTCTCATGCGTAGTGGTGGGCATGCAAGTCAACTAAAAAGTAAGGTACGGAAACGATAATTGTGAGAAAAGAAGAAAAGAGGTAATGAAGTAGGGTCGGGTGGATCAAGTTGGTGTCAAACTTCCACGATCAGTACATACATTAGATATTTAGCATGCTATAACGTAGGAGCTATTCTATGTAAAATAACACATGTTTAAATAATATCCACTGCTACGGTAGCTATAGGGAATATGAGGTCTAGAGATTAGGAACTGTCTTTCGATTTTTTTACAACCAGCCCGAGTGCAAGCAAAACTGCAATTCTGCCTAGTCCGGGTAGTTGGACTTCCGCGGCCTCCACGAAAGCACTCATATACTATGACTCGCCCAAGTTCATTAGCGAACCTCATCTATTATAAGTTCCAGCAACGTACTCGTTTTACGTGTACAAGAGCTTCGGAGAGTCATAATATTGAATGCTGAGATGGTATTGCTCTGCAAGAATGGCCCTTCTGTTCTCTTACATATATCTTCCTATGTGGCGGAAGCGGGAGAGAAGGTGCGGCGTGCTATGTCAGCTATTATCTATTTAAACGTAAGCTGATTGTACAGAGGAAGTGCTGGCAGACCGGCATGTCACCGGCGGCTATATGAAGCTACTTCCGTACAGTACTTTCGGAAGCGAAGAGCCCTTCAGCATACTGCTGAAGCGTTGCAACCACCTTGCACGCTGGCTTCCACGACTCTGAATGCATCACATATATGGTGAATTAGTGCTTTTAGGCACACTGGCTATACAACTGACGAGCTCCAGGGCAAGGAGTCGTCTATATATAACTGAATGAAGCGAGGACTTTAAAGTACAGAGCTGAAAAAGAAACTACGAAAGAAGGAAATATGATACAGATACAAGTGCGTACCTTTGCCCCTTCGTCCTTGTCTTTTTTTTTTAGTGGTGTCTTGAGAAGTCTTAATAACTATATAGCTATAGCCCGAGTTTTGCTACTACTGCAATAAAACAATCGCCAAGTAAATACATTGCCTATAAAACCTGCGCAAAGATAAAAACGCTCAATTTTTTAATCAAGCAAAAATCTTCTCGACAGCCCTCGCCCATTCGATAAAGTATAAATCATTGTAATCGATTTCCGCACAATTCTCTTTTTATTTTGGGATAGTGAAGACGTAATTGTTCACCAAGTAGCATTCTTATATTTGCAGTTGTGAAATGAAAAAATGCTCACCGTAAAAGAAGTGTTCCGTTCTAGTAAGGAAACGTAATGTTTCTTTATATAATGGCAAGATAGCGTAACGCCGCGAAAGGGCCTTTCGTAGTAGTCATCATAACAACTGAGCACCACCCAGCATCGTGAAACCCTTATTGCCAAGAAAACTTCATCGCAGTGGCGCGTACGTGTTGTAACGAACTGAAAAATCACTCACTCTATGTCGTTTACATTGTACTCGAGTAGCGGCCACTACTTAGTGTACTGTACCCATCCACTCCACTTCACTGCAAGGTTGAAACTTATGTTCTGTTCTAGCCGAAGACAAGTCCACTTGTCGAAACGTCTGCTTGACACAACCCCTCTTCACGGATTCTTCAATTAGTTTTAAGTTATCTGTTAGTAAATGCCCTCATTTATGTCAAGCATACCTAAGCTTTAGACTGGGACAACCTAAATTTATACGTACATACTTCAGTGTCCTGTCCTCATAACGTGGCCTGTGGGCCCTTGAGCTAAGGTACTGCGTGTTTTTTTTCCTGCGGTGCTTGTCCTGTGCACGATTTTTTCCTTGTCCCGTGTCACGTCTGCGCTACACAGTAATTACGATAGCATGTTTTGTTGGCCCATCTATACTTTGTTCTTGAAGTAGACATATTTGCTCTTTTGCCCCAGATCTTCGGGATCATAGTGCATGCAACGTCCTTAAGACCACACAGCCAGCTACGCTGAATACAAACCTTAGCTTGAGGTAGCGACGAAGTGGTTTGCCGGCTCATGTTCCGATTGGTCGCACTGTGCTTCCAGATGGCCCACAGTATTCCCGCGTGGAACGCGATGAGCAGCACGAGAGGCACGACGAACACCGTGAAGAACACGAACCCCATGTATATCTGGCGGTGGTACAGCGGCGTGTCGCGGTCGTAGAAGATGGACGCGCAGAAGCACTTGCCGGGTGCCACTTCGACGCTGTGGAAAACGTAAACGTTCGGCAGTGACGGCATGCAAGACGTCAACCACGTGAGGGCAGCCAGCTTCCATGGGTCTGTGCTCGGTGCCAGTGGCGTTGCGATGGCGATGTACCTGTCTATCGCGATCGCCACGAGCATGTAGGTGGACGAGACGAGTGCGAAGGTCTGCAAGAACTTGAAGAACCTGCAGAAGGCGTCTCCAGCGATCCATAGGCGACCCATCACTTCCCACACAACTTGTGACGCCATCGTGATGCAAGCCACCAGCAGGTCCGCAACGGCCAGGTTGAGAAAGAGAACTCGCGCCTTGGACACCCGCCGCCGGCGCTGCTTCACGAGGAGGTTGCAGCAGACGACAGTGTTGCCCACCACAGACAAAATGATCATAGTGATGATGATACCTATGCGAACCCGCTTGTGATAGCGAGGTCCCATCACTCCCTCCGTGACCACGGCATTGGTGACGTTGTTTAGGAGTGCAGTAACGTTGTCCAGCGTGTCATGGCCGGGGTGAGGGTCTTCTGTGGGTGCGTCGAAGGCTTCTGCTTCAGTCATCACAAAGGGGCAGGTAGTCCGTATTCACCTTCATCCACCGAATCGCTGCCGTTGTGAATGAACTGTGTTACACGAAGGGCTTATTCTACGTTCTCCACAGGGGCGCTCGGAGTGTATTGGGCAGTAGTATTTGGCTGCAAACTTCATGACGGCAAAATTGTGCTTTTCATGGTGGGATCAAAGCTGCTATATGGTAGATGTAGAAATAGCCCATGCGCCTGTTGGCCTGCTCATTTGTATTGTACCTGCAAGCCCAAAAGAGGAAAAAGTAATTGTCATTGTGGAAGTTGGGCAAGATAACAATAACGTTTAGCCCACATTTGCACTACGTCATGTCTTAAATCTTTGTATATGTCTATACATGGTTTGAGCGAAATGTATATACGGGGTCGTTCTGGAAACACATGTCTCTTCTTATATAAAATGTTTGGTTGTACGCAACAGAAAGAGACCAGTCTCACCATGTTTATCGTATCATTGCATACTTATGGCCAACACAAAACAGGTCGATGTTTGGTTGCCAATGGAGGGAGAAAAAGCCACTATGACTGATAAGTTAATGTCAGCATCCGCTGTGGATTGCTCAACCTCTGTGCAATAACTGCTTGGGCAAACCTTTATAACCACGTGACCATTTTATTCTACAGCAGCATATGAGAGGTTATTTGCTGTTTGCTGTAGCAGGAATGTGAACTGGAGTACGCTTCTTTGATCAATGTTTTTATTTAATCATTGATCGCTGGCTCTTCTAGGCTCTATGTCACACAATTGAAAAAAAAAGCAAAACTGCTGCTTTACAATAAGAATACGCATTGAAGGGAAAATGCAATTATTTTGTCATTGCTGTTGTCACTGCAGATAATTTTTCTTAGCCGCAATTGAAGCCGTTGTTGAAACGCAAGTTTTGAATCGTGTAATGCTGCGGGAAACTGAGGAGAGCACACGAAGACTAACCAATCATATTAAAAGTTTCAAAATCGAAGACGGAAACCAGGTGTCTGACTGTATTATTATCCCGCAACAAATTGACGGCCTGTCGTAGGTTATAGTTTGCCATAAACTATTTAAAAACTAAGGCAAGCAGTTGGAACGCGTACACAGTAATATCTGACAGCAAAAGTGTCACGACCAAGTACACAATTCTAACTGAACCAGAGCTGACAGCACACGCAGCTACACCGAGCAGGTCATGTTGCCAACTCGCCTCAGATATTTCACTCGCATATCAGAGTAAGTGAAATGCCACGCGTCTGAAAGCTGTACGTGTAGATTGAATAGCATTCATCCGGTCGTGCGCTTCTCCTCGGAGTTTGAATATCATAGTAGCTGGAAGCTTCAGTAAACACATGCAATTACGAATGTATGAACGTAAGTAAAGGCTTCGGAACCCTGGTGGATGACGCTTAGAAATTAATGATGCAGGAGGAAGAGAATAGGAAGGGCAAGGAGGTTAGCGAGTTCGCTGACTGGCTGTCTACCCTGTAGATTATTCACGCTTGCAACCTAGTCTGTAATGGGGTGCTTATAGTTTAGTGTTTAAATCTCACATCGTGTTGCTACAAAGTCTGCCCGTTCAATTATTTCAATGTGGGCTTTAGTGAGGAACAGTACGCTTCCATTCTCTAAGAGCAGGCTTAGAATGTTGCAAGTAAACAAAAAATGTACATTGAAGCAACCACTGAACGAGAATGATATGCTATAGCATCGAATAATAACCCAATGTTAAGAGGATATATTAAAGATAACGTTCCCGCAATGGTTATTCTCATTAGTATAAGGCACCTGGTAATGTACACCCGTTCTAACAAAATGTAAATGTAATGTCGATGTGACATATCGGGCTTGTTATCAACGTCACCAAATTTTTTGATTGCCCAATGATATACCTTTTTTGCAATGCAGTAATAAAGGGCGAAAGCGACAGACGTGCACAAAAAATAACATACATGCCTTTCAGCGTTTCATAATTTCACGGGGCTAGTGTTTGTAGCTGAACAGCGCGAGTGTCGTTATAGACTTCTATGTTCTACGTCCGGTGCCTGCAAGCCTTCGGTAGGCATCACGAACTGCAACCTCAAGTTCTGAGTTGACTACTATCAATAGCAGCAGTCTAGTTTAGGCTCACGTGTTTTTTTAACGTTTTCTTCTTTGTATCTCTCTCTTTTCAACCCTCAATGCCATTACCCCAGTGTTGCATAGCAAACCGGACGCTTGTCTGGTTACCCTTCCTGCATTCCCTCCCTCTGCATACTCCTCCTCCTTACTTCTGGTTTATCCCTTCATTCTTTAACGAAAGGAAGAGAGAGACAACATTGAACAGATTATAAATCGTAGGATTTTCAAATTTTGTTCCCTGTGCCATGCAACTTGTTGTCAATGCCACCGATGACGTTGCTTGGCTGAAATTGGACCACTCCTCCATGGCTGTTGTTCGCGAATGTCCGGAACGCTTAAACGGGCCTTTTAACATTTGTTCTGAAATCACCGTAGAGTGGACACATCAAAAGAATACATGGCATCATGAATCGACTGCCACACGCATTTTCAGAATTCCTGCCACCCACTTAAGTGACTTTAGGCCTCCTGCTCACTCGAGCGGCCCTTCTTTGTGTGACATGGTCGGCTACTGCTTTATCCGCGACCGAGACAGTTGGCCATCTATCCATCTGTGTATCTGCGAAACGGTTTTCGTGGGACGCCTTCAGGCCATTTTCACGCTCGAGTGACATTACCCGTTGGACTTTCTCGCTCTTTTCACGGCTGTGGCAGTTACGACATCTATGGCTGTATCTGAAAACGGAAGTGTGACATGTGATACGGACACTCGTCTGTCGTCAGAGCCAGCCCTAGAAAAGCTGCGCTGTTAAATCCACGTGAGTGAGCGGTGAATGGAAGGACAAGCGCTGAGGTTGAAATATAGTGTCTTGTTTTCCATTCTCAAGGGGAGATAGAAAAGGATAAAATAAGCAAATATGAGTGTTCTGCACTTCACGGTGAGCGCGGAGGAAGCAAGAATTGAAAAAAAAAAACCAGCCAACGGATGCGGTAGCTTTCACGATAATTTGAGGGAAGTGATTCGCACTACGGGCTGCCCGCCATTGTAGCCATCCGGTTTGTTTACTTTTGGCTCCTTCTTATTTCTCTCTGTTTTAAGTCGCTATTTTTTTCGGTAACAAACGGAACACCACACGTATAGTTGATTTCAGCATGCGACTGGAAGTGGCCTAGAAAGGGACGGGGCGCAAAAAAAGACGAAAATAAAAGAAAAATAAACAATAAATAGCATTGAACTTTCTGCATGACCTCGTAATACTGTGCTGACGAGTGCGAAAAACCCACGCCATTTGTAATGTGCAGGTATAGGCTATACATACGATAGTAGCCACTTTCCTGAGTGCATCGATCACAGAAAGCGTCGCTTCGAGGCTCTCGCAAAACAGAACCATCGAATATATCTCGTCATGTTTTTCTATATACCTTGCAGCTTTTTATAACCCTGCTCTCAGGTTTTTCCCCGCTTTTATTACGGATATCGTATTGCGTTGCCTTCTATACTCCACATTATGCATGCGTGTGAACGCAACAATGCTACGCACAAAAAAAAAAACTGCCCGCGAAGACCTGGTCGTGAGATGAAACAAAGAATTTTCGCCTAAGCAAATGGAACATATTCCGCCACGAAGTTTTGGAACTCGCGTGAGAAACGTAGCGTGATACGTCGATTTCTCGTGAGCGCGTTCTTGTTCTTTTCCAGTGCATTCACGTAAATAAAGTCCAGCACACATTTGTTGCAAGCATAAGCCCTGCGAAGAACGCAGGATGGATATGCGCCCGATGCAATAGTGTGCTGCTGCATGCTGTCCTTTTTTGGTGTTTCCTGCAAATACTTAACTAACGGTCACGTTAGTTGGCGTAGAAAGAAGGGGGCTGAATGCACTGTGGGTGTGGAAGCGCCACGGGGAGGGATGTCAAGAGGAGAGGGGGACGTTAGCAGACGCTGCCTGCGTAAACGGTGGGAAGCAATATAGAGTGGAGGAGAAGAGAAGAGAGAGGAGAAGGGGACGTGCATGCTCAGTAAAGGTTGTCACGACGCACACCGGATTGAGCAAGGCCATAAAAAGCTTTACATCTGAAATGTGAGCGTACAAGACTCATACAGAGCGGAAAATATCAGAACCAGTCAAAAGAATAGGTGGAACAACGACAATTTTTTTTTACAAAAAAGTAGTTTGATTGGCAAAGAACATTTGAATTTGTGAGCGAGGCCCTAGAAAGTGATGTATAGTGCATGTTTCTCACTTTAAGGTGAAAAAAACGCATAGTTCAGCATTTTTAAATAAAAGTTACAGCGGCTCCAAAGATGTGGCAATAATGTGGTAGCAAGAAATTAACATGGCACGCCAAAACAATAATGCCAGGGGCCAGCCGCACCAAAACGCCGAAATTGAAGTCAATGTTGCCCTTGCTGCGAAAAAAAAAGAACATTGGCCAGAAAAAAAAACATTCTAACTGCTCAACCAGAATTGAACAAGCCTCCAGCAGCACACTAAGAATTCTATAAGCTATCTTTCATCTCCTCTATCCCCCTGCCATGCGCAGGGTAGCAAACCGGCTGCCTATGGGCTGGTTAACCTCCCTGCTATTCTTTTTCTCCTATTTTCCTTCTTTTCTTCCATTTGCATCTGAAAATACACTCTGATCATTCAAAATCGTGCCCCAAACTTATGGTCATGACTTATGTTTTCTGATGGTATGCTTTGTTTGTGGCCAGCGCTTAATTCTTATCCACCCATAACGAAGCAGTCTTTGAACTGAACTTCAAGGAGTCCAGAGGGCTCATGACACCACCACAGAATTTCGACTTCTAGTGCCATCTTGGGTGGAGCCACCGAATTTAAATGGAGGGAGGGGGCGCTTCACTAAATTTCAGTTCCTCAGGACTCAAGTGAAGTGCTTCTCATGCCCTGTAAGCGGGTACATCTTGCGCCAGACGCCATCACATTGCAGGAGCTGCAGGACTTTCTTGATTTCGGTGGATGGGCACCCCCATGAAATGGTAATTTTTCGCTCTGTAGTCCATGGCGAAAAATATTTAGGGGTGATGGGGGCACGGGCCCGGGGTGCCACCCCCTGGCTTCACCACCGGTTCCTCTTACGAGGAGAACAGCCCCTGGGATAGAAGCGGGTCTTGCACTGCAATGCAGTTTCACCCAATTAACTGTAATTACCCTCCTCCTCCTTGAATCACGAGTGGGTACAGAAAAGGGACATTTTTAAGGGCAAAGTTCCTTAAAGTCGAGGTGTGTTTGTTGGTGTTGGCATTATAATGTTGCTAACTGTAGCCGAGCAGATGCATTGTACCCACTATACACCATGACAATGGCGATGAAGATGATGAACAACGACAGGTTTGAGCCGCCGTCTCGATATGTATGATGCCTCTCGTCATGCGTGACGTCTCGATATTTCCTGCGAATTCGGTAAGACTGGAAACAACCAATAACCACCAGGGAAACGTGTTTGGATCTCGTCTTTGCCGACTTCAGGTCAACGTCGTGGGTGACCTACGGTAATTCCAAACAATGTCTTTGCTTCGAATGCTCATCATAATTCACTTCATGACTATTCCCTGTTTCGGTGGTCGTCACTCTGTGAGATACTGAGAAACTTGTATCGACATTGCTGTCTCGAACTTTAGGCGATATTCAAATCGAGATCCCTTGGCATTCTACTTTGCAGGCCACAAGGCCATAATACTTCAAGCAAAACATTCCCCCGAGCTTAAAGTCATAGAACATTGCAACAAAATCAGGGGAACTACCCACCCCTTCGAGGTCAGTAAAACAAAGAGCTCTTGACCAAACGACGGCATCATCCATTATGAATAATAAAACATTGGGTTTATACTGTACGACACAATTGCCGTGTTTGCGCCACGTCTTTGTATGATCGAGTGGCAAAATGCACGGAGGATTCGCAGTTTACCAGATTTGCCTCCGGAGCTTCACCCACTTATTATATTCCACTTTTCCCTGCGCATCTCAAGAACAGTTTTCAAATAGAAAGAAAAACTAGGAGTGTTGCGGGATAGAAAACACGCTCAAGCTGTTCTGAGATCTGCTTGTCGCTCGCAGTAAATGATGTTTATGAATGGCTCGCCTCGTCATCCGCCTGTGTGAGATTTTGTGTCCTCCTGCCGTGCCGCCTCTTCATAGATTGGCCGCTCGCGCGTTACCAATGCTACTTTTTAAATTGCGGTAATTAAGGGGTGGCCAATCGGGGGCTCCCAGCGGTACGACTGTTCAACACAAAAAATCACATATTTCTCTCCTCATCCGCGACCACCATTCCCTCCCGTAGGCTGCTGTCGCGACTTTGTTGTCATGTGCAGAATCGCAGAAATACTTGCGCCTCAAGCAAGCTTTCCCATCCTGCGTAGTAACCAAGCACTTGGGCGAAAAACATCCGCTTCCGAAACGGACGCACTTAGTGCCAGCGGCAGGCTCAATTTCGCAGCCGCAACAAAGAAGCAGATCGTCGGCCCTTTTCAGCGAAGCGAGTGCGTCAGTTTCGGTGCTGACATAGTGCTCTTCCACATTTATGCCGCGGCAGTAAGTACTGCAAAGGTACCCATCTGCGGCACCTACTTCCTTGCTTGACGAAAACACTACGTGTTTCAACACGCACACGTCACCCGGCACTGTATTGTAGTGCCATGCGAAGCACAATGCTTCTGGGTTACTGGGCAAGCAAATTTTGCTGCAAAATGCCGACGGCGGCGTTATGCTGTGAAACGGGTGCGGCGCCTGTGCTGTTTCCTCGCCAGCGGCAGCATCGTCACAGGCCTGGGAAGTCGTGGGTTCATTCGGCGCTTTACGCTTAGGAGGCGGAGCTGTGCAGTCAGCAATATTCCCCTCTTTTTTTTTCGAGGCACTGGTTTAGTCAGGTAAGCGGGGCCATCCGGGAAAATGGTAGGAACGGCGTCCGGCGTTAGCGATGGTCGTTCACGGTCGAATTCGACGTCCTCGCCGTTGGTGACATGCTTGAAAGTTCTTTGAATGTAGCGATCATCAAAATGACGAGAACACACTACACAAGTTTTGTCTAGAAATTTGTTACCTCTTTTGATGTTTCGCGCCCATTCTTGAAGACGAACAGGGTCTGCCGGAGCCCTGAACAGAGACACCTTCTCCTTGAAAGACTTGTACCCGCCTTTGCACAAAGGCACAAAGCACGTTCTTCCTTTTTTTTTTTTTCAGGCATAGTCACACACAATCGCTGCACGAGAATTCACGGCACATATTCGAAACGTAGCGAGAACACGCTTCACCACACAGACAAGCCGCCACCCGACACAACGTTGAAAGGCCCGGCCGGCACGCAAACTGACGCGCCAGTTGCAAGTAGCGCCCCCTAACGCTGAATCCAAATCAATTTCCCAGTCGCCGATGGGGAAGGCACCTGTTCATGACACTAGGAGAATATTCTAGGCACTCTATTTAGGCCATATCCAAATCGAGGTCCCTTGGCATTCTACTTTGCAGGCCACAAGGCCATAATACTCAAAGCAAAACGTTCCCCCGAGCTTAAAGTCATAGAACATTGCAACAAAATCAGGGGAACTACCCGCCCCTTCGAGGTCAGTAAAACAAAGAGCTCTTGACCAAACGACAGCATCATCCATTATGAATAATAAAACATTGGGTTTATACTGTACCACACAATTGTCGCATTTGCGCCACGTCTTTGTATGATCGAGTGGCAAAATGCACGGAGGATCCGCAGTTTACCAGATTTGCCTCCGGAACTTCACCCACTTATTATAATTCACTTTTCTCTGCGCGTCTCAGGAGTAGTTTTCAAATAGGAAGAAAAACTAGGAGTGTTGCGTGATAGAAAACACGCTCAAGCTGTTCCGAGATCTGCTTGTCACTCGCAGTAAATGATGTTTATGAATGGCTCGCCTCGTCATTATTACACCGGGACACGCATGGTACACGTATGAAGGCAAGTAATTTTTTTTTTCCTCTGTGGGCGCGTGGTTGAGTTGTTTAACGTAGTGCGCTGCGGAGCGAGGCGTCGCTGTTTTGAATCCGTGGTTTGGTGCTTCGGAATTTGTTTTCTTGTGATTTATTATGACCTGTACACTTTTATAAATACATGCATATAAATATCCGGGACGGGACGTGATGGTGACGACAACAGCTAACGTCTGGCGAGATTATTCATAGAGTTGCTATATCAATACAAATGAAAGAGCTTGCCATATTTGCACGGTATTGGCTTCCCCGGCCTCCTAACTTGTTTAATTGTATAACTATAACATATGAAAAGACAAGAAATCATTCAGTGAGTGGAGTAATACAAACAAGCACAAGTAAGGAATGGAAGAGACGACAGCAAATTCAGCTTTGCATTATACAAGTTTAAACATAAGCCAGAAACCTCATTAACCACTAGGGCTGGAAATCAGAGAGCTCCTGCGCCACCTCTTCGACGAGAACATGAAATGACGTTTCAGTGACTTTCAACGAACATGCCGATGAAGCTGCACGAACGGCACATGAAAACAATGTAGAAGAATTTATTCCGTTCTCAGGGACGGATGCTTTCATGAAAATACGACAGACTGCTAATGAAGATGTAAAATCCCTGTGGAGTGTAGCAAGTTTACGGCACACGTGACTGCATAGGTTGGACCCGTCTCGTCGACTTTGGCTTCCGTGCGGACTCTCTCGACTCGAGACAGCGGTGCTTTGCCGACTGTGGCTTGGTGTCGCTTCCACCAAATGTTTTCTCTTCGGAATCGGCATGAAAGACAGTGCTGCTTGCAGACATTACGGCAGCGATGAAACGATAGAGCACATTCAGTGCCACTTTCCCCCGCTACAACGCGCACAGACTGCCGCTATATCTGCTGCGTTAGCGCACCTTGACAACAGAGCCTTCTCAGAACAATCAGTGCTATGAAAACCAACACAATCTGTTTTCGCACAGAAAATTAGTCAAGACCTTAGTGAACATTTTTTGCGCTGCAGTGGCCTATTGAATAGACACCCCTGCTCTTTTTTTGTTTCACGCATTTACTTTTGTGTTCACTTTTCTTCTTATCTTTTTCCCCATTCACCCCACCGTTATTGCAGTGTAGCAAACCGGATGCTACCATCCTGGTGGAACTTTCTTCCTTTCTTTCAATTTATTTTCCCTCTCACTTTTCCTCTCTCTCTTTCTGTCTGTTCTGTTTACTACCTGAAACGCGAAGAAGGCAAAGAAAAAATTGAAGAGCAGTAGAAATCATGATTCTATACATTTTTCGCAATTCACAAGGATAGTGCATGACATATAGCTACAGACGTGCACTTATATCAATTTCTTTCATGTGTCACACAAGGTCTCGTATTACAACTTTCTGGGCTAGTAAAAAAAAGAACAATGCCCAATATACGATCGTGTAACTACAAAGTTAATCAAATGGGCACGATGTATGCTGGACAGATATCTCATCGCACCCCCAGTGGTTACCGGTTTTTGTAGCATGTGCTTTTATGACATGACGCCGATTAAGGGCGGTGAGAGGAGTTAGTCGCTCTAGTCATCAAACAAAGATGTGCTTCACATTCTTCCTGTTGCTAAAATGACCGCCGAAATGTAGTTGTGTGCGCATACCAACACGTACAAGAGGAAATATAATATGTATGGTTAAGTACTGGCCCAGCTCACTGGAAGAAAATGAAATTCGACGACAGTCAACGATTGTTGTCATAGTTTACGAGAAGGCGTGGGTAGTTATCACTCGAGCCTGCCTACTGAATTTACTAGTGTATGCGCTCCTGAAAGGTCACGTTAGATAGGTAGCTCACAAAATGATGTTACGCTGATAGCTAAATTGGTGAGAATAGAAATAATGAACAACAGGTAATTAAAATGGAACTGATCATCAGCATTTTCTTGGTAAACCACAGGAGAACATTACGACGATGACGATCGGAAGCAAATAAAACTAGTTGTAAGAAAATGCTTGGTGTGTCCTTCTTCCGATCGTCCTCGTGCCATTGTTGCGCTGTGTTTCACCAAGAGAATGCTGTCTTGAAGACATTCGTTGATGAAGCAAGGAAGAAAGCAATGTTCCAGTATGTGAGGAACAAGGTGCACGGCGTGCATATACTCCCAGTGTCCTCGTTCCAGTTACCCGAGAGCATTTGCGGGATCATCAATTCCTTTCTAGTGAGCTTTCATTTATAATTTCTGTTCTCCCGAAAGAGCAAGCTTATGTTAGATTCACACATGTTACCTTGCGCTTTACCTACGCACACGTATATATAGGGAAATGAAATCGCGGACGTTCTTCTCAGTTATGAATTACGGTAGAGGCTCAGATAACAATAGCAAACCACTGTGCGCCCCTGGCAGCCTGTTTAATACGAAGGCTGCTTGAAAAACAGTTCCATTACAATCTCAATTAGATCACTCTCATTCTTCGGAAGTCACCGAAATTAAAGTATGTGGTTATCCGAGAAAGAGGTCCATTTCAACGCACCAGTTTCGCGATATCTTGGTCTCTTGTACTTTTTTATGTGCATCCTTTCAAGAGGCTTTCATTTTGAATCCAGCAAAACCAGTGATGGCGCTTACAAAAAATCTGCATAGAGTATTACAGAGGCTTCTTCCCAATAAAAGAGCTGGCTTACATAAGCACGTCTTTAATTATACGAAGCCAATATCGTTGTTGGTATCACTTACAATTGGTTTCACTTACAATTGGCTTTGCTTACAGAAGGGGAATTTCTGTGTCATTTCTGTGTCCGCTGCTAAGCCTGCCTGAAAAGAGCAGGTCCTCATCTAGATTGTGTCATGTTCAATCATGAAAGCTAGCGTATCCCGTTCCACGCATTTCGCTGCAGTTGCACCACTGCCTCTTTATCGAATGACGTTGCGTGATTTCGGACAGGAAGCGGGTCATCCGAATGACCATAAAATGAAGCCGGAACTTCGTCTGCACTTCGCGGTGTCCTCCAAGGAAATGTGCTCAGTAACTAGAAGCAAAATTTGATGGCCCAAGCGTTCAAAAGACGTACGCGTTTGCAAAAAATACGGAAGAGTACTTGAAAAACTGTATTCATGAATTGCAGATCTTAGACTGGAATAAAAGAAGACGAAATAAAAAAAATCATCAAACACAGGCACATTGCAAACGAGAAGCAAGCGGTAAGGCTTGCGTTTGATCTTCAAGCTCTGCTCTGTAGTCGAGTCAGATTGAGGCACCACTAAAAGCAGAACGTATATTAAATTGCGCTGAACGTTTCCAGGAAAGATTGCAGTCAATCGCTATGAGGTACGCACAGAGATTGGGAAATCCAGCCACCGTAAAACCAGCGCGCTGACTGGCTATGAAAGTTGTCGACGTTGCTTCACATGTACTACCACAATATTTGTCGCAGCACTCTACAGGTGCTTTGACTGCTGCTTAATAAACAAGGGCAAAATAATGAAACTTTGCTATTTATTTAGTAAAAGTCTACTGGAGTTAAGGCTGATGAGAGATAAAATAATCACGCGTAGGAAAGCCCGAGTGTTGGTCTGAGCCCATGTGCTCTTTCCTGCTACTCTCAACTGATAATTAAGGTAGGTAGGATGATGAATGATGACATCAATATAGGTTTCCCGACTGTGTCCTGCGGCTTCCAGAAACTACCAGGACGCCTATGTTAAAACGGCCACACTTCGTCCTTCGAGGTTGTAGAGGGTTAACACATAAATGTAGGAGGGGTGAACTGCATCTGAAAGCCACTGAAAATGATTGTCTATGCGAGGAAGCTGGAAGGGAGAAATGAAAAACCCAAAAAAGCTAAAAAAAGCAGATTTCACCCTCTCAAGATGCGATACTGTTGGCTGTTTTCCCCCTCCGGAAGAAGAAGTGGAAGTAAACGACTGAGTGGACGAGGCAAGGAGGCAAGGTCTGAGCAGGTTCAGATAAATACGTCGATGCACCTTCTGCGACCCACTTTTACTTCGATAAATAAATAAAGAAGTGAATATATATATATATATATATATATATATATATATATATATGTGTGTGTGTGTGTGTGTGTGTGTGTGTGTGTGTGTGTGTGTGTGTGTGTGTGTGTGTGTGTGGTGTGTGTGTGTGTGTGTGTGACGTATGAAGCGATGGTTAGAAGTAGATGAGGAAGAAGTGCTTATGGAATAAACATGGCGTATGAGCCAGGCCACGACTCACATTTATGATAGCGTAACACGAGTCGACAGGATGAAGACCTCCCAGCCACTTCATCAGTGTCTCATCATCGACATAGTTCTCCACAAGACGCCCTGACCATACATCGACTACGGAATCATCTCCTAGCCGCACACAGCGACCAGCACCATGACAGAATCATCGACCGACCTTCCCATCCCCAAGTACACCGGAGCAGCAGACGATGAACCTGTACAGGACTGGTTCGACCTATTCGAGCACCACGCAACCGCTGTATCATGATCGGAACGGGAGATGGTCGCCAACTTTACCGACTACGTCTCCGGTGGGGCGTTCAAATTCTACCTCACCCATATATTTCAAAACGACGAGTCGTGGGAAAAGATAAAACAAGAGATGATCGTTTGGTTTAAAGAATACAATGACGACTACGACGAAGACTTGCTTGTAACCCACCATCCACAGACAACCGCACCCGGTCGTCACAGTCAAAAGCAGCCTTCATGCATTGACTAACCTCCTGCTTTTCCGTCGCGTGGATCTTCGGTCGCTAACAACGCCCACCTCGTGTCTCACGCGTTCACTATGGTCGGAATAGAGCGGAGAAGCTCCGAGCGCACTCGGTCAAGCCCGTCACCTACAGTTTAATTTCATGCGCCAGAAGAGCTCGCATCGTTCGTTCCACAGAAAGACAGTAATTCCCAATTAAAATATGACCAAACCGATCCTTTCGCAGTGTCACCGTCGAATTCCCAGCCACCTGAGAGCTTAACCCACACAGGAGGCTCGAAAGTATCAACTCTCAAGCACTGCCCTGTGCCAGAAATATTCTTCAAAAATGGCGTTGCAAGAGCCTCATCACATTTTCCTGCCAATTCTGGCGCACTATCTTCATTGCCTGACACAAATCGCGACACCCTAACAAGTATCAACTATTTGCTGGTCACTGTCAAGCTACAAAGCAAAGCGGGCTCATGGTTTCAAAGGAAGTCTACCTCGTCAGAATGCAACATCAGCAATGCCAACAAAAGCAACAGGAGGAACTTCAACAGCTGAAACGCCCACACCAACATCGGCAACGAACAACTAAATCTACATCGCAAGGATACTTGCGGCCTGAAGAAGTGTCGTGATCAACATACACTAAAGAAAAGACTGATTCCGCATCTGAGCTATCTTCGCAGAAAGAAAAGCCAAGGAACTTTTCCGCACCAGCGTTCAAGATTGCGCCTTTGGTCTGAACATCTGCGTCATCACCATAGAAAACTCCCCAAAAGCCACAAAACAACCGCTTGTGCTCTGCAGGAACACAAGCAGCGCCTAATCAGCCACGATCAACGGGCGCGCAAATTGCATGCACGGCGTTTGTATGACCCACGATAAAAAATGCGACGCCTACGAAGCATGCAATCCTGCAAAGCGTTTCAACCTCGTTCGTGCTTTGCAAGAATACCGGCTGTATTTCCATCTGTTTCCACCTCCAAAGCATTTTCGTGTTATCCAGGACGCAACCACCAACCTCGCCCACCAGAACTCATGCGTTAACCAGACTGCTGCACTTTCCCCTGAAGTCTTCGAAAGTTTACGGAACTCCCCTGGAGTATAGAACCAATTGTGAGTTTTCTACATTTGTGACTTTTAACCTCTACTTGTTAACTTTTTCTTGTTCGTAATCCATGCCTTCTTTCGGGGGGAGGGCGAATCGTGTGACGTATGAAGCGATGGTTAGGAGAAGTAGATGAGGAAGAAGTGCTTATAGAATAAACATGGCGTATGAGCCAGGCCACGTCTCCCATTCATCATAGCGTCACACACCACACACACACACACACACACACACACACACACACACACACACACACACACAAAGACATATATATATATATATATATATATATATATATATATATATATATATATATATATATATATAATATATATATATATATATATATATATATATCAGAAAACAAAAGTGATGCTGGGTTCGGGTAAGATTATCCGTATAGGGAATAGGGAAGAAGACGCACGTACGAAGTGATTTTATTGACGTTTCGGCGTGGGTCCGGCTTTCATCAGAATGACAAATCAGACACAAATGGTGGCATTCTGATGAAGGCCGGACCCACGGCCGAAACGTCAATAAAATCACTTTCTATGGGCGTCTTCTTCTTCCATATATACATATATATATATATATATATATATATATATATATATATATATATATATATATATATATATATATATATATATATATATATATATATATATATATATATATATATATACCCTTACGTTCGGGTATTCTCGTGGTCACCCCTTTGACTAGGCGTGAACCAAAATTAGCATAGGAGGGTAAGATGGTTTGACGAATATGACGCGCTGCTCAAGACAAGACATGAATAATTTCATTGTCCCGTCGCGTACGTCATCAAACACTTCCCGCCAGAGAGTGGCACATGCCCATGGGCGGGTATGTGCCGATGGTATGCGGGTGTGTGTCACAGGTAATCGACACTTAATATCTACACAGAGACGAAGAGAACACACATGGGCAGTTTTACTGCGCGATCGTTTAGTTTTACTGCGCGATCGTTTTACTGCCCGATATCGGTAGCCTCGACCCGACGAATGCAAAGAATAAGTGTCAGGGTCCCAGCTGGAATTGAACGCAAGCATTCTGCGTGGCAATAAAGCATCTTCGGGAAACGTCAATAGTGGTTGCAGTTTCCTACCCAATTTTATAAACATTACATATGCAGTCTTTTGATGCAGCCATCACGTTGGGTTAGCGTCAATTGTGGTTAGTTGCCATGCGCTGAAGTTGATTTATGTAGCATTGCTCAGGGCCAGTATCTTCGCGAGCATCAGCGCTTCGTATCAGCGTCTGGTGTTGCTTATATGCATGTTCAAGTTGGCATCGTTGCACTAATGCAAACAACTTGTAATATAAAAATCTGCAAATCTTTAACATGTGTCATTGTGTGCAACATTTGTACATATATTTAGCGTCATTTCATAAAATCTTACTCAATAAAAAATAACAGCAACACGGTCCTCTTTCCTCAGCATGCTTCGCATAACATCTATTCCCAGGTACGTGGGATTTATCGAATTTTTATTCTTTACAATATTGAGGTACCCGGGTATATCTTACCTGTTTGTTTGAACATGCAAAACTGTATGAAATTGTAATTGTAAACTAGTGTCATTTTCTTTACAACTTCTTGCAAAAGATCTCTGTTAGAACTTTCTATTTTTTTATTAACCAGAAAAACGTATGCTAAGATTGCAGCATTTTTTTGTGTGTGTTTAATGAGCCAGGCGTGGTCTGTCACTGAATGATGGATTGTTCAATGTCATTTTTAGCGATATTTACATTGACATCAAACACTTACTTATTTCAGCGCAAGATCAAATAGTAAACAAAATTTTATATTTTTGCTGCCGGAGCAGCCCTGTTTTGGAAACCGCAATAGGATTTGAGAAACGGAATTTATTTTTATTGCGAGTATTTTGCTAAAACCTACGCCATGGTAATACGTGGTCAGGACTGGTATTGCTTCAAATGGTCTTGAGATACATTTAAATTTAAATTTTAAGTATTTTCGTGAGAACACTTCTACCTTCAAAAGAAACAATATGAAAGAGACAACACAGCTTTCCAGGAAGATTCAAAGCGACATGATACAGAAAAGGCTTGAGATCTTCTTGCTTCGCCATTCTTTCTTCGGCACGCTACAATGTGGATCAGTCAGTGAGAAGCTGCACAGGCCGCATTTCTTGGCTTTCAGCCAAATTTTTGGCGAATCTACGCCTTTTATTCCGTAAAATTGCCCATTTCTTAAGCTTCAACGCGATAGCATCGACCCCCGCATCCAGTTCCCGGAACAGCATGTTAAATGGCAGCTGCACAGGCACTGTTCATCAGGCACTTGCACGTATTCTCGTTCATTCTGCCACTGTGATTCGTTGAGTGGGCAGTCAACGCTCGCACGTTCAGGTTTTAAAAATGCGCGGTTATACATAGACTGCATGTTTTGTGTTATGCCTACTGGGGCCTTAGTGCTAACGCTTATACATGGTACAGCTTATCATCCGACGTAACTTTGGCACTTACTTCACCCTTATCGAAAAGAACTAAGCAGTGCACATTGTCATATTCAGGTGGGGGTAGCTAACACTATTTTCGAATAAAACTCAAGAAGAAAAAGTGGCTTTTTGCCTTCAAACCACCACACCCCCTCTAGCCAATGGCATCGCCGTGTCACTGTGACGTCGCGGCCGACCTCTGTTTGCCTACAAGCAGTGCTTCGACCAAACCTTTTGTGAGTGCGTCCATACTGTGAAGTAGTTCTTCTGGAAGCCTTTCTTTTGAGCAAAAAAAAATTTCGCTCATTTTGTTTTTTTTTTTCACTACATATAAACACGCGAAAGTATTTTTGTCAAGTTTGAGCTTGCGAGAGTGTGGCCTTGCTGAAACGCCGATGGATCGAATGCCACGGACAGTGGAGGCAGCCATCTTGGTTGAAGTCCGTCGTAGCAGAATAACGCGCTTTTTGATTTCTTTGTGAGAATGGCGCACAAGCAACTCGTCATGTCGTGACGATGCAACGGTGATGCCATTGCCTGCAGGGGAGTGCTTCGAAGGTAAAAACCCGTTTTTTTTAAATTTTATCCTCGTATAGATTATAGGTTATCAAGTCACAGCAGTGCATGTGTAGCGCCCAATGCATTTCTTTTTACAAAAGTGCATATGTGCAACAGTAAAACCACATTGATGTTAGACTAGTATATACCTCCAGCATTCTGATGCTAAGGAACCATAGATGTACTATATTGGTTCAAAACTTGCACCACATTATTTCTGGTTGAAGGTCGTTGCAGCAAACCATCGCAATCTTTAGTCTACTCTAATATAACCACCAGCTATAAAAAAGTCAATGTCCTTCTCTTGTTTGAGACCCGCAGATGTCTTATAGGACTTGAATGTTTATTCTCGCTGTTTCTGGTTGGTATAGACTGTGAATCACGTTAACCGCGTACGCATGTACGACACTACCAGACAAAAGTGGCTGGCTGGCTGGCTAGCTGGCTGGCTAGCTAGTTAGTTATAGCCAGTTTGTTGGCAAGTTTACTGAAAATATTGAACACTTTATTGCTGAAAACCCGTGGATATAACCAACGGGATTTGTATTTATGCAAAGAAAGTGAAAATTAAAAACACAAACAAACTCTTGAGGAACTTTATAGTTCGGTTTCAATACAAAACAAAATCCTTAGACTTGGCTCACCTATTGGTACAACCAGTAATTTCAAGAAAACGACTCGACACCCGAAGTTCTAAAATCTCTGGCTCGGTTCTCGAGGCAAAGCAGTTTCGGGTGACGCTCTGTTGAAGTCACAATTTTGTCAAGGCTCTTACAACTTCGACAAAAATGAAGAAAACGCACAAAACGAAATGAATCTCTCTGAAGGCACACTTCCAAAATCCTAGTATTACCGTTGCGGTTTTGAACTTTCAACAAAAAGCGACAAGTTTTAATATCCTCAGGTTAGGCGAGTTTATAATGTGGAGGGGTATTACGCGATGTCGCCAGCTTCTCTAAATTGGTTCCGTTTCCGGTAACACACTTTGGTAGTAGCCCGGTGACAAGACAACGGGTCCTTCGTTGCGAACTGCATTTTTTTCTCGCAATCTTTTTTTATAGTCCTAAGTTGTCGTACCATCGTTCCATAAACGGGGAGATCAATATCGGAACACCACTTCAACTTCGCTTCATTCTCCTGAGCCGCTGTGCTTGTTGTGTGCAGCTGCGCGAATGCTCCCCGCTGACAATGCGCTTCTTTACGATGACAAGATAAGTGAGCGAAAAACGTAAAAACGTAAAACTGCTCATATCAAACTGAGGAATGCAGCTGTCCACATTGCCGTGAAGTTTATGACTTGAGGTTACAGCTTCCCAAATCGCCTGACTGCACCGATTTTTTACCACCTACCACCCATTTTTTAACCAACTTGACCTCTCTCTGGGCTGTGTGATATAGCGAAAGTGTTGGGCTCTTGACGCCAGCACAGTAAAAAAAAAACAAAAAAAATGGCAGATTCAACGCACCTTGGGAATCGATGTAATGAAAAGCATGCTGGTGAATTGAAAAGTGACCGCGTTGTGATTTTTTTATTCAGCCATACGTTATGAAATCACACTTGTGATATGTACAAATGTTGTAGGCAGATATACGCTGAATCTTTGCATTCCTTTTGTATAATCAGTTCTTTAAAATTGCGTAATAATGCCAAGAGCAACATGAATATTAGCGACACTAGAAGCAGTAAGCTGATGTGCAGCGCTTGTGGTCGCGAGGATGGTAGCCCTGGACACTGCTACATAAATAAACTTCAGCGCATGACACTTAAGTACAATTAACGGTAACCCTACGTGACGGTGTGTCGTAGGAGAACAATAAGTAGTGTTTATGAAATTGCATAGCCATCTCTTCTAAACATTTTTAGTCCTTTCCCCTTCCCTTTACAGAGTAACATACCAGCGACATATAGACGCCGGCAAAAGTCTGTTTTTTTTTTTAAGAAAGTGTCTCTCTCGCACTCTCTTGTGGCGCATACTTTCGCACGTGTGGCGCATGCTCGCATGCCTGTGGTACATAACCGCGCATGGAATACGGGTATGACACATGCGTGTCTCGTGAAAAGGGTTTGACGACGTACGCGTCAGGATGATTCATGTCATGACCAGCGAGTCATATTCGTTGAATCGCCCTACCCTCCCGTACAAATAATCATGAAGAGTGTGGTCACAATAGCACTCTTAGATAGATAGATAGATAGATAGATAGATAGATAGATAGATAGATAGATAGATAGATAGATAGATAGATAGATAGATAGATAGATAGATAGATAGATAGATAGATAGATAGATAGATAGATAGATAGATAGATAGATAGATAGATAGATTCTAAAGGTGCCTGTGATACGCAAAGAAATGCTTCGCGTTTAAGATATATATGTATACTATAAACGACAGGTACTCTAGAATCGAATAATGCACATTCCGCCACAAAAATTTGCGGACCACGTGTGCACGTGCCAAACTGCCTGTCTGCGCCACCTAGTGGTGCGCCATCTGCCGTCGACCGCAGTTGTGGGCTGGAAACGAGTTGTATTTTTATTCACTGGCATTTCAGTTTTCTACTGCCGCGTAGCTCATTGTTAATTCGCGCTTTTCACGCGAAGTACTTATCTGCAGTAAAACCATCACATTGCTGTTTCCATAGTAGGATCAAAACTATCCCGGCGAGCCTCGAATGGCGTTCTGTTGTTCCAGGTGTCACTTTGTGATAAAGATTGATTCTGATAACAGTTATGCTCATAGACGGCTGTCCAGAAAGCAGCTCGTAGACGCAGATTCCAAAAGCGCGTCGCATTGAAAAGCGAAAAAGTGAAAATTCTTTGTACCCAGTCAGAAAAGAGACAGGTCAGCGATTACGCGAGGGATGCTTTCCGGGCGCTGCGGTGCTGTCGACCGCCGCTGACGTAGCGGAAGTGTCGCGAAGAGGCTTTAGGCCATGCGCTTGCGTCGTCCGTAAACTTTTGTGGTCCACTGTACACAACAAGAGCCTCAGGGACTGGACCCCATGTCCGATTTATCGTATTATCTGTATGTTTTAAGTAGAAATATTCGATGGGCTGATGAGATGATGATATTTTCTATTTTTCAACTGCGTAAGTAGATTGTCAGTTAAACAGTTAGTCAGTCAAGACATCGTTCGAAATTGCGAAGTGAAAATCTGCCATATACCATGATGCCCATGAAGTTTTGGGGGGGGGGCTATCACTCCTGTAAAGTCGTTCGCACCTCGAGGCGCAACCATTTCTCGCGGATAAGCCGCTATTAGAGTTCACAACGGTTAAGCGGTAGGGGGCGTTGTGCCAACACTTCCTAGATTGACTGCGTCCGCGAGCGTTTATCACCGTCATCGTCATCATGGTTAGGGCGGTAGCGCCAGTAGTGATGCCTGACGGTGAAGCTTGTTGGCGGCCCTTGAGATATGAGCGGTCTTTTTTTTTTCTTTTTTTTTTTGCGTGTGGCGGCTGGCGCAAACGGTTGTCTCTCGAAGCGAATCCGCGGGGACGGTGCCGTGGGCCGCTTCCCGTGCTTCAATCGTGGTGAGTCGAGAGTTCCCAACGCCACCTTCACGTCACCCTGTTTTTTGTTATTCTGATTGAGGGATTGAGGACACGGAACTACTTTCAAATAGACGCTTAAGTTATTGAAACGTCAACTGTGGTTGCAGTTCTTGCTATCTCGATTTTGTGAACATTCCGTATGTACGCCTAGGATACATCCGTCACGTCGGATGGACGTCAATCGTAGTTAGGCGACATCCGCTGAAGTTGATGTATGTAGCAGTGTCCAGGGCTACCATCCTCGCGAGTACCAGCGCTTCATATCAGCTTATGGCTTCTGGTGTTAATACTCGTGTTGCTGTTGGCATCTTTGCGCAAGTGCGAACAACTGATTATAGAAACATCAGTAACTGTTGAACATATGTCTGTGCGTGCAAATATTTAGCGTCATTTAATAACGTGTCATTCAATGAAAAACTGTAACGCGGTCATCTTCCTTCCGTATGCTTTGCATGAAATCGATTTCCAAGGTACCTCGGATCTGCGGAATTATTATTATTTTTTTTTTGCTGACTGCTGCGAATCTCCTACCGCTGTTTATTTCGTGTAATCTGGTTGCGCTACCAAATATAGTGTGTATCCATTACGGCTGTTCTGCGTATGTGGTAAAGTTATAATTATATTACACGTATACTAGTTGAATGATGTTTGTTCTTTTACGCTTGTTCACAGTTGCCTTATTCACGCATATCACCACTTTTACTGAAATAAATGGCGAATGAGAAACAACCGTGCTCAATACTAAATGAGTAAAGTGCACGAAATCTCGTTATAGTCCCACTCATCGACACACATCCCCACATGCCCGTCAAAGTTATTTGATTTCTTTGACTCAGTACGCCAGAGCCTCAACAACTCATACGTGCTTTAACTGCGCGTGCTTTGTAGCGTTCTGCTTACCTTTGGGGACGCTGGTACTGCAAGCCTTCGAAATGCGAACGAAAATCGACGAACTTTGAAAAAGCGGCGATGCACAGACCAGACCGTAAACAATTTTCGGTTATCTTCAAACTCTACGTCAAGGGACAAACATTGCGCATAAAAAAAATGCATTACACGAAATGCACGAAAATCACGCAAAAAAAAAGGTGTACTTCTCGACATAGTTTCCGAAAGCCTCAAAACGAACGCCGTCAAAAAGTTTAGTATAACACCATCATATCCCAATCGGTGCTCACTTGTAAGAACGACTGCGTTCGGCACAGCAAAAGTTGGCGTGCTCGGCGCGGCAAACGGCAACTTGATTTAAATATACGATATAGAATACGGAAGTGTGAGAGCATCCCAGAAACTTAATTTTATGCCGACCTGAGCCTGCAGGTGATTGATGCTCGCAACTTTTTCCCTTACCGGATTTCTCAGGGAACATACTACGTAAAGTGGCGTATACGAGTGAACAAACACGAGCATAACGCGCTTGCAAATCTCATTTCCGATAGTTTTTTTTAACATTGCTTATTTGGTCTGTACGACTACATCTCATTTAAAATGTTTCTCGACCTTTGATCTTATCTCCTGCATGTATACAATATTTTTTTTTACTTACAACATCAATGAAGAGACGTTCACTAGGAGATGTACCGCTATTTCCTTCGGATTATGCTAATACGGCGGTCGCAATTCTGTATACGGGCTCAGTAAACTTGCTATTTGTGTAGAACGTAAAACTTTTTGGGGATAAAAATTCGAAGGCGATCCTGATTATCAAACTAGCACTCCCAGTAGCATTCGCGCGTGAGCGTTCGTGAGCTCTAGCACGGCCACTGGATAAAAAAAAAGTGGCAGATCCCACGTACAGTGGTAAACAATGATATGCGAAGCACGAGTGAGAAAGGTTGATTTGTCACTTTAAAATCACCACAATGTACGAGGCGGATGTAAATTATGCCGTACACGACTTCCGTGTTATGATTATCATGTTTAGACGCGTAGTTTACCTTCGTCATCTATTCACGTCATTTGATGCCAAATTTAGTATATCTGAACCTAACGAAAATGCCGAGAGTACTCTATGAACGTGGTATGTTGTCGTGTTCTTACATGACACGCGTGTCACCATTGTCATCTTTGCACCAGTCATATACCTTCGTCATCCATCGACGTCTCGTAACAGCAAATTTGATATATGCAGAGCTAGCGAAACGGCCGTGAGTGCATCATGAAGGGCCTGGCATACTCCAACGTAACGTTGACGCGCGCGCACGCTGGGCGCAGCGACGCTATACGTTAGAAAAAAACGTGAGAACTCTATATATAGTCTGACACCTAGCGCGACAGTGGCGTCCGCCAGCATGGCCCGACGCCAACCGGCGCAAAATGCCACATGCTGTATTTCACACCCACTACGTTACCCAGACAGCCCTGCGTCTGCCTCTTTTCGTGAAGGAAGGACGCTGGACGCACTGAAACGCGCATGCGTCGAAGCGACGCAGCGTGGCGCTTGCCTGTGAGTATATGGCAGGGCCGGCGACTGGCGTGGCAACGCTGGCGCGCACGCCCGCCATGTAACGTCGAAGTGTATTCGTGCCTTGACTCTGGCATGTAGTCATGTTGTCACGAGACACACATCTCATGATCATCATGTCTGCACCGGTGACGTACCTTCGTCATCCATTGACGTCACGTAATACCAAATTTGGCACATGTGAAGCTAGCAAAATGGCCGCGATCACATCATGAGTGCGGCATGTAGTCATGTTGTTACATGACACGCATGTCGTGATTGTCATGTTTGGATGCGTCATTTACCAATGTCGTTCATTTACGTATACCGTAATACCGAATTTCGTATATGGGACGCTAACGAAATGGCCTCCAGCGCATCATAAGCGTTTCATGTAGGCGTGTTGTTACATGACACGCATGTCCTGTTAATCAGGTTTGCACCCGTCTTGTACCTTCGTCATCCATTGATGTCCCGTATTACCAAATTTGGTATAAGTGAACCTAGCGAAACGGCCGCCAGCGCATCATGAGCGTGGCAAGTAGTCATGTTGTTACACGACACGCGGGTCATGATTTTTATGTTAGGCTCTGTCGCTTGTGTTTGCCATGCAATCATGTCATACCATACAAGTTTTGGCAACATGTCATCTTAACAAAACCACCGCGAAAGCAGCAAGAACATGAAATGTAATTCATGACATTCATGACATCTATATCATAATTTTCATTATATTACTAGTCAAATATGCTCATGATAGAGTCATGTTATGCCATACCAAGTTTGGTATCGATACCATTATTGAAACAGCCAGGAGAGCTAAAAGTCGTAGGTGGATAGATAGATAGATAGATAGATAGATAGATAGATAGATAGATAGATAGATAGATAGATAGATAGATAGATAGATAGATAGATAGATAGATAGATAGATAGATAGATAGATAGATAGATAGATAGATAGATAGATAGATAGATACGCTCAAAGCTGTCAAAGTTGGCTAATAAATGCTTCGCATTTAAGAAGAACCTTTTTGTTTTTATTCAGCGGCCGTGGCTCTATAGTGTATTCCACGGAGCCACATCAGTGACGTCACGCGTTCACTGAGCCCGATTCCACTCTTTTGATCCCCCTACCAAGGAAGACACAGAGGACCTAATTGGGACGTATGCAAGCAGGCGTGTACTTTTATACGTACAAGTGGACGAGGAAGGTTGAGGCGCACGACATCTGGCGAGTGCCAGAGCAAGTGCACTGTATACGCCATGCACGGGCGTGCTAGACTGCACCTGTGCGCGCTTCTTTCCTTACGGCCTTTTCCCCCGTCGTGAATACAATGGGGAAAGTTTCTGAGTATGGGTTGCATCGCAAGCACGAAGGCGCTAGAAGAAAGGAAAAACGAAAGGCGAGGCAAGGAAAGCAAAGAAGACAACACGAGCACTGCCTTTCGTTTCTCGTTTCTTCTAGCGCCTTCGTGCTTGCGCTGCAACCCTTACTACCATTGAATTTAACCAACTAGCCTAAATAGCCGTTTTTCTGAGTATGTTTCGCCACTCGTCAGTGGTAGAGGCGGTCCCTCCCCCCCCTCCCTCCTCAAACAAATTTTTTTCCCGCTATTGTTTACAGTGCAAAAAGTGACACTTGGCCACACTTGCCTCTCCATCACCGACGTAAGATCAAGGTGGTCCCCCATCCCCCGAAAAAAAGTCTGCCTGCGCCTCTGCAATAAATAGAATTCGTTTGCGCCTTCAGGTTCTTGATGATTCAAAGCGAACGAGCCTGTTATAATTACACAACGTATATATTGTGAGTAAGAATATATTTAGAAACGGTTGTGCTTCTTTTTGAACAGCTAAGGGAAAATAGACAGACCACACTGACAGTCTTGCGTGAATTAGCGCCACAACCCTGCTATGCTTTACATAAGTGGTTTCTCAGGGCTCACAGGTGACCCAGCTGACATAAATGATACAATGTTTATGTAAAGGCGTCTTTCATACACAAACTCCTTGGATTGTAGCCGAAATTATCTGAACAGTTATACGAGAAAGGTATCGAAAGTGAAGTGAACAATTTAGGAACAAATGAAACGCAGCGCAATAGATGACACACAAAGAGTATTTAAATAACGTTTATTTGGACAGCCTTTTCCGCAAATTGTATTTCACGTGTGACATGACGACCAAGCATGCCTGAGGGTATTAGCAGTTTAACATAGTAAACATGTCGACCTGCAGTGCACGGGACTGTCGAAGTGGCAATGCCTCCGAGGAAAACCTTTGCGATCGGTGGCACTTCTTCAAAGCCCCAAATGACCTTGCAGTTCTCCAGGCCTGGACAGTTATTATTCCACGAAAAGCCTTCCAGGCGACAGTAAAGACCTACATTGGCGATATAAATTTCGAATACGAGTTTTCAATTTACTTGCTACGAGCACATTGCAGGTGGAAACATTGTCGAAATTCCACGTGGTATAGGTTACACCGTTCGACCTCAAAGACTGCGCAAGCTCAAAACGACAGGGCCACCTCTTCTGCCGCACCATTAAGTCAAGCCATTAAGTCAACGCTATGAGCGTTGTATGTTGTCCTTTTTCTATAATGACACGCTTGTCAGCATATTATCTTGTTTGGACCTGTCATTTACATTTTTCGTCCATTCACGTCACATATACCAAATTTGGTGTATGTGGAGCTAGTAAAACGGCCGTGAGCATGCTATGACCGTAGTATGTTGTCATGCTTTGCATTACACGCATATCGTAATGATCATGTTATGATGTGTCATTTACCTTCGTCGATTGATTTGTGGGGTTGAACGTCCCAAAACCACCATATGATTATGAGAGACCCCGTAGTGGAGGGCTCCGGAAATATTGACCACCTGGGGTACTTTAACGCGTGCACCTAAATCTGAGCACACGGGCCTACGACATTTCCGCCTCCATCGGAAATGGAGCCGCCGCAGCCGGGATATGAACCCGCGACCTGCGGGTCAGCAGCCGAGTACCTTAGCCACTAGACCACCGCGGCGGGGCTCATTTACCTTCGTCGTCTATTCACGTAACGTCATATGAAAGTTCGCATATGTGGAGCTATAGTGAAACGGCCGCGAACGCATCATAAGCGTGGTACGTTGTCATGTTCTTACATGACACGCTTGTCATGCTTATCGTGCGTGCACCAGTTATTTAACTTCGTCATCTTTTGACGTCTCGTAACACAAAATTTCGTATATGTGACGCTACCGAAACGGGCGCGAGTGCATCATGAGCCGTCGCATATTATAGACATGAAGGGCCCATTATACGCCGACCTAACGTCGACGAATGCGCACGCCTGGGCGAAGCGACGCTGCGCTAGCAAATCGGGACGTCAGGCGTGACCGGCGCGACCAGCGTCAGTCGGCGCGGCACGGCGGTAACCGGCACGAAATGCTACATGCTGCATTTCGCGCCCACGACATTACCCAACTGTACCCAGCAAGCACTGCGTCTGCCTCTCTTTTTGATGGAGGGACACCGGGCACGCTCAGGCACGCTCAGTTGTGCATGTGTCAAAGCAACGCAACGTGGCACGCACCTGCAAGTACACGGCAGGTGGCATCGCTGGCGTGACGCCATGAAACAAACGCCGGCGCGCACGCGCGATGGGTCACGTCGAACTGTAATGTTGCCTCGAGTGTGGCTGGTAGCGATGTTGTTACACGACACGAATCTCACGATTATCACGTTAGCAGCAGTCACAAACCTTCACATCCATTCACGTGACGTAATACCAAATTTGGCATATGTGAACCTAGCGAAACAACTGCAGTGCATCACGTGTGTGGCGTGTATACTTGTTGTTACATGACATGCATGCCATGATTATCTTGTTTGGACGTGTCCTTTACCCATGTCGTCCGTTCACGTTACGTAATACCAAATTTAATTCGTGTGAAGCTAGCCAAACGGCCTCGAATGCGTCAAGAGCGCAGCATGTAGTCATGTTGTTACATGACACGCATCTCATGATTATCATGTTTGCACCAGTCACATACCTTCGTCAGCCATTCACGTCTCGTAATAACAAATTGGTATATGTGATGCTACGGAAACTGGCGCGAGTGCATCATGAGCGTCGCATGTAGTCATGTTGTTACATGACACGTAGATGCACTGATTATTATCGTGTTTACACCAGGTCATATACCTTCGTCATTCACTCACGTTCCGTAATACCAAATTCGGCAGATGCGAAGCTAGCGAAACGGCCGCCAGGTGCACCATGAGCGTTGCGTGTAGTCATGACTAGTCATAACATGAAAATCATGACATGCATGTCATGATTTCCACGTTAGGGCCTGTCACTTATGTTCGTTATGTTATGCAGTCATGTGATACCATACGAGTTTTTCAACATATCATGTCAATGAAACCACCGCAAGAGCAGCAAGACCTATGATATGTAATCATTACATTCATGACTTACATGTCATAATTTTTAAGTTGTGGCTTGTCTTTTATGCTCGCAATGCATTCATGTTATAGCATATAAAGTTTGGTGTCGACACCATTATCGAAACGGCCAGGAGAGCTAAAAGTCTTAAGCGGCAAGATCGATAGATAGATAGATAGATAGATAGATAGATAGATAGATAGATAGATAGATAGATAGATAGATAGATAGATAGATAGATAGATAGATAGATAGATAGATAGATAGATACTCTCAAAGTCGCCGAAGCTCGCTAAGAAATGGTTCGCATTAAAAAAAAAAAACTATTCAACGCTGCCACCGCAAGTGGTGGTTGGTGCGTAGTCGCCAGCGGCGGCGGCGGCTCCATCTCAACTAGAATTACTGTACATGCTACCTAAAGGTAGCATATTCAGTAACTCGAATCTCAACGCTACGCTAGCGCCAACCTCGGAGTGGATACGAGTTGGTGCCGCCTCCGGAGTGGGCTTTTTTCTAACTGACAGTATCTAAAAACAGTTGGGAGAAGAGCGCTCTGACTCATGTGCCGGCGCTGCGCGCGCTGCGGTGTACTAACGGAGTGGCGGAGGAAGGTCTAAGGACCCTATGTGAAACAAGTTCATCTAGGAACCTTAGGAAGGTCACGGTCGCAGCGCCCCCCTCAGAACAGCGGCGAGAGGCATGTACTACACCCGATGCGAATGCCGTAAGAAGCGAGCGCGCAGGTGCAGCAAGCCCTTCCTGCGAAGTATTATTCGTGGTCAACGCTGAGTAGAGTGGCGCACAGCTCGCACAACTAGAGATAAAAACGAGAGATATTAGAGAGTTTTAGTACTGCGGAATGGTGCTACGTACGCATCACGCAAGCGCCTTGCGTTACGTGGCGTCGTTTGCCACTAATCGGCTTTTAGTACGCCGTAATACCCGCGTACGTAACGAGCGTGAAGCGTGTTGCACAATCTTGTAGATCAAAATAGAAGCACGTGTTGTTGACAGCCAATGTGAGCCAATACAAGTGTTATAGCCAGAGTATGGCCATAATTTAAGCCACAGAGGCGGTCGGTGCTTGCCTTCGATGCCGCCATTTTGCAAAACGAAGTCTCGCGCTGTCGCGAACTTGTTCGAGAGCGGCGCGATCACCTCATACGTACGCACGCACGCATCTCATGCGTGCGTACGTAGCGGCCGCGTACGTAATGCGATACGTGCGCGTTGCGGTCTGCGCATGCGCACTACGCAGAACATGGCGTCCTTACGTACGCAACGCCTCCACGTACGCAGCGTACGCAGTACTAAAACTCTCTATTATGCGTGGTCAACGCTGAGTAGAGCAGCGCACAGCTCGCGCAACTAGAGATAAAAACGAGAGATATTGCGTAGTGACAAGGACGTGACATCAACGCACCAGTTGTTGGTGGTGCCTTGGCTTATTTCAAGTTGCAACGTACCTTAATGACCACTTTCATTGGGTTCCGAGTGATTGCGTAAATGTAACGTAAGAAATGTGAACTCAGCAATAGTCCCAAATATTTTGATAGGGGAAGGCGCAAATATGCTCCCACACTTACTGTCACTTTGCTGGGGCCGTTGCATCTCTTTTATTTATGTTTTCGACGTCCGCCTGCCCTGGTTAATTCTGTAGCTAAGCTTACGACAAAAAGGATATTTTTTAAGGGTTTGTGTTCATTGTAAAGCACGACATCAATGAGTGCGCAACGTTCAATTTAAACCTTACAAATAAAACGAAACATTGAAAACACCCTCATTCGTTCATTCATAGTGAATCGGTTTCTGATAGACTTCATGCCTTCAGGCGGTATATGCCAGGGCTGCTGGTGAGCAGCCAGCACGTATTAAGGTCACTGCTACGCGACGTAATTAGGCAAAAAATAAAGGTGTACCACACTCGCCATCATGGCTACGAGTGGCGCTGACTAACACTTTCAGGTTTACACGCACAGAAATGCCTGATTAAGGGTACGGGAGGGGGACTGCTACCGTATCTAAATTGCTGCGGAATGGGACGTGTCATTCGAAGCTCGCAGGTTGGATCTCAACCAACAATAATTTCTTTGTTTATATCATAATTACGCAGAAAAACGCCCCATATACTTATCTTGGCCTAGTTAACGATTGATTCCTATTGGGCGAATTTAACGGGCCTTGCGCTGCCGAAGCCATATAGTAAGAAGTGCTTGGTCAAGATCTTTTTCTTCAGGCGCCGAAACTAGCCCTACTCGAAGTACTGCTAGTATAAAATTGCTGCTTATACAACTGTTTAATGTTTGTATGACGACTGTTTTATTTATTCATAACTTAATGTCTAATCTATTTTATCAAATACTTATCGTCTCTATTCCATAGATTTCACATATATTTATTTTTAAATCAGGGTTTTCGGTCAAGTCAAATTGATGCTGATAGGGTGATGTAGAATTAAAATATCACTTGTTGTTTTAAGAGCCAAAGCGGTGACGAAACGGTGTCCTACAGTCGCAGAGTGCGTTTTTGATTGTTGGTAGAAAGTTTCGCACAGTGCTATTACCCTGGGTTCCGTTACTCCCAGCTATTATTAGTTTTTGCTGATTTCCCATTGCTATTCACTCACTTCTATTCACAATAAACACTGGCTTGCTACCTAAACCTTTCCAGCATTATGTGCACTCACAAAGTACTTCAATCCTTGTTCTGTGGGTTCCCTATAATAAATTCTCCCATCCATGACACGAGCCTTGTATATATCCTATAATCTCGTATGAACTCTTATGAATCATATGTGTGATCGTATGATCATATGAAATTATTGGATATGTGTCATACGTATCTTCATATGAGATTTTCGATAGTTTAACCTGCGAGTATTTATTACAGATGCTGTATTATTGAGCCTAAAGGTCGTTAGCATTGCACCTAACAAAGACAAAAATAAGTGCTTAGAATCCCCCTTCCTTTATTTATTACATATAATTGCTCGGTATGACATTCGTCCATGAAAGTGGGCTACTGTTCAGGCGTTAAGTTTCCATGCATTGTATCGTGGACTCTGGTACGCCGAGAACTTTACCCGTAACCCTTTATTCTGCCGTAAGATGTCACCTATCTTTAGTCATTATGCTGGTAATACGTCCTTTCTTGTTTTATCTTTAATGTTTTCCCTTATTCTGTTTTTCATTCTTAGTTTGATTGATATCTTGTCCTGTTGAAAGATAAGTGTGATAACTTTTACTGGATAAAAATTGAAATTGTTCAGGAAACTTTGGTGGGAAACCAATACAGGAAAGCTAAGTTCTTCATTTATAACGAAACCTGCGCAAATGGTGGAGGGAACACCGCACTTGCACTCGAGGCTCCATTATGACCGGATGCCATGGTCTCGTCTCTTGCAGCAGAGATATATAGCTGGCTCCTTGAGAAGGAAACGAAGTCAAGCTTTCTCTACTGCCAAGGCATTTTTCTGATAGCCCAAATTTGCATGCGGAATATGATGATCAGACGGCAATAACAAAACAGAAAACGGCCACTATTTGGAAAAATATTTGGTGAAGTTCTTCCGCATCCACATCCTCGGGGCACGTATTCCCGCGGCTGAAGTTAACGTGCAGCTGAACTTTGTCCAAGGTGAATGTTCTTCTAATCCACCCTTATGGCTTTCGTGCTGGGTTCCTCAATTCAACTTTACAGCCCCACGTACTGTTCATGCGGATATAATAAATTTAGTAGTTCTAAATTTAGTAGTAATAAATTCAGTAGTTTCCGTTTTTGTTAAGTTTACTCGGTTCCATTATTTGCCTTTGAGTTTACAGTAACCATTTGTGTCGGTTTAAGACGACAGAAATGAGGAGATAAAATACGGCAGATCCCACGTATACCTATAAGGATCGACATTTTGCGAAGCACGCGGAGAGAAGGTGACCTTGTTGCAATTTTTTTTTATTGAGCGACATGTCATGGAAGGACGCTAAATATATTGATTATATGTACGAATTGCCTCCACATACTTATGTTGAAGAGTTGAAGATGTTTATATAACCAGTTATTTGCACACTGCGTAACGATGTCAACTACAACATGCGTATTAGCTGACCCAGAAGCTGATATGAAGCGCTGATGCTCACGAAGATATTGGCCCTGGACACTGCTACATAAATCAACATCAGCGCATGGCACGTAGCCCCAAGTGACGTTAACCCAACGTGATGGCTGTATCAAAAGAGTACATATGTAACGTTTATAAAATTGAGTAGGCAGCACTGCGACCACTAATGATGTTTCACGAAGATGGGCGTCTATTTTAAAAGTATAGTGTTGAGACCTGTAACTGTGTGGCAGAATGCTTGACTGGCACGTGGAATGCTATGGTTCGATTTCTTCTGGGAACCAGAAATTTATTATTTGCATTTGTCGGGAGGTCAGCGCTGCCTATGTTGGGAGTTACTTAACACTGACATTTATTCTATGCCTTCGTTAGGTCGACGCTGCCAATGTCGGGTATTGCTTAACGCTCACGCGTTAAAATTGCCCATGTGTGTTGTCTTCGTTTCTGGGTAGATACTAAGTGTCAATTAGCTGTGGCACATACCCGCATGTCAGCGGCACATACCCACCCGTAGGTACGCGCGACTGTCTGATGGGAAGTGTTTGACGATGTACGCGACGGGATTGTGACAATATTCATGTCTTGACCAGCTTGTTATATTCGTCAAACCATCTTACACTTCCATGCTAATTTTGGGTCACGCCAAGTTAAGGGGGTGACCACGAGAGCACCAAGCGGTTAAATAGATAGATAGATAGATAGATAGATAGATAGATAGATAGATAGATAGATAGATAGATAGATAGATAGATAGATAGATAGATAGATAGATAGATAGATAGATAGATAGATAGATAGATAGATAGATAGATAGATAGATAGATAGATAGATAGATAGATAGATAGATAGATAGATAGATAGATAGATGCGCTCAAAGTCACCGAAGTTCGCTAAGAAATGCTTCGCATTAAAAGAAAAAAGCTACACGTGTGCCTATCGAAGCATGCTCTCGAAACATTCTCGCGCACAAGACTGGTTTACTTTAAGTTTTGGAACCCACATTTTCCGTACGAATGCTCAAAGGATCGCCCGATTCGCGTCGAACAAAGACAATCTTATTTGAGGAACTAACGCGTGTTACACGTGCATAACGACAAAGCGAGTCCTGCAGAAACAGTGTGTATAGTATTAAACTGTAGTTACACGAGAATATGTCGACAGCAAGAGACAGCGAATGGAGTTCTGCTAAAGAGGTGCTAATGGTACTTAGATATATATAAAAATGTTTTGTCTAACCAAAAAAAAAAAAGCCCTTCCCTTCCTTTCGCTCAAGACGCACGTTCCCTCTTACAATGCGATAGCGTTTAAGAGCTCATTGTAGCGGAAATCCCGCTGTCGAGCTCGGTATCAGTGTTGGCGGCCGTGTTGTTGTTTCTAAGTGAAAAACTGAACGCTGTCCGCGAGTTCTAGATAAGTGCGAATAAATAAATCTTTGGATGTGCGTGAGAAACGAACCCAGGCCCTGTGCGAGGCAACTGGCAAGTATATATGCGCTTACACCACGAAGCCAGTGACTCTGTGGTAAGAAAAAGTAAAAAGAAAAAAATGGTTCAAGGGTATCGCGTAGTGAGAGCAGTGTTCCTATAGAGCATGTAACAATGCGCGGCAGAAGAGTAGTATTGCACCCGGGACCGGGAAATGTGAATTGCGTAACGATTGGGTGATTTAAGGCTGCCCACCCGTCACAAAGTGTACCGCTACGCATGTGCACGTGGTACATTACGGACGCGTTGTGGGTACTACCACAATTTCCAAAATGAAAAAAAAGGCAAATTTCACGTGCAATGGTAATCGATGATATGCGAACCACGAATGAGAAATGTTGATATGTCATTATGCCGCACGTGACTTCCCGGTCGTGATTATTATGTTTAGATTTCTCGTTTACCTTCGTCATCCATTCCCGTCACGCGATACAAAATTTAGCATATGTGGCGCTAGCGAGACGGCCGCGAGCACGCTATCAGCGTGGTATGTTGTCATGTTCTTACATGACACGCGTCGCAGGATTATCATGTTTGCACCAGTCATATATTTCGTCATCCACTGGCGTCACGTAACACCGGAATATCTATATGTGGAGCTAGCAAAACGGCCGCGAGCGCATAATGAAGGGCCCAATGTACTCTAATGTAGCGTCGAAGCATGCGCAGGCTGGGCACAGCGACGCTACCTTAGCAAAACGCGAGCACTCTGTAGACTAACGGCAGGCGCGACCAGCGTCCGTCAGCGCGGCCCGACGGTTACAAGTGCGAAATGCGACACGCTGCGTTTAGCGCCGATGCGTTACCCACACAACACTGCGTCTCCCTCTTTTTGTGATGGAGGGACGCTGGACGCGCTGAAACGCGCGTGTGTCAAGGAAGGAGGAGGAAGAAAGTTTAAGCGGAAAGACAAGGAGGTTAGCCAGTTCTTAGACCGGCTGGCTACCCTGTGCTGGGGAAAGGGTTGAGGGGAATGAAAGATGTTAAAAAAAATGTTGTGAAGAGAGGGAGCGTGTGTCAAAGCAACGCATTGCAGCTGCCGCCTGCGAGTATATGGCAGGACCGGCCCCTGGCGTAGCAATGCCGACGTGGCGCGACGAAATGAACGCCGGTGAGCACGCGCACCGTGTCACGTCGAATTGTATTGGCGCTTTGACCAGTGGCATGTAGTCATGTTCTCACACGACACACATCTCATGATTATCATGTTTGCACCAGTCACATACCGTCGTCATCCGTTGGCATCAAGTAATACCAAATTTTGCATATCTGAATCTAGCGAAACGGCCGCGAGCGCATCATCAGTGTGAAATGTAGTCATGTTTTTACATGACACGCATGTCGTGATTATCTTGTTTGTATGTGTCATTCACCTATTTCGTCCGTTTGCGTCGCGTAATACCGAGTTTGGTACATGTGAAGCTAGCGAAATGGCTGCGAGCGCATAATGAGCGTAGCAGTGTGGTCATGTTGTTGCATGGCACGCATCTCATGTTGGCACCAGTATCATACCTTCGTCATCCATTCACGTACTGTAATACCAAATTTCGTATATGTGACGCTAGCGAAACAGCCGCGAGTACATCATTAGTGTCTCATGTAGTCATGTTACATGACACGCATATCATGATTTTCATGTTAGGGTGTGTCGCTTGTGTTCGCCATGCAATCATGCCATACCATACCAGTTTTTCACCATGTCATGTAAACGAAACCAACTCAAGAGCTGCAGGACCATGAAATGTATATCATGACATTCATGACATACATGTCATGATTTTTGTGTTATGGCTAGTCAAATATGTTCTTTATATTTGACTACCAAGTTTGGTATTGATACCATTATCGGAACGGCCGGAGAGCTAAATGTCGTAGGTGGAGAGACAGATAGATAGATACGCTCAAAGTCACCGAAGTTCGCCCAGAAATGCTTCACGTTTTAAAAAAAATGTGGCTTAGGGAATTCTTCGCTACACCACTTGTGATAGGCGTTCGAAGATGGCTTGAGAGGGCCAACGTGAGGCGCATATCCGTTCCTTTCCTTACTATGGCAGAGCATTGAGCCGTCCCGACATATACCATCGCCTAATACGGCAGCTTGAATTGCGGCAGCTTGAATTGCGGCTTGAATTGCGGCGAGCACGAGAGCCGATTACGCGATCGCGTTCTTCTCTTCAAGGCGAGGCTCAAGCGTCCTACAAGTTCTTGTGTGTGCGTACAGCTTTCCCCACGCAATTTCAGACGCACGTGTGTCATTACGAACAGGTCCATACGACGTTCATATACATTTTGTGCGGTACATTCTACTTCTAATTTGATGAAAGGCCACTTTCATGCCTCAGTGAAAGCGTGGATGATGGACGTTTCTCCGGTATACCTTGTTGATGGACGATGCTCACACACGTTACATTTTTTGCACACCGTGTACACTGTTGTCTTGCGTACGGATGTCACAATAGGCGCAATGCGCCCACCTGCCAAGTCCTGGCGGTTTCTAGTGTTTTGTGATAAACAGGCCTCTCATCTGCGGGGTTGCGTTTGTCTTTCGCACGACCAACATCGACATCTTCCGGCTATGCTAACAACATAGTCGAATGAAAGAAAGAAGTCTAAATTTAGGGGCTGATTTTCTTTGTCACATGTAATGTTAATGCGAATATATTACTTTTCAACTACTTCAGCGTGTTCTGGAAATATACACCTGATTAATGCAGGCGCCTTTAGAGGGGCGAGTATATGGTGCTTAAGCGACATTTTTGCACTCACGTTTCCTCATGCCCTTCCGGAGTTACGGGGCGTATAATCCAGGAAGTGCAACGTTAACAATAAGAATAGCTGGGGCTTAGTATGTCAAAACGAAGATATGATTATGAGGCATGCCGAATTGAAGGGCTCCGAAAACTTCAACCACCTAGGGCTCTTTAAAGTGAAGCCAAGTTTAAGTGCACTGGTCTCAAGCTTTTTCGCCTCTATGGCAGATCCTGACTCCTCCATGGCAGGAATTCAATTTTGTGGCCTTCAGGTCAGCAATAGAGCCCCACAACCACTAGACCAACGTGTAGAGTGAGGTGTAGTGTTTAAAGCCATTTCAAATTGATGGATAACAAGGAGAATGCAGCACAGACACATGCGTGAAAAATGTGACATTGTAAGTTATCAAAAATAATTCAATACATAAAAAGCATTCCTTTCGTTTGAAATTAAAAAATATGCGCTAAAGATGACCTTAGTACGTAAAGTATTAACCAAGAATATACGATAATGTACTCAGCCAGCAAGCTCACGGAGTATTCCCCTTATTTCGCGCCACAAACTCCTATACTTTCGCAACTATATATATATAGTCACGAATGCTGAGAACATCGGAGAGTCTGGCTGTTGCTGTCTAATCTCATACAAGTACTTTGGGCAGACAACGTGGAGTTTGATTTGGTGAATGCCGGCTTCAGCTTGCTTGCTTAATTCTCGTTACATATATACAAGATTATTCTGTTTTGTACTGATGGTCCGTACTTCTTGCTAGCGTCGCGCCAAAAACGTGCATTGTTACAAATACCAAGCAAATATAAAACACGAGCGCCATTGGTTTTTTTTTTTGCATAGAAATATCATTTATGTCTGACGCACTGTGACAGGCTGCCTTGGCGACAGAATCTGCGCGATAGTTGGTGTAACTCTGCAGGGGTAGAGTTAAAACATGCCCTGTGTAAGTGTCTACGTTACCACTCTAAATATCAGATTTTTGTAAACGGCAGAGCACTTGCATTGGAAGACGAGCTTGAGCTAGCGGCAACTTTCCACCCCATTACGACAAAACACCTGTGCATTACGCAGCACGAAAGCAAGCGTTGCTGTTAAGTACAAATCCGTTGAACGTAACACTATTGACCACTTAACGCCGTTGCACCTGCGCGCACGCGCGCGTGTGTGTGTGCGTGTGCGTGTCTGTGCGTGTGTGTGTGCGTGTGCGTTTGTGTGTGCGTGTGTGTGTGTGCGTGTGTGTGTGTGTGTGCGTGTGTGTGTGTGTGTGTGCGTGTGTGTGTGTGTGTGTGTGTTTTAACATGGTCATTGCGTACAACATGTATTATTAACCCGACACCTGATGTAAAGAGTTTGGCGATAAACCAAGCTAACCTAATTGCTTGAGGTTAGAAAAACGTTTTATCAAACCTACAGCAGGCTTTTCTGCGAAAGTGTCTGGAGATTGCATGCGCTTGCCGTATTAAATATAGCAAATATCATCATCATCATCATCATCATCATCATCATCATCAGCCTGACTACGTCCACTGCAGGACAAAGGCCTCTCCCATGTTCCGCCAGTTAACCCGGTCCTGTGCTTGCTGCTGCCAATTTATATCCGCAAACTTCTAAATCTCATCTGCCCACCTAACCTTCTGTCTCCCCCTAACCCGCTTCCCTTCTCTGGGAATCCAGTCAGTTACCCTTAATGACCAGCGGTTATCCTGTCTACGCGCTACATGCCCTGCCCATGTTCATTTCTTCTTCTTGATTTCAGCTATGATATCCTTAACCCCCGTTTGTTCCCTAACCCACTCTGCTCTCTTCTTGTCTCTTAAGGTTACACCTACCATTTTTCTTTCCATTGCTCGCTGCGTCGTCCTCAATTTGAGCTGAACCCTCTTTGAAAGTCTCCAGGTTTCTGCTCCGTAGCTAAGTAGCGGCAAGATACAGCTGTTATATACCTTCCTCTTGAGGGATAGTGGCAATCTACCTGTCATAATTTGAGAGTGCTTACCGAATGTGCTCCACCCCATTCTTATTCTTCTAGTTACTTCAGTCTCGTGGTTCGGCTCTGCGGTTATTACCTGCCCTAAGTAGACATAGTCTTTTACAACTTCAAGTGCACTCATACCTATCTCGAAGCGCTGCTCCTTGCCGAGGTTGTTGTACATTACTTTCGTTTTCTGCAGATTAATTTTAAGACCCACCTTTCTGCTCTCCTTGTCTAACTCCGTAATCATGAGTTGCAATTCGTCCCCCGAGTTACTCAGCAATGCAAAGTCATCGGCGAAGCGCAGGTTACTAAGGTATTCTCCATTGACTCTTATCCCTAACTGTTCCCATTCTAGGCTTCTGAAAACCTCCTGTAAGAACGCGGTAAATAGCATTGGGGAAATTGTGTCCCCCTGCCTTACACCCTTCTTGATTGGTATTCTGCTGCTTTCTTTATGAAGCACTATGGTAGCAGTTGATCCCCTGTAGATTTCTTCCAGAATATTTATATATACTTCATCTACGCCCTGATTCCGCAGTGTTTGCATGACGGCTGATATTTCTACTGAATCAAACGCCTTCTCGTAATCTATGAAGGCTATGTATAGTGGTTGGTTATACTCTGAGCATTTCTCTATTACCTGATTGATAGTATGAATGTGGAGGAACAAGCAGGATTTCGAACAATAGCAAATATATCTACCCTAAATTGTTAATCGTATGTTCTATAACAAGACTGCACCGATTTCAACTGCTTGATGTTTGGCCTGAGAACTGGCTAACTTCCCTGACCTTCCTCCTTCCATCTTCCTCCTCCTCCTTGCTTTCTCAAGGCGGCTGCGTCGTGCGCAACTATAGACTAAGGCACCCGGACTTCGCATGAGCGGCTACATTTCAGCGGTAGCTTCGTGCGGAGTTGCTACTATTGCAGGTCCAGCGTGATGTAGGCACTCATATGTTCGTGCAGAGCCGCGATCAAGCAGTTACGAATATTTTAACTCGCTTTCTATGCATTAGGGTACTCTTCAGCTACAAACAACTTGTAGTGACCAAGGTACATATCAAAATTATTAATGTACTTACCACGTTTTTTTTTTTCAAGCTGTGTATACCTTTCACTTGTTCGAATATTTCGGGTGTAAACGCATAACGCGAGCTTGAATGACCCATGAATTACGCCCGCGTGCTCATCTGCTAGCAGATACGCGCGCTCCTTGCGTTTTCACCTCGGAAGCCGAGGAAGGACGTTTGGAGGGGCGGACAGAGGAACGCGTTCGCTGTATACTCGTCCACAACTGCCACGCCACAGCTTAATTTCTACATCTGAGTGGTCTAGGGGTCCATTAGCAATAGAACAGTTTTATCAAATGAACAAATCAACAAACTTTAGCAATTGAAAACGTACGGCATATCTTTCTTTGCAATCAGGCTTACACCACAAGCCCAGCATTTGTTTCGATAAAGAAAACCGGAAATCTCGGAGGATGCTTTAGCTTCGCCTTGAAGAGTAATCGGGCCCCGTTCGCCCCGTCTTCTCAGCCTGGCTTCTTTTGTACGCCTGAAGTGTGTCGTAAAAGAAACCAGTGACTGTGCAAGTAAGATTGGCCATTTTAAGCTATCCTAGAATGACCAGTGCAAGTACAGCTGCCCACTGCTCCGTACTACTTCTGCTTGCGAATCAGTGGTTGGCCACTGCGGCTGGCCACTGCGGTTAGACAACATGCTAACCTACGGAGGCACTCACTTCGTCTATGCTTTTGCAGCTGAAAATTATTGAACATGTGTGAGCGCTTTGTAATGGTTTGGCCTTCAAAGCACCTAATTGTTGCGTTATGCATATTTTCTGGTTTTATTGATATGTAGGATTCAACGACCTAAAATCATCATATGAATATGAGAGACGCCCACGTTTTTTGGTGCCTGGTGCAATTCAATGCTTCTTCGGCGCAATATACGATCCGTTAAGTAGACTCCCTTTACTATACGAAGTCCATATAATATTTTTTTCCGGCCCAGGTTCAAGCAATAGCGTGGATCAGTGGTAGGACACTTGCTTGCCACGTCGAAGTCATGGGTTCGATTATTACTCGGACCTAAGATTTTTATTATTCCGATTGCATGTTTCTCTATTTATCGGCCATGGTCATGATGGGGATTTTTCGCTCCCAACCAGTGACGCCGACATAGGTGTTTCTGCGAAACGAGCTTTTTAACGCTCTCGAGTTAAAACAAGCATATGCACCACATGATGGATGATAAGCGCCTATGAATAGTGGAGACATCCTGCGACACGTTCCCGGTAAAACTTAGGTTGCAGCTTCCTTCTCTTCCAGTGGGTCATCGATTTCAAATATTAAAGGGAGCGCCGTTTAACAGCTTGTTCATTTCATTTTAAGACTTCCACAGGTACACCATGAAATATGAATAACTGCGTGAGTACAATGCTCGACGAAGAGCCAATCACGGTCCAACACAGCAACCATAAAACGATTATCACTACAATAACTATGAGGCAGTAATAAAACATACCTCCCCCCCCCCACCCCCATGAACATGCGTGGTGATTGATACAGCTCCGCTGGGTGTTCCCTTTCGCAGGTTGAGATGTTGGACAATATTTTTTTTTAAGAAATTTTTCGAATTTGCAATCATACGATCAAATCGCAAATTGCGATAAAAATTGAGCAAATTGCGAATCCAAATCGCAATTTGCAATCAAATTTGCGATTTCATGACGCTAAGTGCATAGGACGTAGTTATGTCATTTTATGCCATCAGCGGAAGTTTTTATCTTGCCGTTAAGTGTGGATAAACTTTACTTTTTTAAGCTAGCCATTTTTTACGGTTACTGTGCCCAGTATTGCGCGATTTTTTATTATTATGCAGGTTGTCTGGAAGCGACATTGTATTGACAAGCCACACGTGCTTTTAGGGTAAGCAACGAGCACCATCTTCGACCTCTCTAATGATCACAACTTCAGGCATCATTTTGAACCAAAGTGAAACGATAGTTTGATAAACTGTGGACACTAAAAGTAGCTTAAGTTTCGTAATGTCAATGCAGAATTGTAGCCAAAACCAAATAAAATATTGTTAGGTGTATATGTTATCATTTTGAAACAAAAAAATATAAGTTTTTCTTTCAGCTAGTACTCTTCATGAGTGGCTTAGTTGATAGTACTATAACGGGATAATATACCCAAAAAAAGTATGACAAGTTCGGGCTCGTTTTCCCGATAGGTGCAGAGTCCGAGTCATGTGCTTGTACCGGCATGTGGTACAGTAGTCTGATAGATCACCCGGCCAAACTCACCGGTAAGCAAGCGGTGGGCGTGCACGTAATCCAAAGGGAGGCGTCATGCGTCGAGCGCGGGCTGCGACTGACTGACTCCGTTCGGTGCGAGGCACGTGTGGGGCCGCACGGCACAACGCACCTGCTATGCGGCGAAGCCCGACGACAGGGGTCGCCAGCCACCGTTTCGGCTTCCTCCTCTCGTACCCTCTTTCGGCGCTGAAACTTTCACTCGGCGTCCTCTTTTCTATGTTTCATTTTTTTCGGCCACAACCGTGGCTCGTACGCTGGGGGTGACGCTGGCTAGTATGTTCAAGTGACTATTTTATTAGCTTGTTTATTACTGTGTCTGCTTTTCATATTATTAGCAGTAGAGAGGAAGCCCGGGGGCGTACATACTCAAAGGCATGACAACGAAGAAACTGTTTGTTTTTTTCTCAGCAGCAACTGCGTCTAGTATGACAGAATTTTTTTCATTAGGAATTAAATTAAAATATTCAATATCGAGGAAAACGAACTTTTATTCGGGAGCCTGGTTATTTCACCATCATAGGCGTATCAGCCGGTGAGTGGGGGTGGCAAGGCGGGCGCAAGCCTCCTCACTGAGAAAAATCGGGGGGGAAAGGAGCTGAGCCCCCTTCCCCACTTTAGATAGTGTTCACTGTCGGCTGCACGCTGGGTAAACCGACCACTAAGGCGAAATTTTCCTTCACCACAGTAATCGCTCAATTATATTGTTACGAGGACATGCAAATGTTGATTGATATGCGGGGTTTAACGTCCAAAAACCACCGTATGATTATGAGAGACGCCATAGTGCAGGGCTCCGGAAATTTCAACCACCTGGAGATCATTAACGTGCCCCCAAATCTGAGCACACGGGCCTAAAACATTTCCGCCTCCGTATAAATGCAGCCACCGCAGCCGGGATTTTATCCCGCGACCTGCGGGTCAGCAGCCGAGTACCTTAGCCACTATACCACTGCGGCGGGCGAAATGCAAATGTTACCACGGAATGCTTTAGTGTGGTGAAATCTTTCCAACATTTCTGCTGTGACAGTTTTCTTTGAAGGCTCTTTGCCTTGCGGGCCGCATATACGACGCTTTCGTGCCTTCTACTGCAGCATTGCAGGCTGCAGTACAAGGCGCGAAAGCGTATACTGCTTTGTTATGGGTGCTTTGCCGGCTTTGTTATGGAGCGGAACGAGCAATCGTTTTATGGACCAATCAGAGCGTTTGATGCTTCAGGAGAATCATTTTCTTTAATAAACAATGAACACCATCATCCCTGCTCTGTCGAAGCTGCTGTGAGCCGATAATTCTGACGATATCTTTTTCAATATTTTAGTTTTGCCATACTGAAGTGCAAAAAAAAACGGTTCCCGCTTTTGTCTCTGAAAAACCTGATCAACCTTCCTTATGGTAACTAGGAGCTGTGGCAGCAGTTTGCAAAGTGGTGACGTATAAAGCAGTAGACTCGAGTACAGTGGGAAGCTCAGCTTTTAAGCTTACCCCGCAGCCTATCCCACCGGACCAAGGAGAAGGTGAAAGACCATCGTTTTTAGCCCTATAAGGCCTAATTAAGAGTCGGGCTAGCTAGTTTTCATTTAACTTGAATTGTCGTTGACAGCTCAAAACACACACACACACACACACACACACACACACACACACACACACACACACACACACACACACACACACACACACACACATATATATATATATATATATATATATATATATATATATATATATATATATATATATATATATATATATATATATATATATATATATATATATATATATATATATATATATATATATATATATATATATATATATATATATATATATTATTCGAAGGTCACAGGTTCGGTTCCTGCTCACGGCAAGTTATCTTTTCACCCACTTTTCTTTCTTCACATTTACATTAGAATTGGTGTAATACCTTCCCCTATACATTACTTGGCATTATTGTCTGTTGAATCTCATTATTAATTGTGTCAAAACGCGGAAAAACGAACCCTAAACTATACACTTCTTTCCTTTATTCATTATCAAAAGTATTGTACTGGCAGACTTGGTGCCATTAGGTTGTATATGAGAGACTGTTGGTCAGCTGCCAGCTCGTAATAACTTCACGTGCTACGTAACGCCAAACAGGCTCATAAAGAGTGTACCACCCTCGCCTCCATGGCTACAGGTGGCGCTGACTGACACTCCCACGTTTATTTCCACATATAAACCCAATAAAGTGACTGGGGGGATGGCCACCATGGTAACTCAGTGGTAGAGCCTTATTCGGAGGTTACAGGTTCGGTTCCTGCTCACTGCAAGGTGTCTTTTCACTAACTTTTCTTTCTTCTCATTTACATTATACAATTGGTCTAATAACTTCCCCTTTACATTCCTTGGCATCATTGTCTGTTTGATCTCATTAATATTGTGTCAAAACACGGAAAAGCGAACCCTTAAGTATACACTTATTTCCACCATATATATATATATATATATATATATATATATATATATATATATATATATATATATATATATATATATATATATATATATATATATATATAGGTATGGGATATGGCACAACGGGAGCGTTGTCAACAAAGATAAATATATTTATTTCCCAACAGTTTCGGGATGGGTCCTTCCTTCAACAGGGGATGAGTTATATATATATATATATATATATATATATATATATATATATATATATATATATATATATATATATATATATATATATATATATATATATATATGTGTGTGTGTGTGTGTGTGTGTGTGTGTGTGTGTGACGCTACGATGACTGGGTGACGTGGCCTGGCTCATACGCCATGTTTGTTGTTCTCCGACTTCTTCCTCCTCTACCTCTACTAACCATCACTTGATAGGTCACACGATTCCCCCTCCCCCCGAAAGATGGCACCGTTTATAACCTACAAAAAATTGAAGAAGCCAATAAACAGACAATGTCCGAATTCGCAGTATCACGTCCCGACAGAGTTCCACAGTCTCTTTAAATCTTCAAGCCCGAGAGAGCAGTCCGGTGAACTCTATAATAACTCTGGTGGGCGAGGCCGACTGTTGCGTTCTGGACAGAGCGGGATACACGTGGATACTGGCAGTACTGCTAGAACTCTTGTTCGGGCTGACCAAGGTTGAAACACCTTGTTGCATCGGCAGCTCGGATGTCGTCGGGGTTGTATTTTTCGCCGTGAATGGTGCAATCCCGATGCTTCTTGCTTGCGTACTTCTCGACAGACTGTGATGGAGTGCCTGAGTGTTTGCGGTTTGCAAGCAGTGCTTCCGCGTATTTCTGGGCACTTCCTGTGGTGTTGCAGTCGGCGGAATAGCAGGCGCTGGGAGCGTTTCTGGCGACTTTTTTTTTTGTCCGAAAGTGTCTGACACCTTGTTGGTGTGGAGATCTTATTTTTTGATGTTCTTCAACTGGTGAATGCGCTTCCATTGAATTTGGCGTTCGTCGATGCCCTCGTTGCAGTCTCTCTTGTTGTTTTCTGAGTTTGTCAACTTCATTTTGCTTGCTTTGCTGGTACTGCTCAGGAGATGGCTGTAGTGGCACCCGTTCCGGAATGGGACATTCATTTCGTTCGGTGTTTGACGAGTCCTGTAGACAGCTGATGAATGGTGAACTGGTGTCTTGCTTGTCGGGCATAGTTGGCAATGCGTCATCATTGCTAGCACGCTCTTCAGAGGCTTCGGTGACGGAGCTCATTAAGGGCGCTTCCGAAAGACAACTGTGTACGAGGTTTGATGTATCATGCACTTCTGAATTTGTTCGATTCATGAATTGGTGAGCTCTGCAAGTCTGCGGTGCCGTAGAAATGACACGAAGCTCTTCAGGGGCTTCTTTTTCGCTGTTCACTGCGAGTAGTTCTTGCGCCTGGTAGCGTGCGATGTTCGATGCGTCTGAGCCTTCTGCTTTGCTTCGACTGTCCAGTGTGTGTGTACCGTACGGTGATGAATGAACATGTCCGGAAAGAGCATGGCTTGCCAGGGTATTTTCGTGAAGCGTTAGGTCGTCTACCGAGGTTGCGGCGTCCTTATGAGGCGAATGGTGAGCGATAGAAGCGCTTGAAAAACCGCGTGAACAAAAACCCAGGTGGTGGACCACGTATGCGAGACGAAGAGTGAAGGGCATCAGGTGTTTGAGCAACATCTCGGATCATACGCTGAAGCGATGACTTCGGAAATGCCGACTTTTGCGCAGAAGGGAGGCGCGCTTGACGGTTAGGTTTTTCCCAATATACACATCGCCTTCTGTAAGTAAACTCATGTGCCACTTCGTCTTGAGGCAGTTGTCGATTCGCGCTGGACTTTCGAATGCTTGAGGAATGCTTGGGAAATCGACGATAGTGTGCGGTTGTCTCTAGATGGTTGGCAATGAGTAAGTCTTGGTCATAGTCATTAAAACGGGTAATCATCTCCTCTTTGATTTTGTGCCATGACTCTTCGTTCTCGAATATGTGAATTAGGTAAAATTTGAATGCCTCACCGCTGATGTAGTCGCTGAAGTTCGTAACCATCTCCCGTTCCGACCAAGATGCAGCGGTAGCGTGGAGTTCGAACAGGTTGAACCAGTCCTGTACGGGTGCGTCGTCCGCTGATCCGGTGTACTTGGGGATGTCGAGGTCAGCCGATGGTTTTGTCATGGTGCTGGTCGTTGTCCTCCTAGGTGATGATTCGGTAGTGAACGTATGGTCAGGGTGTCTTCTGGGGAACTGCGTCGATGATGAGTGACTGATGAAGGGGCAGGCAGGTCTCCATCCTGTCGACTTGTGTGACGCTACGATGACTGGGTGACGTGGCCTGGCTCATACGCCATGTTTGTTGTTCTCTGACTTCTTCCTCCTCTACCTCTACTAACCATCACTTGATACGTCACATATATATGAGATATAACAGACAGTAATGCCAAGGAATGTACAGGGGAAGTTATTAGAACCAATGGAATGTAAGTAAGAAGAAAGAAAAGTGGATGAAAAAATAACCAGCCGTGAGCAGGAATCGAACCTACGATTTTCGAATAACGCGTTCGATGCTCTAACCACTGAGCTACCACAGCGGCCTTCCCCCCATCCACTTTTTGGGGTTTATATGTGAATTTAGAAGTAGAAGTGACGGTCAGCGTCATCTATAAGCCAAACAACGAGTGTGAAAACACTCCTATGCACATGTTTGGCGTCACGTAGCACGTGAACTTATTATGAGTGGGCAGCTGATTAATTGTCCCTCTTTATACAACCTAAACATAAACCCAGAAAAGTGGATGGAGGGAAGGACGTTGTGGCAGCTGAGTGATTAGAGCATCGAACGCGTTATTCGAAGGTCGTAGGTTCGATTCCTGCTCACGGCTGGTTATTTTTTCCTCCACTATTTACATTCCATTGGTACTAATAACTGCCCCTGTACATTCCTTGGCATTACTGTCTGTTATGACTTATTAATATTGTGTTAAAACACGGAAAAAACGAGCCCTTAGGTATACACATCTTTCCCTCACATATATATATAAATATATATATATATATATATATATATATATATATATATATATATATATATATATATGGAAAGACCTCGCAATATAAGAAAGACCTCGCAAAACGAACGGGCAGAGCCAGTACACAGACGATGGTGAGGATGATGACCCAGAGTGGCAATGAGGACAAAAAGACAAGCTGATGATGGTGATTGTGATCATGCAGGGATGATGACGATGTAAGTAACAAATGCCCACCCTAATTCTCCCCACTTGGAAGCGGACACCCTCGCCGCCGTAAGTCAAAGTGACGGGGAACGTCGCGTGAAAGGTTTCATGCGACAAATGTGGACAATCTGTGTGCTGCGGTAGCGGCGGTCTGTTGGGGCGACGAGTGGTGTCACACGATAATTAACTGGCGAAGTCTGTTCTAAAACAATGTATGGCCTGATTAAGCGTGGTTGGAATTTGTCACAAAGACCAGGAGTGCGAATAGGTGTCAAAAGCAGCACCTCGTCACCAGGTTGTAAAGACACAACGCGGTGGGATTCATCATAGATGATCTTCCGCTCATGCTGTCTCGATTCAGTATTGATGTGAGCCTGGTGGTGAGACTGGGCCAGGCGGGAAATGTATTCTTTGCTAGAAGACTGACATGAATTTTCATGGCTGTTTAAGAAGGAGACGTCGAGAAAGGTAGTCGAGATGCATCCGTACACGAGGTAAAACGGTGAGTAGCAAGTTGTTCGCTGAACGGTGGTGTTGTAAGCGAATGTCAGGAACGGTAAAAGAGTATCCCAGTTTTTGTGGTCGGGTTGGACGTAAACGGTTATCATGTCAGCAAGGGTTCGGTGAAATCTTTCTGTGAGACCATTTGTCTGAGGGTGGTAGCTTGAAGCTGTCTTGTGAGTAGTTCCAGAAGCGCACAGTACTTCATTTACCATTTGTGACAGGAACACTTTGCCACGGTCTCTAAGCAGTACACGAGGAGCCCCATGACGCAGTATTATTTCGTGAAGAATAAAGTCTGCAACTTCGACAGCTGAGCCTGTAATAACAGAGGAAGTCTCAGCGTAGCGTGTCAGGTGGTCCACGGCGGTCACTATCCATCGTTTGCCAGCAGATGTGACGGGGAGAGGCCCGTAAAGGTCAACACTTACAACCTCGAACGGCATTGAAGGGCACGGAAGTGGCTGTAGAGGTCCAGCAGGTGCAGACGTGGGGAGTTTACGACGCTGGCATGGGCAGCAGGAACCGACGTACCATGCTACACTAGAAGAAAGGCCAGGCGAGTAATAATGACATCGAATGCGGTCAAGAGTTTTTTTTAAAACCAAGATGACCAGCAGTCAAGTCGTCGTGGAAGGCTTCGAGCACCTGAAGTCGAAGAGAGCGTGGCAGTACAGGAACCCAGCGCTGACCGTCAGGGTGATAGACGTGGCGGTAGAGAACCCCATTGTCCAGCTTAAAGTGCAGAAGTTGACGACGAAGTCGCGCGTTGGGTGGATAAGAAACTCCCGAAAGGTGGTCCATCATGCGTCTGCAGTATAAATCATACCGCTGGTGGGAGATAAATGTTGGCTCGTCGTCCGAAGAGGGTTGCCTTATTGACGTGAGCGTATGAACTTTGGTAGATGTGGTGGTTATCACCAACGCTGATATGGATAGTTGGAAGCGGGCAACGAGATAAAGCGTCGGCGTCTTGATGTTTTCTGCCTGACTTGTAAGTTATGTCAAAGTCGTACTCCTGCAAGCGTAGTATCCACCGACCCAAGCGTCCGGACAAGTTCTTCGGTGTAGAAAGCCAGCATAAGGCATGGTGGTCCATAACGATTGTGAATTGACGGCTGTAAAGATAGGGACGGAACTTCTGGACCGACCAAACCACAACCAAACGCTCTTGCTCAATTATAGTGTAGTTCTTTTCGGCAGGGGTGAGTACGCGACTGGCATATGCAACAACTTTCTCTAGGGAAGACTTGTCGCGTTGTACAAGAACGGCTCCTATACCAAGGCCGCTAGCGTCGGTATGGAGGATAGTCGGTGCGGGCTTCGTCAAAGTGGCAGAGCAGACGTTCAGGCGTGAGTGCCCGCTTCAACAGGTCGAATGCCGTTTGACATTCTTGAGACCACAGAAAAGGCACGTTGAAAGCAAGTAGTTGGTGTAATGGAGCAGCAATAGAAGCGAAGTTCTGGATAAACCGGTGAAAATAGGAGGCGAGGCCAAGGAAACTGCGAAGCTCCTTTGGTGTTTCGGGACGCGGAAAGTGAAGGACTGCCGAAATCTTGTCAGAATTGGGCCGGATGCTATCTTTGCTAACGACGTGCCCTAAGACCTTGATAGATTTGCTAGCGAAAGAGCATTTCTTAGTGTTTATTTGAAGCCCGGCGCCGGCAAGGCACGTCAAAACTTGATCCAATCGTTCTAGGTGCTCAGGAAACGTTGACGAAAAGATAATAATGTCGTCCAGGTAGCAAAGGCAACTTTTCCATTTCAGGCCCCGCAGCACGGTATCTATCATGCGCTCAAAAGTCACGGGTGCGTTGCAGAGCCCGAAAGGCATCACGTTGAATTCATATAGCCCGTCGTGGGTTGAGAATGCCCTTATCTCCTTATCGTCTTCATGCATGGGGATCTGCCAGTACCCAGAACACAAGTCGATGCTTGAAAAGAATTCCGCGCCTTGTAGGGAATCAAGGGCGTCGTCAATGCGTGGCTTAGGGTACACGTACTTGCGTGTGATCTTATTGAGCGCCTGGTAGTTCACGCAAAACCGCACAGAGCCATCCTTTTTATGGACCAAAACAATAGGAGACGACCAAGGGCTAGATGAAGGACGAATGACTTCTCGTTTAAGCATGTCCGCAACGTTTTCTTCTATAATTTTTCTTTCAGTTAGAGACTCGTGGTAGGGTCGACGGTGTACGATAGATGTCCCAACAGTTTGAATTTGATGTGCTGTAGTATAAGTGCGGCCCAGCTTAGAAGAGAAAATATCGAAAGAGTTTGCATGTTTCTGTAACAATGCGAGCAGCTGCTGCTTCTGTGAATATGTCAATTCACTGCTGATAGCGGTGGTAAAGGCGGAGGAAGAAACATGCTCACCGAGGCAAGGTTCTTTGGATGCGATGGCCTGAAGTGGCGTGACAAATACAGGCTCGAAGTCAGCAACACGGGCTACAGTAGTGCCCTGTGGCAGTAAGATCTCCGGTGTATAGTTGACAGTGGTGACAAGCGCCGAGCCATTGCAAAAACGAACGACACAGGACGGAAGAACTATACCTTTGCGAACTCAAAGTGGTGACGGTGAGACCAATACATCCCCATGATAGATTTCGTTGGACGTAATGCTGACAATTCGCTCTTGTAGTGGCGGCAGTTCGATGTCTTTCGCAGCGACCAGACGAAGTGGCTTGTGATTGTCGTCGTCAAGCATGTAGTCGGTGTCAGTGAGGTGAACGACGCGTTGTCCACAACAAATCGCCGCGGAAGCAGATGATAGAAAATCCCACCCTAAAATTAGTTGGTGAAAGCAGCGGGACAGGACAGCAAACTGGACATGATGGCGGATGCCGTCGATTAAAACACGCACAGTACTTAACGTGGAAGGGCGAATGACGTTCCCCTGGGCAGCAAATAACGTGGGGCCATCGTAAGGCGTCATTACTTTCCTTAAATGTTCACACAAATCAGCACGTATCACAGACAATGTCGCACCTGTGTCCACCAAAGCATCGACTCGCACTCCTTCCACTTCCACAGAAACCATGTTACACGGGCCGGATGGAGGAATTTCACTTCTAATTCCGAATGCAGTTTTTCCTCCACAAACTGCATCGCTTAGTTTTCCGAATGAATATAAGAGGTGCATGAGGCAGGCCGAAGTGGAAAAGTGGAACGGCGGAAGGGCGAAGGCGAGCGGCGTCTCATGTTTCGGCTGTTTCGTGGTGCAGCCGATGCAGGAGGAGATGGAGACCGGTGCGGGGAAGATGAATAACACCGACCTTGATAGCCCCGCCGCGGTGGTCTAGTGGCTAAGGTACTCGGCTACTGACCCGCAGGTCGCGGGTTCGAATCCCGGCTGCGGCGGCTGCATTTCCGATGGAGGCGGAAATGTTGTAGGCCCGTGTGCTCAGATTTGGGTGCACGTTAAAGAACCCCAGGTGGTCGAAATTTCCGGAGCCCTCCACTACGGCGTCTCTCATAATCATATGGGGGTTTTGGGACGTTAAAACCCACATATCAATCAATCCGACCTTGATAAGACGCCCCGGTGTACAAATCCCGTTCACGCACGTCGTTCCGGCGCTCATCTTGCTGGCGCTTTCGGCAGAAACGAGATATGTGGCAGCGATAGCCACAGTAGTAGCATACAGCGCGAGACGAGCGCCACGGTGGGGAATAGAAGGCATTCGGGGCACCTGGAGATAGCGCGGTCAGGTGGGCCGAAGTGTCAGGGAGCACGGAATGGTAGTTCACCGGAGGAGCGGCAGCAACTGACGCGTAGGATGGACGCGGCAATGTCGCGTGAGCGTCGCTGGGAGGCACGGCAGCAACTTGAGGTACGTGGATATAGGGTGAGAAGCAGGTGGCTGTACGGGCGCAGAGCCAGTCAGGGATGTAAGTTCCTTCTGATGATGTCACGTAAAGGCATTCCCGAAGGCTGTGTAGGTCACGGTGTAGGAGGTGTGAAGCCCATGGACCGCCATTCTTCGCGTATAATGTTTCGGATGAGGTCACGCAGATGGCCATCTAACGTGGAGTGGTGGTCGCCAATGTCCGGTTGAAGGCGAACGGAGTCCAGCGCATCAAGGCGCTGGCATGTCGTAAGGACATCGGCGATGGTAGCTGGGTTTTGCACAGCGAGGGCATTAAAGACAACAGGCCCAATGCCTTTCAATATATGGCGCACTTTGTCCGATTTCGGCATGGATTGATTGACACGCCGGCAGAGTGCGAGGACATCCTCGATGTATGAAGTGTACGATTCACCGGGATGTTGTCGGCGAGTATCGAGTGTCCTCTTCGTGACGGCGGATCGAATGTCTGGTGTCCCAAAGACGTGTCGCAGCTGCCGCTCGAAGGTAGCCCAGTCGGGTAAGTCAACGACGTGGTTAAAATACCATGTCCTTACGACTCCGATCAGATAAAAAGGCACGTAACTCAGTTTGGCGGCCTCGTCCCACCTATTAGCGGCACTTACGCGGTCGTAGTCATCAAGCCAGTCTTCTACGTCTTCTCCCCGAAGACCAGCGAAGAGCGGGGGTTCCCGCTGATGTCCGTGTATGTAAGTAGGAGGGGCAGCTTGCGGTGGTGCGTGGTTGATGACATCAGTACCGGCAGGCTCGGTCTGGGACATGCTGCCTGACTGTGGGCGCAAGCGGTGGCCTGAACAAAGCTCCAGGGGGTATAGCGGGCTGCGGGAGGTCAGAGGACCGAAAATCCACTTCCACCACGTATGAAGTCTTGGTAGTCTTGGCTGCGACAGCGTTTAATTGAGGAAAGACCTCGCAAAACGAACGGGCAGAGCCAGTACACCGACGATGGCGATGATGATGACCCCGAGTGGGTGGCAATGAGGACAAAGAGACAAGCTGATGATGGTGATCATGCAGGGATGATGACGATGTAAATAACAAATGACCACAATATATATATATATATATATATATATATATATATATATATATATATATATATATATATATATATATATATAATGAGATATAACAGACAGTAATGCCAAGGAAGAGCATCGAACGCGTAATTCGAAGGTCGTAGGTTCGATTCCTGCTTACAGTTGGTAATTTTTTCATCCACTTTTCTTTCTTCTTATTTACATTCCATTAATGTTAATAACTTCCCCTGTACATTCCTTGGCATTACTGTCTGTTATATCTCATTATTATTGTGTTAAAAACACGGAAAAACGAGCCCTTAGGTATACACTTCTTTCCCCTATATATATATATATATATATATATATATATATATATATATATATATATATATATATATATATATATATATATATATATATATATTTATATATAGCCGGTGTGTGTGTGTGACGCTATGATGAACGGGAGACGTGGCCTGGCTCATACTTCATGTTTATTCTGTTCTGCACTTCTTCCTCCTCGGCTTCTACCAATCATCGCTACCTTCATACGTCACATGATTCCCCCTCCCCCCGAAAGAATGCGCGAGCTACAAACAATGAAGCATGAACAAGTGGTGTCTCATCATAGGAAAAAATATCACAAAATAGAGTAGTTCCATGTAACACGGCAGTTCCATGCACTTGCACAAAAACATTCACAGTGAAGGCAGTCCAGTGAGATCTAGGAGACCTCAGGTGGGCGAGGTTGGCAGTTGCGTTCTGGACAACATAAGCATGCTTTGAGCGTGAAATCAGATGGAAACACAGCCGGTATTCTTGCGATGAATGAACGTGGTGTGATGGCCTTGAAGCATTGGCTGGATGATTTGTGCAGGTGTCGTGCCATTTGTCTTCATTGGAACCCATGCGTCGCCACCCGTTTGCGTGCTTGTTGACCGAGGCTGGTGCGGTGATTTCTGCGTCCTTGCGGAATACAGGGTATGGTTTGGCGCCTTTCTCGACGTTGCATGTCGTGTTGCCTGAGTCTTGATCTCGACTGGAGAAAGCTTACTCGACGTCCTTTGGGAAAATATCCTGAATTCGATGCTTTCGTTGTTTCGAGCAAGAAATATTGAATATGTCGCCGGTTTGGTTGACAAGTTTGTAAACGGCTTTCCATAAACCGCGTGTGTTCTTCCGAAGATGATTCCATTCGTCGTCGTCCTTGTTCGTATAGCCCTTGGAATCTCTGTTGTTCTTGGACTTGCTGGCATTGATGACGTTGCTGCGAAAAGACTTGAGGTGGCAGCCCTTTTTCACCATGACACCGACTTTCTGGGTAATTGAATGTGGTGTCGAGTGGGCAGGTAGTAGTCTCTAGGCTGTTGTGCTGGATTTCGGGTAATGAAGGTAATGCTTCAGAGTTCATAGATACATCATCAGGGGCTTCTTCTTCGCTGTTCGCTGCGAGTGGTTCTTGCTCCTGAATCTAGATGGTAGGTTCAGGGCTTGGCTGAGTATTCTCCGAGCTCCGCAGCTCTATCCCGACCATTGTGAGCGCGCTAGATGTGAGGTGGGCGTTGTGAGCGACGAAAGAGCCAAGTGGCGGAAAACCAGGAGGTAGCCCAATTGTGCTAGATGGAAAATAAGCTGATCCAATGTGTGAAGACGGATTTTCACTCTTTGAGTCGTCATGGCGTTGTTCGGCATTTTCCTCATGTGTCAGCTGGTCAACCATGAACAAGGCGTCCTTATGACACCAATAGTGACCGTCAGGAGCCTTTGAAGAGCTGCGTCGTAGAAAACCAGGTGGTAGACCCTGTATGCGAGACGAAGCATGAAAGGGATCAGTAGGGTGAGCGACGTCTCGTGTCGTATGTTGGTGCCACGATTTGGGAAATTCCGACTTTCGTGAAGAGAAACCTGGTGGAACGCCACGTTTCTTGAGAAATAAGCGTGGAATGTGACGGCCGAGTGTGGTTGTATGCAGATGGTCGGTAATTAGGAAGTCTTGGTCATAGTCATTAAAACGGGTAATCATCTCGGCTTTGATTTTTTGCCATGACTCATCGTTCTCGAATATGTGAATTAGGTAAAATTTGAATGCCTCACCGGTGACGTAGTCGCTGAAGTTTGTAACCATCTCCCGTTCCGACCAAGATGCAGCGGTAGCGTGGAGTTCGAACAGGTTGAACCAGTCCTGTACAGTCCGTCATCCGCTGATCCAGTGTACTTGGGGATGTCGAGGTCAGCCGATTGTTCTGTCATGATGCTGGTCTTGGTGTAGTGTTGGGATGTACTTTCGTGGTCCACGTTCGGTCACTGCGTCTTGCTGAGACGTTCGAAGATGGTGGCTGGTTGCTGTGTGCGGCCAGGAGATGATTCCGTAGTCGATGTATGGTCAGGGCGTCTTGTGGAGAACTGCGTCGATGATGAGACACTGATGAAGTGGCTTGGAGGTCTTCATCCTGTCGACTTGTGTGACGCTATGATGAACGGGAGACGTGGCCTGGCTCATACTTCATGTTTATTCTGTTCTGCACTTCTTCCTCCTCGGCTTCTACGAATCATCGCTACCATCATACGTCATATATATATATATATATATATATATATATATATATATTTATATATATATATATATATATATATATATATATATATATATATATATATATATATATATATATACACCTATACGTTTGTACAGGAGCTACTTAGACGAGATTGGTACGTTGGTACGGTATGAATAACTTTAATCTGGTCGTACTGAAGATCAGTTCGATACTTACGTTGCCTGTTTCGTCGGGACAGAGAGGCCAAGACTCTCTGCCGCCACACGGCCTCCCTGAACGTTTCGAAAATGTGTTTAAAAAAAGTGGTTAACGATTTTGAGTACTAGGTACTCTACAATGGGAGAGCATAAAGTCGTCCCGTGTGCAGACAAAGGAGTGACGAAAAGCGCACTAGAAAGTTCCGTCAGCATCCGCACTCACCTCGAAAAGCACACCAGCCAACGCCGAGATACACCCTAAATCGAGCAAGCCCCCCCACATACTACAGTAGACTGAAACGTGGCAGTTCGGAGAAACTTTATTCATGACGACCAGGTTAGGGTACGTGCGTGTCTGCGAAGTCTTAGCGCAACCGCCTGTAGCCTGTTTAGTTTAGAATGTGGCAAGGTAAGTGCCCTGCACCCCAAGTTAACAGCTGGTCCCTAAACTTGGGAGCTGGCGAATCAGTCGCGTATCAATCGTTCTTTTCGTGACGCACCCCACTTCGTAACCATGCTGTAAAACATAACCGCGGAACAAAAAAAAAAAAAAAACTCAATTTTTCCGAATTGGTGCCCAGACTTCACTCATTCTGGAGATCAGTATCGATATCTTTCTCAAAACCTTGCGTCAAGTTTCCTTCAGAAGTGAGAGCCCCTATATGTCATACGGCAAATGCCTGCTTTCAAAGGGAAATGTTCGCTGATACTTCATTCGATTGCGTCTACATTCCCCTCTGCAACTTTCTTTTTCAGTGTTCCTGCTTTCGCAGGACTAAATTTTGTGACTGCGGCTCACTTGAGACACCTGGTCAAGCGTGCACTCTTGCGCACAGTCGACTGCTGAAAAATAGTCAGTGGGGAAGACAGAGAGAGAGAGAGAGAGAGAGAGAGAGAGCAAGGGAACGAGAAAAAAGCAAGGACGTTAGGCCTAAAAGGATAAACAAAGTGTTCGCAAATTTCTGGAGCATTGGACATCAGTACAATGTACAAGTCGATTGCGACAGCCGAAGTGCATCTTTTTGTTTGGTTGCAAAAATTATTTTTCTGAGAATTTTTTTCACACAGGCAAGCATGTGCACACATACCGGTCATCGCAATATTTTTTTCGTCTATCTGCGGCATTCCGACAGCCGCAATACATTTTTTGGGAGTGTTCGTGCTATTCACTCTCCTGTACTTGATGGGTGGGTTTTATTTGCATTACTGTTACTTCAAAAAGTCCCCACACATAACTCCGATATCCAAGCAGAGATGAACTTTCAAAACTAGCACGGTGGCACATAAATATTGTAGTTAAAAATTTTCAGGTCTGTAGTCAAGAAATTTGCGCAGAATTTTAAAAGCACGGGCAGCCTTTGCGGCGAAGCGAAAGAAAAGTTTTTTTTATGGTTCTTATAGAAACGTTTATCTCAAAAAAGGACGCCGCATTGACGCATCAAAAGAAGTCGCGTTGAAAAGAGCTTTTGACTCGGAATATATTCCAACGACAGTTCACGTGCGTTCATTGAACGCACAAAAGAACCAGTTTCATGCAAACAAAACTTCACTGCAAGTTATTATCTCCGTATTTCAAGATATGCAGCTTCCACGTGCTAAAAAGTAAGTATCTCATTGCGACGAAAGTTTTTGTAGGAAAGCAAGAGCCCGAAGTTTGGTGAAGCCAAAGGCTCTATTCAGTTGCTCTTGTGACGAAACAAGTGAGGGATTGTTGACCCTGCTAAAGGCCTTGGACACTAGAGGGCCAGCTCTCACGCACTTGAGTACTCGAGTATTACGTTCCTTTGTGAACTTGTCTTTCTCGCGGCTGGTTCCCGCACTAATTGAGTTCTTTTCTTGCGCTGTGTTTCCGTTACATTGAAGCTGGCATGTGTACACGCAGTTGTTCAGGTGTGTAAATGAAACAGCTGGTTGCCTTCATGCAGCACTGAACGCAAGGACGTGGCACAAAAGTCTTCCCTTCTAATTAGTTTCTCCTGGCTTTTCGTTATCTTTTCTTCTGTAATTAAAACTGAGAGCCAATGAAAAGCCTCATTAGGCTAACGGTGATTGTTTATCTAGAGCTTTAACGTACGCCCCGTTTATCACTCCCTAAACTAAGGCTTTTCAGAATCTCGTGTGCTCATCATTTCAAAGATCCTCTAGCCAGAATCTTTCATTCTTTTTTTTGTGTCTGTTGTTGTTGTTGTTGTTCTAGGCGAGAACATGGGTACGTAAATGCTGCACTAAAGCTGTATTTTTTCAACATCAAAAAGTGAACATTGCTTAAAGAAGCTAATCAGAATACGAAAGAAAAGAATAACCAGAAGCGTTGTCTTTGAATACCATCTTCTGAAAACAATGTATGTCTCTGTGGAAAGGGTCCAAAGCAAAAAGAGTCGCAATCTGTGGTGACGTACCCTATTGATGCGTCGTCACTATCGCAATGACAGTGCTATCGTCGGCCCTATCATCGGCACTATCGCAGCCTTCACTTCTTTCTTTCTTTCTTTCTTTCTTTCTTTCTTTCTTTCTTTCTTTCTTTCTTTCTTTCTTTCTTTCTTTCTTTCTTTCTTTCTTTCTTTCTTTCTTTCATTTCTTTCTTTCTTTCTTTCCTTCTTTCTTTCTTTCTTTTCTCTTTCTTGTTTTCTCTTTCTTTCTTTCCATTTCACGTGAAATGTTTGTCACGTGTGCCTCACTTAAACGTTAAAGTGTTGTTTGAGAACGTCAAATGATCTGTTATATTGAGCCCCATACGTTGCATATCTGACGTGATGGCATACTTAGGCGCCTTAATTTGCGTGCCAACTACACTTTACTACGCAGCGTTGAAGGAAAAGCAAAAGATGACAAGAGACGATAATGAAGCTGTTTGATTGGTTGCCTCTAAGATAATTAGCAAAGAACAGAAAGCCAGGTGTCAACTTTAATCCATATTTTTTAGGCTCTGATGAAGTCGTAAAACTCTTCGCGCTGGTTGAAACTTTCCGGGCAAGAAACTTTTGCCAGCTTCTGACAGGTGCCAAGAGAGTTGAGCGTTATATTGGAGAGTCTCAGCTAGAATACTGGTAGCAGTTTGGATCCTTGAAGAAGATAGGCTGGCGAACTATGGTAAATGTAAAGAAGGAAATCAATTTGCAGCGTTGTGCTCCGAACTTGACGGGCTATATCCGCGAAACTTGAACATAAAATTAACGCGGTTTGAATTAGCGGCTCTTGAGGGGTTTAATATTTCAGAGCAGATATGATATGGTGAGTGATTGAGCCTTCAAGAGAAGCTTCCGACTTATCAGCGATCCCTCAGTTTTACGGGCGCTGGAACGAAATTGTCGGTGAAGTAAGGTTGAAGGGTGATAAACAAGGAAAATTGGAAATTAACTTTCGCGGTACGAAGAAAAGTGGCATATAAGAAAAACGTAAGAAAGAAAGTTAAAGGGTCCTTCATTAGAAATAAGAAAAAATTGCCAGTGTGTATTCGCTAACTTTGTATTCTGTGGTGAATGGGTTGTAAGGAAAGAAAAACGCCATACAAAAAGGTGGACAGAAAAATGTGCGCCGAAAGAAAATGAAAAAAAAAGTAACTAGCGAACGACGAAAGTGCAGGTCTCGCAATAGATGTTCTAGGCGGCGAAAGCGAAGTAAATGGGCAGTTTACGTAAAACAGGGCCGTAACTAGTCGGGAGTACCCCCTCCTTCTACCCCACGCGAAATTTTTCAATGCTTTATGTGATACTAAAATATTTACACGCCTTCCCAGTGCCCCTAATTTTCAAAGTTAGCTATTTTACCCCAACCCCACCCCTCCTTCGAAAAATAATTAAGGCGGCTGCTCTGGTGGTCTGGTGCCGAGCCTGAAAGAATTGCGGAGCAGGGCAGTCTTGTTTTTTATATCTGTTTGTTTCCTCCTGTCTTTCGTTCCCGCTCGCTTCCCCAGTGTTTTCTGTGCTTTTCTCTCGTTATGTCTAATTCTTTCTTTCGTTTTTATTTTCAACACGAAAGCGTTTTATGCCGGCGCGAACCATGCCTCCATGACGTATTTCCGTCACGAATATGACGTTGCAAAATATTTACTAACAGATTGCATCTATCTATCTATCTATCTATCTATCTATCTATCTATCTATCTATCTATCTATCTATCTATCTATCTATCTATCTATCTATCTATCTATCTATCTATCTATCTATCTATCTATCTATCTATCTATCTATCTATCTATCTATCTATCTATCTATCTATCTATCTACGACATTTAGCTCTCCTGGCCGTTTAGATGATGGGATCTTTACCAAAACTTTTTGGCATAACATGAGCGTATGACGAGCATGAGTGAATAGTCCCAACAGGAAAATCATGACATGCGTGCCATGTAAAACATAACTACATGCTGCGCTCATAGCGCACTCACGGTCGTTTCGCTAGCCCCACATATACCAAGTTTGGTATCACGTAACGAAAACAGACGACGAAGTTAGACGACACGTCCAAACGTAGTAGTTATGACAAGCGTGTCATGTAAAACATGACTAGTTGCTACGCTCGTAGCGCACTCGCGGCCGTTTAATTAGCTTCGCATATACCAAATTTGGTATTACGGTACGTGAAAAAAGGACGAACACAAATACCAGGCGCAAACATGATAATCATGATATGGAAGTTGTGTACGGCATAATTTACATGCCTACCACTGCTGGGGCTGGTATCGACCATACACAACACGATTGCATTTTATCCAGATACCTGAGTGCGCATAACATTTCCACTTGTGTTTACTGGGTACTACATCTATGCACCTCGTAATATCGTGGTGTTTTTAAATGACCTATCAACATTTCTTATTCGTGCTTCGCATATCATCGGTTCGCACTGTACGTGGGATCTGCCAATTTTTTTTCTTCGTTCTCGTTCTCACTATTTCTCCCTTGCTTCCTCTTTCGAATCCTATGCATGGTTTGTGTTGCCGTACTTCCCTATAGCCATATTGGTAATTTCCGCACTTCTTATCGCAATCAAGGGGCTGGAAGAACGAGAAGAAGAAGGAATTTGTTTGTCACGAGCGCAAGCGTCGATATTTTGCAGTTGGCTGTGCTATTGGAGGTCTACCCGCGTTACACCTATAGTGACGATGAAAGGATACGACAGCCTACTCCCCTAAAGTGGTGCGCTTTTAGAATTCCTGAGTCTAATGTGTGCACGCCAACGCACTTGGTTTACGTAACAACCGTGGTTCGTAGAGGAATTTAGTGGATTAAAGATAGGGGAATAAAATAAAAACTTCAATGCTTTGCACTTTGGACAGAGAATCCGCTTCAGTTAAATGTTGCTCGACCATGGTTTCGTAAATTTTCTTGATGTTCTCGCTCAGCTTCATGAACTACTTCAAGCCGCATTATAAAACAGCTTAACGATTTACATTATACTTTTTAGCACTTGGGAAACTTTCGTTAAGCCTAAGATTTTTGTCGTAATGTAATAACAAAGACAATAGAAAAGCGCATAATCAAAGACAGCGGACTTGTTAATGAGGTGGATTTAAAGCCAAGGGGACAAATATTTCACGCAAATTTGGTCACCGGTAAATACACTACGTTAATGGATTCTCAGCGCAAATGCGATGACGCAGCATGGTCACGCTTTCATTGTGCCCTCATTACGGGCCGTGATGTGGCAGTATTCCCATAGGAGATGGGGCGTAACTCTGGCTAATCCGCCTGGCTAATCGCCTGCGTTGCTTTTATCGTGGCGTAAGATTCCTATATCCGTCGATTGTTGTGAGAACAACGAATACAGAAGAGGTAAGGTATACGCATCGGACTATGCAACCAATACGCCCACAAAAGAAGTGAGCGGGGCACAAAGTATTGTGCGCTACACGACCGACGTCGTTTGTTACCGGGCAGATGCATACGTAATACACAAGAATTGGTAAAAAAATAAATGTCTCAAATCGAGCCAAGCTTCATACATAACGATAATTTTCATATTAACAATAAATCGTCGGACCCTTAAGCTTCGTCTGTAACAGTTGAATGCGTTAGCAATGCTCTGTTCATTTAGTGCGTGCTTTATACAGCTATTTCATGAAATCTATTCGAACTTGCTTCGAACCTAGTACGTGGCCTTAAAGGAGTAATAACGCGTGTGAACCTTGTACTGGGTGACAGGCTTTAAACTATGAAGTCGTTATGAAAATGCCATGTTCTGACACCCGATGGCAAAGTACGCCTGTACCACGTGTTCTTGCGGCAATGTTTCAGGGTGTATTGTGAAGCATTTATACAAAACGCTCGTGTTTGGTAAAGCATTAAAGTCACTTTTACGACACTTCCAAGCAGAGGAAGGTATTTCAGTGTATTACCAAGCAGGGGCTGTCTTGCGCTTCTGTAAAACACGGATGCACTATGTCAGCCCTTTTGTTTGCACTTTATCTAGAACCATGTCCACTGCGCTTAAGCATAATACAGTCCATTTGCATTCGTGGCTTCAATATATTCACATAAAAAACAGCGCCAATAACGAGGGACAAGAAAAGAAGAAGACAGACAGCGGCACTGACTTCCAACAAGATTTATTTGCTAGAACCGCACAATATACACTTGAGCAATATCTCAAAAAAAGAGAAAAAAAAATACAAAACAAAGAAAACAGAATTCACCTAACAGCCGAGTAATTTGCCGAGTAACAGCCGAGTAATCGCGCTGGTTTTTATGTGAGTCATGCCGTACCAACTCGCCCAAGCAACCACGTTAACTACTTTCAATATATTATTAGGTAGGGAAGTTGTTATAAGTTACAATAACTTGTGCAGACGATGTCGCTTTCTTCTGCACAGATAAGCAAAGTGTATAAAATGTGGCATTGGTGATTGAAAAAATTGGCGTTTTGTAAGGAGCTTGTTTAAATGCCTCTAAGAGTTTAGTACTGTCGTTTCGCTCGTGGGATAGTACGACGGATCAGTTCGCGGGGATTAATTGGGCAAACACTTCTGCAACGTACTTTATTGTACCATTAAATGCGTATAGACTCAGTATGCATTACTAGCTAGCGCGTTCCTCAGCTTGAACGAAAGGCCCACATATTTGTTCGTGATGAACTTTCAAAGTTTGTGATAGCTTAATCTTGCAATACTTTTCTTGCAACGAAGCTTTGCTATGTATGTGTTTAGAAAAATTGCAGTGATTAAGAGTACTCGGTACTCTATACTATGGAAGAGCTGAAAGCCGTCCCGTAAACGCTACGTTTGGCTCACATGTATATAACATTTACGAAGCGAATTAGTGTTTAAAAAACATTTAACGATTTCGAGTACTTCATACTCAACTATGGGAGGGCACTGACCCGTCCCGCTAAAACCTACTGTCATAGCCATACACCAAACCCTCAAGATGCAACTTATGCATTGGGCAAGATTTTATATACATTGTATTATGGCTGCTTTCAAATGATCTTCGACTTCTGAGCCCATGGATTGTGACACATATTCAAGCCAGTTAGTTATGGTATATTAGAACTAAAACACCTTTATTTATCGCAAAACTTTTCTAAATTGTTCTTTTATGAGACAATTCTAATCCCGTTATCAGTTCATTCTTCCAGGTTACACTTGTTAATTTACCAGACCGGATTGTTTCATCAAACTGCTTCGAACGCCCGTGTTTTTGGGGATTCACTGATTGATTTCTCGGTATCAAAATTTTTCTGTATCATTTGTCATGAAACACTCGACTGACATATCATATAAACAAAGTTCGCACCGATCTTTCGCGCTCAATTGGTGTAATTAAAAAATCAGATGTTTTTTGCCAATTTGGATAACGAAGCAACTGTACTATTCCTTAGTTTACTCGCGTATAAATTACTGTTTATTATTATGGGGTAACACTACAAACACAAACAAAGAATGTGTTTATAAACTAGACAAAAGAATAGTTCGAATAATTGAAGGGGTTTGAGCTAGAACACATTGCGCTCCACTTTTCAACAAACACGACATAATAAAGTTTGAAAACATCCTAAATAAAAACTAGCCTTGATCTGGAATAATTTGAAATCTGACCCAGTCGCTTTTCATGATGCATATTCGCAAAGACAGCATACATACAGCTTGAGACGCATAACATACTGCAGCGAAAGAATAAGGACACACTACGGCTCGCAAAAGCTAGCGCATATGATCCCAAAACTATTAAATGTACATACCGCAATTACCAACATAGTGCAAGAGAGCCCCTCAATAATTGCATTTAAAAAAAGATACACACATATTTAGTAGGGCTCCAAGAATAATTTTTCCTCTTTCTGCGGTATCAAACAGGTTGCATTTCTAATTGAAGTGTATACACTCATGCCATTTTCATTAATGAGTTCTAATAAATTGGTTTGTAATACGATAAATTTGGGTTTCTTCACATATTCCTTGCTTTCTTTGCTATAAACGCAGTCTTGCAGACAGGTCTGTACTTAATAAAATGTTCATCTAAAGTTTTTTTATACGTTCTCATAAAAAATTTGTAAATGCGGCTGCTTCTTTGTTGAAACATTTAAATTATGTGTACATTGCTGCTTTTTTGCGCTTTATAGTCTGGGACAGGTTACGGCACCTTGTCAGGCATTAATCTGCCTCTTTGCCAACCCTGCCCCTTACTTCTGTCTACTGTACTTTGTGCACTGTACTTTGTACTTTGAATAAACTTTCATTTTGTTGGCAGATTAATTGATATGTGGGGTTTAGTGTCCCAAAACCACCATATAATTATGAGAGACACCGTAGTGGAGGGCTTCGGAAATTTCGACCACCTGAGGTTCTTTAACGTGCTCCCAAATCTGAGCACACGGGCCTACAACATTTCCGCCTCAACCGGAAATGGAGCCGCCGCAGCCGCGATCGATCCCATGACCTGCATGTCAGCAGCAGAGTACCTTAGCCACTAGGCCATCGGGGCGGGGCTTGTGAGTTCATGCAGGAAGTTTACCTCGCAGTTCAGTTTCATAAGGCGCAGTTTTCTGTAGAGTACATGTACACAGTATCGCGCAAGGTACCGTATAAGAATCTACTAATTATCTTCTTCCCGCCTCCTCCATTGTACCGTTCACTGTACTGCAATCTTACAGACCATTGTGTGCTGAAACTAGTGCAAAAAACGTTCATTTTACTGAGTTCATTAACATTTTTTATACACTCCACTCTGAAACATTGCCGGTAAGGAAATGGTTAAGATAAACGGTATTTTTGTTCTTTTCCTTAACTCCCGTTTATTCAATGTGCCAGAAACGATAGAACATTGCTTTATTATCTACAAAGACGCTACTCTGTTTTAGGATGTCCTTGGGCGAGCACTCAAAAAAACTTTGGTCATTAACTGTCACAACATACGTTATCTTCTACCAGCATCGTTTCATGAAAGACCTTATGATGTGTTTTTCCTCATGGGTATGCATAGCTTATGGAAGACACTCATGCACGACCACAATGCAAAAAACACCACCCCTTCAAGCACACACTTCAATCAAATAGCTATTCAACTCAAGGGTGACCTAAACTTTAGTCCGGACTAGTACTCCATTTCATCTTGATGAGGTGTTTGGCTTTACCCCATTTTTGTATAACATGATGTGAAGAACTCACGCTGTGTTAGCTATTGAGTGTTTATTAGTAACGCGAGAGCTCATTGTCCTCATGTGATTGCACTTTTGTTAGCTTTGTAATTATATAGCAAATAATTTATAAATACCATGAAAGAATAGAAAAGAGGCGTGGTTGTGTTGTAGAACACCCTCTTGCTACGTAAATGACCTGGGTTGGATTTTCACTCCAACCCTAAATTTTTGTTATTAATATTATTAGCATCTTTCTCGATCTTTGAGCCACGCAGAAATGATAATTGTTTGCTCATAACCAATGAGGCCAACGCCAGCATTTCGGCAAAACGAACTTTTCAATGCTATTGTGTTAATATACCTTATTATTTTTCCCACTCTCCTCCGCAGAGAGTCTGTACACCCCTCACTTGCACTCTGAAACAAATAGTATTTTTACTGTTTTTATACATGTTTTATTTTGCCACGTACATGACTCTCTTTGAAAAGACACGTTTGAAACTCTTTCGAGATCATTACACTCTCGGCGGAAAGCCCTGGGATCGAAAAGAAAGTTAACATGACAAGAAAGTCATTACAGGGCAAGACAGCTAGGACTTTAAAAAAAGACAAATTTTCTTTTTTCTTCTTTTTAGACAGTGGTGTTGCTTAGGGTGAGTGCGATCTCAGTTGAAAGTTCAGTCAGAAACGCAAGAAAAATTTCGGTGGAGTCCAACGCCTTAAGCACTAATCAAAACGTTGTCTCAGAAGATACGGTGCATATGAGATTTACTTGCAGATGCGTATTTTGATAAGAAATATATCAGCGGCTGTACTACATTTAAATTCAATCTGGGAATCATGGTTAGAAAGAAGGTTTCCGAATGTATCATCGAAACAATATTCGCATTGTCAACGATTCACACCAGTTGATTTTCCCTGTATTTTCTTCTTTTTGTGTAATGAAGAAGAGCCGTATTTACGTGAGCAGTTGAAGCTTCGTCATGTCCACAATTTCACCGAACTCTATATTGTCGACATTAGCGTATGAATCATGTATTAAGGGTTCTATTAGTAAATTTCAAGGCAAAAACGATTTTTTAGTTCATTTAGTAGACAGAGCTGCTGTCTTTGGTCGATGTACAACAAGTAACTCAGCGACATTAAAAAAAAGTCACAGCTTTGCCGCAAAGGCGAATCAATGAACGCGATAGCAACAAATTGGAAGGTTGCGTGCAGAATGGCAAGCAGATCGAAACGTTCCCCGCGTTTCTCACGCACAAATGACGCATGAAACGTATTCACCGGTACAGAGGAACGCGAATAAGCGTCTCAATGGTTACTGCACCCCGTGTGAAAAGTGCACCCGTTGGATGTGCAATGGAGGATGTGCAACGATTGCAGTGACCTTTGTGCGCCCGGTAAATACAACAGAATATGTACGACGTACGGACCTCCCCACTGTAAGATAAGGGGGCGTGATCGAGCGTACACAACTCTTATTCTCTACGCGGGCCAAAGTACGCGTGAGAGATGAGCTGCCACCCGCTCACTGCGCCATCTTGGTGATAATTCTGAAAACACAATAGTTCCCCTTCGAGATGCCTGCCAACAGCGGTAAGTGGTAGATATAAATAGCTTGCCGTTTGCACGTCCAAGGAGGTACCCCACGGTGGCTCAGTGGTCAACGCCTCGCATTCACGGTGCGGAGGTCTCACATTCGATTCCGCGCGCCGGAGTCTTTCTTTTGGATTTTTTTCTTTATTCTGGCACGCGAAGAGTATACACCACCACACTCGAAGCTCAACAAAAAGGACAGCACCATACTGAGAAGACTGCAGAGCAGCACATACACACACGACATACTAATGCACCGATTGTACCCTACATTACATCAATATGCTTGTTCGAATTGCGCCGTACCTGACACGTTGGCCCTCCTGATTCTCGAGTGTCCATGCAATACAAGTACAGATCAATTGCCTTCACCGAACACCTGCGACGCTGGTAAAGAAAACGAACACCTTCTCGAAACGTGGGAAGCCAAGCTCGCCTTGAAGGACCTGGACCAACAACGACGTCTCGTTGCCAAGGCCAAGGAGGCAGCGAAGGCCAGAGGGCTCCAGGAATGAGGAGACCTCCCACCTAAGGTGAACGCCGAACCTACACAGCTACACCGTTTCGAAAATAAACGTTTATTCCTTCCTTCCTTCCTTCCTTGCGTTTTCATGTATATAGGTATGTATACATATACGGTGCATAACATCGACTCCAACGCCAACGGCGAAATCCAGCCGAGAGTGTCCATATAATTGTTATCGCAATAAAAACAGCAGTTCCTCCGTATTGCAAAAATCGATGTACTACGAAGGAGCCAGCCAGAAGCAAATCATCATTTACATAACATGCATGCCAAGATATACATGCAAGGACCTATGATTTGTGTTCGTCATGCGCAATACCAATGTGGGTGTATATCAAACTAACCGAAACACTTGACAGTGCACCATGGGTGTGGATTGTAAATGGCGTTGTACATGGTAGGAATGTCACGGTGTTCATATTACCAGCTGCCTTCATTGTTTCTCATACAGCCACCTCATGCAATACTGATTTTGGTGTATATAAAGCTAGCGAGACGGCAGTGCCTTGCAATGCCTTGCAAACAAGCCTTGCAATGAGCAAGGCTTGTTTCACATGACGTGCCATGCTTTCCATATTACCACTTGTCACGTTCGTCATACAGCGACATCACGCATTCACAAACTTGGTGTTTCTCGAGCTAATGAAACGGCCGTGAGCATGCCGTTGAGCGTGACATGGAAGTCATATGCACATGACATATCGAGATTTCCATATTTACACACTTGTCATTTATGTTCGCCACAGAGTCACAAGACGCGATACCAAATTTGGTGTAGATCAAGCGAGCGAACCAGCCGTCAGCGATTCATGACCGTGGCATGTAAACAATGTTGTACATGGCATGCACATCATGATTTTAATATTACCACCTGTCATTTACATTGGTCATGCAGAAATGTCTCATCGTACCTATTTTTGGATATAAGATGTTAAGGAAACGGCCGCCGGAGCGCCACGACAATAGCATGTAAACCATGCCATTCATGTCAAGTTCGTCATAAATTTTATGATATGACCAGTAATTTATGTTCGTCGTATAGTGATGTTACGTCATACCAGTTTTGGTACAAATGCCGATAACTATATGGTCGGGAAAGCACAAAGTCGTAGGCAGCTTGATAGACAGATACGCTCAACGTTGCCTCAACGCTCAACTTGCTAGTCTCGTTTTTTTTTTTTGGTCAGACTTTTTAAAAAAATGGCAACCACTTCACATTGATGACGCGCAACAAAAATGGTTTGTACAGAAAACTTCCTTCGCAGTTTCTATCAGCTGCCTGAAAGAAATTGAAAAAAAGGCAGATAGCTGCAGCAATTTCATGTGTGCACATTGAAAACTGCATGCACGCATAATTTGAACATGGCCCCTGGCAATGCGCGGAAGCAGGGGAAACCTGACGGCGTGTAGTCTCGGAGGCCATAATTTGAAGAGTCTGTTGCCTTGTTTCGACACCAGATGACAGTAGTATACCTTAGTGATGTCTGTTGCATGGGCTATTTCGCTGCTGCGTTGCTCTATGAGATAAAAGTGGAAATGAAACATAACTTTTTTTCATATAATAAGCAGCAGTACGACCACCGGCACTGAGCACACTATGGGACTCTTACAGTCACCATGCTCATATTAAAGTTTGCATCTGCTAGAGTATAAGATTTTGTTTCGTTCGAGCATGAATAGTCCGCTGTGAAGCAATTCATATTGTTACGGGGAATAAAGTATACACAATGAATATACTGGCGAGCAAATGCGTACAACGCTGCTGCAGTCCGAGCACGTTCCCCAGAGCACTTCGTCGTCGTCATCCTCAGGCATCTACTTAGCCCGTGACATTACCCGCCGGCGGCAGAAGCACCGTCCCGGTGCGATCAATTCTCGGGGCGTGAGTAGTATGCTATAAGCCATGAGACGTGCACTATATCGGTCGGGACTGAAGCTGGTACTGACGTGGTATGGAGTGGAGCTATCTCATAGGTCACGCTGGTGACCTTGCATATGACGCGGTAAAGGCCAACGTAACGGGACATCAGTTTTTAGCAGAGACCAACACGACGCGATGGTAACCACAGCAAGACGAGCGACTCCGGAGAGTACTGTACGTCGCGGTGCCGGCGATCGTAAGCACTCTTTTGGTTAAGCTGCGAAGCATGTAACCGATCCCGGGCGACTTGGCGGGCAATGTCAGCTCGGGCCAGGGCATCACGAGCATAAGCAGTCGATGAGGGGGCGTAAGATTGGAGCATGGTGTCCATGGGCAAAGGCGGGTCAGAACCAAACAGTAGGCAAAAATGTGAAAATCCAGCTGTATCATGACGTGAACTGTTGTATACGAAGGTAACGAAAGGTAAGTGGATGTCCCAATCTTTGTGATCCTTGGAGACGTACATCGTTAACATATTCGTCAGGGTACGGTTGAGGCGTTCCGTGAGGCTGTCGGTTTGTGGGTGGTACGATGTAGTGAACTTGTGGTGGGTAGAGCAGGGTCACAGGAACTCGTCGACTACTTTAGATAGAAAACAGCGGCCGCGGTCGGTGATCAACTGACGAGGAGCAACATGACGCAGAATGTTGTCATGAAGAAGGAAATCGGCTACATCAGTAGCGCAGCTGGTGGGGAGGGCACGTGTAATGGCATACCGCGTTGCGTAGTCGGTAGCAATAGCAATCCACTTATATATATATATATATATATATATATATATATATATATATATATATATATATATATATATATATATATATATATATATATATATATATATATTGAATTAACTTGAAGATAGCACATAAGAAAAGGATCGATAGGCAGCAATATCTTCACTTTAGTAGTAGTCACGTGAAACACAACAAAACTAGTATTCCCTATAGCCAAGCAGTCCGTTTTAAAAGAATATGCTCTGATAGCAGCGAATTTTCCCGCCACTGCGAACAACGTCGGAGCGCGCTCGAAAAACAGAGCTATCCGGCCAGCATAATCACAGACGCCATCAAACGTGCAGAAGAGCTTGACCGTTCAGACCTGCTGAGTACTAACAAAAGACCCAAAGATTGTTCGCGGAGTAATCTAATTTTGACACATGCGGCCTCAGCTCCAAATGTGAACCATATCTTAAAGAAACATTTTAACATTTTAATACAGAGCGAGCGGCTCAAAGGAATCTTTGCAGAACAACCACGCGTGGTCTACCGACGATCGCGGAACCTTCGTGATTTACTAACCTCATCTAAAACCACGTGTTCACATCATGAAGGCTGTCATCCCTGCAACAAACCACGTTGCAAAGTGTGCGCGCACATGACGACGTCTAAAACAGTTTCAAGTACATCGTCCAGTTTTTCTTTAAAGATAAATGGGAACTACACGTGTGATAGTATCAACGTCATCTATCTTCTCGAGTGTTCAACTTGCGGTGCTCAGTACATAGGTCAAACAGAGACAAGTTTCAGAATTCGTTTTAATAATCACCGTGCACATGCCGTAAGCCTCCCTAATCTACCGCTGTCGAAGCACGTCAGTATGCCTGGCCATGGTTTCGACAAAATTAGGGCCACGATTATTCAGTCCGGTTTTAAGACAAATCACGATAGGGAAGTGAGGGAATCCTTCTTGATCCACAAATTTAACACCATTCGTTCAGGTATCAATGAAAACGTAGGAAAGCTCACCTGCCTCGCACTATAACAACACGACTTCTTAGATTAGTAAAATATTTTAGTGTATATTAAATTGTATATTAGTCAACCGTGGTTTCTTTACTTCTGAGCTCTTTTACATGTCCTGCCAACCATACTGTGCCCCACGTGTCGATGCGCAAGGAAATTTGAAACTTTTATATCCATGCACCAGTCACATGTCAGTCATGTCAACACAAGGTTCTGACAGATTACCATTTTTTACTTTGATTGTCCTAGCTGCTTGCTATACCGAGAGTTCATCACGTGAGCCTATAAAAGCGGCTGCAATGTATCATACCTACTTACTCTGACGAAGGCCGTGCCACGGCCGAAACGTTAGTAAATACGATCCTTTTCTTATGTGCTATCTTCAAGTTAATTCAATATAGAAAATACCCGGACCTGTCGTGCCTTCCCTTCAAGTTCTATATATATATATATATATATATATATATATATATATATATATATATATATATATATATATATATATATATATATATATATATATATATATATATATATATATATATATATATATATAATGCCACGCTGTGTTGGTGGCAGAAGACGAGAGCGAAGAAGCGAATGGCAGTTGTGGCTCACTAAAACAGTCCTCCACTTCGAGTTCCTGCCTATCGTTTCCTCTCGCGACAGACTGGTGGACGTGCTGGGTACTGTACTGCAACGTTTTATGCCTGCTGGTCCTGAACCAGAAGCAACCACCGCCAGTGCACCAGTGTCTGCTGATATCTATCGAAGGAGCCGCCGCCTTCAAGGACTACCACCACAGTACGGCCCCTTGGCATGTTCCGTGAGGACAATGTTTGCCACGTCCGCAACCCAAACCGAGCATGACCCACTCGCTAGCGTACCCTGTGTCATCAACACGCCTCGCACACCCAACCCATTCCATGGTGATGCCGGTGAGAATGTCGAAGACTGGCTTGACCATTTCGACCGGGTCGCTGCCATCAATGACTGGGACAATCGCCGTAACTTTAAGAACGTGTATATCTCCCTCTTAGACGCGGCAAGAGTGCGGTATGAGAACCACGAAACTTCATTCACAAGTTGGCAGGAATTCCATCGGCAGCTTCGCGAGGCGTTCAGTAACACCGAACGGAAAGAGAGAGCGGAGCAGGCACTTTCTTCGCGATTTCGAATGCCGAACGAGAGCGTCACCATGTTTGTCGAAGAAATGTCGCGATTGTTTCGACGGGCTGACCCCCACATGCCAGAAGACAAGAAAGTGCGCCTGCTAATGCGAGGCGTAAAGGAGCAACTTTTCGCGGGCCTTCTGCACAACCCTCCTACGACTGTGTCCGAGTTCATACGTGAGGCCACAATTATGGAGCGCATGCTTCGGCAGCGGGTGTCACAGTATGAGCGTCAGACGGCCACGACCGCTGCGTGCTCGCTTGTACCAGGAGGTGATAACAGGGAGGTCCTCACAGAACTTATACGGCAAGTTGTACGCGAAGAACTTCGAAAATTTCATGCAGCGTCCCCTCCCAGTAGCGCTGCTCTTACGGACGTCGTTCGTAACGAAATCAGGCAGTTCATTCACTACTCACCACCATCGCAAGTCGACCCTCCCACGCTTTCCTACACGGATGCCCTACGCGTCTCTACGCCATCGACGGCACATTTTGCTCATCTACCTACTGGGACCCCCAGACGCTTTCCAAGTCCAATCCATCGCCTGCCTTCTCAGGCCGATTTTAGTCCTGGCCCGCGGAAGTCCACCGTCTGGCGTGCACCCGACAATCGTCCTTTGTGCTACCATTGTGGCGAAGTTGGACACATATGTACCACGACTGTTACTACCGACGAATAGGCCTACGCGGATTCCACCCAGATGCACGTTGTCCACGCTATGGTGAGCGCCCACAAGAAATTGCGGATTACTTGTAAGGTATTCATCACGCTCCCGTCCCGCCACGACGACAGTCACGGTCACCATCACCCCGTCCGTCCACATCAACACACCACGCCCGACCCGCCTTTGGGTCCCCTGGTGTCAGTGGCGCAAGCCCACGCCGGGGAAACTGAAAACGGCGACCTCCGGAGGTGAGGCCACTGTCACGCGAACCGACAAATACCCTCCGCCGCTGCCTCACGACGTGCCGTTAAAGCCTGTTTCTGAAACCGCCACCAGAACGTCCGCTGCCATTACCGTTTCCGTCGACTGTTATCCGGTGACTGCGCTTGTCGACACGGGAGCTGATTACTCGGTGATGAGTGTTTCATTGGCCACCCGTCTACACAAGGTGCTGACAACGTGGGACGGCCCTCAACTAATCACCACTAGAGGACACCTCGTATCCCCTATAGGAAGGTGCACCGCCAGGCTTGAGATTTGTGCGTTGGCTTTTGTAGCATCATTCCTTGTACTGCCCAATTGCTCTCGGCCGGTCATTTTGGGCATAGATTTTCTGCAAGAGTATGGAGCGATAATTAATCTGCGTGATTTGTTCGTCAGTTTTGTTAACTGTGTTTCTCCAGATTCCGACATCGAGAACGAACATCGTGGCGTGGCCTTACGCGTAGTCGATGATTGCGTCACGTTGCCACCTCGCAGTAGTATCTTCGTGCTTGTTGAGTGTCCACGGGAGCAGTCGATTACGGGCATCGCCGAAAGTAACCTGACGTTATTGCTTGATCGGGAAGTGGCTATTGCTAGAAGTCTCATTCAACTGCGAAATGGCCAGACTACGGTTTTAGATTACGAACTTCGGTGACTAACACAGGCATTTTGTGAAACGCACAACCATAGCTTACTTGGAGGCATTGGATGATTTGGACGCCTTCCCTTTAATTACGATGATCTCGACTGAGAACAGCAGCGATACTGACGTGACTAGCCGCCTCAACTTCAATCGCCAGTTAGAAGAACCTAAGAGGGCAAAGCTCCTCAGTCTCCTCTCATCCTTTAGTGACTGTTTTGCCACTACTTCGAAAGTCCGGCAGACTCCTCTAACGAAGCACAAAATTATCACTGAGCCCAACGTGCAACCCGTGCGCCAACATGCTTACCGCGTGTCGCAGAAGGAGCAAGATGCTATCCGTCATCAAGTGAAACAAATGCTCGACGACGACGTAATTCAACCATTAACTAGTCATTGGGCGTTACCGGTTGTTCCGGTTAAAAAGAAAGATGCTTCATTACAATTCTGCGCCGACTACCACAAACTGAACAAGATAACAAAAAAAGACGTATATCCTCTTCCTCGTTTTGATGACTCCTTGAATCGCCTGCGACACGCCCGTTACTTCTCTTCCATGGATCTCCTTAGCGGGTATTGGCAGATTCAAGTAGATGAACGGGACCGAGAAAAAACAGAGTTTATTACACCGGACGGTCTCTATGAATTTAAAGTTCTCCCTCTTGGCCTGTGCTTCGCTCCAGCCACGTTCCCACAAATGATGGACAGAGTTTTATGTGGCTTGAAGTGGTACTCTTGTTTAGTGTATTTAGACGACGTAGTCGTTTTTTCTACGACTTTTGAACAGAACATTGAGCGGTTTGAGCCGATTATTCTGGCTATTCGCACTGCCGGCCTCTCTCTGAAACCGGAAAAGTGTCATTTTGGATATGAGGAACTGAAATTTCTTGGCCACATTGTCAGCAGCAGTGGTGTTCACCCCGATCCTGACAAGGCTATGGCAGTTGCTTTGTTCCCGATACCGAAAACAAAGCATGATGTACGCCGCTTTTTGGGACTTTGTGCTTATTACCGCCGCTTCGTGCCGAAATTTTCAAAAATCGCCGACCCTCTACAACAACTCGTCAAGGATGACGTCACCTTCGTCTGGGGCCCCAAACAATCCGGCGCTTTCACCGATCTTCACCAACGCCTACAAACGCCACCGATCCTAGGTCTCTTCGATACCGAAGCAGACACAGAAGTCCGCACTGACGCGAGCAACCTTGGCCTCGGAGCTATTCTCGTGCAATATCAAGATGGCCTTGAACGCGTCATCGCCTACGCTAGCCGCACGTTGTCATCTGCGGAGAAGAACTACTCGACGACTGAAAAAGAATGCCTGGCGGTTGTATGGGCCATAACGAAATTCAGGCTCTACTTGTACGGACGCCCCTTCCGAATCGTCAGTGACCACCACTCTCTCTGCTGGCTAGCGAATCTGAAAGATCCTTCGGGCCGTCTCGCAAGATGGAGCCTTCGGTTACAAGAATTCGATATAATGATGGTTTACAAGTCTGGTCAGAAACACACCGACGCTGACTGTCTTTCCCGCGCAACCGTCGAGGTCACTGAAGAAGACAATGATGAAGACTTCAGCTGCCTTGCTATTCTCGCATCATTAAACGTGGCTGAGCAGCAACGCGAAGACTTAGAATTACAACCACTGATAGAATACCTTGAGGGACGTCGCCCACAACCCCCACGTCAGTTAGTGCGTGATTTGTCATCTTTCTGTCTACGCCAAGGCATCCTCTACAAGCGCAACTTTCATTCAACGAAAACTGCTTACCTCCTCGTCCTTCCTGCTGCTCTCCGCGATGATATTTTGCGTGCTTGTCACGACGAGCCATCGCCAGGCCATCTTGCCTTCGCGCGTACTCTGGTGTGGATCAAAGACAAATACTACTGGCGGAAACTTACGAAAACCGTCCGGCAGTACGTCAAGACATGCGCAGCCTGTCAGCGCCGCAAAACTCCAACGACGAAACCAGCCGGTCTGCTTCAGCCTTTGTGACCCCCTCACGCACCTTTTGAAAAGGTCGGGATGGATTTAGTCGGCCCATTTTCGAAGTCTACGGCTGGTGACCGCTGGATTGTGGTTGCCACCGACTACTTGACCAGATACTGCGAAACACAAGCCGCCCAGCGAGCAACTGCTTCTGAGGTGGCTCACTTTTTCATCAAGAACATCGTTCTCCGCCACGGTGCTCCCGCTGTCGTCATCACAGATCGTGGTACTGCTTTTACGGCACAGTCGCTCCGACAGATCCTGTTGCTGAGCGGCACGACGCACCGAACAGCAACTGCGTACCACCCGCAGACTAACGGGTTAATCAAACGCCTTAACAAAACGATTGCAGATATGCTTTCGATGTATGTCGCAAAGGATCGGAAGAATTGGGATGAAATCCTCCCGTATATAACTTTTGCCTACAATACGGCTTTGCAGGAAACCACCGGCTTTGCTCTTTTTCGTCTGGTTTATGGCCGCGACGTCACCACAATGCTTGACACCATGCTGCAACCAACTCTGCCAGACACGATTACCCCGGACACTGATGTATTTGTTCAGCGTGCTGAAGACGCCCGGCAGCTGGCCCGCTTTCGCATTTTATCGCGGCAAAATCAAGATGCTTGCCGATACAACACCCACCACAGAGCAGTAATATACAAACCCGGTGACCTAGTCTGGGTTTGGACTCCTATACGTCAACGGGGACGCTCCGAAAAATTCTTATGTCGGTACTTCGGGCCCTACCAAGTTCTTTATCGCCTCGACGAAGTGAACTACGAAGTTGTCCCAACAGACACGTCACACCGTTCTCGCAGACCATGCTCCTCGGATGTGGTTCACGTCTCCAGGATGAAGCCGTACTATTCGCGTTGACTGCAAGTCAAGAACTTTGTGATGTGGCAATAGCCTTCAAGACAATTGTGCATTATTTTCTTGCTTCTTTATTTTTCATCTCGTCCTTTTTCTTTTCAAAGGCACAGACATTTCTGACTACCTTTCGTTGTTTTTCGGAGCCGTGGCATTCAGTCGATACTGCTGCTTCTTTTTTTTTCTTTGGGGAGAGGATAATGCCACGCTGTGTTGGTGGCAGAAGACGAGAGCGAAGAAGTGAATGGCAGCTGTGGCTGAGTAAACAATCCTCCACTTCGAGTTCCTGCCTATCGTTTCCTCTCGCGACAATCTATATATATATATATATATATATATATATATATATATATATGTATGTGTGTGTGTGTGTGTGTGTGTGTGTGTGTGTGTGTGTGTGTGTGCGTGCGCGTGTGTGGGGGGGGGGGGTGAATAACAGTGGTCGTCGACAATGCCAAATCCAGCCGAGAGTGTCCCTATGAATCGCTATCGCAATAATAAAGTAGAATTTAGAAGACTGGGCGTGAAGCTTTTATGTGCCAAGGAGTGCACTGTTCGCGCGTTTTGCGAGTGCGTTGACATCCAACATGAATGGTGCGAGTTGAGGCATTCATGCGTTACATTTTTCCCATTCGTCACTTCTTAGCGCTAACACTGAGAAACTGTTCTTGATGCTGTATCTGATTTGGCAAATTGGTTTGTAGCGCACTCTTTGTCAGCGTTCTTACGAACTTTGGCTTCCGCAAAGCCGATCATCGTCCACTAATAGGCAATACACTTCGATGGCTTGCAAGGGCCATGCATGAAGCTGCATGCAATGCGAAAGTCGTATCCTTCACATAAAAACAGTGCAAAAAAAACAGGGCATCTGTGAAAGATGAACAAAGATGGCAGTGTTGTTATCTGTGTGCTTTTTTTCACTGGTTCTTTGTCTCTTTGCAATGTTTTGTGTAAAGTATGTTCTACCAACTGACCCGAGCAACCACATTAGCTACAAACTTATTACACTGATCATCGCCCACTTAGGGCCAAAGGCACTGTGGTCAAGGTTTGTTAAGAGTTGAATGTCATGGGCTTGTTCACAAAAACATTCAACACAACAATCCTGCAAGATCTTTTTTTAACCAAGCATTTTCATGCGCAATGTAACTTTCTCATTTGGTGTATTTTTTTTTTTTGTTCCCGTCACTTTCCATGAAATGATGGAAAAGACGTGAACGCCGAAAGCACGTTTTCCCCTATCAATTACCATCGATGGCATTGCCACAGCTTATCGTGAACGGGAAACCTGTTTTCTGGCAAACTCAGTTTCACTGGAACACGGAGCTTCGAAAGCACAACGACTGAGGCAAGCCGCCGGTCAACGAGGGTACTTGGTTGAAAAAGTAAAAGCACTGTAAAAAAGCCGTCTTGCAGATTTTCGCAAACCGTCTACTGGCTGGACGACGCTTTTACCCAACGTTGATTTTACCGCAGACAGTCGACATTACCATTGGACGGGGTTAACGCTTGGAAACAGTTGTTACGTAAGAAAGTTTTTGGAATGAGACGCTTCAATGTCAATATTTTGCCCTGATTCAAAGCAAAATGTTTGATGCAATATGGTTCAGAAGTGGCTCTACCGATGCTGCGACTCCTGTGTCACTAGCATAATAGAAAGCGTGCACAGAACCTATCAATCATTTGTGTTGTATTTTGTATCTATCCGAAACTCCGAAGAAAACATGTGTAAGTGACGAAATAGCGAGAACGTTGCTTTCACTTGTGAAGGGAATCCTAGACGCATGTGGACAAGGCAAAGAAGTAACATTACACTAAAGTAGAGTTAGGTGGAAGAACAAATGAAAAAAAACAAGTAAAACAAACAATAAAATGTCCAGCGTGCAGCTCCTATCGCAGGAAAATGTATCAAGAAAGTTGTTGAAAAAAATGTAAAGAAGTGCAACTACAAAGACCTCCCAGCCTTTAGACGTGTCTTTCTATGCAGTCCTGTTGAAGTATTTTTCTATATGAGGCAATTTGGCCCTATCGTAAATGGAAAAAATTCTCGAAATAAAAAAAGAACGGTCCCATTTAACCTAACTCAGTCCTGTTTTTCTGATGATAAAAAAAAGACACAGAGAAGCTTGCACCGACCTATACATCAAAATGACTTTTCTCTCGGCGCTATGAAGGTGGGCAACAGAGAGCTTTTCCTTTTTTATGACAGACATTCGAATGAGAAAAGCTCAACCCAGAATTTTCTCTTGACTCCGCATGGTTGAAGAAACGGGGAGATATAATTTGCCGTTGTTACTGTCTTTTCTTTGCTTTCACCCTCTGGTTTCGCATCGCGCATAAGTCAGGGTCATTATGTGACAGCGTGAACCGGATTGTGGTCTGAATAAATGAACGAGCGAGCCCGGCAGCTGACCTTGACAAATATCCGATGGAAATACAACCGCAGAGACCATATGGAAGTAAATCTGAACAAAAGAAGGTCCTTTCAGCATACAGAGAGGAATACTGGGCGTCATCAGGAAAATATTGTTTGTAGAGGCCGCCAAAAACGGCAGTCCCCTTCAAATAAGTCTCTTAAAGCTAAACGATATTAGTAAAAACAATACAAGCATAGTAACGGAATAAACTGTCTAACGTTTGGCAGAAGCGTGGCTGTAACGTTTTAAATGGAGACAAGAAGACAAATAAAGAAATAAAAGAAATAAAAAGAGTCCGTCGATCAGTTTCGATCTTTCTATTGCTTTGACCGACGTGGAAGGTTGAACCCTTGGATAATGGCCAAGGAAAAAAAAACCTTTTTTTGTGCGTATGCAACCATAAATTAAGAACGAGGCATCGTGCACTCACAAGTAGGTTGAATGACTTCTATAACCTTGATGTTGTTAAATATGAAATCGACAGGTAAATTATTGTCAGCTCTCATGACTAGCGCAATGCGTTTTGCCCACGCTCTCTGAGGGCGTCGTGATAGCCTGGTAACTTTGATCTTGATATAGGCCCCCATCCTTTGACCATCAGTACACATGCATCTGTTAATCTATTTGGCCTCTTTATTTTTGTTCATTACATATTTTGTACTGAAATTTCATGACTCCGCCCCTGCGTCCTCCACTGAATTATGCCGCAATAGAAATGATACGTGCTAAAAATAAAAAAAAGAAATATATTGATCTATTTGCCAAATGAAGTCAGGCCCACAGTGCGGCGCAATGCAGAAGCAAGCAAAATGCCGAAGGGTCATTAGAACGTGACATTGAGAATATCGTCGAAGACATGTTCAACCTAGCAGAAGTGTCGTATCGCAGCACTCAAAATTTAATATTTAACAACTCCTCCTCTTTCCCTATTATATTTATTTCATAATTAAAACGAAAATACACCGCATAGAGTGGCGGTTGTGCTTGCGATATCACCATTGACTCGTTCAAACGTTTGAATTTCGACGTGAACAATCAAGTGTAAACCCCATATTCACAAATGCTCCTTCACTCAAGAGCTCTCCTCGACTTGAAAAAGCCGATGGAAGTGCCGTCTCTTGGCAAACAAAGTCACTGCATATCGGCAATATTCTGCAGCGATTCTTGGGAAGCGCAGCGTCAATTTCAGTCAAGCAGCGGCGCAGTGCTCAACCCAGTCAAGTGAAGGATGGAATTTGAGTCGAGTAGCGTTTATGAATACGGGGGTAAGTCACTGTAGGGATGGCCTAGTAATCTGCGGTGCTAGATTTAGGCTTTAGTCCTCGTGAGAGGCCATGGGTTCGAACCCGACAATCACCGCGGAATATGATTTAAATGCAACCGTTAAAAATTATGAAATACGCGATCATGGTATGTGCTTTTTAGACTTATCTAAATTTGAGAGAGCAATGTGAAATTTTATGCTTTTACGTGCAATAATGTCGAGAAACCCACAGGGAAAAAATTTCTGATCAGTATCGAGCATCAGGGTATCCTAAACGTGCATCTGTGTCATCTAGGAAAATTTTGCGTTTTCTTTTTCTTCATATGGCAGTCGCAGGATGTCAGAACCTCGAGCTCAGCAGTCCACCAGAATAACAAACGTGATATTACAACAAGTTGTGCAGAGTAACATTGAATGCTACTTATCGATACTCTCAGCGAGTAAGTTGTCTTACAAGAGAAAATGGATATAACTTTGTATACTTGCCTTACCTGCGAGTATATGTCTATATATATTTCCATGTCTTCGCACTATCAAAAAGGAGGTGAGATGCTTGTTTCCGCATTGACTTCTCAATGCACCAATGTATGTATGTATGTATGTATGTGTGTGTGTGTGTGTGTTATGTATGTATTGTAATGTATGTATGTATGTATGTATGTATGTATGTATGTAGTATGTATGTATGTATGTATGTATGTATGTATGTATGTATGTATGTATGTATGTATGTATGTATGTATGTATGTATGTATGTATGTATGTATGTATGTATGTATGTATGTATGTATGTATGTATGTATGTACCAATTGATGGATGGATGGATGCATGGATGGATGGATGGATGGATGGATGGATGGATGGATGGATGGATGGATGGATGGATATGGATGGATGGCGACCGAAGCGGTAAATCTAACCACAAACCAGAGTTACACTGATTGATGCAGCAGCTGGGACTGATTTGTTGCTCATTTTGAAAAGCTACTAAAGGCACACGGAAAAGATGGATGAATACAGGCTCGAGTGATAGTGTGGATTACGGCAAAATATGGTCGTATGTGAAATAAATACGTGCCTAACTGATTTCATGATTCGTAAGTAGAAAGAAAAAAAACACTAGTGCTAAGTACAATAGCTGACCTCTAGAGATAAAAGGTACAAGCGACTGAAAACAGTACACGAGTTCTTGTGCGCACTTTCTTGGGGGATTTACGGTAGCTGCTGGTGCCCCGCTGAAGCTGACTCCTAATTTGCTCGATCGCGCCCCGTACCAGGCAGATTAACGAAATTTAAGGGGCCGAGAAATTGGCGATAATGCAAGTTTCAGTAGCTTGGAAGACTGAAATGGATAATGTGACCACACTTTACGGTCATGCCAACACGAAATAAACGTGCTCATAATGTCGCGACCTATGTAATTTATATTTGATTGTTAAGCACTTAGTTAATGTTTTTTTAACCGTGGACTGCATCCAATGCGGCTACGAGAAAGAGTGGTGCAAAATGGAAGTCAAGGGTGATTCATGAAGACTAAAGAATAATAAGCTTGTCATACGATGTGGTCGTTCGCGCATATTTTACTCTGAATGCACAGCGCAGACTCGCGTCATGTTTCCCTTCTCTCGACTGCTGCTTTTGCGCGCTTTGACATTTGTGCGGGTGAGGACAGATGGCGGTGAGCGCTACAGCTGTGCGCACAACAGATGTTCCGCTCAGTGACGTCACAGTTTCCATTTTTGCGTTGCAGCTGTAGTCATTGACGTCTCCATCTCGACAGCTGTCGTCGTCAGGATGGCCGAGTGGTCTAAGGCGCCAGATTTAAGCTCTGGTCCTCGTAAGAGGGCGTGGGTTCGAACCCCACTTCTGACAAAGTTTTTGAAACGATTTCTTTTTCTTTTCTTTTGCTTTACGCGATGCACTATTGGTCCACTATCGTTCAAAGCGGAGATTTCTGCTGAATTTGTTTTAAAAAAAGCTGAAATTCTTACAAATAGTGTCACACTGTAGGCCTATCTCTATTAAAATATACTGGTTTTTTTATTCAGGCAACCAGTTTTGGAAAGCTTTCTGTGCAAATTGGTGTCAACCAATTAATTCAGTTGAATCAAGAGCGGTTGATACTTCGAAAATTAAATAAATCTACTCAATTAGAAAAAGTGATTTTCGCTAATGGATATTAAAACGATTACTTAGAATAAGCTTACAGCAACATGTAGGATCTCGTATATGACACCTAATTTTAAAATTATGTTCATTCTTGAAGGGTATTACATAGCTTTAGAAAGTAATTTTCACGTATTTGTGGCTCACATTGGCTATTTATATTGAAGACATCCTCGCTTATACGCACATAGTTCATGTTGCTTGAACTGACGTTTATTCGTGTCGGCTTTCCTCGCGCCTTGTCACCAATCTTTTTTTTTTTTATGAGAGCCATAGAACGGACGAAAATTGTGGAACTCACCCAGGCTCACACATGAAATATAATTTGCGCTCAGGACTCATTCGGACTCAGACTCACCGAAGTATTCTTGAACCGACTCGCGCTTACGAAAAGGTTTTTTCAATCAGACTTAATACGAACTTAAATAACAAAAATATTTCTCACCCGGACTCACACAGACTCAGTAAGTCGACTTCATGAGTGAGTTCGCAGACCTATGATGAAAGCAGACAAAGGCGCACATTGTGTGATTGCAAAATATCTCCGCATTCCAACTAGCATAATATCATTGCATCAGGAGAGACCGATATACCTTGTGCGGCGTTGCTTGTGTGAAGAGCATATAATCATTCTATCCATGCTCGTTGGGATGGTCGAGAGGTATAGGGTGACAAATGTAAGCTCTGGTCTTCGTAAGAGATTCAAGCGCAACTTGTGGCATATGTTCAGCGCAACGCCTTTTTTTCTGCACTCTGTCACTTTGTGTAGTGCTCAACGTTTCACTTTGTTAGCTCAGTAAGTGGTTGCTGTTCACAAATAAATATTGATTCTTAGAAACGATGAGTTGCTCCCTTGAAATGTGTGACTTACTAAAATCATGCGGAGTTCTTCTAATTTACTCACTTTTAAAAACGTGGGATTTAGCGTAAATGGCCCAGTAATAATGCATAACGCGTGCATGAAAAAATTATATATTGACTGAAAAGTTAATTTTGTTAGTTAACATTGATACTACTTCATATTATTTTATTCGAAATCTCCGAATGCCTGCATATCTGTTAAAGGAGTAGACCTCTACTAGCATGTTAAACGAATACGCTTATGTAATAAATAATAAGCTTACCACTTATGTCATTTATTACTGCATGGTTTAGTTTACTTCAAATTGAAGGATGTAGAAACATCAAAAAGCCACTTAGCTCTGAGGGTGCACATGCTTGAAACAATTTTTGAAATATGAATTTTAAGAGAATATTAATCAAACTGCAGGTGGTGTTATTCAACCGATTTCGACCACAATACGAATGTTCATGCATTATAACATGCCAATTTCTGGAATATCAACTTATATTGCCGAACATAGCTCCATAGTTATAACCCTTTCAGAATTCTTTTGCGTAATCAGCGGACAGGCCGTTTCCTAAATTTCAGCCTGCACGATAACTGCAAATTCAAAGATAAAAAATTTTTGCAGATTACATTCCGATGAGACATTGTTGTCTCTTCAGTGAGTAGTGTCTGTCTCTTGCATTGCATAGGAATTAAATGATAAAATAAAGTCATCGTGGTAAATAGGTAAGTAAATTAAGCGTCTCATATCTTTAGTACGTACGCATAACAAAAAATATGCACAACAGAAAAGAAGACATAACGGTGTTTGGTGTGCCACCATTATTATCAGTGTCTTTTTTTATTGCGTAGTATTACTGAATTTGTGAATTACCAACTTGCCGTAGTTTCACTAGCCACAGGGAAAAAACGCTTTAAAATTTTATTCAGAAAATTAGGAACTACTTTCAAATCTGTAAATATTCTTCACTTGAGGCTTCTTCTCTGGGTCAAATCGATAGGAACCTCTGCACAGGCTGTGAATTTGAAAGAGACACACGAAGAATTACTTGTCAAGTTATTCCTAACTCAATTTTAGTATTTTGAACTTTGTAATTTATTAGTTTGGACTATGTAATTGATCGTGTTTCATGTTGTAGTTCTGTGCTTTCTTTGACGGTACGCAGACTTACAATTCTCCAATTTCTCTATATTACCTAGATGACCAATTAATTCGTTTGTCATCTCAGTTTTAAGTTTTTTTCTCTTATATTAATCACCGGTTTTCTGACCAATCTCCCGTAGTGGGTGCGAGCTGAAGTAAATGTTCAAGCAAGCAAGCAAAAAAATTATTGAATCTCTGAGGCTTTATGCTCTAAACCACAATACGTGCACAAGGGCAAGCCGATATGGGGAAGAACAACACTTTATTAGCGAAAAAGACTTTGTTGCCGCAAAAACAGGGCAACGCCGTGTGATCAAGCCCCTATTCTAAAGCAACGCTGTATCTCGCCATCCTTTCAGCCTTCCTGACTAGCCTCCGCTGGTCCTGGAGGGCCGGGCTGGACAGCACTGCCTCCCACCTCCCTCTTTTGTTGCCCCCCTCCTGTTCTTCGGTGTGTGCCGTACATTCTCACGTAATGTGGTAGAACGTCGGCGTGCTTCCGCATCACGGGCATATGTCTCTGTATACTTTGGCGAAATACACATGTAGTCTGCGGATGTTTCTATATGTGTTAGTTTAGAGTCGGCGTAACGTCGCAGAATCCATGGCCATAAGGTTCTTGTGTGGTGCTGGGTGATGTCTCTGCAAATCTCTGTAGTATGGCAGGATCGCTTTGTAACTGCGGGATCGATGGGTATCGGTTCCTCCATGTCGTTGCCATCGGTAGTTCGGTAATTAGTGAAACCTCGAGCTGCCTCAGCTGCATAGAGGTTTCCAGTAACACCGTCGCGTACTGGGGCCCAAGTGATTGTTCGGGTATAGCGTACGTTCAGATGTCTGCTACTTTGGGTGACTATCTTGTGTGCCTTGGCACCGATTTTCCCATTCTGATAATTTCTACACGCGTTCTGAGAATCTTTGATAATAGTCAGCGCAGTGTTGCGCTCCATGCCTTCCCTCATTGATAAGGCAATGACAATCACTTCTCCTTCTATTATAGTTGCTTGAGAAACAAAACCACAGGCTGTGATCTTACCGCTTCTGTTTACCAGAACCGCTACCATATTTTTTGCGTTGGCCCAGTATGGCGAAGCATCCGTGAATGTCGAGATATTCTAGAACCGTATTGTTTTGTCGATGTATGTCACTCGAGTTTTTCTCCACCCTCTGTGTAATGTCGGACGTGTGTTTTGTGGTATTGTTGATACCCCATACAAATCTCTGATCTGGCATGCTAGTGTCTTGGTCTTTTGGTGTGTGCTTATACACCTTTCAAGGGCGACTTTTCGAAGAAGAGCTCTGCCCTGCTGGAGTTAGCGCCAATCAAGTCCTCTGCGCTATGAGTCGGGCTTCAGCGAGCTCATCAAAGCTGTTGTGGAGGCCGGAGGATAGGAGCTTCTCATTAGAAGTGTTGCACGGTAGCCTCAATGCTGTCTTATATGCCATCCTTATAATTTGATCAGCCTTGTCTTGTTCCTCCCTATTCAGGGCGTGGTAAGGGAGCGAGTACATCGCTCTGCTGATTACCAGGCTTTTCACGAGTCTGAGGGTGTCATGCTCCCCCATCCCTCTATGATTAAGGGCCACATGGGCTATCATCCGATTAATCTGTTGCGTTGTTTTTTTATTGCATTTAAGGTGTAGAGACACCTGTTGTTCGATTGTAGCAACATTCCAAGCACTCTAAGTGTTGACCACTCCGGAATAACCGTGCCCTGAAGCCGGATCTCAAGTGTGTGTCGCGGATCTGCTCTTTCTTTCTTGTATTTTGTGAGGCGCAACAGTTTTGGCTTTTCCGGCGAGCACATTAGTCCTTTTTCTTTTGTATATTTTTTCTATTATATTCGCTGTCAAGTGGAGCTTTTACTCCTTTTCGCCCAAGTTGCTCTTTGTTATCCATATTGTAATATAATCCGCATATAGAGAATGTCGAATGGCGGGAATATTTCGGAGCTTTTTAGCCAGTCCAATCATGGCTATGTTTAAGAGTGTAGGCGAAATGACCGCTCCTTGTGGTGTGTCTCTGTTTGGAGGATGGATGACGTTGGATACATCATCTCCTACTTTGATGACAGCTGTTCTTTTGCTCAGGAAGCTTCGAACGTACCGATACATCTTCATACCACAGTTGGTTTCGGCTAGGCTGCCAGTATCCCTTTGTGGCTTTCGTTGTCAAAGGCTCCCTTTATGTCAAAGGCCATGACAATATGTTGTGTTGCCTTGGGGACGTTAGTTAATGATGGTTCAGCGAACTGGGAGCGCGGGGGTAAACACAGACACAAAGCAAAGAGAAGGCACACAGCACGAGCGCTTGTGCTGTGTGCCTTCTCTTTGCTTTGTGTCTGTGTTTACCCCCGCGCTCCCAGTTCGCTGAACCATCATGAATCACCAACTAGCCCACCTTTCCATCCTATTGCAAGATGTTAGTTAAGACTTCCTCTTTTAAAAGCAGGAGAATGTCCTGTGCTGAAAGTTGCAGTCTGAAGCCAAACATGGTGTCAGGCATGAAGTTGTTTCATCAGGATGACGTTGTAGTCGAGTGTTTACTAATCTTTCGAACACCTTTCCTAGACATGATGTGAGAAATATGGGGCGAAGATTTTTCAAAGCCAGTTTTTTCCCCGGTTTCGGGATCATAATACTAACCGCGTGTTTCCATTGATGTGGTATCGTTCCTTTAACCAATGGTCATTTATGAAGCTCGTTAAGGCTGTGATTGTTTCATAGTTCATATTTCTGATCATGGCATTTGATATTTGATCCGCCCCTGCCGCTGTGTTTCGCTTTGTACTGGTGATTGCTTATGGCACTTATGCTTCCGTGAAGAGCTCATCATTCCTGGGTGTGGGTGGCCATTGTAGTCAGCTTGGTATGGATGTGTCGAGACTTTGTCACCGAAGAATTTGGTATGGACTGCCTGGAGAAATCGGTCTTTAGTGCCTGGGTACGAGTGCAACAATATCTCCAAGTTTTTCTGGCTTTCGCGTCTTGTTATGAGTGGGTCAATCATTGATCTAAGGATGCTCCACGTTTTCGCTGTTCCCAGTGTTCAATGTAATGAACCACAAAAGCGTTCCCAGTTGGCTGTTGCAAGTTGATTAACGTATTCTTCAGCCTTTTATGTCATGTTTTATTTTCATTTTGAGCTTCCGGTTGCGTTTTTGCCGCTTCCATCGCATGGTCAAGCTTTTTCATGCATCCCACAAATGTAGTAGGTGAGGGTTGACTTCAGGTGTTTTCTCTGTCCTAGTGACACTATCGGTAGTTCGGTAATTGGTAGGTTTATGTTACCACTTATTCAAGTCAGTTGCTTCAGTAGTTTGCGATGAGAAGAACTCTGAAATAACTTTGCCGCTCTGGGTACCATTATCAAGTCCACTCAAATGTACAATTAAGAACACTGACATTTCTCTTCTTTTTTTTTGGATGTCACTCTCACAAAAGTGCGGTCGCAGTGCCCGGGTATCGATTTCATATTGCCACAAGGCAGTAGTGGGATTGGGGCATTAACCGTTAGAGGGTCTCGGTCTGAAAGAAAAGACTACGAGGTGGATAGAGACTGGTCCCAGCCCGTCAGTGTGCTGGGCATTGTCGTCACGCGTAAACGTCGTAAATATCTGCAAATATGCGTTTCCTTGTAAGATTATCATCGACATTAACAACACAACACCACGACCGCTAAAAAAACCACAGTGCGCAAATCCGCGTCGACATACGCATAACTTCTCTCTTTTAGGGGCGAAGCTCCTTATAGCGGCACCCGTTCGTCCCCCGTTCGTCTCCCGTAGTATGTAACAAGTATGACATTTTGACCTCCAAGGTGGTGCCGGTGAAAGACTTCTTCTGTGCGTTGTTGAACAATAAAAAATAGTGCTCAATGTACATGTCAATGGCTGTTAATGGGGAATGAGAGACAGGAGCATTCGGCTTTTAGTTCACGCGCAGGCTGCGATCACCATTAGCAGCCATTGGCATGTACAGTGAGCACTATCTGACAAGAAAGTGTTGCTACGTTATACTCGCTGGATGTAACCTCCTTAGCTTTAGAAAGGTTTAGCGAGCGTTGAGCCGCAGTGCCATGAATACAACCAACTTGTATATACCATGAATGAACTCGATGTGGTTAAATATGGGAAGTAGATACGAAGCGCAAGCCGTAAGAAAGTAAAAGCCGAATTCTCCGCCCCTCATTTCCCATTAGCAGCCATTGGCATGTACATTGAGCACTGTCTGACTGAAAAAGTTTGCTGCGTCATACTCGCTGGGCGTAACCTCCTTGGTTTTCGAAAGGTTTAGCGAGCGTTCGGCCGCAGTGCCATGAATACAGTGAACTAGTATATACCATGAACTCGAGGTGGTTAAAGGTGGGAAGTGGACCCGAAGCGCAAGCCGTAAGAAAGTGTGCGTGTGCCACTTCTCGTTTAGTCCTTGGAATGTCCGCTGGATGGCGGTGCTTCTATATGGGGAATATATGATGAAAAGATGCGAGATGGTGGTACTTGGAGTGTTGAATAGATGGACGAACGGACACGTAGACAGATGCATGGATGGACGCATGACCGGACGCAGGGGCGGCTGCATGGACGAACGCAGGGACGGACGCACGAACAGACGCACGCACGGACGGGCTGATGGACGCATGGACGGTCACACTGACGGACGCATGGACGGACGGAAGCAACAATGAATGGACGGACGAATTCTTCGCTCCACTCTCCATCATTCACTCCGTGGATATGCTGCCATTTTTTTAAGCTACGTTTTGATCTAGGTTATTATCTATGACTAATACAAAAACTTCATAGTAAGTATAGATCAGTGATAACCAAATTTTATTTTAAAATTTGTAACGTTTTCAATTTGTAAGTTCCTTTACCCTAAAATCGAATAATATTTTATAGGATCACTCAATTATTGGCTGATCCCCCACAGTGGGTATGAGCCATAAGTTAAGGGCGACATGAACAAGAACAAGAACAAATCCGTGTAGTACCACCCTTCCGATCGTCGTTACTCGTAGGCTCAGACAGTGTCACTACAGATTTTAAGCTTTCATGTCGCAAGTTCTTCCTTGAGAAGCAACTTTTGCACAAAACTGTACGGCTGTGCTAATGGCGTCCGTATCTTCGGGGTGTTGTACACGGTACTGAGCCAAAACGGGCCCGGTTGAGCTATGTTGATGTAATAACAGAAAAGAAGCCGTCTTTCTGTCTTGGTCAGTTTCACAAACACACCGCAATTCTTCCCGACATGATCGTGTGTACCTTATCACGTCACGTTTAAAGCTAGTGGCAAACCACTTTCGCCAATGAGAGCCTGCGAGAGCATATAAAAGAGGAAAGGCTATTCAATGAAAAACAGAGAATTCTGCCGGCGTATGTAAGGCACCTAAATGGTACCCTCTACAAAGGAAGGGGATCTCATACATAAAAAAAATTTACGGCCCCATTCTTTTTCGCCACGAAGTGCGCGACTGTTTTTAAATTTACCACAAGAACACTCAAATAAAAAGAAACGGACGCCATTTGTTGACGATTTCGGGCTTCCCATGTACACAATCACGGATAGACTGTTCCGTCTCGGCATGCACAACACGCTGGAAGAAATTGTGAAGGCACAGGAGAGAGTGCAATTCGCCAGGCTGTCCACCAGCCGTTCCGGTAGACACATCCTACGTGAGCTGGGGATTCCACCGATGGAAATCAAGTCTGGCTTCTGCAGCATGCCTTGTCAACAACGAGAACAAATCACCGTTGTCCCCATTTCGCTAAATATCCACCCCGAGCACAACGAGTGTAGAAGACGGGCCAGGGCGAAGGCTCTACTACAATAAGCTCAAGAACATGCCGGGGACTGCTCCTTCGTCGATGCGGCCGAACTCGATAACGGTCCGGACGACGGTGGATGAAATAGCAGAGCAAGTGGCGATTGCGTTGGCCTTGCTGAACAGCGGGGGGTCCACAATTTACAGCGACTCGAGATCGGTGCTCCGAGCATTCGCCAAGGGAACAACATCGGAACCAGCTTTGTGAATTCTCCGGGACAAAGACATCGAGCCACACATACACTCGTTTGGTTGCCAGTTCATATGGGACGCATTGATGGAGCCCCGCCTAATCTCAACGAATCAGCCCACATAGCTGTGCGAGGACTAGTCAACCGCGTAGCTATCGGGGGGTGCCGCACTGGTGTCTTGGAGAACCGTGACCCTCCCATCTCGTATAATGAACTGACAAAATATTTTTACCTGGAGCGGAGAAAATACCCTTCAATACACAGAAAACTAAGCAAACCTCAGGCTCTAACACTCAGGCTTCTTCGGGTCGGGGCGTATATACCCTAATCCCGCGCTATTGAACAACATTTATCCCGAAATACATGTTTCTTCTGCGACGATATAGCTACCTTTGAACATGCGCTCTGGCGGTGCCCCGCGTTACGCTGTGGAGAAGTCATCACATGGTCCAAATGGGAGGGTGCGATTGCGAAATCCGGACTCGAACAGCCATGGGCAGTCCACCGGACCCTCGACGCAGCAGAGAAACCTGGTATTTCTCTTCAGACGTGGAAGCGGCCCGCAACGTGCTAAAGCACGTTCCGAAGGACCAAATAAAGTTCATTCATCCATCCATTCATCCATCAAGATTATATAGCTACACTGTAGTTTCATGGTGCATCGCGCCATTAAGTGCTTGCAAACGCGCTCTATGATGTAGCAGCCTTCGCGTAAACAAGCGAGGAAGTCCCGCTCTGATGGAGCCATCATTTCTGTTCTAATGCTCACTACTTTTGCTGCTCCGCCTTCGCAACTTTTTCCGCATGGCATCGAACGAGAGCACAGGGTATGTTGACCACGAATTTTTTATGACCCGAGCACATTGCAACTGCAGAATTCAATTTTATAAATGCGACTTCCTCAGAAGCCGCCGTTACGAGGGCCTTTATCGCTATGCTTTTGCACATTATTTTATATAACTGTATTGCAATTCCGCCGGGTACCTTCTACATAAAAAATATAAAAAAGCTGCTTTTAAATTAAAGATGATCCACAAGTTTTAACAGTGTTCGCGCGGATAAAAAAAAGCGTTCTTCTCAATTGTGGCGCTCACATAAGCTGTTCATTCGTTTCATCATTGAGCCGCTCGCGTAAAGCATAAATAAAAAAGGCGACGCCTTACTTGATTTCCTTCAGGCAGCCTTAAATGCATAAAGAACCCCGACAACTTTCGCTTCCAGTTTTGTCGATTGCTCATGTAGTTAAGCAGTGTTTGAGCTAAGGTATGATTCATTTAGACGCGGATATTAAGCGGCGAGTGGGGGGTGGGTGGGGGGTGGAATCACACCATTCGCCGTATTTCAAGCATAATAGTGGGTACATTATTGCGCCTTTAACAACATTGCAAAGAGAACAACTATTGTAACAGGATTAACGCGAAAAAGTGCAGGTGAAACACCAGCCCTAATGGCAGACATTAGGCAAATGAGGGCCCGGCGTTTCTTGAGATTTTCAATGCTGTTAATTTTTTTAACAGCAAAACTATTTAATCCAGCCGTAAAAAAAACGGCAGAACCCACGCCTTGTGGGAATTTGGTTTGAGGCGAAACGATCAGCGAGTATTATTGTTTATGCTGTATTTTTTGTTTTTGGCCAAGCGTTACGAGCTTTATAAACGTTTCTTTTTTTTTTTGTAAGTGGAGTGCGATTGTGTGCCCATCGTGGCATTTCCGGGCACTTTGACTGTACAAAAAATTCAAGGTGTAACTTATCCTCTGGCGTAAGGTCATCACTCACCTAGAGCACAGGCGTGGATATTTTACTGTGAAGTGCACTTTAAAGTGCGATGATGAGAATGTCGTACGTAGGTTTCGTTAGCGTATTCAAACGGGATCGAGCAGCGCTTCGATTTAGCTTGCTTAACTGTAGGAATACAAATGTAACGTTTATTACATTTTTATAAATGCGGATCTAGCACTGTAACCACAACTGACGTTAACCCTAAATGGCGCCTTAATCATATAAGTACACAAGTAATGCTTATTGCTGTCTTAAACATTTAACCAACCAGCACTGTAACGACGCTTTATGGTGCCACGACATTACACCGGCGTAGGTTCTTTTTTCGATTCAGTTTCAAGACGTGTCCTAACACCTGACTTGCACGCAGAATGTTTGGGTTCTATTCCTGCTGGAATCCCGGTTTTTATTATTTGCATTCATTGGCTTAACGCTTCGGATATTGATTTTCTTTACCCTCTCCCATCCTACTACTAGTGTCCATTCTCGTCGTTCCTGGAAAGATGAAAAACCCATGCATTACCAACTTGGCAGAAGAACCTATCCTCTTTCTCACGCAAAGCTCAGCCGAGCACAGTCAGCTACCTTGACAATGTTGCAGACGGGGTTTTTACCGTCGCGGGGATTCTTAAGTAAAATATACGCGGACGTTGACCCTAGCTGCCCTGACTGCAATGAAACCTTCTGCTCTATGGCTCACATGCTCTGGCGATGTTCCGCGTTGCCTAACAACCTTCTTTCAAGCGAAGCCGTATGGGAGGAGGTCATAAGAAGCACGGAACTCATCAGGCAAATCCAGGCAGTCAAGAGGGCCCAGGAACGGGTGGCGCGTCACGACGTTCTGTCCTCTACGTGGACGCGGCCAGCGGTTACTACGGCCCCTCGTTAGAAGGCCCTGTAGTAACTCCTCCGGTTCTATTAAAGTCTGTCTGTCTGTCTGTCTGTCTGTCTGTCTGTCTGTCTGTCTGTCTGTCTGTCTGTCTGTCTGTCTGTCTGTCTGTCTGTCTGTCTGTCTGTCTGTCTGTCTGTCTGTCTGTCTGTAGCAACGGGCCCGATGTGCTCTAGCACGCGCTGCTTCATTATGATATAGGGATACGAAAACTCTTAATGCATCCGGCCTAATAATTACAGAAAGCCATACGGCACTATCCGTGCAATTGAGGTTGTTGAGGGCAGCTGCTGTAGCCTAATAACGCGATAGCGTTAGAGAGCTCATGTCGCAGAAATCCCGCCCTCGGCGTCCGCCCCGTTGGCTGGGAGCGAAAAAAAAAATTGCCCGCAGCTTCCCTCGGGGGAACACTGAGGAGGATGCGGACCATATAATTGGTTAACGGGGTGTTAAAGTGCGACTTACTTGGGTCGATGGCTAAATTGGTTAACGTGGTTGTGAAATGGGGTGTTAAATTGCGACTTACTTGGGTTGATGGCTAAATTGGTTAACGTGGTTGTAGGAGGGGGTGTTAAATGAGTGAACACGTACACACGTATGCGAAAGGGCGGCGCTGGTCGAAGGGACGTCGATCATTGTGTTTGTGGATTCGTTGGAATTCATTTCACCGCGACCTTGGACGTCGACGCGCCGTACAAACCAACCGACGAGCGGCAACTGAGCGAGCGAGCGCCGACCTTGAGTATATATACAGCACGACGGCGCATGCACTGTCAGCTGTTGAATGTTCTCGAAGCGCGACGCCACATGCGCGTCCACTGGAGAATCAGGAGAATTGTAGATGTCGAACGCGGTATGTAGAGGAGGAAGGGTGCACAGATGGTGGAGGAGTGAAGCGCGCGCGGTGTGTAGAGGAGGAAGGGATGCACAGATGGTGGAAGAGTGGGCGACGGCGCGACGGCGCATGCGCGCGCGTCAGCTGTCGAATGTTCGAGAAGCGGTGCGGACGGCGCACTACAAGGCGCGAGTATAAGATGCTCCGCATCTAAAATCGTCTGTGCGTCTGTGAGCGAAAGAGCAAGTTACAGAAATCGCCACGGGAGGCTGCTACTTGTGCAGGCGTGCGCACGCTATCACACTGCAAAAACTGCGCATTCGAAGGAGAAAAAAATTGGTTCCAAATCTACATGTTACACCACAAATATAGTCGAAAGACGATAGTGTTGCGCCTGGAGAGAGTGAACAGAACGTTTATTTGATGTTCTGAGCAAGAAAATCGGTGAAGGGTATTCTGAAGGCGCTGCGTTAGAGTGCCTCGAGCATGTAGCGGAGGCGAACAAGCGCATCGAGGCACGTTAGACACAATGGCCGCCTGGTAGTTATCTTTGAAAACGAAGGCGTGCAGCCCGCGGAGAAAGATGCACGCCAGTCTCGGAGGTGATAAGGTGTAAAACGCAAAACGATGGGCAGGTGCCACCACCGTGACGTCGTAGCAAAGCGTTGGAAACACCTTTTTGTGCATCGCGTTGCACTGTCAGCGCAGCGCGATAAACGCTACATTCCTTAGAGTTACTTGTGTCTCTTCTAGTATAAAATCAGACATACAAAACTTCGAAGTGTTGTTATGGCACCTCAGATATGTGCAATAATTGTTTTTTTTAGTTTTACAATCGCACAACCATGAACGCTAAACCTTGAGCAATATTGGTGGGCACTGCAAATGGGGTTGGCCGTTAAGTGCCGTTTCAGGTATCGTTAGGGCGGACAAACAGACAAATGTACAGACAGATTGACAGATAGACAGACAGACAGACCAAAATTTTTCTGTTGAATGTCCCGAAGAAAGACTATCGTCTTTAAAAAGAACTCGAGGTCTCGATTCGCGGTAGTTTCCCTGCCCTTGCCACCCCTTCCTTCTTAGCTTCCAGCGCTTTCATCGGGACGAGAAAAGAGATAGTGTACTTCCAGCATGTGACAAACCTTAGTAATTCCACTCGCACTGGACGGATTCTTGAAATTTTCGCGGCATTGAATTCGCGAGGCAATAAGCTCTTCTAGTGAATTAATTCCATAGTTACTTGAAACAGTGTTTCAGAGCCCCTTTAGTGCGTTTTGTTCGACAGGTGTCACGACGAAAATGAGCCCATGCGGTGATTTTTAGGCGCATTTTGGAAGCCTGAAACTACGTCGAAAAAGACCGGGGTAGTGCAGCCATCACCGCTAAAACACACAGGAACTTTCAAAGAGCTCTAAAAATGGACAACTATGTCCATCTAGTAGAGAACATATCATGCCTTTCCAGAGGCTTTGATTAAGCAAACAGCCAACGCTAGATAATGTGCTGCTATATGTGCTACTATCTGCTAGATGGCAAGCACGAGGGGCGTGTATCTTAGAGGCCGTGGGACTCTTGCTTTAGATAAAAAACCTGCATGTCCCACGTGCCGCCGCACTGGTACGATCTACTGTGTGCTTGAGTCTGTTGTGCGTGTGTGTGTATGTAACAAAACATATCAATAGGTATGCACGTGGCGGTTCAAGGGCGCACTAGGGACTGGGTTGCGCTATCGCGTTCAACTCTTAAAAGTGAAACTTAAGGGCACCCAATTTTTGACAGAGCTTTAGCATTGCCGCACCATATTTTGACGTTGTGCCTTATTGAACAGGCGCACACCGCTCGTACGCTTCACGAAGTGCGTGTTACGGGATTGGTTCAGACATGTGTCACGCGTAATTCTGCAATGTGAGGGAAAAATGAATAGCGAGAGAGGCGAGTGGTGCTTTTCGAGACAGAGAAGCGGGATGTTTAAATTATGTATGCATGCAACGCACGTTTCCGAGCGTTGCAGATTATGCTAATTGCGAACACGGACATGACTGTTGATAAATGGAGCAAAGCACGATGCGAACCACGCACACGTCTATTGCGCTCTTGAGACGTGTCAGTCGGGGTACTGTACAGTGTTCTCTTTTTGTGACGTCATTTCAGAATTTGTCAGCCATAAAGATTTTACCGGCTTTATTGTACCATTCTTTTGGTAGATTAAGATGTACAACATTTCACGTGCGTCTCGCTTACGGGCGGTATTTATGTTGCAGTGATGAACTGCGAAAAAGAAAAAAAACATCGCCGTAAGCTGGAATTGTGAACTGGTCCTTTAACAGCGAAAGCTGTTATCAGATCAGAACGTGAGTCGCTTGGGCGCCGTATAGTTGTTCGTCACCGTCACCGCCGGTGTCCGTAACCACTATTGCACGAAATAAAAAAAAACTTAGTAAATAAAAGAAAGCACCAAGGACAATGGAATTTGAACCCGGGTCCACTACGTGCCAGCACAGTACTCAGCCACTCAGCATGTTAGTGCTTAGAACACCTCCGCAAACTGGCCTTGGTGTGTTGGTATGTGGGTTTTAACGTCCCAAACCACCATATAATTATGAGAGACGCCGTAGTGGAGGGCTCCCGAAGTTTTGACCTCCTGGGGTACTTTAACGTGCACCCAAATCTGAGCACACGAGCCTACAGCATTTTCGCCTCCATCGAAAATGCAGCCGTCACAGCCGGGATTCGATCCCGTGACCTGCGGGTGAGCAGCCGAGTACCTTAGTCACTAGGCCACCACGGTGGGGCCATAACAAATGGCTGGCTGCCTACTACAGAATGATTAATGGCGTAGTTGAACCCTGCAAGTGTACTTGTAGCAGCTAACCAAAGAGTGTTAAAAAGGTTTAGAAAGGCAGCTCTTCCAGCTTTCGCTGCGACAGCGCTGCCCGTTCCGCGCAGGGCTGGTGGTTTTTCAAGTGGCGAGTTGACAAAGTTCTAGATGGCTCTACTGCGATGTGCGGGTCTGTGCAGATAAAGTTTTGCATTAACTAATACGAGTCTTTAAGAAAAACAAACGAGTTTGCTCTCTTCAACGTCTCAAGCAAACGCGTCGATTTTCTTTCAATTGCTTTGACTTTACCAGCTCACGTGCTAAAAACGGTACTGGCCTCTTTCCGCGCATAAGCAGTGAGTTCGGCTGTTAGCCCGAGTGTCGTGGTTTTCGTCCGGGCTGTGGTGGTCGCATTTGGATGGAAACAAGATGCTTGAGGCCCGTGTATTGCGCGATGTGAGTGGACGTTACAGAATACGAGATGGTCATGACTTCCGGAGCCCTCCTTTACCTTGTGTCCCATAATCATGTCGTGGTTTTGAAACGTGAAACCGTACTAATTATTTTTCACGTAGTCAAGGTGGTTTTACCCACCTACTAGCCCTAACTTTACATTGAAATGTTCGTCCTTGGCAAAGTAAGTGTGTAAGTATTTAACCGCCCCAACCCCCCTTTTTTGACGGTGTCAGGATTCAGTTGAGAGGACACTACCAGCTCCTATCATTCGTATGCATAATTCGCATTGTACATGGCCTGGTGATCAATTTTCAGTCTTTGCACAATTTAAAGGAGATAACGGGCAAACCATCATATATTATAGTTAGCCAGAAGGTGCCATTCAAACAACAAGCTATTTTCGCACGCTTTGTGGGAAATTTTTCCGCACTCTAAAAATGACAAGTATAACACTTTAGCAGTAGGAAAGGATGCATTTGCTATGTAGTTAGAAGCCGGGACAGTTGGTACAGCTCTACTGCGATGTCTTCCAATGCGGACTCGAAAATAGGGGGATAGCTAAAGCCGTGCCTACAAAGAAAATAAGTGACATTTATGCGAGTTCACCGTCAGCATCACCTTCATCTTGCTCGATATCATTTCTTAACGATATTTCATTTCAGTTATCTTTTAATCCCCCTCCCTTCTATTTAATGAGCTTCAGAGTGCACATGTTTGCGCTCCACCCTACTCTGTCTCACGTACTTCCGTTTCCAAATATCACGATTGATGTTCTCATTCACGTCGCTTTCATTGTCCTTCGCCTCGTTTCTCCACGTGCCACAGTATTGATGAACAAGTATTACGCTTGAGCCATCACGCTCGTCACCTGTAACTTCGGTACAAACGCAGGGAGCTTCCTGCGCACTACAGTATATGTCCAAAACATAGACCATCACCGCAAACATGAACCTAAACTCGGGAAACTAGAATTTGAGACCGCTGAGCATTTACTCTTAGCTCTTGTTGCGTAAAATTACTATGAAGGCGAGCATGGCAGCCCACGCGACGAACGATGCGGTCACTGCACTATGCAGTCACAAATCGCGAAAACAAAACCAGCAGATGGAAGCTCGGATCACGAGACCGAGCGCATAAGGATGAAGTGCGGACGTCAAACACGCCAGTAGGCTTCAGAGACTCGCTGAGACTGCGTATAAGGGTCTCATACGTACGTTCCATTGCGTTCACCTTCTAACCTTTACTCGTAAGAACAGCAAGCATGCGCCCCAGGCGGAGGCGTATGAAGCACCAGAACGATTGATGGAAGTGGCATATATAGTGCTTGAATACACCCCGAAAGAAGGAAATGTTGCGGGATGTGATAGAACGGTCACAGAACGAAGAGGGAAAGAATCCAGAATCTTGGCGACCAATCATCAATCAGAGTCTACTATGTGGCGTGACCAGCAAGTCTGCTGCTGACGTGTATTGCGTAGAGCACCATCGTATAACCTTTGGTCCCCGGACGCAATTCTTAAAGGGGTCAGGTGGCGCAGCGTATAATTCACGGAATACCACTGGTCGTATAAATGCAGCATTAGAATAGCAAGAGGGTGTTGAACTCACCCCCCCCCCCTTCTCTCGTATCGAGATCTTCATCTTTCGCATACAAGCCAACATGAGCACGCATGGGAATAATATAAAAAGCGTAATGAAACTGTTAAATCTTCTCCCGGAAAAAAATTCTTACATTCTAGTCAACTATGGCTGTGTTCCAATACTCACCGTAGACGGCTAAATAGACAGCTAAATGTACGGCGGCCATCTTAAGTCTCATTCTAATTGTCACGTAGCTGGCAAAATAGACAGCTCCGAGAAGACCGCATCGTAAACAAATATGATGCAGGCTACTTTGCTGTCTAAACAAGATGGCGGCTCAGCGAATCGCTCAGATAGATAAAATCTCACCGGTATGGTCATCTGCACACAAACAGACGCTTTTCCGGATGCTCAATGTGAGTAACGTTTATTTGTTTTTTTATTTCAACACGAAATAAGCCAGAAATTACAACTGTTACGTTTGTTTATTTTAGCTTTTTTTTTCTCGACGCGAGGTGGCACACCGCCGCATGAAAGCCGTCTAAATGCGTTCCATTTCTCGGACAGCATGGGCTCGATGCTGTCTTCTAAGCAGTCTTCGTAGACTGTCTACGTTCTGTGTAAGACTTGTAACACAGTCTATATAAATATAAAAATCCCGCACTGAATTGATGAACACATCATTTAGTGAGACCAGCAAGAGCTGCAGAAGTTGCAGGAGTTTCCACGGCTTTCACGGTCGATCGTAGCTTAAGGAACCACTTTCCGATATCTTCAATTACACTGGCTAATGCTTTGGCACTCTGAATCTTTAAAATGATGAAAAATAGACGCCCTCTTGTAAGTATAACCTGCTCCATATATGGCGAAAGGTTGGCAATGCAGTTTAGGAACGTCAGTAATGAAAGCGCTACTATCTATCTATCTATCTATCTATCTATCTATCTATCTATCTATCTATCTATCTATCTATCTATCTATCTATCTATCTATCTATCTATCTATCTATCTATCTATCTATCTATCTATCTATCTATCTATCTATCTATCTATCTATCTATCTATCTATCTATCTATTCCTATATTGGTGTCGCGGGCTTTGTCGATGAGTGAAAAATCAAATTGATGGCTCGAGATGGAAACGAACCAGGGTATCCTGCATGGCGATCAAGTATTCACGAAAGAGCCATGCAAGTGCTTCAAAGCGTTTGAAAGATAACGCTGTACAAGCATCATCTACTTGACACGCCAACCGAGGTTTCATTGTTCGCAATCCACTTTTCACGAGAACACGTCTTATGCCGGGCTAAACAACAGATAAACTGAAGTATTTCTATCACGAATATGAGGTTTTAAAATATACTGCTACAGATGGTCAGGACAAAACTAGAAAAAATTCCAGGCGCTAGGAGTCCAACTTACGACCTCTCGCTACTGAACGCGGGGCGCAAAACAACTAGGCCACAAAACACACGTTTTCTAGCAAAGTAACAGCAAACTATTTATACATATGTACCATATGCCGTCGGTGGTACACCGAGCTCGTTGGTTTTAAGGTATATTTTTCATCATGAGTGAGATGGCGCGACAGCCTCGAAGAGTGCGCATTACAGATGGTCGCCCCACACGTGCATCGTGTGGAGCTGCTTACCGTTCCTCGCTTCCCATTACAATTTGTTGCTATTCGCAATGCCCATAGACTGTCACGCCACCGAGCGAAATCGAGGACCGTCCTCTCAAGGATGGTCCGTAGGCTGGCGCTTTCTTATTCTGCTGTGCTAACTAGGTCATCTGTGACACCATAAATCTGATTCACTCTGGTGAGACGCGAAGTTTTCGTGAAAATACATGGCAACTCATGCTTTTTGTTATAGCCTGCTGAGTAGACATGTCAGCTTTGCGAGGTTTTCTGTAGCCACGTAGGCTAGATTAATGTTATCGTCTGACCTTTGCACCTAACCTAACCTTGTTCTACGTGCATATAGCATGCGTCAGTGCTTTTTGAGTGCATGAATCTCATAACTTTGTACGCGAAAATCACGCCGGCTCCAGATTTGCTCTTTCAGATCTAGGTAAATGCTGCGCCGCTTGTTTTTCTAAGTTCGTTGATAGATAGCAGCGCACTGCAGGCGATTCGCTTGCGGACGGGCTTGAAAACGAAATGTTCTCCGCGCTCGAATGAAAGTGGCGAGTGATGTGGTGTTGGTATTGTCGAAGTCGTTCGGCGGAGGAAATTCCTTCGATTGCTTTCAGCAGTGATGTTGAAGGAAGCCATCGTCCCGACCAGCATTTCCCGCTGGACGTGGAAGGCTGCGAACGCACCGAGAGTGACCGCAGCCATGAACGATCAGCTGGAACTAACGATGAGCGAGTTGCACTTCACATCCTTTCGTGCACTAGTTTTTCACGCCCGTAGGTCACTTTCAGTGTATTTAATATATAATATCTTTCAGCGCCCCACTGCGGTAGACTAGCGGCTAAGGTGCTCGGCTGCTGACCCGCAGGTAGCGGGATCAAATCCCGGCTGTGGCGGCTGCATTTCCGATGGAGGCGAAAATGACGTAGGTCCGTGTGCTCAGATTCGGGTGCACGTTAAAGAACTCAAGGTGGTGGAAATTTCCGGAGTCTTCTACTACGACGACTCTCATAAGCATGTTGTTTTGGGAAGTAAACCACACATATCAGCTAAATCAATTAATAGCTTTCAGCGAGGTCCAAGTAAAAGTGTAGTTTTTCTTGTGCATTGCATGCACTCTAATTACTGTGGATATTATGGAGCTCCGCATGCCGCCAACACACTTGAGCCGACCAGAGAAGCGAAATGGTTAAAGCGATGAAATGCGCAAATACGACTGCAGTTCATACATTGATTCTATAGTTCGTGCAATTTTCTGTAGCAGGCACATGATTACCCCAAGCATCGTTCATACACGGTGGCGGAGCTGAAATAGAACCTTCCACAGCGAGGTAAATAATCAGGTGGCGAGTTTCCAGGCTTCCAGAAAGTATCTTGGTCTCATATACATTTCAGTGCCACTCACAACATTAGGGAGTTTTATAATAGGGAGTTTTAGAATAGCACACCGCGAGCCCTTGCGGTGCGGTCGTTGCCACTGCGCATGCGTCGTAACGCGAGTCGACGTTCGCGGACCGCACGCAGAAAATCCGAAATAGCGTGTGGCGATCGCGGCCCACATGTGGCCCACAAGCGCTGGTTTCAAAGGTACGGTATCGTTGCGATCGTGCGTTGCGGTTAGCAGCGGGGCAAACGCTATTCTAAAACTCGTATTGCACCCGCTGCTCCCGCAACGCAGCGCTTGCAAACGGTATTCTAAAACTCCCTATTATCCGGTGAAATTGGCACGCTCCGTCCATCCACACTTCTTATCTATTCTTATATGTTAGCAAATGGCTTGACCGTCCGCCAGGCACCATCTTCAATTGTACAGCGCGCCACCTGTAGCTCCTGAGCATTGCGAATAGCATTCATTCTTTCCTTCTTATGAGTAGAAAATGCACAGTAAACACCCAGCTATATGCTTCAGTGAAGGCACGGTTTACTTTCATCTTATACGAATTCTTGTGACAAAAGGATCAGGCATTTTTTTCGTAACAATCTGATGAGCAATACTTGCGCACCCCAGTGAGTCGGCAAGGTATAGTCGAGCGTTGCTTGAATACGCCGACAGCCACTGCTTAATAAAGCGCACATCATCACACCATAATGTCCACTTCATTACGGCAAAAGTGACGTGTGTGCTGTTACATGAGTGATTACGTTACGGCCGAGAAGGAGGTATGTTTTTTTGCAAGACTATGTATTCAGTCCGCCTGGTGACCCCACTATATGCACACAACTGCTCAGTTTACGCAACAACACCGATCCATCTCATAACGCTTGGCGCGAGCAAAACACAAAACAACAACAAAAGTACAGGAAAGGTCGTTGCTCGCGGCCTAGCTGCTCCGCTTGAAATCGACTTACATAATACGTGGTTACTACCGAAACTTTTCCCTCCGAAATTTCTGTTGCGCAGAGACTGAAAGAGAGATAGATCGAGACATGATACATCATGTGATACATCACGTATACGGCAGAAACTGGAAAGGAAAAGGTGATATTGGTGTCCGCGCTGCTCTCCTGACAGCCGCGGTTGTACGCTTGTGCAATATACTTTTGTTTGGTACAGTTGAAATGTGTCACATACAGCTGGTCTAAGAAAACTTGAAATTCGGTGAAATGGAGCATAGCTATCGGGCATTTTGAGCGCAAAAAAGAAAGATCAAGACATTCACAAGAACACGAGACAGGAGCACTCGTCCTGACTCTTCCCTTTTAGTCTGAATGTCTTGTTTTTTGGCGCTCGAAGTCCCCGAAAACGTGATAGTCTCAAGTTGCTTTATGCCAACTAAAGTTTTACTACACTAAGCGGTCAGATTCGTGTCAGTGACTACGTCATTGCTAAATTAATTCAAGACGCATAGTCTCTAAAGTTCGTTCATACTTATAGTGCGCGTATTATCTGATTGAAGTGACTTTGAAAACATATTTTACTACTGAGTTCAGCAAGTTTCCACTTTCTCGCTCGATGTATTTTTCTGCGCGTGCTTTTTTTTTTCTAGCAGACTCCCGAAAGCGCTACATCAACTCCTAGTGTGTAGTGCGACATATACGGACAGATGGTCGCGACAAGTCGCAATATACATCCGAGTCTCTGGCAAGTTCAAGCAGCTGTTATGGAGCGCTTTTATGTCATCATCAAAGCAACAGCTCAAAAACCGAAGTAAATCTATACAGACACGCTGCGACCGCCGCTTTCTTTATAAGCAGCAGGACATAGCAGTCGTTCTCTTCTAGCTTAGTAAAAGCAAGCAACGTGCAGCTGACGCACACCTAATGCCAGATGGAACCGCCGGGAGCGCTCTATTCATTCTTTAGTTTACAGGCGGAACTTGACGCTGCGACTTTGCATTCACGTGATACAATCTAAACCGGCGTTCAAGTGTTCGTCAGTAAGGAAAGCGGATCGGAGGAATTCAGTAATGCTGCAAAGAGTTATACGTGTTTACCCTCTGTTCCATCAACGTGCCATTCAACTTTTCAGTACACTGCGTTTTCCTATCTACGAGCGGAGACTTAATAGCATTTCGTAACAAGCAAAGAGATGCGCGGGATTCAAAGCAATAGCCTGTGGGTTTTATTTTTGAAAGACGACGCCAGCCCACCGTAAGCAATAAGATGGAACTTGAGCGGTTATAGCGAAAACAAAAAAAAATAAAGAAAACCATGCTTGTGTGTGTGTGTGCCTTCACGGTTTCTTGTCGATTCTTTGCGCAGTATTGTAGTTATGAATTACCAACTGGCCCAGCGTTCAGTGCTCATAAAATATACTGTGCTATGAAACAATAGTCAGCTTTGCAAAATAGAAAAAAAATGAAGACAGAAAGATAATAGAAACGAAGTAAAAAATAAATAGATGCCGATGAACTGGTAAAGTGCGTCTGAATCTTGAGCTTCAAAATCTGTATTTGTTTCTTGATCTTTTTTTTCCAATATCATAAGAGGTAAATAACAGCTTAAGTGTAAATCCCCGAATCAATAAACAATATATCAGCTATGGTGTGTTCTATGTGTCAGGAAGATAATCAATCAAGGTTGATCGAACGTTCCTGCTACTTATAGCGCCTTTAGGCTACGTGTAACACGAGCGTTACACATAAAATAGCTTTGAATTCCGCTGTGAAGTCTTCGAGGTTGTTTACATTTAAGCGGAAGATTGTCAGCAGGTATATTTTTTCAAAGTTAGCAGTTGAATTGAACTCATTACAATCTAGCGCAGATGTTCAGCTAAGTTTAGCAGTGACCTTCAATATTTCTTTCTCTCTCTTCTGGTTATAGACGACAAGCGGAAACTGAAAGCTCTCCATTACCTACGGTTATCTACATTTGAAGCGAGGCGATAGGCAGACACCAATGTTTCCCTCTGATTGGAAAGTGTGCCGCCCTTAGAGATATACAGTGCGAAGCAAATAAACAATGGGAATGAAAAATCTGCAGCGCCACGCCAGCCTTGGCCAGCTGCTGCACATAAGAAGAAGTGAACCGCGCGGTTCGTGATGCGCGAGCCACGATCGAGGAGTTTCAGAACGGCTGACCTCCTGGCCTGGTTGGACGCTACAGCGTGGTGACTCCGCATACGCCTGCGTCTAAATAAAAGCTGTGACCTCGGCATGGGCTCAATTGCCGTCATCTCGTCTTTCGCTCCTCAACAAATCTTATCTGCAAGACTCCGAGGAATACGCTGCCACGACCACACTTCTCGCTACATTCACGGTAGCGTGCTCAACCGCATAAATGCCGGGTTGCTTCGCTAGGAGAGTAATAGATTCTACCTTTTTTTAGTCATTTTTTATTCTTTCTTATAATCAGAGGGTCCGTAAAAGGCACCTAGAACTCCTTTAAACGGGCTTGCCGCAGGACGCAGAATCGGCTGTGCAAAGTTTCATTGGCTCGAAACTCGTGTCCTAATGCCCATTTTGCTTCTTTCGTTCAGCTTCTTTCGAAGGAGTGAGGTTTTATCTCATGGCTCTGCATGCACGAACGTTTCTTCGCGTTTTTTATGGTAGGCCACATTTTGATGCATGCGACGACTTTGACACTCGCCCATGATAAAACTAAAACTCGGAAAGAAACTTCGTAGTAATGCCTGATTCAAAGCAAGCGAGAAGTAATTTTCGGATATAGATGGTACGCATTTGGTTCATTTTTTTTTATTGCGCCGGCTGGTTAAACGTCGAAAAAGTTGTTGTTTTTCTGGCAATACTTGGCTCATTCTTGCTTTTTCTTGACTCATTCCTGTAGTTGTCTGACACTTTGTCAAACACTTTGTCAAATAAAGAGAGTTGGAGAGAATTGTGAGCAGAAGGAAGCTGATTAGACATATTCAACATATTCAACTGTTCTAGATCACTTATGGCCTCTTGAGCCATAATGGCACATATAACTTCCCAGACACCGAGACACCTCTTCTATCTGTCGAGGCACCTTAGTGGTATTCCAGCTAATGGTCACACAATTTATACAGATGATCTCACACTTTGGTGCAGAGCAAGAGGCGATCGTAACTAACGATGCTTTTCTGGAGGACATAGGAACTTCCGACTCTTCAGAAAAGTCTGAGCCTTTTTCTCTTGAACCCGATCACGAAGGGTCTTCGACCGCGAGGCTGAGTGCTACCACCAGAGACAGACAACCACCTACGCACGAAAAGTGCACGATTAGTCCCCAAACTCGCTTCCATTCAGATCTTAGGTATTTCGCGTGAAGCAACGTGCACCAGTAACATCACGATCCAAAAGGTAGCGAAAAAGACAGGTAGTGTTATCAGGCTCGTTATGCGGGTGGCCAATGGAACGGCAGGACTATCAGAGGACTGACTACTTGGTCAAGCCTATACATGCTTTTCCGCTGTGCCACTTTGTATATCTGGCGGCTAAATATGTACGTTTGGAAGAGAGCGGAAAGAGACAAGCGCGATGTGATAACTAAAAGGGCGGTAAAGATTGCCCTGGGGCTCCGCAACTACACCCACATGAATCGTCTCCTCAAGTTGGCAATTCATCGTGCACCAGAAGAAGTCACGGAAGCGCAGGAAAGCGCACCGGTAATTAGACTGTCTAGCTGAAAAGTGGAGAGGAGGATTCTCGCAGATATGGGTACCCAACCAGCTCATGTTGAAGCTTAGTACCAAGGATTGACGACGAGGAATCAGAAGGAGAATATTATTGTCGCCTGTCCCGCAGAGCATGCATCTCCTGCAAAATGTCGGAAAAAAGAGAGCGTGCGTTTAGGCCCTTCTTCACCAAGTTGCGCATCTCGACGGGGGTGCCTGTTTCGTAGACGCGGCACAAAATGATGACTATATGGATTGGTTTACGGTAGTGGCAATCGACCACAAAGGGGTTGCCGTCATTGAAGTGTCAGAATGCGTAATAAACTACCAATGTTGCAAGGCAAGCTGCATTGCCTTAGCTCTCTTAGATCAGGCAAATATATTTAGTGATTCTAGAGCGGCCATTCAGGCTTTAAGTGTTGCAGCTGTAGGCAAAGATGTCAAAAACATACTCGCGAAAGGACTAAAACCCACACCCTTACATGGTTTCCGGCTAATATGGGAATCATGGGAGAAGTGATTATCAATCTCGATAAGGTGGCCCCCTCTACGGCACGAGGTTTAGCTGTCCCCGGCCTTGGAGGTCCTCTGGATCGGCTTGGAGACTTTGTAAAGAGGGCTCCGCCAACTACTTACAATGAAATTACCCAGCGTTTCTCTATAGATAGGAGAGCTTTTCCACCTCCATGGCAGATAAAAACACAAATAGGGCGCATGCGCAGAGATATAGATTACTTGAAACAAAAACGTACCCTAACCCTTATTTTCAAAACAAATTTTTTGTGGTGTTTATGTACAAATTCGTGTACAAAGTGGTGGTTTAGCCACCCTGTACTACACGCTCTGGGAGCGCCCTTTGGTATGTGGCACCGACACAGCATCATCCAGCAAGTGGGACTCCGCTCTGAGGAGTCTGGGCATACAATCACAACTTTGGGCTGTCGAGAGAGCCCATGATTCGGTGGTAGGTCTTGCCCTTGCCCCATCAGGGGAGGGGGGGGGGGGGGCAGACAGTCATGTGCCAGTGCACACGCCTTCGCACTGTCATTAGTTTTACCAAACCAGGCATCTGCTGTTAACGATCACATTATGCCTAAGTTGGATGCGTCAGCACGTATCCAGTGTTACGCTATCCGGTGACCAATGTTACATACAAATTAAGAGACAACTACCACACGTCAGCTGGCAGCTGGTTACAAGATCATATGCCATGTGACACCGGCTGGCTAAAAATTAAGAGTGTTATACAATCTCCATCTTGACTGAGCGGCGCTAGCAAACAGTATTAGGTTTACGTGCACGAAAGCGCCCGATAAAGTGGACGAGATAATTAACGCCGCCGTAACTCCATTGGTGAAGCATCTGACGCGTTTTTGAAATGTTGTCGCTTCTCTCCCCCACAAGCGACAAATTGTATCTTCTTTACTTTAATTTGGTTGGTTTATGTCATAATTCTCCTATTATAGATAAAAGCTACAAATATTGTCTGTATACTTGCCTTGGCATTATTGCCACTGCCTCTCTCTACCTCCTCTTTTCTTTCCTACTCTTTCTATCTAGTCTTTCTATTCCCCATCCCAAATGTCCGAGTGTAGGGTAGCCAACCGGAAGTATTTCTGGTTAACCTCCCTGCCTTCTCCCTTTCTTTTTGCTTCCTTCCTCTATTGCCTGTTGATTTCGTCAGATTATGCATAAAATATCGCAATACAATGAGCCCTTGATTCATTCTTTTTCCTAAAAAAGTGTAGTTGCTGAGCAAGGATGTCCCCTGTTATGCCAGCGAGTCTTCGTCAAACGTCCGTGCCTCTGAAAAAGGCAATCTGGGTCAAGGCCAGCCCGCAGTCCGCCTGACGCGATCAACTCGACGGCGTGAACACGCGCGACGCCTCTCTGGCCCACGTGCATTGAGTCAGCTGCGCACGTGACAGCGAGCCGGCGTCCTCGTGTCTGGTGGTCTGACGCATGGCGCGGCGACCCCATTGGAGGAATCTGCCTGACGACCAGCGGCGCTTCTGATTGGACATTTTGGTTGGACCCGGTGTAAATAAAAGAAGCCCTGCGGCGCGTCGCGATCGGCGGTCCTACGAGGGAGGAGTCCCCATGTCGGAGAGCCGACATGTGTGTGAGTCGGCGGTCTTAGGCGAAAAGTTGACCTATGTATTAGAGAGGAGAGCTCGGCTCTTCGAGTCTCTGTCGGCCCCAGTGCCGAAATTGTAACGCCTCTGTATATATGCTGTACATAAACCTTGTTTAACTCACCGTCGTCTCGTCCGCTCGTCTTATCAGCTCTGCGCAGAAGCAGTCGCGGGCTGAGAAACATACGCTACCAAACGGCTGGTGACCTTCCCGGCGGAGTTGAAAGCAGTGGCGCCTTCGGGGCCGCGTTGGCGTCGCCGTCTTTCGCAACAGTGGTGGCTTCGGTGGGATCGGTCCGTCGTTCGTAACAGTGGAGGTCAGCGGTGGGATCCACGGAGGCAGATTCGCAACAGTGGTGGCAGCGGTGGGATCGGTCCGTCGTTCGCAACAGTGGTTGGCAGCTGCGGGATCGGCCGGCGTCAGCGACATCGATGCGGTGAGTGCCTGATGTTTTCCCCTCAGTTCCCCAGACTACTCTAGCTCAGGTTGTAGTAGTTTAGAGAAGGGCTGTGTGAAGCATTAGAGTGAGCTTTGATCGTTTCAAGCAAAGTCGAAGTGCTTTGAAACCAAAGTTAATGCGGAGGGGGTAAACACGGGAGAGTGAAAAGTTGCTTGCGCGTCTTGCTAGTTGACTTATAGTGGGTACGGCAAGTAAATTGTTAACAGGGGCAAACAGCAAGAGGCTAGTGTGAACGATGGAGAACCTTAAGGTGAAGGAACTCATCGAAATTTGTGAGGAACTCGGCATTACTTTGGGCCATGCGAAACGAAAGCAAGCGATCCTTGAGATCATGAAGGATGAGGGAGTGTGGGCTGAGGAAGTCGATGAGGCCTGGGTGGATATTAAAGCACGCCGCGAAGAGGCTGAAAGACGCGAAGCTCGCGAAGAAGCTGAAAGGCGCGAAGCTCGCGAAGAAGCTGAAAGGCGCGAACGTCGCGAGGAGGCCGAGAGACAGGAACGTCTCGAGTTGAAACGACTAGAATTGGCAATCCTACAGTGTTCGCAGGCGCCTAGCGTAGCTTCTCCAACAGTTCAGGTCAGCGGTTTTAGAATTCGGGACTAACTGCCACCGTTCGTAGTAGGCGAGGACATGGCGAAGTATCTCGTCAAGTTTGAACACGTCTGTGAGCGAAATGCTTTGGAGCAGTCTCTTTGGGCGCGGAACCTGCTAGCTCTTCTTCCCGGCGAAGTGTCCGACGCGATAACTTGCTTGTCGAGGGAAGCGTTTGAGAGCTATGACGAGGTTAAAGAAGTGCTCTTGAGACGTTATAAGTTGTCACCCGAGGCTTTCAGGCAAAGGTTCCGGTATGCTAAAAAGGGGAATGAGTCACACGTTGACTTCGCGTTTCATCTTAAAGCCGATTTGATTGAATGGCTCAAGGGCGAAGGTGTTTATGACGACCGCGATAAAGTGGTGGAATGCGTTGCATTGGAGCAATTCTACCGCTGCATCGAGGAGGATGTCAAACTTTGGCTGCAGGACAAACTTGGTGAAGTACAGCTAACAAGGCAGCAGAGTTAGCTGAGGAGTATTATACTCGCCGAAAGTTGCATAGCAGGGCAGTGCGCGTTGAAAAGGATGAAAGAAAAGAGGGCTTTTCAAAGAAACCTGATCAACGGAAACCCGCTCCGCACCGTAATTTCAAAAAGGACCCGTCTCTTACGAAGGACACTGTAGAGGAAGGGAAAACAGAAGCGGAAAAATCGAGTGAGGTTTCTAAACAACGCACTGATACCACACGGGCGTTTGAATCACGGAAGCCACTAATCTGCTACAACTGCAAAAAGGGAGGGCACATCGCGATAAACTGTAAGCAAAAGTTTGCTTTTGCAACAATTAGAGAATCAGAAAAAAACATTCGGTTGTTGGAGCCGTATCTCCAAGAAATTAAGGTGAATGAGAAAACGTGCCGAGCACTTAGAGACTCAGCGGCAACCATGTACGTTGTCCATCCTTCATTGGTGTCTCCGGGTGACTTCACAGGAGAATGCGCGTGGATCAGGCAAGTCGCCGAGGAGCAGAGTGTTCGCTTACCAATCGCCACGGTTGTCATTGAAGGCCCGTTCGGTAAGCTTCGCACCGAAGCGGCTGTGTCTGCCGCGCTAAATGATCGTTTTCCTTATCTTTTCTCCAACAACTCAGAGCAGCTTCTCAAAGAGCAGGGCAAATCGTTCTTCCCCAACTTAGCGTGCATGGCTCTCACGCGATCGCAAGCGCGGAAGCTATCGCGGCAGCTTGATCTGGTTCAATGCGGTGAACTCTCAAGTGACCTTGTCGGCGGGTCGACGGAACCCCAGAAGGGAAAGTTTCCGCATGAATCATATGAGCAGTCACGCGAGCGGCCCGTCGCCGAACCGACCGGCGCGGTTTCCGTAGAAAGGGGAGACGACATGGTGCCATTGAGTCAGAGCGAGAGGGTTGCAACGCTCTCGCCTGTAGCGGAAAGTTGGGGCGAGCTGCCGAGAGTTGATCGAGAGACGCTCATTCGAGAGCAGCGTGAGGATCTCTCGATTGAAGCGCTAGTGGAAAGCCAAATTGAAGCGCTAGTGGAAAGCCAGAAAAACGCGGCAAAAGTGCTGTCGAAGGAGCACTACGAGGAATCGGTGAAGAAGCGTGCTTTTGAAGTAGGGAGTCAGGTAATGCTGCTGCAGCCGTTCAAAAAGAACAAGCTTGAGGTTGATTGGGAAGGGCCCGCCAAAGTATTATCGAAGCCTTGCGATACAAATTATGAAGTGAAATTAGGAAGGCGGCCGGACAAAATTTCCAACTTGATGAAACCATACGTTCAACATCAAGCGGTCGTAAATCTGTTGTTGAATGCTTCAAAGGAAGAGGAAGCAGAAATTTTGAGTTCTAGTGAGGTAATTGAAGGGGGATCGAAAGTAATACGGGAGCAGATAAACCTAGAGCCTAGCTTAAGTGAAGGAGGACCTGAGAAAGAGGACCTGAGAAAGATTGGTTCCGAGTTTGAAGACGTGTTTTCGGACCGCCCCGGAAACACGAGGGTGATCGAACACGATATCGAGCTAAGCGGTGAGGAGTCAATCCGTAGCAAGCCGTATCGTTGTTCCCCTGTGCAACGTCGAAAGTGTGAGCCGCTCTTGGTGCCGCATAGGTATCGTCGCCTAAAAGTGGCCGGTTACTGAAGTGGAGCATGTTGCTCCACAGCGCAACTTTGACGTTCGCTATCAAAAAAAAAATAAAGGAAAGGTAAACGCTAATGCAGGTGCATTGAGCCGTGCGTTTAGTTAGTACCTTCTCAACCTTTCGGTTTCTCGCTGGCGATTCGGGGCAAAATTTTGACCTCATCACGACCTGGGCTGAGCGCTCTCGTTCATAGTGATCTCAAGGGGCCAACTTTGTGGTATTCTAATTCGTTACGTTGTTGTACGTGGAAAAAAAATGAGTTGTCATTTTAAGAGTCTTGTGTCCCACATGTGCCTCTTGAGGTAGAGGGAACAAAATTCCGATAGACACGTAGATAGGTATATGTTGTACTATACTTTGTCTGGTGTTCTGTCGGGTGACCGAAGGCACTTGCGTGTGTCGTGTGTTGTCTGTTGTCGAACCGTTCTTAGCAAGTTGCAGAACCATCGACAAGTGCTGAAACCGAAGATGGTCAGAAGAGACGAGTGAAGCTGGTCGACAAGTTGTGGCGACAAGCCAGTGGAGCTGGGATCCGTCGTCAAAAATGGGACGTGTTCCAGGAACAGTCTGGAGCTGTATTCTCCCCATGGCCCTGGAGGCGAACCTGGAGGGACCTGGCGAACGAGCGCACCTGACATCCGAGCCCCGTGGAAGCAGCTCGTCTTTCCGGTGCATTGTCTGGCGGCGGGGGTGCTGTTATGCCAGCGAGTCCTCGTCAAACGTCCGTGCCTCTGAAAAAGGCAATCTGGGTCAAGGCCAGCCCGCAGTCCGCCTGGCGCGATCAACTCGACGGCGTGAACACGCGCGACGCCTCTCTGGCCCACGTGCATTGAGTCAGCTGCGCACGTGACAGCGAGCCGGCGTCCTCGTGTCTGGTGGTCTGACGCATGGCGCGGCGACCCCCATTGGAGGAATCTGCCCTGACGACCAGCAGCGCTTCTGATTGGACATTTTGGTTGGACCCGGTGTAAATAAAAGAAGCCCTGCGGCGCGTCGCGATCGGCGGTCCTACGAGAGAGGAGTCCCCATGTCGGAGAGCCGACATGTGTGTGAGTCAGCGGTCTTAGGCGAAAAGTTGACCTATGTATTAGAGAGGAGAGCTCGGCTCTTCGAGTCTCTGTCGGCCCCAGTGCCGAAATTGTAACGCCTCTGTATATATGCTGTACATAAACCTTGTTTAACTCACCGTCGTCTCGTCCGCTCGTCTTATCAGCTCTGCGCAGAAGCAGTCGCGGGCTGAGAAACATACGCTACCAAACGGCTGGTGACCTTCCCGGCGGAGTTGAAAGCAGTGGCGCCTTCGGGGCCGTGTTGGCGTCGCCGTCTTTCGCAACAGTGGTGGCTTCGGTGGGATCGGTCCGTCGTTCGTAACAGTGGAGGTCAGCGGTGGGATCCACGGAGGCAGATTCGCAACACCCCTGAGTGCATCTTGAGCTCCCAAAAGCAACGTAAGTTTACGCTCACTCGCACTCATTGCCATCTCAATCTCCTCATCATCGCCATCGTCTTGATGATCACCAGTGTGTACGGGCACTCTATATGCATAATAAATGCGCATTAAGTACCACACACAGGCACGCACACGCGTAGTTTCGACCAGCTTCAACGCGTCCAGCTTCCAGACAAGGTTACACGCCCTTATCCGGGTGGAGTGAGTGCGCTATATTTGCAAGGTCACACGGTTCAGCACTCATGAGCTCCACGTCCACAGTGTGACCTTGAAAGAGAGTAATCGGTTTCCTGAAGTGAGGCGAGCTCTCCCGTCTTATAAGCAATGGCCAGCTTCTCACGCGCGACTCAGTTCTACGGTGACCTCTGGCCACGGCTGCCTCCTCCTCCTCCTCCTCCTCCTCCTCCTCCTCCCCTCCTCCTCCTCCTCCTCTTCATCATCATCATCATCGTCGTCGTCGTCATCATCATCATCATCATCATCATCATTATCAGCCTGACTACGTCCACGGCAGGACAAAGGCCTCTCCCATGTTCCGCTAGTTAACCCGGTCCTGTGCTTGCTGCTGCCAATTTACACCCGCAAACTTCTAAATCTCATCTGCCCTCCTAGCCTTCTGTCTCCCCCTAACCCGCTTGCCTTCCCTAGGAATCCAATTAGTTATTCTTAATGACCAGCGGTTATCCTGTCTACGCGCTACATGCCCGACCCATGTCCATTTCCTCTTCTTGATTTCAACTATGATATCCTTAACCCCTGTTTGTTCCCTAATCAACTCTGCTCTCTTCTTGTCTCTTAAGGTTACACCTACCATTTTTCTTTCCATTGCTTGTTGCGTTGTCCACAATTTGAGCTGAACCCTCTTTGCAAGTCTCCAGGTTTCTGCTCCGTAGCTAAGTACCGGCAAGATACAGCTGTTATATACCTTCCTCTTGATGGATAGTGGCAATCTACCTGTCGTAATTTCAGAGTGTTTGTCAAATGTGCTCCACCCCATTTTTATTCTTCTAGTTACTTCAATGTCGTGGTTCGGCTCCGCGGTTATTACCTGCCCTAAGTAGACATAGTCTTTTACAACTTGAAGTGCACTATTACCTATCTCGAAGCGCTGCTCTTTTCCGAGGTTGTTGTACATTACTTTCGTTTTCTGCAGATTCATTTTAAGACCCACCTTTCTGCTCTCTTTGTCTAACTCCGTAATCATGAGTTGCAATTCGTCCCCTCAGTTACTCAGCAATGCAATGTCATCGGCGAAGCGCAGGTTACTGAGGTACCCTCCATTAACTCTTATCCCTAACTGTTCCCATTCTAGGCTTCTGAAAACTTCCTGTAAGCACATGGTAAATAGCATGGGGAGATATGTGTCCCCCTGCCTTACACCCTACTTGATTGCTATTCTGTTGCTTTTTTTATGAAGCACAATGGCTGCCTTATAAGCAGCTTTATTTTCCTAGCGGGCACTCTAAAGTGCATGCCTGAAAGCGGAACGTCAACGACATTCGTGTCCCGTTGCAATAGTTTTAAATGCGAAGCATTTCTTGATTGATTGATTTGTGGAGTTTAACGTCCCAAAACCACCATATGATTATGAGAGACGCCGTAGTGGAGGGCTCCGGAAATTTCGACCACCTGGGGTTCTTTAACGTGCACCCAAATCTGAGTACACGGGCCTACATTTCCGCCTCCATCGAAAATGCAGCCGCCCGAAGCATTTCTTAGCGAACTTCAATGGCTTTGAGCGTATCTATCTGTCTATCTATCTATCTATCTATCTATCTATCTATCTATCTATCTATCTATCTATCTATCTATCTATTCGCTTACGTTTGAGTGCTCTAGTGGTCACCCCCTTAACTTGGCGTGAACCAAAATTAGCATAGGAGGGCAACATGATTTAACGAATATGACGAGCTGGTCAAGACATGAATAATGTTACAATCCCGTCACGTACGTCGTGAAACACTTCCCGCCTGACAGTGGCACATACCCACAGGTGGATATGTGCCACTGGTATTCTGGTAGGTGCCGCAGGTGAATGACAATTAGTAGCTACCCAGGAACGACGAGAACACCCATGGGCAATTTTAACGCGCGAGCGTTAAGAAATACCCGACATCGGTAGCGTCGACCCGATGAATGTAAAGAATAAATGTCAGTGTCCCAGCTGGAATCAAACGCAAGCATTCTGCGTGGCAATGAAGCGTTTTACCGCAGAGCTGCACCAAGTCTTGGAACTACTTTTCAAATATACGCTAATCTTCATCAAACGTCAAAAGTGGTTGCAATGCTGCCTACCTAATTTCATAAACATTACACATGCACTCCTTTGACACAGCCGTCACGTCGGGTTAACGTCATATGTGGTTAGTTGCCGTGCGCTGCAGTTGATATATGTAGCAATGTCCAGGACCAGCATCTTCGTGAGCATCAGCGGTTCATATCAGAGTCTGGTGTTGTTAGCGTCATTGCGCAAGTGCAAACAACTTGTTATATAAACTTCTGCAACTCTTCAACAGATGTTACTGCGTGCAACATTTGTACGTATATTTAGCGTCATCCTATGACGTGCCGCTCATTGAAAAAATTGCAACACGGTCACCTTCCCTCCGCGTGCTTCGCGTAATGTCGATTCCATGATTCCACGAATTTTTTGTGGGAAGTGCGCCAGCCGGAAGTTGTACCTAGTCATGGAAGCTGGATATGGCAGCATGCGTATATGTTCTAGATAACTATCTAGACACACTATCCACATTCACCGCAGTGTTAGAAACCATGCGTAATCTACAGTAGTGCTTCAATGCTTCACATACCTTTGCTATTTTCCTCTTTTCTTTTTCTTTTTTGCACGGCGCACTGTAGCAGGCCAGAAGGTACTGGGTGAGGCTTATGTATGTCAGTTGGAATGTTATTGTTTGTTCTTCATGAATGTATACTACCTGCAATGGGCCCTCTGTAATGACTCCAACATTGGAGTCGACAGTATTGCAAATAAATAAATAAATAAATTAAATAAAAATAACGACCTGGCGCCCACCACAGTGTCGCAGCCAAGTTGTGTGTGACCCGTTGATGGGATTTCTTTGGGTCCGCTGACAGGAAGCTCTCAGAACAATATGCATCAACCAGAAGAAATAAACTTCTCAGTGACGCTGGATATAAACATGTGGCTCCAAGCCTCGAAGTCAAGCGTCCTGGCCCCTGGACTACACATCCATGCGTGCGGAAAGTGAACATATCTGTATCGTGCGAATGCGTCGTGCCCACAGTGCAACCAATGTAAACGTGGTGATCACATGTGGTTGTTATGAATGCGGTGGGTGCGTAGTGCAATACGATGGTGAAAAAAAGAGGTGGCTTTCTATGACGGCCTCGTCAACGTACGCAGTGGCGGTAAAAATCCTTCGGCTAAAGGAGATTTGAACCGATACGTTGAATTGTACTCATCAAGCGAACTCCTACTTTGCGCAAAATTTGGTGCCATACATGCGGTTCACTCGATCCGCGATCGGCCTTTTTAGGGGGCCGCTTAAGAAGATAAGTAACCCGAGAACACGTGCACCAGGCCGACACCGCCCAAAGCGCATTAAGACAATACGCTCGAAGGAAAAAGAAAGAGTATATATGTGTGTTACTTCTTCGGGCGAACCATCTTGATTATGGAGGTAGGTCTTATAGTGAAAGCTGTCATGCGAAATCAACAGTGAGCAGGTTCCTCCTCGCGGCAAGTTATCTTTTCACCCACTTTTCTTCCTTCACATTTACATTACAATTGCTCTAATAACTTCTCCTACACATACCTTTGCATTATTGTCTGTTAGATCGCATTATTATTGTGTCAAAACATGGGAAAACGAGCCACACTTCTTTCCCATATATATATATATATATATATATATATATATATATATATATATATATATATATATATATATATATATATATATATATATATATATATATATATATATATATATATATATTTATATATGTGTGTGTGTGAGAGAGAGAGAGAGAGAGAGAAAACATCAACCATCGCTTCGTACTTGAAACAGGGCCCATTGCCTGCAGAGTCAAATGTTTTTCCACAAAGCACTGCTGGTACTTAAAATCGAATTATCATTACGAAGGTTCATTACACAATGATTTACAGAAGTGTGATGTCAGGCCAGGAACCACGCTAGCATATGTACTATTCACCGGTGGAAGAGCAAAATAACAAGTCGTCACACAATAGTAACTGTGCAAACTAGTGCATCGTTTAATTTCTCCCACCCTCTACAATGTTCTGAGCTACGATCTTTCATCGTCATCAGCCACAGCTGCCAAGGAAGTGCAAATAATAAATTGAACACGTGTAGCAGTGCCTCGTTGATCTGGAGAATTTCTAATGATGGCACAGCGAGTGGTTCCACTCTTCACGAAAGTTCTGGTAATGGTCAATAGTGTGGTGAATCACTTGCATGTGTAGCTGTATTGGTTATTTCAGGAGAGTTTTAACTGGGCCCAAGAAAGGGCGCCTTTTCCGCTTTTAACGCTATAGCGTTAAAGAGATCGTTTCGTAGAAATGTCGGCATCTGAGTCAGTGTCGGCGTTGGCGTCGTTGGTTGTGGAGCGAAAAATCAGCATCTTGTCCACGACAAAAAAAAAATCGAGAAATTTGTCAATAAAGTAAATATAAAAAAATTCGGACCAGAGTGAGGACCAAACCGACGCCAGTGTAAGTATCAATAGGGTGTTCTATAACATAGCCACTGCATGTTTGTTGAAACTGCTTTGGAAAAAAACGCTATATGAATGCCATATAGTGGAAGGGGTCTCCTTAACGCATCATGTATAGTGCATGGCACAAGCGTATAATTGCGCCAGGCATCAAAAGATGGTAGTGGGTGCCTTAAAGGTTCTTCATAACGAAACGCTCAGGCATAACCATAATCATAAGCAGCGGGGCCATCAACAAGCGATTAGCGGTGTAGTCTCGTGTTTTGCTCTATACGGACGCGCCATGGGATTTCTTACTCACGAAAGAAGCAATGATGGCGTAGTAGGCGCTCAATCATACTTTAAATGGCCAATGTTAGACGCACAGTCGGTCGTTTCATTGCGACATTGTTGAGGCATACACCGAGAACCGAAGCAGGTTATCAGTCCACAAGCCGATGCAAACCAGGCCAGATTACGCTATCGCGACCTACTCTTGGAGGCGAGACTCAAGCGTCCTCCCATTTTCGCTAAGTATGTGTGACCCAGCATCAGTCGTCTGATATGGCAATCCGATCTGAAAGGAAGGTAGCACATCTTCAAGCACACGCCAAGCTTACTTCGAAGCCATTTTCCCGATAAGCCTGGGGCTCCTGATTTGTATTTTCAGGTGGTGGGAGAGAGGACAGGAGATAAGGGCGCACGGCACCTCTTCAGACACCGTGAATCCCGAGAAAGAGACCGAGTGTGCCTCAATACGTCAGTAACATCTTGTTGTGTTTAGGAGTAACTTGAGCGGAGGCCAGTTCAAACTTTAGGCTACTATGAAAAAGACAGAATGATCCTCCAGCCATATATATGACTGCCAACGATGTTTAAGTTACCATTTATGTGCTACGGAGCAGAAACCTGGAGACTTACAAAGAGGGTTCAGCCTAAATTGAGGACGACGCAGCAAGCAACGGAAAGGAAAATGGTATACGAGTAACCTTAAGAGACAAGAAGAGAGCAGAGTGTATTAGGGAACAAACGGGGGTTAAGGATATCATTGTTGAAATTTCGAGGAGGAAATGGACATGGGCCGGGCGTGTATGATGTAGACAGGATAACCGCTGGTCATTAAGGGTAACTAACTGGATTTCTAGAGAAGGCAAGGGAGTTAGGGGGAGAGAGAAGGTTAGGTGAGCATATGAGATTAAGAAGTTTGCGGGTACAAATTGGCCGCAGCATGCATAGGACCAAGTTAACTGGCGGAACATGGGAGAGGCCTTTGTCCTGCAGTGGACGTAGTCAGGCTGATGATGATGATGATGAGGAGGATGATGATGATAATGATGATGCGCACACACGCACTCACCCCACGCAGAGATAAAATAGCTTCAAGCCCTCGTTTCACTATGACAACATTAACGTGAACAATACGTCAATCGAGACTGCGTGGGCGGGCATGCTCAGGGTCTAGCTTTTCCAGCTTGGAATTTTCATGTAGAGACTACGACTAGAAAAAATAGTTGACAACACATTAAGCAAGTTTGATGGGGCTTCTTTGCGAAGCCCTGTGAACTTTGCATTCGAGGAATTCACCTAAAATAAGAGCAAGAAATACACACAACCGGTAAGTCATAGGGTTTCGCTCGAGGTTCGTCTAGTTAACCTACGCAGCACTTCTACGTAGGAGCGCGTAGGCGTTTTATTTTAATTAGGTTGCGTCGCACTGATGTATGGGTTCTCCTCTAGTAGTTTCCTCTGCTTATTTTTTTTCTGAAACCAAGTTCTCCATTCAGTTACAGTTCGTGCTTAAAGGGATACCAAAGAAAATATTTGGCGCCCACATTTTCAGCCGAATCGATAGACTGGATCCTGAAATCGACAGAAAGCACCTTCATTCCAAGCAAAAGCCACGAGAAAATAATCAATTCAATGCATTCTTCACACACTACCGCGCCTATAGCAGCAGGGCCATGAGGTAGAGAAGGTGACGTTTGGTGACGCCACACTAACTCAAAACAGGAAAGCCGACAATGCCAACCATCGCCTGCGTCTCTCGAATCGTTCATCTTCCACTTCGGTTCCCTGAACTGGTATGAACAGCAACAGCAGAAACCAATGCTTCCGGCTGGGGCAAAGCATCAGCGTTTTTGTGGTAGGGAAAGAATGGGATGTGAGGAGAGGGGGAAAAAGGAAGAGAAGGACAAGAACAAGTGCAGCCTGCCTGCGCCTCGGCGAGTTTGAAGTCACGGCTCGTGCTCGCGACTAGCCGCCGCGCGCTGACAATTCATCAAAATAAAACCAACTGTTCAGAAATATATTTACCAGCGCTAAAAAAGACGCAACATTTAGGAAGAACACACACACACACACAGCGCTGAACGTCACAAGAGGCGATAGATATTTATGAAAAATTGTCAGCACATCATTAAGAACTCGTTAAAATTGTTTACGGTGTGTATAGAACAGTACCAGATATAATCGTCTACAAATATAAATACTACTGCGACCTTGGTCATGCTGTAACCGCTCGTGCAACACACTGTCTAGACTGGCTGAACACAAGTCGCTGAGTGCCGGTGCTACTGATGACCATATACATTCACCATTTTGCTGTAAATTGTACACCTGTCTGATTTATTTTTTCTGTCGTTGTTGTTGTTGTTTTCTTTGTTTTTTTCTTCTTTCTCTACACTGTAATTCTATTATTTGGTCATTTCATTATCATTGTACCACCTCCCCTTCTTTGTTGGGCCATTTTTATGGGCTGCAGTACTTTATAAATAAATAATAAATAAATACAAAGCATCCGCACATTTTCAGAAAGTTCAATTCATATAAAACTACAGCATTTTTATAAATCCAACGCTGGAAACATTCACTTCATTCTGAAAGGCTGTAGCGCCGTAGCTTTCAATGCTGCTTTCAATACAACCTATAGCAGTTGCTTGCAAGGCAAAGAATCATTAAGGTTTTAGGGGTGAAACAGGGAAGTTTATTGCAAACTGGTAACGACAGTTCAGGTGAGTACAACTGTCTGGTGTAATGAAATCACTTCAGTGGCGTGTACAAACAAGAGATCATCACAGCACTTCCAATATTGTCACAGATCACGAATCACTAAAGAAAACAAAGAGAAAAGAAACGCAAAAAAGCAGTAAATTGGAACAGATTCGCATATCACGTGCGACGACAAGCAATTTTTCCCCCGAGTTGAAACGGCAGTAATGGAAGTTCAATATTCCCGTTCCGAACTCAAAAAAAAAAACGTGTATGCCACCTTCTGATAAACGCTTCTTCAACCTCACTTTCAATCTCTTCGGTAAGGTACCAAACTATGATCATTCTAATCATCTGTAACGCTGGGTATGCAGCTCGTTGGGGTCGTCGCCGTGCTTCGGCCATACAGCGGCGACGCCACAAGACGAACATTGTGACGTACAGTACGAGTTATTCAAATAAGCCCCTTCTGTGCTGTTGGCTCGAAGGAATCAACACTCCGAATTGACCACGCACGACGTGCCGCACGCCTTTGGCCGCTACGCATTCAAACATCGTGTGGCGGATTGTTTCTCTTTTCCCGCAGTTGGGCAGGGGTCATTGGGAACGACGCCCCACTTTAACAGTCTCTGACGAGTGGGCAACGCGCCCCATCGCCGCAGCCAATCAAATTCTCTAACTACTTCCGGTACGTGGTTGTTCCGCCATTTCTTCTACTTGCTGGGCCTCCATCTCTGTTTTTCCTCGTCAGTAATCGAGCGACTGATTAACATTTCGCTAATGCGTGCGGGTGCGAGCTTTGCAAAGTATTCCTCGGTGGCGTCACCGTCAACCAAACGCTTGAGGCCCTCTGCTGCTTTATAAAAGGCATGTGGGTGTTCTGCTTGAGGTCACCGGTACCTTTCCGACGTGAATGCGGCTCCAGGAGTTCCGGTCCAATGTAGCAATAAGCTACAGCCAGGATAGTCATTGCCCTGAAACAATTTATGAACTGTTTTAGCTGCAAGTGCCTTTGTGAATGTCGCAATATCTGGCAGACTGAGTCCTCCACAACTTTTTGGGAAATTCAGGAACTTTTTTTGAACGTTTGGTGTCTTCCCGTCCCATAGGAAGCCTCCAACCAATGACGCAAGGTGGCTCGCAAAACGTTTGGGTATGAGTGCAATGTGCCCGATATAAGAAGCATATGCGTATGCTTTCGTTTTCACCACCATCCCAGTTTCTTTTGGGAAGACGCCGAAGCTCCTTAAAGCGGCACCCGTTCATCCCTCGTAGTAGTAGTAGTAGTAGTAGTGTGTAACCAGCCTTGGATTTTGACCTCAAAGGTGGTGCCGGTGGGAGATTTATTCTGTACGTTGTTGAACAATAAAAAAAGCGCAGCGTGCGCGATAACTAAAAGCCGAATTCTCCTGTCTCTCATTACCCCTTAGCAGCCATTGGCATGTACATTGAACAATATCTGACAAGAAAGGATTGCTACGTTATACTCGCTGGGTCTGGGTGTAACTCCCTTGATTTTAAAAAGGTTTAGAGGCCGTAGGGCCGCGGTGCCATGAATAGAGTGAACTAGTGTATACCATGAACTCGAAATGGTTAAAGGTGGGAAGCAGACACGAAGCGCAAGCTGTAAGAAAGTGTGCGTGTGCCTCCTCTCCTTCAGTCCTCGGAATGTACGCTGGATGGCGGTGCTTCTATATGGGGAATATATGATGAAAAGATACGAGGTGGTGGTACTTGGAGTGTTGAATAGATGGACGTACGGAGATACAGACAGATGCATGGACGGACGCACGGATGGCTGCACGGACGGATGGACGCATGGACGGACGCAGAAGCGGATGCATGGACGAACGCAGGGACGAATGGACGCATGGACGGACGCAGGAGCGGGTGCATGGACGAACGCAGGGACAGATTGACGTGCGGACGCACGAACAGACGCACGCACAGACGGGCAGATGGACGCACGGGCGGCCAGACAGGCGCGCGCATGGACGGACGGAAGCAAGGACGAATGGACGGACGGATGCTTCGCCCCACTCTCCATCATTAACTCCGTGGATATGCTGCATTTTTTTAACATCAACGTAACAGGCCCGGTATCCTTTCTCCCTATTTTCTTTAAAATAAACAATAAGTTGTTCAGAACTCCCAATTATGAAGGCGTTATCTACTTCAAGAAGAACCCACTTGATTTGCAAGAACCTAGATACTTCTTTCTGCCACGTTCTATTGTGGGACACGAGTACGCGTAAGGGGCAATCTATCTGGGAGCTTAGGCAGAGAATTTTTGCATGGTGAGTTCTCTCACCAAGGATGATTTCGTGACGTAAGTAATGCAACTGCATTGCGATAAAAGAGATGGAAGCTCTTCACTTCGACGGCTTCGTCAATGCTTGGTAATCGACCTAACAGAAATGCTATAGAGTGTCGCTCTCGCTCACCCAAGAAACACTCGCGTAAGCATCACTGTCGTTGCTATTGTTCAGCATTCTAGATTGATATCAGAATTTTTGCGCTCTTGCAACTGTCTATAATTTGATGAATCCAAAACTCTTAATGAATTCAGTCAGTTTTACGAAAGGCGGCCGACATCACCCACAGTCATTTTGTTTGCGGAGCATTTTAAAGACGATAGTCTTTCTTGAGGACCTTCGACGTAGAAATTTTGGTCTGTCTGTCTGTCTGTCTGTCTGTCTGTCTGTCTGTCTGTCTGTCTGTCTGTCTGTCTGTCTGTCTGTCTGTCTGTCTGTATATTTGTCTGTTTGTCTACTCTTAACGGCACCGGTTACTTGAAACGGCCGTACCCATTCGCAGCACCCACCAACGTTGCTCAAGATTTAGCGTTCAGACTCGTGCGATTTTCAAGTAAAAAGCAATTATTGCGCATATCCGAGGCACCATAACAACACGTATATATTCTGCATGTGTATCTTTTACTAGAAAAGGCATACATACGTAATTTTAAGGACCGTAGCGCTATCACGCTGCGCTGACCATCCAACGCTTGCACGAAAGGCGAGTGTTTCGAACGCTTTGCTAAGACGCGATGGTGGTGGCACCTACCCGTCGCCTTGCATTCTACACCTAATCACTTCTGAGACGGGCGCGCACACCCATCAAGTCACGCACTTCGTTTTCCAAGAATATGCCGGATGGCGCTCATGTCTCACGTGTGACGTGACTTGATGCGCTTGTTCGCCTCCGCTACACGCTTGAGGCACTCTAACACAGCGCCTCCAGAATACCATTCAGCGATTTTATTGCGCAGAACATCATATAAATTGTTCACTCTCTCAACACACAAGACTGTCTTCTTTAGACGACGTTTGCAGATTAATATGTAGATACGGGGCCAATTTTTAATCGATTAATTCAATGATGATTCATCAATATTACCACCCGTGTGTCCACTAAACATTAAAACAATAAATTCCAGAGATTTATGTGCCAGGACCTCGATATGATTATAAGGAACGCTGATGTGAAGGACTCTGCAAATATAGCCTATGAGATAATCTGTAATTGGCTTTGGCATCACATAGTAGACCAGCATCCGGCGGCACTTCACCTCCATTTAAATGCACCCTTCGGGACTGGTATTGTGCCCGCTACCTCCAAACACAGATTGATTGATTGATATGGGGGGTTTAACGTCCCAAAACCACTATATGATTATGAGAGACGCCGTAGTGGAGGGCTCCGGAAATTTAGACCACCTGGGGTTCTTTAACGTGCACCCAAATCTGAGCACACGGGCCTACAACATTTCCGCCTCCATCGGAAATGCAGCCGCCGCAGCCGGGATTCGAACCCGCGCCCTGCGGGTCAGCAGCCGAGTACCTTAGCCACTAGACCACCGCGGCGGGGCACCTCCAAACACAGGAAACACTACATCACAGCGGCTGACCACCCGCTGTAGTATTGTCGCAAAGACACAGGTACGCAGGTACAAAATAGGGCGTTTACTTTCGTAACCCAAAGGCCAGAAACGCGAACACCAGAGCACGCGCACACAGAACTACTTCGTTCTCCTCCTCAGAGGCTGGCTACTATAGTTGCCAGCCTACCTTGCATCAATTCCCCCCTTTCAAGAGCGACCGTCCCGGTCGATTGACTGAGATGCTAGGGGTGGTCATGAAAAAAAAAATGATCACGTCAACAAAAAAAAAGCCCACACTGTTGTGGATAATAAGGAAAAGCTCGAAGTGTTCATAACTCGCGGGCGTGATACGGTTTCATCCGTACTACATGGACTACCTATGGACGTGGACGTCTTCTGTTTAAACTGGGTCGGAGCTTTGGGGAACTACCTCGTAATTCACGTCACTGAGGCAGCGCACAACTTCGTAAGGGCCAAAGTAGCGTTGCAATAGCTTCTCCGAAAGCCCACGATGTCTAACTGGTGTCCACACCCATACATAGTCACCTGGTTGATAGTGGATGTTCCTTCGGCCTTGGTTGTAACGGCGAGCGTCGATATCTTGCTGCGCGCGAATGCGGTTCCGCGCAAGCTGGCGGGCTCCCTCGGCTTTCTCGACGAAGTCGTCAACGCTGTCATTTCCGCTGGTGCCCTGGTCTACGGGGAGCATAGCGTCTAACGGTGTTGTGACGGGACGGCCATAAACAAGCTCGAATGGCGTTAGGTCTGTGGTCTCTTTCACAGCGGTGTTATAAGCAAACGTGACGTACGGCAAAATTTCATCCCACGTTTTGTGCTCTACATCAACATACATAGATAGCATGTCGGCCAGTGTTTTGTTTAACCTCTCCGTCAAGCCGTTCGTTTGGGGATGATAAGCTGTTGTTTTCCGGTGGTTGGTGTGCGGCAGCTTGGTGACTTGTCGCAATAACTCTGTCGTAAATGCTGCTCCGCGATCAGTTATGAGAACAGCAGGTGCACCATGGCGCAAAACAATGTCGTGGACAAAGAATCTGGCGACTTCAACTGCAGTTCCCTTAAGCACAGCTTTGGTTTCTGCATAGCGAGTCAGATAGTCGGTTGCAACGATTATCCACTTATTTTCTGAGGATGAAGTTGGGAAGGGACCAAGAAGATCCATTCCCACTTGCTGAAATGGTGCTCGAGGTGGATCTAAAGGTTGGAGGAAACCAGCAAACTTTGCGGGTGGAACTTTACGCCTCTGACAGTCACGGCAGGTGCGGACATAGCGCTGAACGGACGAATACAGCTGTGGCCAGTAGTACTTCTGTCGAATGCGCGCTAATGTCCTAGCAAAGCCTAAGTGACCGGCCGAAGGATCGTCGTGGCACGCCTGCAAAACTTCCTCACGCAGTGCCGTTGGAACGGCGAGGAGGAAAGTTTCCTGGCTGCTCTCAAGATTTCTCTTGTAGAGAACATTGTTTCGCAGGCAATACGTTTTTAAACCACGCGAGAGCCGGCGTGGGACGATAACGTCTTCTCCTTGAAGATGCTGGATGACAGGAAGTAGCTCAGTGTCCTCACGTTGAAGCTCAGCCATCCGCACTACATCGATGATGCCAAGAAACGGTGAATCTTGTCCAGTGTCAGATGACGTCGGGGAAATAGGAGCACGAGACAGGCAGTCAGCATGTGTATGCTTATGTCCTGATCGGTAGACCACCGTTATGTCGTACTCTTGAAGGCGGAGGCTCCAGCGGGCGAGGCGGTCTGATGGATCCCGTATATTGGCAAGCCAACAGAGCGAATGGTGGTCACTGACTGCTCGAAATGGCCGGCCATATAGGTAGGGTCGAAACTTGCTAATGGCCCAAACGACTGCTAGGCAATTTTTTTTTCAGTGGTAGAGTAATCAGCCTCTGCTTTTGTGAGACTGCGGCTTGCGTAAGCGATCACACGCTCTGCGCCATTCTGCCATTGAACTAGAATGGCTCCGATTCCTACGTTGCTGGCGTCTGTGTGGATCTCGGTGTCGGCAGTGTCGTCGAAATGTGCCAGCACTGGAACTGTCTGCAGTCGATTGCGTAGCTCTACGAAGGCTTGTTGTTGTTCTTCCGTCCATACGTAAGGCACATCTGGCCGTGTGAGTATTTTAAGAGGTTCCGCAATTTTCGAAAATCCTTCGACGAAACGGCGGTAGTACGCGCAGAGTCCAAGGAATCGCTGAACAGCCTTTTTGTCTCCAGGACGAGGGAAATCGGCAACGGCAGCCGACTTCTCCGGATCTGGTCGAACACCCCACGGGCTCACCACGTGGCTCAGAAACTTGAGTTCCTGGTAGCCGAAGTAGCACTTTTCGGGCTTGATGGTAAGGTTCGCTCTCCTTATTGCAGTGAGGACACTTTTTAGCCTTGAAAGATGCTCGTCAAACGTGCTTGAAAACACAACGACATCATCCAAGTATACAAGACACGTCTGCCACTTTAGTCCAGCTAGTACAGTGTCCATTATGCGTTGAAACGTGGCGGGAGCGGAACAGAGACCGAAAAGCAGCACTTTAAATTCGTAGAGCCCGTCAGGCGTCACGAACGCGGTTTTCTCACGGTCGCCCTCGTCAACTTCAATTTGCCAGTACCCTGACTTGAGATCTAACGATGTAAAGAACTGGACGTGGCGTAGATGGTCTAAGGCGTCATCAATCCGTGGCAGGGGGTAAACGTCGCGTTTTGTGACTTTGTTAAGCCGTCGATAGTCGACGCAGAAACGTAGTGTGTTGTCTTTTTTCTTTACTAAGACAACAGGTGACGCCCACGGACTTGTCAAGGGTAGAATGACGTCATCATTCAGCATTTCTTGAACTTGACGCTTAATCACCTCTCTTTCCTTCGGGGACACACAGTATGGATGTTGGCGAAAAGGCCGCGCCGACACCTCGGTAACAATGCGATGTTTTGTAATGGTAGTACGTTGAACTTTAGATGCTGTGGAGAAGCAGTCCGAGAATTCCCTCACAAGGTTTAGCAGCCGTTCTTTTGGTGAACCTGGCAAGTTTGGATTAACGTGAATGCGGCTTCCCAGGTCAGCACAAGCTTTTGCATGCGGTGAAGTCGTATCCAATGTGCCGATATTGGAAAAGTCGGCAATTTCACTGAGGAAAGCGACAGTAGTGCCTCTAGGGACGTGTTGAAACTCATTGCTAAAGTTGGTCAGCAGAACTCGATAGCGTTTATTCTCTAACCGAACAAGGCATTGGGCTATGCAGATGTTTCGTTTGAGCAGCAGCGGGATATTTGTCTCTGCAATTCCTTCATAGTCGTTGAATTCATCAAAAACGTCGCAGGCTACCAAGGCCAACACGCTACTCTTCAGCGTGACGTCATCGTGACGTCATCGTCAACAATTCTCAAAGCATTGACGTAACTGCTGTGAGGGTTGCGCGCTAAAGCGTGTGCCGTAGAAAACGTTACCGGCGACTCTTGCAAGTCAATCACGGCTCCATTATCACGCAGAAAGTCCAGTCCGAGAATTAGGTCTCTCGAGCAACTCGGCAGTATTACGAAATCTCCGAGATACGTAAATCCGTGAATACTGACTCGCGCTGTGCACCGTCCCACCGGAGTGAGAAGATGGCCTCCTGCCGTACGTATCTGCGACCCAGCCCACTGGGTGGAAACCTTCTTCAGCCTGCAGGCAAGACCCATGCTCATAACGGAAGTGTCTGCTCCAGTGTCAATTAGCGCCATTACTTCTTCGTTGTCCACAGTTACCGCAATGTTTGATGTCACCACTCTTCGTACCACGTTTGACTGCGTGTGTACATCTTTTTGCTGCCATCGGTGTCGTCGCAGTGGAGGATCTTCCGTAGAGTCAGCGACAGCTGCCTCACCTCCGAAGGTCGCTGAACTCAGTTTTCCCGACTTGCAGGACTGGGTGAACGGCGTCTTGGAGCGCCACGTGAATAGGCTGGGCTCGGTGACCTGTAGCGAGCACGCGACGACGAGTGAGACTCTTGCGACCGATGTTCGATACTGCGACGAGAGATGAAACTCTCTATTTCCTGTGGTCACTCGCCAGGTCGTGGACGAGGGGCATTAGGCGAAAATCCACGGAGACCCACACGACGGTATGGACATGTTCGGTAGACGTGTCCGGCTTCCCCGCAGTGGAAGCAAAGGGGCCTGTGGTCGGGTGTACGCCAGATGTCACTCTTTCTCGGTCTTGCTTCGGCGATCAACGGTGAGCTGCGAGGACGGACGCCTACCTCCATTTGCTGAGCGTGTCGCTCATTGGGGTAAAATACGCTGGTTGAACTGGTTGAATACGCTGGAGGACGTCACACTGCTTCCGCGTAGCTCATCTCGACGCAGTGCTTCTGTTGTGGCGCCTCGGACGGTTGGGGAGCGTGAACGGCTTGCCGTAGCTCGGCGCGTACCATCTCCGCAATGGAGAGCTGCTATACAGGTGAAACAGTCATCTGCATCTTTTGTAGCTCTTCCTTAATGAGAGCTCTGATAAGCTCTCGCAACACGCTGATGTCATTGCCAAGAGTGACAGAAGTGACCTCACTTGGGGGTACACCACGGTTATACTGCCTGGCACGCTGTTGAAGGGCCCTCTCCATGGCAGTGGCTTCCTCATGGAACTCCGCAAGTGTCGCAGGCGGGTTTCGAATCAGGCCGGCGAAAATTTCCACTTTAACACCACGCATTAGGTGGCGAACTTTCTTGGATTCAGACATAGAGGGCTCCGCACGCCTGAAAAGCCGATCCATGTCCTCTACGTAAGTCATCACCCTTTCGTTAGGGCCTTGAACCCTTGCCTCTATAGCATGCTCCACTGTCTCTTTCCTGTCCTCTCGGGCAAATGCCTTGAGGAACTGCCGGCGAAACTCATCCCATGTCGTGCTGATTCATGGTTCTCAAACCACGTTTTCGCGGAGTCCTCCAGGATTGATTGATATGTGGGGTTTAACGTCCCAAAACCACTATATAATTATGAGAGACGCCGTAGTGGAGGGCTCCGGAAATTTAGACCACCTGGGGTTCTTTAACGTGCACACAAATCTGAGCACACGGGCCTACAACATTTCCGCCTCCATCGGAAATGCAGCCGCCGCAGCCGGGATTTGAACCCGCGCCCTGCGGGTCAGCAGCCGAGTACTTTAGCCACTAGACCACCGCGGTGGAGCGAGTCCTCTAGGAAGCAGTACACATAGCGTAGCTTACGCTCTGGGGTCCAATCGTTGATGACGGCGACCCGGTCGAAATGCTCGAGCCAGTCGTCGGCATCTTCAAAAGCAGCTCCGTGAAATGTCTTCGGCGTCTTGGGCTGGTTGATAACCAGGTGCGCTGGTGCTGGCGCGGTGACGTTAGGCGGTGTTTGTTTCATAGTCCTCTGACGTTCAGGCAGCAAACCGTGCTGTGGCTCGAGTCCCTGGAGACGACGGCTGGAACGTACGTGCACAGGGGTAATCTCGGCTGAGCTACTCGATGGACTTGCGTCAGGGGTGCTCTCAGGGGACCGTATCATCTACCATACCCCGCACCTCCATCAGAAAATGTCACAAAGACACAGGCACGCAAGTACAAAATAGGGCGTTTACTTTCGTAACCCAAGGGCCAGAAACGCGAACACCAGAGCACGCGCCCACAGAACTACTTCGTTCTCCTCCTCAGAGGCTGGCTACTATAGTTGCCAGCCTACCTTGCGTCAATATGACAAAATAAGAGAATCAGTAGCGAAAAATCCTATGCAGAATACAGGGTGCCTTTCCAGTCTTCGATGTTTGTATTCATGCCGCTTTTAGACAGTAAGACCAAACTTGTGTAAGGTCGATATAACGTTCTCGGCGAATGTATGATTGCAGTTCCACTCGCTACAGGTAATTTAGAATAATATGATGTTTCATCTATTGGCATGCCAAACAAGTCACAAGAAGCATCGTGTGGCTAATAATTGTATTTAATATAAATAATACTTGTATTAATAAATTTGAGTAACTGCTGCAACAGTTGACAAAAAAAAATGGAAGTAGCCGGAAACACAGCACTGTACCTAGCTTCTGAAGTTTTTTTATTTATATGTGAGGTTAAACGTCCCAAAAACACCTTATGATTATGAGATACCCCGTATTGGAGGTCTCCGGAAATTTCGACCACCTGGGGTTTTTAACGTGCGCCCAAATCTGCGCACACGGGCCTACAGCAATCTCACCTCTATCGAAAATGCAGTCACCGCAGCCCCGGAATTCGATCCGGTGACCTGCGGATCAGCAGGGTACCTTAGCCACTAGACTACCGCAGCGGGGCCTTCGAAGCTTTTGAGGTTCTCATGCAGCTTACCGCTTATTCTTTGAGAAAACATGCGTATTTTATGTAGACTTTTGTATAATTTACACAATCATCATAGAGGAAACCTACGAAATTTTTGTAAAGCATTCGAGAATGAGTAATAACTGTTACTCTCGACACCAATTAGTAAGTGGGAAACAGGGTGAGCTCAGGTTTCTTTCATATTCCTTTCTTTTCAGAAAAAACAAAAAAAAAACAAGGTACCATAGTGTCATGTTTTTAATGAAAATTCGTCGTAAAACTTAAACGTTTGTTCAGGTGTATAGATGTTATTATTGCTCCTACCCACAGAGCTATATATATATCGAGAATACCCATGTTCAATTCTCCAAATAAATTCGATGAAAACGCTTAAAATCCACTGATGCTTAAAAGGCGCGCTGGCTATCTTCTCAATCAATGTGAAGGCTGCGAGCAAGCCTGAGTTCGTGATCAGTAAACCTCCATCATTCCAAATCTGAACAGTAAATTTTGAAACCACTCGATTCTTGGCCGATCCCCCACAGTGGGTATGCGCCACTAACAATAGGAGAACAACAACAACAACTACTACACTACGCCTAACTAAAGGTCCGGCCCCGTTAGGACTTAGCACGGTGAGGCCGCGAAAGAAAAATAAAGCTAACGAAACCAGAGTATGAAGCGTGAAAACTTGGGCAGGTTGGTTGAACAAAACTCAATATTCGAACAGCGCAACCTAGAAGAAGTTACTTCGTAACTACGGAAGCGAAAAAACAAGGACATCGCTCTTTTCTGTCCTTGTTTTTTCGCTTCCGTAGTGAAGTAACTACTTCTAGGTTGCACTGTTCCTATATTCAGAAACCAGAGAGGTCTTAATTTTGTTCCGCACCAGATAATGACTCACGAGTCTTCGCAAATTTGTTTTCATTAACGTGACCCCAGGGAACGCGGATAATGGGGGGGATAAACAATACAATCGGCTGAATCTGTAGCCTTTATGTCTTTTTCAGAGACTTTCTGAAAGCCTGAACTGATTGATGGCAAGCCACTCATTCTATATTTTTAATCTTCGTCAATATTTTGCGTATTTGCTGAGACGCGCCAGATAGTGTGGCTGTTTTTAACACGCCGAAAGCCAAGACATGGCAGTTGTGGCTATGACGCGGAAGGGAAACGAAGAAACAAAGTGGGGCATGAATCGACTGATGCACTACAGAAGAGATAAAAAGAGAAAGAACAATATGTGAGTGAGTACCAAAGATAAACGCGCCGATGTAAGGCGTGCCGCAGCAGTTGACTATACCCAAGTGATAGCGCACTGAGGAACACCGAACTGCTGTCACGTGTACCCACTGAAAAAGGTCTGAAGGGCATATAGCCCGTTCTGTAGTTTCATGTTTGTCTGTTAGCGAGTGTGGCTATGTTTGATTCCACAGAAAGAGATTTACGGGCCAGATAACCGCGAATCGTGCACCCGAATTGCGAGTACACGACTCTGACAACAAACAGAGCTTGAGTCTGTGGGCATGTAGTCACGAATGGCGACACAAAAAGACGGGATATTTATAGGTTCCATACAGTGGTGGCTGGACAGTGTATACCAAAGCTGGGTGCTGAAACCAGTGAGGGATTGTTCAGCGTTTGGCGCACGCACTACAATGAATGGGCGCATCGAGGATGGAACGCACCCGTTCAACTCTAGCGCTTTTGTTAGACGGCAAGATAGGACCGTTTAGGAATGCAGCCATTTTCAAACTTTAGATGATGTGGACGTTTTTAATAAAAGGACTCGGTTTTTCATGTAGGACCACTTCTGCCCTGTAGTATTGGTAAACGTGAATTGCCACATTTCTCTTCAATACTTCCAAATACAGGCAATGTTCTTTCTAAACAAAGCAAGATGATGACGATTCAAGACTAGCTGAAGTGAAGGAGTTGACAACAAAAGGAAAGCCATATGCTAATCATGGCTGTGTTTGGAACAGCGCCTTCCCGTCACACACAAAAAAAATAAGGAGACGAAACGCGGGCATAGCGAAAGACTAGCATAGGCAGGGCATAGCGAAAACAACTATATGATTATGAGAGACGCCGTAGTGGAGTGCTCCCGAAATTTCGACCACCTGGGGTTCTGTAACGTGCGCCCAAATCTGAGCACACGGGCCTACAACATTTCCGCCTCCATCGGAAATGCAGCCACTGCAGCCGGGATTGGAACCCGCGACCCGCGGGTCAGCAGCCGAGTACCTTAGCCGCTAGACCACCGCGGCGGGGCTTTTCTTGACACTAACTAGTGCCTTATAAGGATTTACCGCACTCAATATTATTAGTAAGAATAGCCATGGCTGTACTCGAATGGCGCGCTAGTGATGCAACGATAGCGCTCCACTTCAGTCAAGCCGTGGAATAACGCTATACTTGGGTAGAAGTGGAGCTGTGCGCCACCACCGATTTACCGAGACGCCGCGGCCGAAGCCGCGCAATAATTGCAGCGTACCGCTATTGGTCTCATATTCACCCATCTGGGCATAAAATATATCACTTTGCCTTCTCTTCTACTGCTTTCAGATTTTTCAGCACAGCGCTTGCAGTGTCTTGACGACTGATCTCATGTGTCCGTGCTCATGCTATATATATATATATATATATATATATATATATATATATATATATATATATATATATATATATATATATATATATATATATATATATATATATATATATATATATATATATATATATATATATATATATATATTATGTAGTCTTGGTTTGGAAGACCTTTATTAGGCCCGAGGAACCGGCAGCCGACAGCTGAGATGAACGCACCAAGATGATGATGATACGTAACAACGATGAGGATGCATGAGCAACACATGATAATGATGATAATGTACAGATGAAGAGGATTGGTACGCTATCCTCTTCATCCCACGCTAATTGCCCACGCTAATTCCCCCCACGTGAAAGCGGCCAGCCTGGCCGCGGCAAGTCAAGGGGACAAAGAACGGTCATGAAGGGCTTCATACGGGAGACATGGACGACCTCAGTAGTTCGATAACGGTGATCTGCTGGGGCTACAAGTGGCGTCACGCGATAATTCACTGGTGAAGTTCCTTGAAGAACTGTGTACGGCCCGATAAACCGTGGCTGGAATTTGTCGCACAAACCAGGTGTGCGAATAGGCGTCAAAAGGAGCACTTCGTCTCCAGGTTGAAAGGATACAGCACGATGCGATTCATCATAAACCAGCTTTCTGTCTTGCTGTCGGGCTTCAGTGTTAATACGAGCACGTTGGCGGCTCTCTGCGAGCCGTAAAACGTATTCCTCTGAAGAGGATGGAGATGAATCCGCGTGGCAGGTAAAGAAAGAGACGTCCAGGAGAGAAGTAGGGGAGCGTCCATAAACTAGGTAAAATGGTGAGTAGCCGGTTGTCCGCTGAATAGCCGTATTGTAGGCGAAAGTGACGAATGGTAGAACTACATCTCAGATCTTGTGTTCTGGTTGAATGTAGGCGGCGATCACGTCAGCAAGAGTGCGGTGGAATCGCTCAGTGAAGCCGTTAGTTTGGGAATGATAACTAGAGGTAGTCTTGTGAGTTGTGCCAGAGGCGCGAAGAAGTTTGTTCGCTAGTTGTGAAAGGAAGGCCCTTCCACGGTCACTGAGCAATACATGTGGAGTACCATGACGCAGTATAATGGCTCGGAGGATAAAATCGGCAATTTCAGAAGCTGAACCAGTAGTGACGGATGCCGTCTCGGCGTAGCGCGTCAAATGGTCAACGGCTGTTACTATCCATCGGTTTCCAGCAGCACTTACTGGAAGGGGGCCATAAAGATCGATGCCTACAACTTCGAATGGTGTGGCTGGGCACGGAAGAGGCTGTAGTGTACCGGCTGGAGTAGATGTGGGTAGTTTTCTACATTGGCAGGTAGTGCAGGGCCCAACGTACCGAGCTACACTAGTGGTAATACCTGGCCAATAAAACCGACTTCGAAGGCGATCGCAGGTTTTGTTGTAACCAAGGTGACCAGCCGTCGGATGGTCATGAAGTGCTCTGAGGACTTCGAACCGAAGCGATCGGGGTAGAACGGGAACCCAGCGCTGACCGTCAGGATGGTAAATTTTGCGGTACAGCACCGAGTTGTCCAGCTTAAACTGCGAGAGTTGGCGACGGAGCCTCGCATTAGGTGGACGGGAACTGCCATTGAGGTAGCCTATAATACGTCGACAGTATGGGTCCGCCTGCTGTCGAGAAGGAAAATCGTGTGGGTCGTCCGAAGGCAGCTGGTCCATAGAGGCGAGAGAGGAAACCGCCGTAGACGTGGACTCCGAGGGTGTGTTGTGCAAAGTGATTGCGGAAACGCTGAGGGGAGCCGCTGGTAGTGGGCAGCAAGAAAGAGCATCGGCGTCGCTATGCTTTCTGCCACACTTGTATACGATGTCAAAATTATACTCTTGTAGGCGTAGAATCCAGCGGCCGAGGCGTCCCGGCAAGTTCTTGAGTGTCGAAAGCCAACATAAAGCGTGGTGGTTGGTCACAATGGTGAAATGGCAGCCGTGTAGATAGGGACGAAATTTCTGCACTGACCAAACGATGGCGAGGCACTCCTTCTCGGTGATCGTGTAGTTCCTCTCGTCTGCGGAGAAAACGCGGCTGGCGTACGCAACGACTCGCTCTCGCGAAGAGTTGTCGCGCTGGAGGAGCACGGCTCCTAAACCATGGCCGCTAGCGTCTGTATGGGGGAAGGTCGGTGCACCATCGTGAAAATGAGAAAGTACAGGATCGCTCGTGAGGGCGCTCTTCAACCTGTCGAAAGCCGATTCACATTCCTGAGACCACTGAAAGGGCGTACGAGATGCAAGTAGCTTAGGAGTGGTGTGGCTATGGAGGCAAAGTTTTGTATGAATCGCCGAAAGTAAGAGGCGAGACCAAGGAAACTTCGCAAATCTTTCGGCTTGTCAGGGCGAGGAAAGCGAAGCACCGCAGCAGTTTTCTTGGGGTCTGGACGAATTCCGTCTTTTCTCACAACATGACCGAGGACCTTGATAGATCTGCTGGCGAAATGGCACTTCTTGGTGTTAATTTGAAGACCAGCGCCCGCAAGGCAAGTCAGGACCACGTCCAAGCGTTGCAGATGTTGAGGAAACGTCGATGAAAAGACAACAATGTCATCGAAGTAACATAGGCAAGTCTTCCATTTCAAGCCACGCAGCACGGTGTCAATCAAGCGCTCAAAAGTTGCCGGCGCTTTGAATAGACCAAACGGCATAACATTGAATTCGTATAGGCCGTCCGGGGTTGCAAACACAGTTTTTTCTTTGTCATCTTCGTGCATGGGGATTTGCCAATAGCCGGAACGCAAGTCGAGGCTTGAAAAGAATTCAGCACCTTGTAAGGAATCGAGGGCGTCGTCGATACGTGGCATGGGGTATACGTCCTTCTTAGTGATCTTATTGAGTGTTCGGTAATCGACGCAAAATCGTACGGAACCTTGATTTTTACGCACCAGAACCACTGGAGACGACCAAGGACTGGTTGAGGGTCGGATTATTTCCCGTTGCAGCATATCGTCTACGTTTTCCTCAATGATTTTTTGTTCGGCTAGGGAGACGTGGCACGGACGACGATGCACAATGGATGTTCCGTCGGTCTGAATACGATGTGCTGTAGCAGTTGTCTGACCCAGACTGGATGAATGAACGTCAAAAAAGTTTGCATGCTTTTGCAACAAATCAAGCAGCTGCTGCTTCTGCGAGTCTGTCAAGTCCTTGTTGATGGCTGCTGTAAAGGCCGAGGAAGCAGCATGATCTCCAGGATGGCCTTTACAGGAGGCAGGGGTAAGAGGCACGACGCACACAGGCTCCAGATCGGCAACGCAGGCGACAGTAGTGCCCCGCGGTAGTAAAAGTTTATCTGGTGTGGTGTTCGTAGCAGCGAGGACAGCTGATCCATTGATGAAGCGAGCCACACCTGATGCGAGAGCTATGCCTTTATTAAGGCAATGGGGCGATGGAGTGACCAAAATGTCACCAGAGTCGACGTCGTTGGACAAAACTGTGACTAATTGATGTTCGTTTGGGGGTAACTCGATGTCTACAGCAGCGATGAGTCGAAGTGGCCTGTAGGTTTCGTCACTAAGCAAGTGGTCTGAGTCAGTAAGATGGACGACACCTTGTGCACAACAAATAGCCGCGGAATCAGATGAAAGAAAGTCCCAGCCTAAAATGAATTCATCAGAGCACAGGGATAGCACAGCGAATTCTATATGATGAAGAATGTCGTCGATTAGCACACGGGCAGTACAGAGAGCGGAAGGGCGAATCATTGTTCCCTGGGCTGTAACCAGTGTTGGTCCATCATGAGGCGTCGTGACTTTTCGAAGAGGGCTACACAAATCAGCACGAATAATAGAAAACCCAGCCCCAGTGTCCACCAAAGCATCAACGTCCACTCCCTCAACTGTGACTGCAATCATATTGTAAGGGCGCGCTGGAGGAATTGGAGTACTGTGTTGAAATGCAGTTTGTCCTCCAAAAACTGGATCGCTTAGTTTTCCGGACGCCGATCAGAAGCGAGGGAAGCAGGCTGAAGAGGAGAAAAGGAGCGACGGTAGGGCGATGGTGAACGGCGTCGGGTTGATCGATGACTACTGCGCAGTTCACCAGATGCTGGCGGAGATGGAGACCGACGTGGCGGTGACGAATAACGACGGCCCTGGTACAAGGCTCCTGCGGCATAGTCTCGTTCGCGTATGTCGTACCCTCGGCGCTCATCTTGCTGGCGCTTGCGGCAAAAGCGTGAAATGTGACCACGATAGCCGCAATAATAGCACGTAGGGCGAGTAGATCGATAAGGAGGGTAGTAGCTCGTGTTAGATGCACCAGGAGAGAGAGCAGTAAGAGGGACAGATGATGGCTCAGGCGGTGGTGATGGAAAGCTCGTGGGAAAGCTTCTGGGAGGTGCGGCAGCAACCGATGCGTATGTTTGTGGCGGCGACGTCGAGCTGACGGTGCCTGATGGTACGGCGACGGCATGCGAGAACGATGGGAGAGTACGAGCGACAGTGGGCTGCAGGTGGGCCATGTGGGTCATGGACGTGAGCTCCTCCCTGATGACATCTCGCAATGACGTTGAAGAAGACTGAATGGGACACACTGAAGGTAGTGTGAATCCCATTGATTCTAATTCTTCGCGTATAATCACCCTTAATGTGTCTCGTAGATTTGGATCCGCCGTAATACGGGCCGCGTCACTTTCTGGTTGTAGGCGCATAAACTCAAGTTCTTCGAGGCGCTGACAGGTTGTCGCAACGTCAGCAACGGTAGCCTGATTCTGGATTGCAAGGGCATTGAATGCGACGGGTGCAATCCCCTTTAGAAGCTGGCATACCTTGCCTGACTCTGTCATTGGGGTGTCAACCCGGCGGCAAACTGAAAGGACATCCTCGATGTAGGATGTATACGATTCCCGGATGTGCTGTTTCCGAGTCGCGAGAGCTTTCTTTGCGAGAGCTGAACGAACATCCGGTGTGCCAAAGACATGGCAAAGCTGATTTTTGAAGGCTCACCAATCGGGGATGTCGGTGAAGTGGTTCAGGAACCACGTCTTTGCGATACTCGTGAGGTAGAATGACACGTGAGCGAGTTTGTAGGTGCTATCCCACCGGTTAGCAGCGCCGAAACGTTCGAAATCGTCCAGCCATTCCTCCACATCTTCCCCGGGCATACCAGCAAAGGGATGGGGCTCACGCTGGAGGCTTTTAATGACGTGAAAAGGCGTGGCACGAGGTGGCGGAGTGGGAACGGTAGCAGCACCGACCTCTTCTTGGTGCGACATATTTCCGGACACCTGGCCCAAGCGGCTACCTGAACGTAGCTCCAGGGGGTAGAGTGGTCGAGAGGATGACGAGGGATCTAACAGCATGCTCCACCACGTATCAAGTCTTGGTTTGGAAGACCTTTATTAGGCCCGAGGAACCGGCAGCCGACAGCTGAGATGAACGAACCAAGATGATGATGATACGTGACAACGATGAGGATGCATGAGCAACACATGATAATGATGATAATGTACAGATGAAGAGGATTGGTATACTAAATGCCCACAATATATATATATATATATATATATATATATATATATATATATATATATATATATATATATACATAAAGCAGCCCTAAAACAGCTTCTGAAGATGCGCATTCCAGTGTGTTCTCTCTTGTCGCTTATGGTTCTTGTGGAGCTCCGCCTGACGCCAGGATGGTGATTCACGTGACATAAGGTACATGCTCTCTAAAGGTCCACACACGAGAAATATCAATTGTAAAACCCTGATTTGCCATGCACTCGTTTTCTACCCCCCACCCCCCTGCCCCGTGGTTTCTTCCTCACGTCTCGAATCAGTATCACGTGCGATAAACTTGTGATTTCGCTGCATTTTGTGAATACATTTTCGCATGTGGAAATAACAGAGTATTGCCCACAAGTTGGAAATTTTGATAGGCTCAACACTTAGTGCTCACATTGCACACATCCTTTGTAAAGGCGCAAATATCGCAGAGATGTAGCTTGTGAGAATTGTAGTGAAAGGAGTGTAGTGGAATGAAATGAAAAACAAAACCAGGGAAGAGGCTCCGAACTCTTTCATTCTTCTAACGGACGAATTCTTGACAGCGAAGGCAACGCAGCTCGCCATAAAAAAGGTAAGCCCACTTTGATGGTTTCTGATTATTTTTTTGATTGCGAGAAAATATTATATGACACTTTCTATAGGTTTTCATCGTCACTGTGTTGTGCCATGTAATGTCAAAATCAATAAATTTTGTACGCAACACTGTATGCTGTTCGCGCAGATGAAATCTCGCGAGCGCTCGCCAGGAACACTGCTAAAGCATATAAAGATGGAACAAGCTGCCCATCTCCATCACACGCAGGCCGCACGCGATAACATCACTCCGCGTGCGATGCCTGCCGCCTCAACCGGAAAGGAAGCCCTGTTAATCTTTTGATAGACAAAAGAGTATGAAGAGATACTCAGGCAGTAGGCTGCGTGCCTTATTTCGCAACAATATATTTTCACTATAAGGGCGTGGTCACGAGTGCTAGCGCGCGCTATTTCAGCAGGCATCAGCGAACGTCTCGTGTACCTTCCTACGCGCTCTGATATCATTTGCTTGAACATTGCGATTTTCCTGGTAGTTGCCGTGTCCTCATACACCAGCATTTTCCAGTTTCGTGAGATCAGATGAAAAAAAAAGTTAGCTGCAGCCTAAGTTCTTCATGCGATACTTGCTTCTATGGTACGGTGTAAAATGTCAAATCGCCGAAGAGTTTTCTGACCGTATAAAACTGTTGAAGTCGCCTCAAACTTAGCGTGCTCTCCTCAAAGACCTGAGATCAAAACTGTTTTAAAGTTGATGACACTTCAGTACTGGACACTATAGCTTCATGTTTTGAGGCATTTTAGTGTTGTGAATTTTGCAATGTAGATGCCCTTCCTCTTAACTTTTGTGACATTTTGAGTGAATGCCTATCAAGTTATGTGCCCCTAGAATATATTAGACAGATCCCAATACACCCACGGTACCATAAACATATAATTCATCTCACTAATCGCATACAGCGCTTATGTAAGAATCATCATTCCAAGCGCGTAATCATAATGCTCCTTCATTTCTATCATTGAAAACAAATTAGAATCTAAAATGAACTAGGCGAAGAGCTACTACTTTAGCAATGACTTCGCTACATTGATTTAATAAATCTATCCTTGTTGGAGGTCGACCTCTCCCGCGTCTTCTATGCGCCCATCGTTTATTCTTGATAGACAATCCTACTCAAATTCTGAATCTATAGCAAATGCCTTTAATAATTACTTGAAATCTGTTTGTTTTTTCTACCGGTAACAGCATCCATCGTTCATTTTGCGCGTGCAGAAAACTGCCTGATCTTTCTAATTTTGAATAGAGCTCCTCTCGAGTTTATAATCTTATACTAAATCTTGAGGTTTCAAAACGATCTGGCCCAGACGGTATTTCAAATATGTTTCTAAACTGGTATTTAGAGTGGTGTGCTGACTATCTTACTGTAATATTCTAAAAGTCAATAATCTCAGTAACTGTTCCCCAGCTGAGGAAATTAGAAAACGTTTTGCCCGTATTTAAGTCCGGAAACAAGCAAATAATACCAAATTATAGGTCAATATTGTTGCTTTCTACCAGCTCTAAACGGTTCGAGCATATTACTGAAATCCATTGTAGAATACTTGAACGCACACTGTTACGCCTGGGAGTCCACACCAAATGTCATTGCCTCTGCAAAGGCAATCTATGTCAAGGCCAGTGAGCGAGCCCACCTGACGTCATCATCTCAATGACGTCATGCAAGCGGCGCCATCTAGTCTGGTGAGTCTTACGCAATGCGTGGCAACATCACTCGTCCTTAGGTGCAACCCACCGCAGCATCTCCGGTATTGAGGATCATGCTGCAACCCAGAGGCGGTTCCTGACTGGGGGAATCTGACATCTCGGGCAGCGGCGCTCCTGATTGGACGTTGGTGACGTAAAGGTCCACCCGGTGCATATAAAAAGCCAATCAGCGCGTTGCCAGCAGCTGACCTATGCGTCAGAGAGCAGCCGAAGTATGCGTCAGAGAGCAGACATCTCTGCTCTTCGAGTCCCTAATCTGTCTGCCCCAGTGCCAAATTTGTAACGCCTCTATTTCTATGCTGTACATAAACCTGGCCTTAACTCACCGTAGTCTTGTACGCTCGTCTATCACCTATGCGCAAAAGCAGTCGCGAGCTGAGAAACACACGCTACCAAACGGCTGGTGACCTTGCCGTCGAGTTTCGGAGCAGTGGTGCCTTCGTGACCGTGTTGGTGCGCGCCTCATAACAGTGGATGACAGCTGCGGGATCGGCCGGCGTCAGTGACATCGATGCGGTGAGTGCCTGATGTTTTCCCCTCAGTTCACCAGACTACTCTAGCTCAGGTTGTAGTAGTTTAGAGAAGGGTTGTGTGAAGCATTAGAGTGAGCTTTGATCGTTTCAAGCAAAGTCGGAGCGCTTTGAAACCCAAGGTAATGCGGAGGGTGTAAACACGGCAGTGTTAAAAATTGCTTGCGCCTCTTGTTAGTCGACTTATAGCGGGTGTGGCAAGTAGATTCTTAACAGGGGCAAACAGCAAGGGGCTAGTGTGAACGATGGAGAACCTTAAAGTGAAGGAACTCATCGAAATTTGTGAGGAACTTGGTCTTATTTTTGGCCGTGCGAAACTAAAGCAAGCGATCCTTGAAATCATGAGGGATGCAGGAGTGACGACTGAGGAAATCGATGAGGCCTGGGCGGATATCAAAGCACGCCGCATGGAGGCTGGAAGACGAGAAGTTCGCGAACGCGAAGAAGCTGAAAGGCGTTGCGAACGCGTAGAAGCTGAAAGGCGAGAATGCCATGAGGGGGCCGAGAGACAGGAGCGCCTGGAGTTGAAACAAGTAAAATGGGCAATCCTACAGTGTTCGCAGGTGCCTAGCGTAGCTTCTGCGACAGTTCAGGTCAGCAGTCATAGAATTCGGTAGCAAATGCCACCATTCGTAGTCGGCGAGGACATGACGAAGTATCTCGTCAAGTTCGAACACATCTGTGAGCGAAATGGCTTGGAGCGGTCTCTTTGGGCGCAGAACTTGTTAGCTCTTCTTCCCGGTGAAGTGTCCGGCGTGATAACGTGCTTGTCGAGGGAAGCGTTTGAGATTTATGACGAAGTTAAGGAAGTGCTTTTGAGACGTTATAAGTTGTCACCCGAAGCTTTCCGACAAAGGTTCCGGTATGCTGAAAAGGGGAATGAGTCACACGTTGACTTTGCGTTTCGTCTTAAAGCCGATTTAATTGAATGACTCAAGGACGAAGGTGTTTATGACGATTTGGCTGCACGTTAAAGAACCCCAGGTGGTCAAAATATCCGAAGCCCTCCACTACGGCGTCTCTCATAATCATATGGTGGTTTCGGGACGTTAAACCACACATGTCAATCGTAGTTGTTTATTACGATCGCGATAAAGTGGTAGAATTCATTGCATCGGAGCAATTCTACCACTGCATTGAGGCAGATGTCAAGCTTTGGCTGCAGGAAAAACTTGGTGAAGTAAAGCTAAACAAGGCAGCAGAACTAGCTGAGGAGTATTATACTCGCCGAAAGTTCCATAGCAGGGCAGAGCGCGTTGAAAAGGATGAAAGGAAAGAGGGCTTTTCAAAGAAACCTGATCAACGGAAACCCACTTTGGACCGTAATTTCAGGAACGACCCGTCTCTTACGAAGGACACTGTAGGGGAAGGGTAAACGGAAGTGTAGAAATCGATGGAGGTTCCTAATGGTGCATTCAGACGACGGACCAAATCCGGATTTGTCGTGGACGCGGACGGCTAATCCGCGGATGACCCACCTGCAGGCGCACCCACACGACGGATGGTGTCCTAGGAGAAAACAACCGGATTACCCTCGACAGCAGGTTCGGCGCTCACCTGCGCCCGCTGAAAGCAGACCGGTTTGAGAGTATTCAACATGGATGCCCGCAAGAAGCGACGCTTGACTGCGATGTCTGTCGCGTTGTGACAAATGAACGAGGAGTGTTATTCTGTCAGGAGAAAAAAAGAGTTGCTGGCAGAATGCTCTTTCAACTATACTGTTCCCCACTTGTAGAACTTCTGAACGCGTTTCCCATCCTTTTTTAGAAGCGGCACGTCGCCGGTTGCAGAAGTTAGAATATTTCACCATCATGACGGCTAAGAATCTCGCGGGTCAAACGACGGCGGCGACATTTCCCGAACCACCACAAGTGATTTCTGCGTATTTAATCACCTGAGAACAAAGCCCCCGGAAACTAAGTAAACCATGCTCAAGCGTGGATGATGCCGACCAGTCATGCAGCTGTCCGCGAGCCATGGAGGACATGCCGCGAGTAGACGAAAAGTGTACTGGTTGCCAGAAACACCGAGCTAATTCGCTGAAGTATCGGCTTTCTCCCGCCAGAATCCCGGTGTGAGAAATAGGTTGGGTTCATCCGTCCGCGAGCCACGCGGACGAGTCGCGGACGAGGGAAATCGCTGATGTGAGGTCACGTGACGCGTCGTCCGTCCCGCCACATCCGTATTCGGTCCGTCGTCTGAATGCACCTTAAACAACGCACTGATACCACACAGGCATTTGAATCGCGGAAGGAAGTGTAGAAATCGATGGAGGTTAATAAACAACGCACTGATACCACACAGGCGTTTGAATCACGGAATCCGCTAATCTGCTACAACTGTAAAAAGGAAGGACACATCGCGGTTAACGGTTAGCAAAAGTTTGCTTTCGCAACAATCCGAGAATAGGAAAAGAATATGTCGCCTAAAAGTGACCGGTTACTGAGGTGGAGCATGATACTCCAACAGCACAACTAAGACGTTCGCTACAACTAAGGAAAGCTAAACGCAAAGGCAGACGCATTGAGCCGTCCGTTTTAGTAAGTATCTTCTGCACCTTTTGGTCTTTCGCTGGTGAGTCAGGGCAAAATTTCGTCCTCATCACGGCCTTGGCTGAGCACTCTCGTCCAGAGTGATCTCAAGGGGCCAACTTAATGTTGTATTTTATTTCATTACGTTGTTGTACGAATAAAAATTTGAGTTCTCAGTTTAAGAGTCTTGTGTCCCACGTGTGCCTTTTTATGTACAGGGAACGAAATTCCGATAGACACGTAGCTAGATATATGTGGGGCTATACTTTGTCTTGTGTCCTGTCGGGTGACCGAGGGCACTTGCTTGTGTCATGTGTTGTCTGTAGTCGAACCGTTCTTGACAAGTTGCAGAATCATCGACAAGTGCTGAGACCAAAAATTGTCAGAAGAGACGAGCAAAGCTGGTCGGCAAGTTGTGTCGACAAGCCAGTGGAGCTGGGATCCGTCCTCAAGAAGGGATGTGTTCATGGAACTGAGCCTGGAGCTACATCCTCCCCGTGGCACTGGAGGCAAACCTGGAGGGACCTGGCGAACGAGCGCGCCCGACATTCGAGCCACGTGGAAGTAGCGCGTCTTTCCGGCGCATTGTCTGGCGGTGGTGTTGCTGTTACACCTGGGAGTCCACACGAAACGTCATTGCCTCTGCTAAGGCAATCTGTGTGCCAGCGAGCGAGCCCGCCTGACGTCATGCAAGCGGCGCCATCTAGTTTGGCGAGTCTTACGGAATGCGTAGCGACATCACTCGTCCTTGGGTGCCACCCAGCGCAGCTGGGTTGCACCCAAGGACGAGTGATGTTGATGACGGTGTATGTATAGTAGGTGTTATGTAGTTTAAATACATTGGTCTAACTCTCACAGCAAATGCAAAACAGCACACGCACGTCGAAATAATCCGCAACTAGCTTTTCGATAACGTTGGTGTCTCTAACCCACGTTAAGGAACTCGACAAAGTTATGCTGATTGACTGTGCGTAAGAGTTTGGCCAGACTCGAATTTGCGTTGGTTGTTTAGTCACCCCACCAACAAACATGGCATAACTATGTTATAATCTGTTTTTAAACGCAGCAATACTCCTTACATTTGGTCGCTATGACCAGCGTTTCTCGCCTACTTCCCATGCGCATGTTTCATCACAGCAGCCCCTCTAGACCATTTGCCCACTAGCAACCATGTCACACTCCTGCATAAATAAGATACTTCACACTGCGGTTCGAGTGTTCTATAACCCATCTCATTCGTTGCATCTTCTGCACACCGTACCTGGCCCTTTGATCCTCTAAATGTGCCCATTAGATCAATACAGATTTTTTTCGGTTTCTTTTGTTTGATTTGTGCTTTTCTGTAAAACATCTATTTTTGGAATAAGCTTGATGGCTATCGGCGCAGACTCGGTGGTGAGAAATTATTAAAAAAACTTGGCTGATCCCTATTTTTAGGAATTGGTATAAAACGAAAGTTAAACGTGTCTTCAGAGAGGTAGTTGAGCGTTTATTGCGCGTTCTTTTGGCACAAGGCAGAAATAATAAATGATACAGCAACAAATGGCAAAATCATGCGAAAAACAACGAGCAGCTTGTAACTCTCGGCGTGCACCTCATGCAGAAAGCAGGCACGAAAGAGCATACGCAGCATGAACGCGGACAAACTGAGACAGCTCGACACTTAAAGGGACACTAAAGAGGAACAGTGACTTGGTTTAGATGGACACCCTGCGCTCTGAGAACTTCAAGGCGATATGTTTCATTGCGAGCATAAGTTCTTTATTAGCAAAAAAAAAATTAAGGTTGAGTTTTCATTTTTAAATTTTGCGCTGAATTCTCCATGTGTGAGCTCAGAAATTCCAAAATGTATATTTGGCATTTTTGTGTTATAGGCTCGATAAACTTTTCTGAAACTTCGTATGCTAAACCTAGGGCACCCACAGATGACAATGTACTTCATTTTTTTCAATCGGAAGCTATCCGTAGGACCCAGTAGATGATTGCGAAATTTCTTACGCCATAATATTTGGCACGGGAAGTGGTGTTTTCGGGATTATGAAATATTGCTTTATTAATATGCGAGGAATACTTTTGTTCTTTGGTGTTCCTTCAAATAGCACTGTTCAAAAAGAAAGAAAGGGGCACTAAACGAACGCATGACTATGCACAGGACAAGCGCGAGCAACAGTCACAATTCGTAATTCTTCGTGTATGAGCAGCGTGTTCCTTTCGTAAACGCTGCCGTGGCAGCGAGCGAGGTGACTTTCGTGCGCCCTCGAATTACGAGCCTGAAAAGTGCGGGCGCAGGAGAGCCCACGCTCCGAGGAGGCGGCGCTAATCTAAATGCTTGAGGCGACTACATTAAGAGCGCGCCGAACAAGAGACTTTCGTGTCATGTAGCTGTTTATGACAAAAAAACGCGCTGAAGTTGTGGAGCTCTGAGTCCCACCACACGATTTATGGTGTATATAAAGCTTGCCGTCATCAATCTTATTGACGACATACATACATTCCGTGGTTTAGTGGTTAGCGCCGCGTGCTACAGATTGAGAGGTCGCTGAGTCGACGCGCAGTGACAGAACCTTTCCTTCTAGTTTTTTTTTTTCGTTGTTTACAATCTGGGAGTATATATTTTACAACGTTTCATCCATAACGGAAATACGTCAGCGGAGCCGTGGTGCACCCCTGCATAAAACACTTTCGTGTTGAAAAAAGAACTGCATAGGCAAGTATTTTGTTAAAATATATCTTTTCAAGGTGCTGAATATTCGTGTTTACACATTCTACGTCTCGAAAACTGAAAGTAGCACATGTAAAAAAGAACGATTAAGACATGTTGCTGTCATGTTAACTGCTTTGCCCTTTCGGGGAGATTTTTTCAACTGTTGATTCTTAATCCTACACCTCCCCCCCGCGCTGTGGACGCGTCCCCGCCAATGGTTAAAACAAAGGCGCGCCGCTGCCGGCAGTTTTGGTAGCGATGCACACTGCACTCCGCATACCCGCATACCAATCCCGCATACCAATCAATGCACACTGCACTCAAAAAAAAAGAGTAGTGCTACTTACAAAGTTTTGAGGTAGCATAGTATTGTCCCAACATTCACTACCTTAAGTAGTAACTGCAGGTAGTAGAAAACAGGCATTTACTACCTCAGAAGCATAACGAAGAGTAAATATATGTGGTCTACTACCTTCAGTTACTACTTATGTAGTAAATGCTGGGACAGCACTTCTATACCTAAAAGTTAGTAAGTAGCAACACCTTTCTCTTTAAAAGTGTAAGTACAAGTCAGGAACAAAGCGGCCTTATGCCATCAAAGAACACCCGTCACGCCAATGGCGTCGGCGAATCACCGTGATGTCGTGGCCGACTGCCTTCGCCCCACGCTCTACAAAAGGAATAAAAATGCGGGTTTTTCCGTGTTTATGAACCTCAACCAAAATCGCCGCGTCCGCTCTTCACGTCGTCAAAGGGATAGCGCTCTCGGAAGCAAACTTTAGTGGCGTTAATCCCAATTTCAATTCTCGGAAAAGCCTTATTTGGGTGTTTCGTGCGGTGCTCTGTAACGCTTATTACGGTGGCGTTTTTGCTGCGCAAGCCCTTGGTGCTGCAGGACACAGCCGCCAATATTTGTGCCATTGATCTGCACTTTAGTACCTTGTTTGATACTGAGTCATCGTAATCATCCTCTGCAGATGTCTTGAGTGAATTCTGCTGTTTTGTTCCTCCTAGATCTGTGGACGTTGTCTGACATGCCTGTTGTCAAACCAGTCACGATGTCAAGTAACGATAAAATCTTGTTTATTTCAGATTTATTGCACGATTAGGTTATTATTCTTACAATTTTATGCACACAGCGCACGACGTTAGCGAGAAGTTCCCGCTCTATGCTCGCTCTCAACAGATGCCTGTCTGATTTAGAATCCCTCACACGGTGACCACCTCGTTACTCGCCAGTTTATTGCTCGCCGGGGCACGATTCCGCCTGTTTATGGGCAGAATTAAGCAGTCGAGGGACAGCCGGGAATAGCAGATGTTAAGCGTCAGTAAAATAGCTCCAGCGAAAGATTACAAAAAAATGGACTGAAACATTTTATTCGCTCAAAATGAAGGCATCGCGAGGAACAATTTTAAAGCGCAGATGCACTCGTAGAAGCTGGTTCCAAACGCTACTTGTAACCGCGAGCCCATCGGCCGCGACGTCACAAAGACACGGCTACGCCATTTGGAAGGGGAGGGAAGCTGTTTTGACGGCAAAAAGTCACCTTTTTCTTGACTTGTACGTGAGTATTGTGCAGTCATATGCATTACTGAGTAAAAGCCATTATTTCATTTGCTTTTTTTTGTTATACACCTACACTTGTCATTTCCCCTGGTGTTGTCCAAATTGTTAACCAATTGGCTCTCCTTCATGGCCCATGTCCAGATGAGCTACGGTAATGTTCCCTGAAGATTCTGGCATGACCAGCAGAAAAAAGCTGCAAATAACGAGTGAATAATAAGCGCAGTTGCCTTCATATAATACGCTGTAAAGGAGTCTGCAAGCACTCGCTGGATTTCGTACTGTTGTAGGACCTCGTTCTTTAGCGAAACATAGTGAAAAAAAAAGTTTAGATTTAGAACTGCGGCCATACAAAATAAAGTTAGTTGCTGCTGCACTTGACTGTGATATTGCAACGTTCGTCAGTAAGTGAGTAAGTAAGTTAATTAGCAAGAGTTGGTTACTCATTCCCCATTACGACTCGTCGCGCTGGTAATCAGCCATATTCAAATAACGCCATATTCGAGTACGTAAAACTTAGAATATAGACAGACATGCACGAATAGTTGCTGCAGCCCCGCCGCGATGGTCTAGTGGCAAAGGTGCTCGGATGCTGACCCGCATGTCGCGAGATCGAATCCCGGCTGCTGCGGCTCCCTATCCGATGGAGGCGAAAATGTTGTAGGCCCGTGTGCTCAGATTTGGGTGCACGTTTAAAACCCCAGTTGGTCGAAATTTCCGGAGCCCTCCACTACAGCGTCTCCCATAATCATATGGTGGTTTTGGGATTTTAAACCCCGCATACCAATCAATCGTATAGTTGCTGCGTTTAAGTAAAAAAAAAACAGTATTCAATCAGCAGAATAACAATGAACTCAGAAAGAACTGAACAAGACGTTATTTCGAAGTGAATTTATTAAAGGAAGAAATGCAAATTGCTGAAATACGTAACAAGAGAAAAAAAAAGCATCGAAGACGTGTACGAAGCAAAATGTAATGACAAGTATTATCAAGACGGGATATTTCTCATGAACTAGTGCATTTTAAGGCTGGATTATTAAGCATTGCTCCGTCTACGTTCAATACAAGCTGCATTTATGACCAACCTCGTGTTAATTTTTTATAATTTTGAACAAGATAAAGGGCACACCACATCATCGCCATCAGTCAGAGCCTCATCGGGTATATGAGCATCATCGACATTGTCATGATCAGCTGCGGATACGGCACCCAACGCTGACAACGGACAAACCTCGACTTTAGCTAAACGTTACTGCTTCACCGCCTTCTCTTTCATGCAGAAACTCGGCGTACCATCATCGTTGCGCAATACGTTGGTAATATCGTTTAAACATCATATTGGACCGGGGTCATTACGCTTACGAAGTAAGCATTCGGCATGTGCATGGTTAAATCTTTGAATCAGTGAACTTGTGCCGGAGAAGTGGAAAGTTCAACTGCCTTCGAGAAATACATACACGAAGCAACAAGAGATTCCTGTGTGTCGCCAACATCATGCCTAAAGGCGTACGTTTTGCAACCTTTCATTCATGTTGTGTACGATAGTGAAGAACCATTCCAGATTTTGATTTATAGAAGAAAATTGACTTCCAGTCTTTAGAAAGGAGGCCGAACTCCACAGCGAAGAGCTCTGAACTATTCGACAATCAAGGACGTACAAGTAAGTCCTCCCGAATAGCCACAAGACGGTGAAAGACGTTATTTTCCCTACGTTTAAAACACACGTCTTTTCCTGATGTCTTTCGTACAATGTGCGGCCGTTTTTCGGGAATTTGTGGCAGTTTTTTCTAGCACCGATGCCCCTCGGTTTTGTTTTTACGCTCTACTACAGCAATGCGCTGGCTATAGTTTCGGTTTCGTCCTTCAGCCCGTTGCCGCTTATTACGCCCGCAAAACAGTTTATATATATTCATTCTAAAAGTGGGGGACTTGTTAATATCTGTTTAATTGCTCCCCAGTACGCAGTTGCACCCGTTTCCGTGCACGTGACAGGCACAAACGATGACGCTGTGGTTGCCTTTCCCATTTCAGGGACTCGCCAAGACCACCCCCCCCTCCGTTAGCGAAGACACGAATGATTATTATGTGTTTCGGACTCGTTCTTACTTTCTGAGCACGCTAAGAACTGCACAATTTTGCGCAGTGCACGCATCCGCGCAGATGGTTTGCGGTATGGAAGTGCTCAGCCAGTGACTCAGAACGTTATTCTGTAAATGTCCGCCCGTGTATACCAGGCGTTACTTTTCAGTTAAGATTCAGATGTTGATGAGTGAGCAGCACCTTCAAAGCGTTCGCAGCAAGAGAGTGATGACTGAATAAATAGTGACGTTTTTCCCTCCGTGTTTCGCCATGACCCCACTTTGTGCACTTATTTTAAAGACGATGGTCTTTCTTGGGGACCTTCGACGCAAAAATTTTGGTCTGACTGTCTGTACATTTGACGGTTTGTCCACTGTTACCGGCATCGGGTACTTGAAACAGCCGACCCCATCCGCAGCGACCACCAATAATGCTCAAGGTTGAGCGTTCATGCTTGTGCAATTGTTAATTAAAAAGCAATTATTGCGCATGTCTGGGGCACCATAACAACACGCATATATCCTGCATATGTATCTCTTATTAGAAAACGCATACATATGTAATTTTAAGGACCGTAGCGCTTATCACGCTGCGTTTACTATGCAAAGCTTGCACAGAACGGGGAATGTTTCCAACGCTGTGCTAAAACGAGATGGTGGTGCCACCTACCCATCGCCTCGCGTTCTACAGCTTATCACCTCTGAGACTGGTGCGCACGGCCACGCGCTTTGTTTTCCAAAAGAAACTGCCAGATGGCGCTCAAGTTTCACGTGTGACGTGACTTGATGCGCTCGTTCGCTTCCGCTGCACTCTCAAGGCACTCTAACGCAGCATCTCCGGAATACCATTCACCGATTTTCTTGCGCAGAACATCAAATAATTGTTTTGTTCACTCTCTCCGCATGCAAGACTACCGTCTTTCGACGACATTTGCACATTACATGCAGATACGGGGCCAATTTTTTTGTATGTCTATGAGCTACACCGAAGTTATTTGTTATGCGAAACTTGTAACGGACGTATAGGTATTTTTTCTTTATTTTTTTTTGGAATGTATCTTGCTGTTACTCATGAAACAGCCATGTGCGCGTAACAACTACAAAAACTTTTGTGCCAGTTTACGGCCACCTAAACACATTTAAAGCATTTATCCTAAGTAGAATCGTTCGAGGAATATCATTCAGAAATAAAAAGTGCACATTTTCGAGAGTCACTTCGCGAAAAAAGTAAAACCTTAAAACTTTCATGACGACCGAATGCTGACGCGTAAGTGAAATTCTGAAAACTTTCTTCAGGATGATAGCACACACTCTTTACGCGAGGCAGTGAAAACAGCTACGACGAATGCAAAATACGCCGGACCACAGGCGCGGTATTACATAAATAATAACATGTTCGTGCAAAATAGAAGCAGCAGGGCTTGCACCATTTCCGTTGATCGTCAGGAAGTTATGCTCTTTCGGAGGGAAGTTCGTAGATAAATGATGAGGACGAGCTCAGATATCGTCGATGAGAAATGGCATGTGGTGGAGTGGAGAACACTCACACATATAATCACGTTTGTTGGGCGATATGCGGCTTCGAGTTTTCTGGACTAACCATTACCAACCTGCACCAATATCATTAGTCTACGTCCCATATTCAGCAGACAACTTCGATGACAATACAAATAATATATATTCGACTAAATGTCACCCTCAACCTCCTTTCATATGTCGTTGTACATTCATCTACATTTGTTCAAATAGTCTTTAGAAGTATTTTCGTTAATGTTTAGTCCAATCTTTATCAGACAACTTTCGCTTCAATAAAAATGAACAACGTCCCTCTTAACTACTTCCCTTTACCTCATAACGTATATATTGCTGCGCATTTATATACGTTCGTACATAGAGATGCTCTTTTAACAGCATTTTAGATCAATTTTTGACCGACTTGCAGTTTCGATTTTAAACATATTATTCAAGCCGTTTTAATACAAGGTCTATAAACAAAATAGGTGAACGATCTCTTCGATGCCACTACAGCTTTTATTGAAGTTCAACCTGTACTGCACCGTATTTCTACCCGCGACTCCAGCACTTCATGCGGCACATAGCAGCAATATAGAGAAGCTGCGTACTGAGGTACAAACCGTCCTAGCGCCAGTGGTATACGGTAGAAGCATGGTAGAATGGTGCCACCCGTGAAGGAAATTGATTGATTTGTGGGGTTTAACGTCCCAAAACCACCATATGATTATGAGAGACGCCGTAGTGGAGGGCTCCGGAAATTTTGACCACCTGGGGCTCTTTAACGTGCACCCAAATCTGAGCACACAGGCCTAGACATTTCCGCATCTATCGGAAATGCAGCCGCCGCAGCCGGGATTTGAACCCGCGACCTGCGGGTCAGCAGCCGACCCGTGAAGGAAAAACGAGCAGCCAAGCAGATTTCTTCTTTCCAGGTGAGGCACCAGTGTTAACTTGCTAACTCGAACCTATTAAATGACCATTGTATCCAGTGACTGCATGTCGCTGCACCGCCCGAAGTATGTAAACGAATTTCGAAGAGACGCGGTGCGCCATGTGCAGTACACACACTACGCGACCACTTCAAGAATACCGCTCGCACTGGCGGGACCACTGGTGCCGACTAAAATAAGATGTTTCGTATCAACAACCCACTCCCCTTCTTCAAAACAGCGCGAACTGCAATCACACTGCAGAAAACTCAATATTTGTGTTAGTGACAACGGACGCGGTGACCTCCGTGAATCCGCCATGCTGCAACTCCGCAGCGCCCTCTCATGTTCATTTGAGTTACGAATAGATACTTCCTGCTCAATATGCCTTATTTCATGTTTCAGCGTGCAGCACCTGTATAGAAGCCAAGGTGTCCCATAGTTGGAACTCTGACTTTATGAGCCGAGGCAAGGCGACAAAGGCAAATGGTTGCTGCGAACAGACGAAACTAAGAGGCACGCCAGCCAGCCTCAGCTGTTGCTCGTCACAGTATAACGGTAAATTGCTACCAGGTTAACTTCCACGGTGTTTTTCTTTTTATAATACTTGTAATGTTAAGTTCATAGCCTTGCTTCATAGGGAAGCCTTCGCAGCAAAGCATGCTTTGGTGAATCAAAGATTCAGTAAAAAACAATAACAGAACGATTAGCGGGGATATCGGGCTATAGGTGGCAGCAACGTCCCCGCTGTAGGGTAGATAGGCAGTCGGCGGCACGTATACAAATACACAAAGAGGCGCTTCGTAGTGTGTGGTTTGAGCCGATTGTCGGCGAACGAATTGCGTTGACTGCAGTTTACTGGTGATACACACACTCCTTCCTGCTGAATCGAGTCATGAAGCTCATTCAACATTACTATTACTTGCGAGTTACGCACATTCTACCTATGACAGGGACGCTCGCCCTGTGGAACTTTCGACGTGTTTTCGCACCAAATCAGACTCCTTCTGTGTTGCTTGTATGTGTTTAGCTTGTGTTTTAATAGCAATGCCACACAGACGCTCAAGCCAATGTAAAAATATGACATTTTTTCTCAAATTGTTCAACACGAATGTGAGGCACTCTGTCTGAATTAATTTTGAATGTCTTGGTTCTTTAAAGTGTTCCTAATTCTATGGACAGAGATGCGTCTGCGTAAATTTCTCCCCAAGTTCAATTTGCGGACGGCAGCTCCGTTTTTAATATTTTTGAAGTACCAAAGTGTCACATTTTTCTCGATAAAAATACTTTTCTGTAGAAGTATTGCGGCGAGATAAACGCAACTTAACCTCATCGCATGATTGATAAACTACAATGCCGTAGTGGTACACCTAACAACGACGCCTTAGTGCGTGGCCTATAGCTTAGTTCTTGTGTACAACCAAGTCGCGAAAACGCTGCATTCACACACCATTTAATAGTACTCGCGTTTGGCACGATTACAAGTGCATTTTACGATGTGGTTGAAGTAGAAAGTGCGATCTACGCTTTGAATGATTCTAGATAATGGAGGGCACAACGAGATTCCAGGGCTCTCTGAAAAAAGTTGCACTTGCTGATCTTAATACAGGGCATTAAGAGCCGAGCAAGATTGAGGGCTTTGGTACGTCGTTTCAGGCATACGTACAAGCAGTTAAACTTGCGCTAACATAACGGAACAAACCACCCTTGAGAATGTGCGTGACGTACGCGCCCATGCAAACATGACGTGGCGGGCAGACCACGCAGAAAACGATCCCCACTGAGTGAGCTTCAGCCAGTTGCTACCAGAGGGCGACTCCACTCGATCTCGCGGCCAACTCTTGATTTAAATGCAGAGAATTCAGCTGGCGTCTGTACACCGCTGACCTGCTACTGTGCGTGGGGAATGCAAGCGAACGTTTCCAACTTGTCCATAGAGATTGTGTAGCAATGACATTACCGAGCAGCTCTCTGCGACAGGAATCCTATGCTGCATTTGCTGTGTTGTAACTTACTACATTGTAATGACGCAGTTCCCTGCAATCATTCATTTTCTAAACTGCGTTTTACTACACTTGTGCTGTTCGGAACAGACCACTTTTTATCTGTTTAATCTGTTTAAACTCTTGCTACAGTGCGAATACTGCCTCAGGAGAGAAGCCATGTGGTCTAAAAGACGATGGTCATGGCCGCCATCTTAGTAGAGACACGATAAAACCCCTTGGTTTATCCTACCTGCGTTTTCCTTTCTCGTCGAGTATTGGAAAATAGCAACACCATATTGATCACGAAACCACAAGTGACCCACCACGGTATGGTTAGATCGCTCACGGATTTGTAACTGCTAACGCAAGTGATAGGGCAGCATTTTTCCTAAAGTAATGTTGTATGCTTTTCTTACACCAGTTGTGCAACATCCTATTTTTATCATGCTCTAAGAAAGAATACACTGGAGTTGGTCATTTTAGCAGGCACAATTTTTCTTTTTTCAATCAGCTTTACGCAACGCTGAGCTGCATCCCTCGACAGCAGTATCATCGATCATAGTATGCGTTCTCTAAACAAATTCTTGCGCCTCATTAAATGCTCAACAAAGCATTTCTGTACGAAAGGTGCGCCGACACGTTCGTTCTATAAGGCGACTAATTATGGACGCACTTGAAGAAACATCGAAGCGTAGGAGGGGCGGCATCGTACGTATGATGTACCAACGTAGCAGCAATTTATATACAACGTCTGTGCTGACGTCTAGCAAGCTCAGCGCGGTCGTATATAAATTCCTATTATTCATCGGAGCTCCCTTAAAGGTATTATCCTCAACGAAAAAGCAAAAAGAGAAGGCCACCTGCCAGCCTTCAGCTTATTCTTTTGTTCCTAATTCTGGGCCTACAGTTCAGCGCTTCTAGAGGTCTCATCAATTTGGCGCAGTGATGCAGCATACTCATAAATCACATTACTGTAGCACGCTGCCACTTTCACGAACGAAAGCAAGGGGCAGGTGCCCACGATTACGTATAGGCTCACCTTGTAGCTACTACAATGTACGTTATACACGATGAAATGCGCAGCCTTTGAGGCTTTGAACCTTTGGTTGAAATGCAATTTTTTTCTGCGGCACTGTCGCAATAATTTAAATATGTATGTATGTATGTATGTATGTATGTATGTATGTATGTATGTATGTATGTATGTATGTATGTATGTATGTATGTATGTATGTATGTATGTATGTATGTATGTATGTATGTATGTATGTATGGATGGATGGATGGATGGATGGATGGATGGATGGATGGATGGATGGATGGATGGATGGATGGATGGATGGATGGATGGATGGATGGATGGATGGATGGATGGATGGATGGATGGATGGATGGATGTGTGTATGTCAATCAGTGCGGCATCTCTTTCATTGTTCTATAATAGCCTATATTCGATGTTTCATGCAGATATGTGATGTATGGTGGGTGTTTTTACTTTGTAATCGAGCAACATACAAGCTCATATATCATGAAACCCATGTTGTTGCCCACCGTTAATGGGGTATGTCTGTGTTTCCTCTCGACCGTAAGTTTTGGCTTGTATTTAGATCACAACCGGACAGCTTTCTGTCTAGTGTCCCTTCAGATTGTTTTCTGGTAAATAAAATTCAATTGAATTGAATTGACTTCAGTGGTCTACTAAGAGACATGTTTATTTTCTGTACCTTCACGGGCCATTCTGCGGGACAGGTGCCTCTGTAGTTGGAGTACGCTTGGCAACAGCCTCTCATTCACCAAGCACATAAACTAGTCCTCAATTTCAGGGCTTCTTTATGCAGCGCAGTCCGTAAACGTGCCCAAACTAGCATGCGACGTTCAGAACATCTATTGTCCGAGCACAGTTGAGAGTAAGCGGAATATAGAAGCGCGAACTACTGGGCTATTATTTCGACATTTCTAGGATGAAGAGCGAGATAAAGATTGACGATGAATAATTACACCAAAAAATGAGCAAAGAAATGACAGTAAAGACGCTTAACTTGCCAGTGGATCGTCTTTGCAGTGAGCCTTGAATTACATTCAAAGTGTTACGCTGTTACACGTAGAAAGGTCTCAATCATTGGCGTCTATGACGTTCAAGATATTGACGTTTTATTGCGGCTCAAGTGGGCTGGCACTTCTTCTCGCATAAGTGAGCTCATCGCGGGAGCTCCCGATGGAAGCATGGAGTAGTGAGCGGGGCAGAGAAGGAAAGGAGGTGGGTAAATACCGCGGGGAAAAAAAGGGAAGGCGCACCAGGTGCGGAAGGGTCCGCTAGAGTGCGCCTTCACGTCGACTATCAACGGAGCGCCCGTGGCGCAGCTCGGCCAAGTTGAGGCACGACTCTTCGCCGGAGCGCACCCATCAGTGACGACCTCGTTTTGGGCAACGGACCACGCTTTATGGATAAGGCGACCGGCGTAGTAAGTGGCAGCGAAGCTGCTTCCTCTTCATTCTCCTTTTTGTAGTACCTTTCCTTCAGGGGAATACCGCAAATACCACCTGTAACTCATGTTACTAACATTAAAAAAAGCCAGGAAAGTTGCTGTCTTACAAACTGATTTTAACAATTATCAAGGTGAAAAGAGACGTGAGCTGAGGCAGCTGTAGCCATCCATTCCGACTTTTAGAGGTGGCAAGATATTTTCATAACCAAACCCTTGAGTTGCAAGTCAGTGCTGGTTGTTTACGTCGTTCTTCCTTTCGTTTTGTTTTTTTGTTGCCATTGATTGAAATGATGAACAAAAACCATAAGCAGAAAGCTTTTGGATATGCAGAATGCGATAGCTTACGGAACACTTGGTGTTTTGTCATGCTAGAGGGAAAAAACAACGAACGCTTTTCATAATAATAGCATACCGACTATTTTCACATGCACAGACGATTAAACTTTGGGGAATGCATTATACTAAAGGATGGCGCCCTGAACGAAGTTCACTCAAAAAATTTCGCATTGTATATTGAATTATTGCTAGAACTCAATTAGGGGTCTATTGAAGATGGCCCTAAACCTATATCACGCTATCACTGCAGCTGAATTTTTGTTTTTTTTTTTGTTTTTAAGTGCAGCACTGTGCTATGAATACGAACAAAAAACAAACGAGTGCTGGCTCACGTACGCTACTCGTAGGCCAAATTCACAAAACGTCTCATTAGCAAGTGTGATTTTTCGGTGGCCAGCCAATGTAGCTATCGATCTGTCCCTCATATTGATTATCTCGAACATTACCTTGCGAAAAATGTTAGGATGGGGCGTTCTCTTGAATACTAGCCCAGTTTCTTTAGAATTCGCTTATATATTGAAGATATTGTTCATATTATGTGGCACGTCACCCTTCATTTCTCAGGGCACAGAATTGATTACGGAATACATTCGTCGATGACGTGAAGTCGCGTGGACGGTGTTTCAAGATCGTTTATGCAAATTTACGCGAACATGAATTGTAAGATTGTACTCGACTTGCACAACGAAACGTGAACGTTAAGTACGTTTCAGGCACCGTGAAATTACCGGTATTTCCTACGCACAATTTAACAACGGTTCAGTTATCCCACCGCACATATTTCTCACTAAAACGAGAAAGTATAGTAAAAAAAAAAACGACTGGTGGGCATATATACAGCTGGCATTTCCTAATCACGAGTGAGAATTGGCGTTGCATGCCCTTGGAGCGCGAAGTGCGCAACCGTTGGCTCGTGCCAGTAGTGACTCATACGGGTAAGCAAGTTTGGAAGGTAATAGAAAAGGTCGTGAAGAAGTCGAGCATTACTCAGCATTCAGCATGCAACACACACACACACACAAACACACACACACACACACACACACACACACACGGACACACGGACACACGGACACACGGACACACACAAACACACACACTGACACTCACAAACACACGTACACAAACACACACACTACACACACACAAACACACACACAAACACACACACGGACACACACACGGACACTCACACACACACACACACACACACACTGACACTCACAAACACACGTACACAAACACACACACTACACACACACAAACACACACACGGACACACACACGGACACTCACACACACACATACACAAACACAAATACACGTATACGTGCGCACTCACCCATGCACACACGCAGCAAAGCGAATATCGAATGAAGCATGCAAGGTGGACTGCTTTGCGCCATTAAGGTGCTTTTACCTAGTCTAAAATTTTTAGGAAAACGTTTTTTTTTTCACGAATATGCACAGTAACATTCAGGAGAAGGGAGAGAGGGACTGGTACCAATTGAATTATTGTCCCTGTCACTAAAAAACAAACAAAAATATCGAGGTTAGCGCAAAGTAAAAATTCCTTTCCGTTTGCACCAAATGACAGAATACCCCCCAATCCGTTTTCGCAAATTGTGGCAAAAAGGTGTGGCGGTTGTTTGAAATCGCTCTTAACAAGTTTCGAATGTGCGAAATTTCTAATGGCACATTTTACACCACAAACGTAGTAACAAGAACAAGCAACGTTTTCTCGTGCCAAGTATTCCTTAATTGGACGTCGCGAAGAATACAGCTAGTGAGCTGCAGTTCAGCGAGAAAAGCAGGCTGCTTACCTTCGTGAGATACCAGACCTTATGCTAACACTATAGGGGCCCGCTTCGCTAAAATTATATGCTGTTTACTGTTCAAGCGTAGCTTCCAAGTAAGCAAGCGTTTATGAAATTGTGCAAGAAATTTGTCAAATATTCGTACTTACGAACATCGGCAATTTCACTTCGATATGAGATCGCACATGATACGATTGAATTTCTCATGTGAAATTTGCGAATACAGTCACACCCACTTATGACAATACTCACGTGCCACAAAAACTTCATACTTAGAAACAATAAATTCTATAAACGGGCTGCACGCAAAATATCAAAATAAGAGAATGGCAGGCTGTTGTGAGGAAATTAGAAAAATCAGCGCCCAAGCACTCCGTACAAACGGTTCAACAGCGAAAGCTGAAATGTGTGGCCTCGGTACTCACCAATGGGTTCAGCGCGACGTGCCACTGAAGTCTTTCACAATTATTGGTTACATCTTCGCCCTCCTTAATGAGGTTTCACACACGTCTGGCTTGGGTTTGCCACAGTGTTTATTTCCCATGCCGCACATTGTGCCTCACATGATCACGCTCTTGACAGAAGGAGTGTAGTGAGAGGTTATTTTCGTTTCACAATACGTTAATCACAGTGGTTGTTCTCGAACTACAAACCGTCACAGACGTCGCAGCCGCAACCAAAGTGCTGCTGGAAAAACTTTCGCCAAGAGCGGGCGTTAACCACGGTGAACGCACTCCTGCAATTATCACATAGACGCCGCAACGGCATGTTGTATCAAGCGTTTGACAACACGCACCTCTAAGTATAATGTACAACTCCACTATACTTCTACCCATCGTGGAATAGCCTAGTAATTTTTTACGCTACTTAACATCCGTGTCTTCCTTTTTTCTCCAGTTCTTTCGTTACTTCTACGTAATGCATTCTCTATGCTGATTGGGCAGCTTCTGCAAAACTGTCCTAATTTCGTGGTTCACCCAAGAGCAGCAAAAAACGTTAAAATGAAAACCTTGAAACATTTTGATATGTGCACGAAATTGCAATTCAGTAAGGATAAAGCGTAGTAAATTTGCTATAAAGGGCTCCTTTATCAATCGTACATTATCAAAAATATATTGCAAAAGAAGGCTTCATGACCACGATAACTAAACGGACTTCGTTCAGCTATTACGCGAAAATCCTCTTTTTTTAAAGACGAACAAAAACCTCATTAACATCGATACCATCCAGAGCAGAGAAACAAGATTTGTTTTCAAGTGCTGAAATTAAATCTCACGGTCGAAAGCTTAAGCTTCCATGTATGAGAAGGCAACTTCATGCTACTGTGCTTCGGAATATTGAAACGAATGCATTTAATTTGCATCTGAGCCCGAGTTGAGCCTGGGAATCATTGCACACTTCTTTAAACGAATAAAATCATTACGCAGTAGCATAATCTGCCATGTCATCCTTCGAGATGATTGGCAATTCCTTTTCAACAAGAGCGTAGACTAAAAACACGAGAGTTGTGGCACTTGGAAATATCTTCAGGACATTGGATACTGGATATTTCAGGACGCAGGATATTAGATTTCCAACCCAGTAGTCCTGGGAAACGCATGAACGCTTACCGTAAGCCATGAAGCTTGCCAACATCACGAAGAGACGCTTTCATTCGGTAAAAATGAGAAAAAAATGAAAGGAAAGAAGAAAGAACAAAAGACCGGATGAAAGAAGAAAAATAAACGTTGCTAACGAAATAGTAAAACACAGGCCAGGATTTTGGTTCCCCTACACATTCTTCCTCTCACTTTTCGTATAAGTTAACAACACCAAAAGTAGTACAGATCAGGCAACTCAGAGAGTACACAATGAGACCGAGAAATTAAGGCTGGTTCAGCGCTAAAGCGAAGTGGAACCGAAGAAACACTACTTGTATAACTCTACTCGCACTGAACGGCGTCTAAAATATTTTAGCCGGGTGGCTCTGTGCTTCCCCATAGTTGAGTACGAAGTCCTCGAAATAGTTAAACATTTTTTTCTAAATATACAAGATGTTTTATGTCTTTGTTTATTTACGCGTCATTTATTCACCAGCGAAATCGACGATTTCACCCTTTTCCCACGGACATACAACAATTTCAGCTCGAAAGAATGTCGTGACCGTTCGTCTACAGCGGTAGTTGTTTCCGGCAAATTGAATTCTTCCTCCACATTGTAGATGAGAGTTGTACGTGTGAGTGCTAACCACTTCAACTAATGCGAATGTGCGCAGCCAGGTTCCCCTTTCGTTCACGCTACATATAATTGAAGTAGCTCTGTCTTCGAACAAGTAATCAGCTTCGTCCTTCCTGTGTCATGGTATTTTGCAGTCTGACGCGTTTTCCGGTTTATAAACTAGACTCGTTCAATATCTTTAAATGGTCGAAATTTCCGGAGACCACCACTACGGCGTTTGTCATAATCATATCGTTGTTTTGGGACGCATAAAATGCCAACAATTATTACATTATCACTAGAGCTGTGCTAACAGCAAAATGTGCGGAGCAAAGCGAATTTGAATCAAGATTGACAGGAAAAATAATAGAAGATTTTTCTAATATTTCTCGAATAGTTTTCTAACACCTTCAAGCGAAATTACAAAAAAAAATTGTTACAGAGGATTTCTAAGCATATTTATTTATTATTGCGATAGGACACTCTCGGCTGTATTTCGCAGCCGGACTGGGCGTCGACCTGGACGTCGATGTCATGCACCGTATATGTATACGTATCTATATATATATGACAACGCCAAAAGAAAAAAAAATCCCAGTAAAAAGGACTCCGACGCTCGGAATCGAACGGGGGACTGCCGTGTCGTGAATGCAATGCGTTCACCACTGAGCCACTGAAAGACTTTTTTTCTTTCTTTATTACCGATTTCGCACTAGGTACACACATCAATATAAGTCACTGCAAACAATAACATACACAACAGAAGCGATGACAAAACGATCGCGGGGACTATTAGTGGTTGCAGTGCTGAAATTCCTTCAGGTTCACCAGGGGTTCAACCCTGGAGAGCCATCGAAGAACAAAATCTTGTTGTTAGAGTATATCAATGTACTGAGCAATGCTTTCGCGGAAAAGCACGCGCGCCGGACGCCTGTCAGGGTCACAGTAGTAACCGGCCATTCTTGCCCGCCATAGACAATGGAGGCCAAGCAGCATTATAAGATCAAAAGGCAGTCCCTCCTCTTTTCTTATACTGTTAAAAACCTGATACCCAGTGAATGTAAGGGAAGTTCCTTTTTTAGAGTTCTCTGTAAAACATCCCAGAAGTAAACACCTTCCCAACAATGCAAAAAAACGTGATCTATTGTCTCCGGCTTTCGGCAGATAAAACAGTTCGAGCCCCATGGCATATAAACCCCTCTATCTTCTAAAAAAGTCTTAACCGGAAGCGTTCCGGAGTGTAATTTAAAGAAAAAGCTTTTTGCACTATGCTGAATTTGCATTTTCTTAACACGCTTAAGAACATCATTGCCTTCTCCCCCACTATTGATTAACCCATACATAGGAACTGGAAAAATCATGTCGCATATGTCTTTATGCAATTTCTTTCACCCGACTGAAAAAAGGTATTCATTGAAAAACCGAACTGACAAGAACCGGACACTGTCCGCAACTTCCTCAAAGGAACCTCGCGCAGCTCCCGGCATGCTTACGGTGCTAACCACAAAGTTAGGCAGAACACGACAAAGGCGTAACTGGCATGCAGTTCTTAAGAAGGGGTGTTGAACATCTCGAAAGAAAATAAAACGATTAACTAGTTGTCGCACGAACAGATGCGACAGGCTTAGTCCCCCCTGTTTCACTCTTCGGAACAGATTCATCCTACTACATTTTCCCCAAGTAGACCCCCATATAAACAGAGCAAATATCTTATGCAGCTTTTGCACATGCACCCGTGACCAACACAAAACCTGCATCACATACCATAATTTGCTCATTAAAAATATGTTGCGTACAATGGCTCTGGCAAACATTGAGAGACAGTTGCCGTTCCACTGTGCTGTCCGTTCGCGCGTTTGTTTTATTCGTTCAGTCCAGTAGTCATTAGTGTCTTTGTAGTGCTGGAAAGGCACGCCTAGATATTTTACTGGAGTATTAAACCAGTGAACGTTAGCATAGGTATCTGGGGTTGATGTCCAGTCTCCGTGCCACAAACCCAGGCACTTTCCCCAATTAACCCGACTTCCTGTAATTTCTCCAAAATTGTTAACAACGGCAACTGTCTCTTGTACACTTTCTTTGGTGGTGCAACACACTGCTACATCATCAGCGTAGGCCAAAACCTTTACCTCGGCGTCAAGCAGTCTGAAACCATGGATGGTCTCATTTTATATTATGGCCAAGCACAAGCTCTCTATGTAATATGCAAACAAGAGTGAACTTGCCGGACAGCCCTGGCGTACAGAAAGTTCCAGCCTAATGGGAGACCCCGGTATCTTGTTAATAATTAGTCGTGTAGTAGAGTTCCTATACGCCAAAACTATGCCCTCTGTAATCACCGATCCGACATTGACATGTTCATCGACAAGGGTGTTGGGTCCTCTCTCAGGCTATATGCCTTTAGCCCCAACATCCTTTTGTTTCTTGTGTCTTGTACAAGAAAACAATAAAACAAATTTTGAAAATTGAAAAATTTGAAAAAAAAATGAAGTATGGAGAATAGAACATCTTACGGGACGCAGTCAAAAGCCTTTTCTAAATCAAGCTGGAGGATCGCAACATGAGAATTAAAAGCATCGCAACTCTCAAGGACACACCGCATTGTGCGTGTGTTCATCAATATTGAGCGCCCCCTGATGCCGCACGTTTGGCGCTCCCAACTGTTCCGGTGATTATGGACTGCAGTCTACCTGCGAATACTTTCATGGGTATTTTGTAGTCAGTGTTGGTTAGCGAAATGGGCCTATATGACGAAACTAGTTTTAATTTTGCCGTGTCATCCGTCTTAGGTATTAGAATAGTGTGCGTCTCGTCAAATGAAGGTGGTAATGCTTTGATTGCGTAGGCTTCCTTGAAGACAGCTTGTAACACTGGTGAAACTTCTGTTTTAAAAGCTTTATATCACATCGCACCGAGACCGTCAGGCCCCGGTGACTTCCCAGCGGCGAGACTATCTATTGCATATTGAATTTCAGAAACGGTTATAGGCCTCTCTAACGCTTCTTTCGTTTTGAGGGATAATTGTGGCATCCGGCTCAAGAAAGTGCTCTTGAACTTCATAACATCTACTATAGCGGCTGCGAAAAGACCCTTGTAATACCGAAACGAAGCTTCAGCGATAGTGCTGTTAGTATTTAGCAGAATTCCATTTTCCTCTATTTCGTTGATGTGATTACGACGTGCTCGTGATTTCTCGATTCCAAGTGCGCGCTTGGTAGGAGTCTCCTCCATAGCCCACGCCTCTGCTCTCGCTCGAATAAGGGCTCCTCTGTAGCGTTCCTGCTCTACTAGCTCAATTTGTCGTTTCACCGTTCGAATATCTTCCTTATATGCACCGGGCTCCTTGCTTTCTAATGCTATCAATTTCTTAAGCGTTGTTCTGAGTTCATTTTCTTTCATTCTTTCTTGATATTTTAAAGTACTAGATCTCGATATGGCTTTCATTTTAACGCTTTGCTTCAAAAGCTCCCATTCCTCGCCGACATTACAGGCTCCGATCACTTTCATGTCCTTAATTCCCTCAATCACAAAATTATTAAAAATGTCATCCCGAAGTAGTTTAGCGTTAAACTTCCATAAATCCCAACTAAATTTGTTTTCTTTCTGTTCAAGTCCCACGTTATATTGTACAAAACAATGGTCAGAGAAAGATACAGGTAAGACTGTGTAACTATAGCTTTTAGCTAACGTCTCCCCTGCCATGTATATCCTGTCAAGACGTGCGTGGATGGTTCCCTGAAAATGCGTAAATTGAACTTCGCGACCTGCTTCAAGGCACTCCGCAACATCATCCAGGTTAGATTCATTCAGCCAGTCATAGAGAACTTCAACACTTCTGTCTCGCACATGGCGGTTATTCATTTTATCCTTCGCGCTCAATACACAATTGAATTCTCCCAATAAAACAAGCTGTTTTGGTGTCCGTAAATGTTGCTTAATTAAAGAAAAGAAAGTTTTTTGGTCTGGCTCCACGTTCGGCGCATAGACACAAACGGCGCGTCATTGAATTTCGCTGTCACTGTTCTACCAGAGTCACAAGAAAAGTGATTTTCAACAATCAATCCCAGAATCTTTTTTACAAAAAGTCCACAATCAGCCGAAGTTCCATTTGCGTGACCAACTATGGCATAATATTTAGACGTAAACCGCAGCATCAAGCTCCGGGTCTCCTCCTCACCTTCCACTTTTGTCTCCTGGACGACTAACACGTCAATATCTTGGTCAATTAACAAGCGATACACTTGAGCCTGCTTTTTCCTGGAGGCCAAACCTCGGACATTTAAGGTCACAAAGCTCAGTGCCCAGTGACTAGCCATCGTTACTCACTAAAAAAAGAGGGGGTAGGCCCGGAGCATGGTGCTTACCGTGTACGTCTAGCTCCCTGCTAGACGTCTCCGGGGACATCCGGTGGTCCGGCATCAGTTAGCTGCTGGTCCCTTAGAGCGCCAACCGGACGGTCCACAGGTAGATTGGACCTCGCTCTCAGGCCCGAGCACCGCGCCGGTGTCGCCTTCGCTGGTGGTCTCTAAACTTTGCTCTCGTGAGCAGTGCCCGCAGATTGCTCCAGCGAACGCTTGACCGCCGAGATTGTGTTGATCCCGCGGGTCATTCCGTGCGCTGGCATGTCGCGTCTTGTCTCCACTTGCGTCGACATGTCCACCAGTTGGCTTTGTGCGTCTTCAGTGGAATTCTCTTGGATCGTGTCCGCCTCAGTCGTTTCTTTCTCCTCGGGTTCTGACGCTGTATCGTAATCTTCAGGCGAAACCGGCCGGCGTTCAACCAGGGAACTAGCCGCGTCTCCTGCCCCCTTAGCCGTGTCTTCCGCCTCAGCGGCGTCCATTGTCTGCTCTTCAATCTCATCTCACGTTGCAGCGCTCGTAACTGCTGCGTATGACCGGACGCACTGAGCGTCTCGATGGCCAAATCGCTGACCAATTGAACACCGCGGCACACTGCAGTCCCGCCGTACATGACCAGTTCCTTTGCACCGCAAGCATTGCATAGGCCTGCCCGGTGCCACAACTAGGGCCAATTCCTCTGCAACGCGCACGACCGCCAGGTGGCGCCGAGGAGTGCACACGCGTTCACATCGGCTCCGTCAATCATCGTACCTAGCAGCGGTTAAAATCATGTGACTACCAGTGAAACTACGGGAATTGTGCACGAAGACGTCAGGTACACGCTGACACCACCTTTTTGGACAAGCGATCCCGGTTTCCTCTGGGAAGTGAAGACCTTCGGCAGAGCATGCCAACCCGCCACGCTAAGCCTCGCGGCGAAGCGGAACGCGGAGTCCTGGCAGCCAGCTCTCGGCCGACGCGTTGCGCTGCACCTGCCCGAACCCCAACGGACAACAACCCGGAACTAGCCCAGGCACTTATGGACATGGATGACCAAGACATCGAAACCCAAGTGAGCTCTGCGGTGGACGCCAACGAAGATTTCCTTTTACCTGACGAGGTGGTGGTGGTGGTAAAAAACATTTATTTCAGAAAAAGTCTACTAGAGAGTGCCGACGCCTGACGAGGTGCTACTAGGGGAATCTACTAGCGACGCCGAGAACAAGGAAAAAGACTCTGCGGAGGAACGCTACGACGAAGCCAAGAATGGTCAGTGGCAGGTAGCTATGTGATTGCGACAGCGAAAACGCATCAGGAAACAAGAACGTGCCGCGAGTGATGACAGCGTTGCTCGAGGCGAAACTGAGGGCAACAGCTCCGGCGCTAGAACGCTTGCAGAAGAGCAACGCGGAAGAGCATCTGAAAGGGGCCGGCGACGAACGCGCGCGGCGCCACTGCCCAAAAACGATATGAAGATTATCATGCGGCCCAGACCAGGGTTAGTTGTGAAGGAACTGAAAGCATACCAGGTTGCGCGAGCAATCGAACATGCGAGCGGTGACCCGGAGGCCTGTAACAGCCACAAATTTCTGCTTCGCCTTCGCAACGGATCAAACATAATTATTGCAAGCACTCCGTACAAAGATGTAGCAGAAAGGATCTTGAAGATAAAGACACTGGAGCTCAATGGCACCAACTATCCCGTGAACACCTACATATCCACTCCTGCTGGATACCTGAAAGGAGTGGTACACGGATTAGAACGCGAAACGACAGAAGCTGAACTCCTGAGCCATCTCCGAGTGCGTACTCAAGGAGTGACAATTGTTCAAGCCCGCATGCTCGGACAGTCACAAACTGCAGTGATCACGTTCGATGGACCAATACTGCCGCGCTTCGCGTATTATTACGGTGGCGAAATGCCGTGCATGCCTTATCAACCCACACGGCAGTACTGTAAACTCTGCAAGAGCCAGGGACATAGGACGGATGTTTGTCCCACACCAATGACAAAGGCGTGCAGTAACTGTCGCCTAAGAGACCCACCTGAGGACCACACTTGCGATCCGGAATGTGCCCTGTGCGGCGGACGCCATCCCACTGCGGCATCGGAGTGCACCAAGAAACTCAAACGCGTCCCTCAAAAGGGCCGGTCACTGCTGTCGCACCAACACAGCACACCAAAAACCACTGGCATACTCAAGAGACGCTGGTTCAGCATGGACCGCGAGGACTCTGCACCGCCAAGCAGGGCCCGTTCCAGTTCCCGATCCAGATCTCGATCTACATCCCGATCCAGGTCCGGCTCTCGAGACTGCTCCAACTCCAGGAATGGTGGCCACAAGCAGGCCCAAGCAAAGCAACAACAGTACAAGGGCAAGAAGGCGCAGAAAAAGGAAGCGAAGAACCAGGTGAGCTGGGCAGCAAAATCCTCCCAACACTCACACCAAACACCACAACTCACGCGCTTAGAACGTGAGTTAGAGATAATGCGGGTGAGAATAGGTGACCTAGAACGCGAAAATAGGGAACTAAAAAAGCAACAAACGCAGCACCCGCATCAAAACTCTATACCCACCCAGAGTGGCCAGAAAGCGCAGACGCAACCGAATGCAGGAGGTGACTCATTGATTACGTCGTCGATGCTGAAAGAAACATTAAAGGAAGTTATACCGACAGGTATAGAGCAAGTAATGATAAATGTAGATAAAAAGCTCGAGACTCTGGACAAGAAAATCCAGGCACAACACGTCGAATTCACGAAAGCCTTGCGAAAGCATGCCACAGGCATCAACATCAGAGAAAAAGCTGAGAAAATTTACAACAGGCCCGGATTGTCGGCCATGAACCAGGAGACGCATAATGGCTAATCATCAAACGCAGCGGTCAGAAAAATGCGAAATATGGCAGCGGAACTGCCGTGGTTTCCGGCGGAAAAGAGGGCAACTGTTGCAGCTGGTGGCGTCGCAACAAAAGCCACCTGCTGTCATAGCAGTCCAGGAAGCCGGAACACGTCCAAAATTACGGGGCTACGAAAGAAACCTATAGTACCGGGGACGCAGAATGGAAAGTTGCTACATTAGTCGATAACTCAATTACAGCAATATGTCATCAGCCCATTTAAGAGGTGGATATCCCGCATATCATAACAGAAATTACCTACAAAGGAAGCTATGGAAAGAGTGCCTTCATACTTAATATCTATAGTCCCCCAAGACAAAAGAGAGCAACGTTCGACAAGCTCTTTCAAGAGACAGCAAAACTGGCGAAAGAGAATCCATTAATCATAGTTGGGGACTTTAATGCCAGGCATGCAAGCTGGGGATATAAGATGCAAGACACCAAAGGCAAGAATATCGCAAGACAAATAGAGAAACTGGAAATGACTCTGTTAACTGACCCTGCAATACCAACGAGGATAGGCAACAGCGTATTCATAGACACAAGTCCGGACTTGACGATAGTACAAAACTGCCACAGCGGGGACTGGTACAACACCCTTGAAAACCTGGGCAGTGATTATTACAAACTAAGCACCACAATCTGCACCGGCCGAATCCGCAAACACATCGGCACAGCCAAAATTACAGACTGGCACGCATATAGAAAAGCGCTCAAAGCGCACGTGACCACCATAGACGACTTGGACGAGTGGTGTAAAGTAATTCGAAATGAAAAGCAAATGTACACCAAAACTGTCGCCAGAACAGATGATACCCCTGAAGTAGACGCTCACCTTCTCCACCTGTGGGAAGCAAGAAGAAACCTCACTAAAAGATGGAAAAGGCAAAAGCGAAATAAGAAACTCAAAGTGAAAATTGAAGAAATAACTCAGCAAGCCGAACAGTATGCTAATCAACTCGCGACAGCCAACTGGGAACAATTTTGCGATTCACTAAATGGAAGCCTAGGAACAGCAAAGACATGGAATATCCTAAGAGCCATGATTGACCCTCTGAAAACTAAACGCGAAGGACAAAAATCTCTAGAAAGATTATTGCACACATATCCAGGCACAAGAGATGACCTGCTTCAAGACATCTATATTAAGTGTTTCGGCGCCCGAGCCATCACAGCCCCTTACCAGGCTAAATACACTGGGCTCCCAAACTCAGAACTGGATGCACCTTTCACGCATGCCGAGGTCAGAGCGACAATCGTCAGCATGAAACGCAACACAGCGCCTGGGGCGGACCAAATCACCAATGCCATGATTCGACACATGAATGACGAAGCCATAACAGCGCTTCTAAACTTCATTAACAAACACTGGGTGAATGGCACTATACCACAGCAATGGAAGCATGCTGTAATAATTATGATACCCAAACCAGGAAAGAAATTGGCAATAGAAAACCTCAGGCCAATCTCTCTTACCTCGTGCTTAGGCAAAGTGTTTGAGAGATTAATAGATGCCAGACTTCAACGGCACCGTGAACAAAATAACTTGTTGCCAAACACCATGTTTGGTTTCCGCTCGAACCTTTCGACACAGGACATCCTTCTGCTTTTAAAGGAGGAAGTACTAACAAATGTTCCAAAAGCAGGAGAAAACATTGTCATGGCCATCGACATAAAAGGCGCTTTTGACAACGTAAGCCATAAGGCCATATTAGATGGGCTAGCAGCGACAAACAGCGGTCAAAGGACGTACAAATATGTACAGAACTTCCTTACTAAAAGAACCGCTGTTATCAGATTAGGAGAACACGAATCCAATGTCTTCCACCCACCGAGCAAAGGCACACCACAAGGCGCTGTGATCTCGCCTACGCTTTTAAACATAGCCATGATTGGTCTAGCCAAAAAACTGGAAGGTATTCCCGACATCCGACACTCCTTCTATGCGGATGACATCACTGTATGGACAACCAAGGGTAGCTTGGCGGAAAAAGAAGAGCGGCTTCAACTGGCAGCTAAAACCATCGAAGATTACACTAAAGAAAGGGGGCTTCAGTGCTCAGCAGACAAATCGGAACTCATTCGGTTCTCCAAGAGTAAAAAAGAAAGGACAGACCCGAGCCTCTGCCTTGAGGTCAAGCTAGACGGCAATATTATACCAGAGAAAACAACTGTTCGAATCTTAGGGATGTGGTTACAGTCCAATCAGCGATGTCTCCACACACTGAATATGCTTAAACGAACAGCTCAACAAATTGTTCGTATGATAGTTCGAATAACGAACAATCGTGCTGGACTGAAAGAACAAGACGTGCTTCGTTTGGTAAAGAGCTTAGTCATCAGCAGACTAACATACTCGCTACCCTACCACAACATGAATAGAGAGGAGAAAGAAAAAGCAGACAAAATAATAAGGATGGCGTATAAAGCGTCTCTGCGACTACCACAAAGCACTTTAACTGCGAAGCTATTAGCGCTCGGACTTCACAATACATTTGATGAGTTGGCTGAGGCACAAGTAACCACCCAGATTAACCGCCTGCTACAGACGACAACCGGCAGAAAACTTCTTCAGAGGATCGGCCTCGGCGAACAAGTACAAGCACATGGAAGAGCTAAGGAATTGTCGTGCTCAGTCAGAGCCTGGTACAAAATATGCCCCCTACCGAAGAACATGGACCCAGTTTAAATGCTGGAAGACGTAAAGCAAGAGCCGTTTACATAGATAAACAGACAAAATATCTGAATACGGCGAAATTTACTGACGCTGCACCATATCAAGCAAATGCAAAGAACATGGTGGCCGTGGTCACAGACTGAAGAGGAAACGTCACAAGTTGTGCCTCCATAGCCCAAGCCTCTATCACAGAAGCGGAGGAGATAGCGATCACGCTGGCAATCAAGGAGGGCAGGGAGCGAAAAGCCCCAATGACAATAATCACAGACTCGAAGGGTGCATGTAGAAATTACGAAAAAGGTAGAATATGTATGAAGGCCTTCCAAATTCTAACCAAAGCTCACAAGGACTTCCCAATTGAATACACCCGAACCATTATCTGGGCGCCAGAGCACGAGGGTGTCACCGGGAACCAGTTTGCGGATGAGGCGGCTCGAGGCTTCACAGATTACCGAGCTTCCTTGCACACTGCAATAGAGGATCCAACGCCCCTAGACCCTAACTTTGGTGCAATTCTTCAGTATTACAGGGACAATAGAAAGGTGTATCCAGCACCGCATAAGAAACTTACAGCAATGGAATCGGTGGCATTACGCAGAATCCAAACAAACACATACACGAACTTACACAGGCTGCATGTATTCTACATACATGCAGCCCACAGCATACAAAGATATATGTCCGTGGTGTGGGGCCACACCAACTCTGTTTCACATCACGTGGGAGTGTACGCATCACAATGAAGAACACCACAACATGAACAACACAGAGGAACAATGGGAGGCGCTGCTGTCCAGCTCGGCCATTGTTGATCAGCGCTGGATGGCCCGACGGGTAGAGATGATGGCTAGGGCCAGCGGAGCCCTGGAATAGGGGCCCGACCATTTGGAATGCTCCGCGTTATGCGCAAATAAAGTTTTCTCTCTCTCTCTCTCTCTCTCTCTCTCTCTGCAACGCGCACTTGGTGCGGAAGTTCCTCCACCGTAACTCCACTCTTTAACTTGAGTAGCACGGTTCTCGTCGTCGACGCTTTGTCGCTGACGCCGTCGACTCTCCAGCACTCTCTATTCACTTCGACAACATTGCCGAAGGCCGCGAACGCCGTCCACACATCCTCGTCAGTGACTCCGTAAAGCAGCCAATGAAGTCGCAGTTTTATCTGCCGGTCCTGGGGATCAACGATGAGACACTGGTGTCCCTTCACCTGAAGTTCCTTCAAGGCCAGCAGTCTCTTCGTCGCGTCTTCTCCGTTCAGTGTTGGCCCCAGTGTCACGCCCAGACGTGATTAATCTGGTACGCTCCGAGTGCTATGACGTCCGTTAGCACTCCAGTGGGGCCCAACGCATCTCTGAAGTCTTCAACCCTGTAGGGTCTCGCTCGAACGTCTCCATGCAAAAACACAGTATTTAAAGCAACTCGTCCTGTTGGCAGATGAGGCAGAATCACTTGGTACTCTTCAGTTGACCTGTTACCACGGCCCTCAAGGGCCGCTGAAGCCGCTCCGACGGAGCCCTGCATCCTGCGTCCATTCACTACCGTGGCCAAAAGCAGAATCGAGCTACTGAAAGACACCTCCTGCAACATTAGAACAGCAAGCTATTCATATCTACCACTTACCGCTGTTGTCGGACATCTCAGGGTGAACTATCGTGTTTTCAGCATTATCAGCAAAATGGCGCAGTGAGTGCACGACGGCTCTCATCTCTAATGCGTACTTTGGCCCACGTAGAGAATAAGGGGGTATACACTGGATCGTGCGCCCTTTTCTTGCAATGGGGAGAATCGTACGTCTTGGCAAGCCTTCAAGTTTTGTCGGAACGACTCTGTTGTAGTTAACGGGTGCACAAAGTTCACTGAAATCGTTGCAAAGCCTCCGTTTGCAAAAAGGGCGCGCTTTTCAGACACATCGAAGTAACAACTGAGACGCTTATTCACGTTAATCTGTACCTGTGAGTACGCTTCGTGCGTCCTTTGTGCGTGAGAAACGCGGGGCATGTTTCGATCTGCTTGACATTCTGTGCGTAACCTTCCAATTCGTTGCTATCGCGTTCATTGCTTCGCCTTTGCGGCAAAGCTGTGACTTTTTTTATTTACAAATATTTTTCAGGCCTCGAAGAGAAATTTTGTAAGGTAGGCCAGATGATGAAGTAAAAACAATGTAGGATATCAGAAAAACAAAGGCAAATAGAGCAATATATGTCTAAGTACAAAACTAGCAATAGCTATATTATAATATAAAACACGATCAACCAGTAGCTCTGAAAGACACACACACAAAAAAATAGCTGTGTATCAGCGTGCTCCACTGCAAATGTCAAAAGGCGTATACGATAGCCTTCTGCCGGCCGTACTGCATGAGTCTTGGTTTCATCCGCGTGAGATATGCCGTTGCGTCAGATATAGACGCCATCTGGCAGGGACACCGAGAAACAGGAGCTTTCGCACATGGTCTTCGAGATCTCGGGCACACGCCCGTAATTTCGGAGGCCATGTTTTGCAGAACTTAGGACCACTGCCAGATAGCAGCACTATATCATCGGCACATGGCTTTTTCGTGCACAGCGTCGCATTTTCAGTGCAGCCTGAGAAACGGTACGGCCTTTAGAATTACGTATCTATGTATTTTCAAGTAAAAGAACACACCGCCTAATACTTAGGTATTGATGTTAAACCTCAGATATGCGTAATATTTGCTTTTTGATCGACAATGTTCACAAGTATGAACGCAGCCATCAGTTCAAGATGGCAAATGCTTCAACATTGGCCGCGTGGATGAATCGTGTGACAGACGGACATTAAAGACAGACAGACACTGGAAGAAATTAAAGCCACTTCGGACGTGCCTTGGTGATTTGGCCGCTTGAGCGAAATAAAAGAGCATGACTTCGTCTTTTAGAACTGCCCGATATTTCGCATAGTTTCGCGGTGCCCAAGCAGCCCGGAAACTCTGACGTTGGCTCTGTATGAACGCAGCCATCTTCCTGAAGTTCCAGTACTTTGAATGGTCAAAGTGCGGTGCACATCGAATGGAAGAGCAAACACTGTTGGCAAAATGTGTCAACACTCGTTCATTCGCACATCAACCAATAATTACTCTTTCAAAGTACAAGGAGCACAAGGTGATATGCCCGTTAACTGTATTTTGTGCCTATTTAATTACAGATCTAACAAGGGACATACATACATACATACATACATACATACATACATACATACATACATACATACATACATACATACATACATACATACACACATACATACATACACACATACATACATACATACATACATACATACATACATACATACATACATACATACATACATACATACATACATACATACATACATACATACATACATACATACATACATACATAAATACATACATACATACATACATACATACATACATACATACATACATACATACATACATACATACATACATACACACCTACATACATACATACATACATACATACATACATACATACATACATACATACATACAATCACAGCGTCAAAAGTGCAGAGACCATTAGCTTGAGAACACTGAAATCGCTAGCTGAATAAGCGATATGTGGCTCTGTAAGGTGAAAGTGTACACATTTCGGATCATGCGGGATAGGTGAAAATTAATGCTGTCTGCCAAAGAAGTAGGTATATTGAGTCTTTTATCGTGCTTTGTCCTTAGACTCATGATGCTGAATATGGACTTTAGCAAATGGTAGAAAATAAGTCGGAAATGAAAGAAATAGCAATAGAGAATAACGATCATTTCTGACGTTTTACTCGCCAATATTACCAATCTACTACTCACTATTACACCATATTAGTCAGGTTATAGTGCTGTATGCAGATTATTAATTGCGACCACTTTTTGGATTGTAAGCGTGCACCTATAAACCCCAGGCTGGCAAAACTTTCTCCCCTTTTCACTGCTTCGCTGACGTAGATTGGCTCGAGAGACGACACGGTACTTAGCTCGAGGGCGTGGGTTCGACTCCCGGACAAAGCGGCTGCACTTCGATGGAGGTGAAAATTTAAAAACACGCGCCTACTTTTACTTGGGCGCACGTTAAGCATAGTGGTATGCGAATATTCGAGTTTCAAATTGATATAGAATAATACATAATCGAATAACTTCATTCGTATTTCTGTTAGCTAGTATTTGAAGTTAGGAATAATTCGCCAAACGAATACCTAACACGTGACAATGGCCAATGACGCAACTTAATCAAGGGTAGGGGGGAAGATATGAAATCAATGCTAGCGGGCGTTGTTGCAATAGTTCTCTCATTTAAGCTTTCACCGATATTCTACTTCAACAACAAGCGCATGTTCATTAAAAGGAAATTGTCTTTTTCGCACGTCATAACTCTAGCAGGGACGGTTGGGTAAGTTTTTGAAAGAACCTACAGCCGTCTAACCAGCACCTTGCACCTGAATATCAGTCACCATTTGCTAATAACGATATTAATGTCTCGGGTTTTACATACCAAAACCACGACATGATTATGAGGGACGCCGTATTGTGGAAAGCTCCGGAATTTTTGAGCATCCGGGTGTTCTTTAACGTTCACTGACACTGCACAATACACGGGCCCTTGGCGTTTCACCTGGCGCTGCCGGTACCGAACCCGTGACCTTCTGGGGTACACCATGGCACCGTAACTGTTACACCACTGCGGCGAATCAGTCACCATTCGAGGGAAAGCCCTAAAGTAAGGAGAGTGACGACAGACAGAGTCGCATGAACCCTTATCCCATCACCTAAAACTACCCGAAAATCTTCCTCCTCTTTTTCGTCTTTATCGTTTGGATCCAGTCTTGCGAAACGTAGATTTGCACTGCTTCCGCGAGCTGACGTATTGCAAGATTTTTGCACCCTGCTTTTTCCTGCAGTGGCTTCGGGGATCGGCCCACCTTACACCGAACGATGACGTGTTTAATGACAGCACAATTTCACGCCGAATTCTGTCGTGATGTTGCTACCTTTTCGAATCTGCGATGCCATAGTGCAACATCATTATGTGACGAGAATTTCTTGCGTCGTTCACGCTGACGCTGAAGCCACCGATCAATTCTCGCATTTCATGAGGCACCTAAGACTTCCCCCTTAATATAGAGAGTGCTCGCACCTCATCAGGTCTCTGTATTTAAGCTATTCGTCAAGAGCTGAATGCTCTCAGAAGAAGCGGGGAAGGAAAGGAATATTGTCGTATGGGACGCGTGAACGTAAGGAGATGCGCCAGTACTCAACGATCAATGGAGTTGGCCGGTGGTCACGAGCCATATCTCGCACAAATGCCTTCCGCAGCCGGCGGAATCATTCTACGCCGCTGATGGAAACGCCTAATGCAAGAGCGTGCACTCATTGACGTGTTGGCGCGAACGTGGGTGGTCTATATATGGTGTCTCAGTGTGCGTGCACTGCTTGGCACAAGCCCTAAGGGATGATAGCGAGGGATGGATTGAACACTCCAGTTGCACGCATCAGCTGTCGAGAAAAAAAAAGTTTACATAAACAAGCCTTCGGTTTTTAAGTGCGAAGGAATTCTTATCCAATGACATGCACTTTGCGCGTTTCTATCTGTGTATCTATCTATCCGCCTACGACCGTTATTTTTCCTGGCCCTTTCGATAATGATATCGATACCAAACTTGGTATGGCACCACATGACTATACTAAGAACATATTTGACTAGTGATAACATGAAAATCATGACCTGTATGTCTTGAATGTCATGATTTACATTTCATGTTCCTGCACCTCTTACAGTTGTTTTGTTCACATGGCATGTTGCAAAACTGGTATCCTATGACATGATTGCATGGTGAACACAAGCGACAGATCCTAACATGAAAATCATGACATGCGTGTCATGAAACAACATGACTACATGCCATGCTCATGATGCGCTCATGGCCGTTACGCTAGCGTCATATAGACTAAATTTGGTATTACGGTACGGGAATGGATGACGAAGGTATTTGACCGGTGCAAACATGATAAACATGAGATACGTGTCATATAAACACATGACTACATGCTACGCTCATGATGTGCTCGCGGCTACTCGCTAGCTTCACCTGTACCAAATTTAGTATTACGGTATGTAAATGGATGACGAGAGTATGTGACTGTTGCAAACATGATAAATATAAGATGCGTGTCATGTAACAACATGACTACATGCTACGCTCATGATGCCCTCGTGGCCGTTTCGCTAGCTTTACATGTACCAAATTCGGTATTACGAGACGCGAACGGACGACATAGGTAAATGCCACATCCAAACATGATAATCACGACATGCGGGTCATGTAACAACATGACTACACGCCACACTCATGATGCAATCGAGGCTGTTTCACTAGCTTCACATGTGCCAAGTTTGGTATTACGCGACGTCAATAGTTGACGAAGGTCATCTATTGACGTCGCGTTCTGGACACATAATGATGTTGCAGTATGGCGTCGCAGATTCACAAAGGTAGTAACATCATGACAGAATTCGGCGTCAAATTGTGCCGTCATTAAACGACGTCATCTTTCGGTGAACATGATAATCATGAGATGCTTGTCATGTGAGAACATGTCTACATGCCACAGTGAAGACGCCAATACATTTCTATGTGGCTGGCGCGTATGCACGCCGGCATTCGTTTTGTCGCGTCACGCCAGCGTTGCCACGCCAGGCACCGGTCCTGCCATATACTCGCAGGCACGCGCCGTGCTGCGTTCCTTCGACGCATGCGCGTTTCAGCACGTCCGGCGTCCCTCCGTCACGAAAAGCGACAGGCGCAGTGCTGTCTGGGTGATACATCGGTGCGAAATGCCGAAATGCGGCATATCGCATTTCGCACCGGTTGCCGTCTGGCCGCGCTGACGGACGCTGGTCGCGCCGGTCACGCATGGCGTCAGACTGTAGAGGGCTCGCGTTTTGCTAAGGTAGCGTCGCGGTGCCCAGCGTGCGCATGCGCCAACGTTATGGTGGAGTATATTGGGCCCCGCATGATGAGCTCGCGGTGGTTTCGCTGGCTCCACATATACCAAATTCGGTGTATGTGACGTCAATGAATGACGAAGTAACTCCAAATATACTGAATTTGGTATCAAGAGACGTGAATAGATGACGATGGTAAACGAGATATCCAAACATGATAATCATGACACGGAAGTCATGTACGGCATAATTTACCTGCACCTCGTAACGTTGTGCTGATTTTAAAGTGACATATCAAGCTTCCTTATTCGCGCTTCGCATATCATCGATTCCCACTTTACGCAGTATCTGCCGATTTTTCGCTGCTATAATCATGGTTGTCTCGGCGATTCGAGTTGTGAATTTCAATGACACGCTAGCCAGGATTGTTCCGTTGACGACTGAAACATGTAATGACAACGTCAGGGACAACGCGCATCGATTGAGGCACGCATCAATGCATTCGTCCCGCCACAGGAGCTGCCACTCATTTCTCAAAATATTCAACATTTAAGAAATGACTTCTGCGAAAAATTTCGTCTTTTTTGTCACTTATCTTATGAATAAGTGTAGATACTGATATACGAACATTCATTCACTTTATGTAGGATTATTCCTCCTGCCATCGGGTCCTTTACCCAACTTCCTTGCCTTCTTCCTTTCGTTTTCTTCCTTTGTAGTCTTTTGCCACGGCAATCAATTAACTACTGGCGTGGCATTTTCTCTCTGTTTCTTATTTTCTTATTTCACTAATTGAAGCTCACGCTTAAGTTCCTACAACATAAAAAATTCGCTAACACACTCTACTAAAGCTAGCAGGAAATTATTACACACCTGTGTTCCAGCACAGGTGTGCAATAATTCGGCGGCCCAAGAAAAAAGAGTAAAGCCTCGCCAACGTTTAAGCGTGGTTGTACAAAGTGGCGCAGTGCGCTATAAGTAGTTCCACCAGCGACATACTCAAAATACGCGGCACTAATGTGGCGGCTCAGTCGATGTCTGTCCAGAGTTTACTTTTTTGATTCCGTACTGCACACTTTTACGATCCTTCGTGAGGTACACGAGTGGGCGTTTAATCAGCGAACCGCACCAGGTGAGGTTGTCCTTGATTTCCTGGAAGGGTTAGTGGCCCAACCTTTACTTAGGTAGTCTGGTGTCATTTCTCCTGCATGAGCGGCCTGCTGTGGACGAGGCTCGAAACAAGTTTTATTGAAACAAGGCCAGAGCTGCAGGCAATCTGAGATGATTTACCGCGCGGGGTCCGTAATATTCACGAGTGACGAGATACATTCTTTTACACCTGGTTGGTTTTGCTAATCATTTATTATATTTCTGTGAGTGCGCTTCGGTAACGCAACTCGTAGAGATGTCATAACTTCCTCAGGTTTGACGCAAGGGCTGCCGTGCACATCACTTGGAAACGTTTTCGACGACTTCTCCCTCTCCCTCGCGTGTCTGTAATTTCGGCAAAAACGGAACACAAGCCTTCGAAATTGTTAGAGAAGGAGTTGTTTTTATATTACCAATATACCAGCAATGCTGCAAAATTTGTGTAAATTGAGCATTATAGTCAGTTCGAGATCTTGTAGAACAAGAACACACAGCTAAAACGTATGCAGAGTACGCAGGCAGGGTAGGAGTGTGGTGGCAGTGTTCGGGCAAGTTGAAATTCAATTTTTCATACCAAAGACAGCACACGCTCATAAGAAAAAAACATCATAAAAAGCTCATAAGCACAGTTACAGCGAAAGCTGGACGAGCGGTCTTTCTAAGCTTTTTCTAGACACTCTTTGAGAAAATACTGGGTACCCACTACGCCGTAAATATTCATAAATTATGTGTTGTAGGCCGGCATTGATATTGTTTGTTTGTTTGTTTCCCTGGACTGATGGCTCATACCCACTCAGGGGGATTGACCAAGAAAGCGTCCTGCAGTTTTTCTGTGATCATTTTAACTATGTGTAATGAATTTGTATTATATTATGACTACTGTAAGAAAAGGCACATAAAAAGTGAGCAAACGAGAAAAAAATAGAAAAGTCAAGTTGAAAAATTTTGAGATTTCCGGTGTTGTGATTACCACTCAGCTGCGTTAACTTCACTTTGCCATTTAGAATTTTTGGGGGGAGTAATAAATAATAGTTATTTGATTGAAGATCACAAAGATATATGTTTGGATGCCTGAATATAATCGCAAACCGCATTGAAAGCATCATTGTGGCAATGTCCCAAAACTGAGGCACCAAAGCTTAGTGCAGTTTCCGCCGTCAATCTAACGCCTATTTTCAGAAATAGAATAACTAGGAACTTTTTCGAAGTATAGCGTATCGGAGACAATACAAAAAAATTGCCCGCACCTTCCCTCGGGGGAACACTGAGGAGGATGCGGACCATATAATTGGTTAACGGGGTGTTAAAGTGCGACTTACTTGGGTCGATGGCTAAATTGGTTAACGTGGTTGTGAAATGGGGTGTTAAATTGCGACTTACTTGGGTCGATGGCTAAATTGGTTAACGTGGTTGTAGGAGGGGGTGTTAAATGAGTGAACACGTACACACGTATGCGAAAGGGCGGCGCTGGTCGAAGGGACGTCGATCATTGTGTTTGTGGATTCGTTGGAATTCATTTCACCGCGACCTTGGACGTCGGCGCGCCGTACAAACCAACCGACGAGCGGCAACTGAGCGAGCGAGCGCCGACCTTGAGTATATATACAGCACGACGGCGCATGCACTGTCAGCTGTTGAATGTTCTCGAAGCGCGACGCCACATGCGCGTCCACTGGAGAATCAGGAGAATTGTAGATGTCGAACGCGGTGTGTAGAGGAGGAAGGGTGCACAGATGGCGGAGGAGTGAAGCGCGCGCGGTGTGTAGAGGAGGAAGGGATGCACAGATGGTGGAAGAGTGGGCGACGGCGCGACGGCGCATGCGCGCGCGTCAGCTGTCGAATGTTCGAGAAGCGGTGCGGACGGCGCACTACAAGGCGCGAGTATAAGATGCTTCCGCATCTAAAAAATAATGTTCTAGTGATTCCATTTCTCCGCAGAATGCGCAGAGGGATGATATTGTCTGACTAGCTCTGTGTAGATACAGGTTTGGGGGGGAGGGAGGACACGACATCGAAATTTAGTAATTAAAACTTCGAGCTTTCTGGACTGGCTCCAGTTGGGTCGCCATGGAAACTTGAAGTGGTTATATTCTGTCCATGCTGTTACTTTTTCTATCGTATCGGTGGATATTGCTGATTTTCGATATCTTATAGCTGCAATATATTCAACATCTGGCAGTATGGATAAAACTGGGCGATCAAGTGCGGATGCTCTCCTTCGTCATTCTTCAGAGAAGCGTGCTGTCCGCTACACACTTGCAATAAACTGTGGGCAAATTTTTTATTCAGTGGCTGACGACGATGAGGAATTTTGCCTGAAGTAGGTATGCGCGACAGTTATGAGGTGATCAAGAACAAGCTTTTGTAATGCGTTGGAGCATTGGACAACCCACTCGTTACGCAATTCGCATCCTATGACGCCTGGTTGTTCCTTTGCTGTTCTAAAACGCTCTATTACTCATATTAACGCGATTCCTTTTCCGACATCAAGCATGCCCAAGGCCAATTTGCGAAGAAGTTTCAAGCACCAGCGTGGCTCAATGGTGGCTCGAACATCTTGAGCCACTTATTCGTATAAAGGAATTCTAGTCACTATGTAACCATTCGGTTTGCTACCGCTGTATGTGCTGTTTATGCACTGCATTATTATTGTATGATGTGGGAAAGTAATTAATAAAGAAAACTAAAGTAAACAAACCGGTGTGGCTCTTTCTTTCATAAAGTAAAAAAACCGGTGTGGCTCTCATTAAAGAAAAAAAACGGTGTGGCTCAGTGGTAGAATACTGGGCAGTCACGCTGGGGACCTGAGTTCGAAACTTACTGCGTCTTTTTTTTTTCTTATTTTATGCGAAAGTGGTTATGGACACCAGTGGCGGCAGCGGTCGACTACAGCGCCGCACATGAGCCGTCTAGTGATCTCATAACAGCTCTCACTGTAAAACATGCACACAAAAAAGGAATTGTGCAAAGTGCTGCTTTAGCCATCAATTCCGCCACCTGCCCGTTTTTATTTTTTTTTCCCTTTCGCAAGCACTTGCTGTCGTGCCCGTGAATGATGCTTCACCATCTAGGCCATCGGCATACAGTATTAAGATTTAAGTAACTTTTTCTGCATGTCCAAGTTTTTTCTGCCAGAATGTTTACTTAATGATCGACGGTTGTGCCACGTTGATAACTACAGCTTCCTGTTGAATACTTAAAGGGTTTGAGCGCAAGCACTGAAGTGCTGAAGGAAACGTTTAACAGCGAGAAACGGAAGACAAACTGCGGGGACGATGCAATGCTCGTGTCATCCCTCTTTGTCTTGAGTTTCTCGTGGTTACGCCTTTCCTTCACCACTTCTAAGATTGCGCTGCAAATATTTCCAGTATGCACTTTAACAAACTAAACCAAAAAGCCATTCTTCTTTCTGTTGGAGACCAAAAAAAAAGCATAAATTTTTTGTGCTCATTATATGACCATTCGTTGACTGATTTTGCCGAAAAAGGGCCCCGAACAGATTATTTTTTAAGAAAAGTAGATAGTTCGAGTCTTCGATGTAAAAATTGCTGTGCCAGTTTTTTTTTCTTTGCCCAGAATTAATACTATGTTATATCGTATATATTGCTGTTTACTTCAACTCCTACGATTGGCACTCCTGAAATTACGTCTGAAAGCTTCTTACTGATAAAAAAAACCAATTAAGTCGCAACTGAATCCCTGGCTGAAACAACATTCCACTTGCTCACAGACCCCCCGCCATAGGGACCAGCAAGATGTCTCTGCAGTTCCCAGAAGAAATTAAACTGGAGCTTATCTTACTTGGAAGCTGTGGCCATAACTTCTCATTTAGCCTCTGGTCTCTTTTCAAGGCGTCCAGAGAACGACCCGGTCAAAGAGCAGGTAGAGCGCCGATAATGAATGGCCGGTAGGACATTATGAATTGCCGGGGGGATCCGTGAGTTCCATTGAAGAGCTTGTTTATGAGGTGCCTTTGATTCATACTGTTACTGCGAAGTACACGAGTAAGTTTACTAGTTCGCCAACTGAACAGGTGCTGCAGGTGACTTTAAACACAGGTTAGCCCAACTTAGCAAACGAGGCGAATAAAATGCTTCAGAAAAAGTTAATGAAGTGATACTTGAAGCTGATTGAGTTCCGGCTCTGAATCCGACAGTTTTCTTAATTCAAATGCCCGGCCGGGGCGGACATACTGAATTGCCCGGGGTGGATCCGTGAGTACAATTGAAGAGCTTTTTTATGAGGTGCTTTTGCTTCATACTGTTACCTGCGCAGTACACGAGCTAAGGTTACTAGTCGCCAACTGAACAGGTGCTGCAGGTGACTTTAAACACAGGTTAGCCCAACTTAGCATAACGAGGCGAATAACAATGCTTCAGAAAAAGTTAATGAAGTGATACTTGAAGCTGATTGAGTTCCGGCTCTGAATCCGACAGTTTTCTTAATTCAAATGCCTCGGCCAAATGGCATACATCTTACTCCGTGGCCTTTGACCTGAATTCGACACCACCTTGCATAAGGCACCTACATGTTATTAGCTATAATGATACATATAGCTACAGTCAGTTAAAGTTCAAATTTCCCTAATTCCATGCATCACCCCAATTTGCAGAACTGAGCAGCCAATTACAATTAGTGGCTCTCTTTTTCGAAAGAGTCCAAAGGACTCCGTTGCGTCCAACCCCGTTTGAACAAGCCTGTCGTATACGCTAACACAGTGTTTCACTGACAATCAGTCAGCATTAACGTTTCGTTCAGAGACAGTCCTTCACCATTGTTGCCGTTCGTGGGTTGAGTTTACTGAAACATGTGGCTTAACACTTTCGCTGACGAATTCCTGCGTTGAGTTGGTGTCACTGCTTAAACGTGCGTACACTGCTTCAAGAAGTACGTCATTACTCGACGCTACTTCGATAGCCGTTTTAAACGACTAGTCTTGTTCTTGTTTTTCTCAAATGCTTCAAAAAACAAATAAAAACAGCTAATGAAAACTACCAAAGCTACGTTCCTATTGGCACTTCCAAAAGCTCACCGCGTGCAAATAGATTGGTCCGGGATTATTGTTCATCTTTTCCGCAGGCACTATGCTACAATCATCAGTATGTAATATATTGGATAATTCATTTGAGGACACAGTTGTCATGTTAAAAAGGCACCTTTTTTTCCCAGTTAGTGACACTGATTGGGGCTAAATGCACTCCATGACAATGTAGTACTTAATTGTACGTTATCATAAAATAAAGTTCATATAGGTCTCCTCTTAGAACAAGAAAACGAAAAAAGTGTAGCTGTCCATTGCATATAGAGATAGCTTTGCACGAAAGGTCCGCGTGCCTTGAACTCCTTTGTGTAAACTGATCTAAATGATTACGACAGTTGTTCGAGTGAGTTATACAAGTATGCAGTATTCCAGGATGGGAGAAAAATGGGCGCCCTCGACCCGCAGGCGCGTGTTTTGGAGACGACAGTGAGGCGTCGCGCTGCCGTTATGATGCGAAAAACTCGGACTACGTTCGAAAAGTGTGCGACATGGCACACAGACAAACGGCACTACACTGCGTGTGGTATGCTGTTAAGAGGCTCTTTTCTACGCTTGCGTCACGAGCGTAAAAACTACGAACTACGCCAGCGTGCGCCTAATGCTGGCGCAGATGCTGCTGTTCTTTGAACTGCAGATATAACTGAGCAGAGCAAGAACGTGGGCAAATTTATGAAGCTTTTGCGGTTTTGCTTCAAAACACCCTGCGGGGTTCCGAGAGTGCCTCAGTAATCTTCACGTGGACCGTGCACGCTTCTGGAAGCCGGGACGTCACGATGGCACCATTAACAACAGCCGAGAGTAGATTGGTATAGTTTTTGGCACATTATCTTTTACAATGCCAATAGCGTGAGCGCCATTGTCTAACCTCCCACTGCTGTTGCGTCTACAGCGCGAAATAAATGGCGTGTGTTCTGTCCTCCTAGTATGCGTTCAAGGGGCCGTGTTTACACGCGAGTGACCAAATGTGTTACAGTCACGTGATCGAGCTGGGTGGTGCCTTTCGCAAGGTCGACGCGTACAGCGCCCTCCATTGTCGGGTTAATGCAGTATAAGGCAGCGAATGCCCGGCGCAGTATCATATAAACGGGAACGGGATCCGGTCACGTATACTGTCGATAACGCTTGGCCCCTACTTTGAGGTGTGTGCACAATGTCGACAGTGTTTTTCGATCGCACCCTTACTGCAATTTCTCCGTGTTTACATTTGTTTCCTTTGTGTGACCGCGACGTAAACGCACAAGGCCTCGCGACAAGCCGAAGACTGTGACGTGCCATGGGTCAATCTTCTAGCGGACCGCTGTGCTGCCAGCGAGATGGATTACTCCGCACGGCTGTATGTAAGCGCCATTGCTGATGCACTGATGTATTTTCCTTTCGTTTAAACGAACACACTTGGCTCTTCTGTTTGAACATAAAAACAAGCTAGACTCGCCCGGTTGACACAAGGGATAATATGACCCCGTTGTTTTCTTTTGACAAATCATTGTTCGCTGCAGCTGAACATTTTTTTTCTTCTGGAGCTTTCTTTCTTTACATGCTATTTTTATACTTACATTGTTTTCGAAGGAGGACTGGAGGAGGTCTGTAAGGGTAATTTCACTGTCAGTGCGTAAGCGAAATTTCTTTCCGAGGCCACCGGAATCTGACAATAAACTTTCTTCCTCGTATTTCTCCGTGTAGAGGCCGGGGTCTCATATGTAAGGAGAGCCCACAAAGCCGCGAACGAAAGCTTTATCGCTCCTTGAGGCTCTTACACTTATGATCATACTTTCTCGTGTGCCGTCTCCCTTCTGAATTCTGTAGTTTGGAGGAAGTGATTGAAGAACATATGAATTACTTGTTACTCCATGCAATCTGTTACTATATGCTTTCTGGCTGATGTTGAATGATCACTTTATCAGTGCCACCCTGATTGATTGATCGATATGTGAGGCTTGACGTCCCCAAACCACCATATGATTATGAGAGACGACATAGTGAAGGGACACCTGGGGTTCTTTAACGTACACGCAAATCTCAGCACACGGGACTACAGCACTTTTGCCTCCATCAAAAATGTCAGTTTCACTCTAAATTGATGCCTATACTCTTCAGTCACTCAAGAGGACACCAGTCCGAGTCTTCCCATGGAGATAATGTCCGACTAGTGAGATAAGAGAGAAGTATACCTACTCAATTTACGAACACATACGAAGTGGCCAACTGATTTGCTTCGTTTGGCTGGCTGGTTAGCCGACTGAGGCAAACATAGACAATGACAAAATGCAGGAACTTCTTCCTAAATGCCAATGGCGTTAAAGAGAGAGTTATATATACATTGAAGAAGTTTTTCCAGTGGGCCAAAACGTACTTGAGAAGAGAATTAAGAGACACAACTTAGCAGCTGTCTTAGTTTTATTTACAACGGTTTCAACCGGTGGACCGGTCTTCGTAAGGGTTTGTCACGAGGACCAGTCGACCGGTCTTCGTGACATAAAAACCGGCGCTAGTTCTACAACATGGACACTGTACCAACCACGGAAAGTGGCTAGTTCACGTGTCTTGGGTGGCACTCGCTTTGAGACTGAGTCTTACGAAGATCCGCTCGATTAAAGCCGTAGCCTGAGAAGAAACTCTTCTATTCGTTTTTTTTTTCATAGCACAGACTGCGTCACAGAGAATTCCGCGCCAATCATGCCGAGAAGCTCCGTCTTGATTCCACCATGTCTGTCTACTCCTTCGTCTTTCTGTCTCTTCCCGCGAAAAAAAAAATGCCCTGCATCATGATTAACTACACGTTCATTGAACACCAGACATCAGCACCTACGCGACACAAGTGTCCAAGCACGCAGTATGTGCATTAGATGTCAGCCCTGTATTCTCTCATCAGAAAAAAAAAGACTGAAACACAACACAATCAAAAGTAAAAAGTAAAAGTAGCTCGCTCTAAGCGCGCCCGAGCGTCACAGAAGCAGTCCTAATGTGCAGAGGGGAACGTAATACAATTTTAGCGTTCCTGCGAGATGTTATGGATATGCGCGAAAAAGCCACAGATAGGGTATGGTGTGTACGTTCGCGCCGAAATTGTGGGGTTTGTCTTACGTGCGGTGCAGAGTGGAGTTTCGACACGCCAAGCGCTCGTAAAGGATACGCGGGAAAGTGGGACGTAAGTGTGCTACATATCTTGTGGTAATGACCAAGCCTCAGCTGCTCTTTGGGCCAGTACACCTTTCCCGTTCAGGAAAGCAGAGCGAAGGCGGAAGAAAGAACCGCCGTGGTCGAGTGTTGCTCGAGCCACCACAATGTTATACCAACGGCGTAATTGGTAATCTGCCTAAATGTCATTATGAAATACTGAGAGCCTTCTTCATGTCGCGACAGTGCCATGATCGCGCAACGAGATAATCCCCAGGGACGAGGCGGTGAGAACCGTTCCTTCGAGTTTCCATATCATTAGCCCTTTCACGATCTCGCTAGCGGGAAACCACGAGGAGGAGGAATAAACTTTATTGTAAGAAACCAGCAGTTTCAGGTGTCCGGGCCTCCCATGAGGGGATGCCAGGGGCTTGCCTTAACGTCATTTTGCAGATCTCAAGAAAATTTACATCGCACATCTCTCTCAAGCAAGGAAATGCCATACACTTATATAGTGTTTTTGGTCGTAAGTGGGCCAAAACACTATATAGTCAGAAAGATTCAGTGGGGAGGGTTGTACGACAGCCGTGTTTGAACTATTTCTGTAAAACTTCCGTGGTCTACGTAAGATCCTGTATATATTGTAACCCAGCATGCTACGTGGCAATAAAGGCTGGTAATAAGTAGCTGAATAGGGTTGTGATTTACGTACGAAGTGGTGCGTTCCAGAATGGTAGAAACGCCTATCGACTACCGCTTTTCTTCATCCTACTAGTACTGCTACTACTATAAAGTATAAATAAATAAATAATAATAAGAATTAAAATAATAATATTAAGAATAATAATAATAATAATAATAATAATAATAATAATAATAATAATAATAATAATAATAATAATAATAATAATAATAATAATAATAATAATGGTATTATTAGCAATAGTAATAACACAAGAGAAGAAGAAAAAGCTACAAAAAGAATTCATAGGAAGTGATAATATTATGTCTAAACCTTGGTCTAACCATAACTACATGTTAGGTTGAAAATTTAGTAATTTATGAATTACTTAAATGTGAACCGTTAAAATTGCATTGCGCTGCCATGAGACACTTAGCTGCTCTTAAAAAAGTGTCACGATGGGGACAAGCAAGCACATTTCATATTCAAATAAATTTATTTTCACGAACAGTGAACATCAGTCACAATCCAAAAGAACGTCACGACGGAACACAACAAACACAGACACACAAAAAATTGGCTCAAAAGGGTATGTTTACATATGTACATTACATCGTAAACTAATAACACACAAATAAACAGCAGTGAGAACATTTAGAGAACCGTATGTTAGATCAAACGATGCAGAGTTGTGCAAGCTATCATGTGGTATTCAGTACTCATATGGCACCCAAGGAATCAACCTCAGTTCCAGATTCTCGATAAGCAACTCTCGCAGGAAAAATTTACGATTCACACATCATTGAAAAGCACCTGAAAGATACGCCGTTTTTTATCTCAAGGTGTACTCCGGTAAAAAAAGGGTTCTTTTCGCATCATTGCCTGTTATTAGTGAACGGGAACGGCCTCTCTCGAGTCCGTAAGCTGCAGGATAACTACGACAAGTATACTTTCAAGGTACCCGCTATGTCGTACATCGTATTTTTTGTGAATTGCGGAAGCATCTTCAACGCCATGGTATTCGCCAATTTGTGGCGATGTAAAGGGCCCGCTTGACACCTGTAATGCATTATGCACACTCTGTTGATGCTGCGGCACATAATGATAAAGAACTTACTTGTGGCAGAGCCCTTTGTAATCGATTAAAAGCGTTAAGCGGCGTACTCGTTACGCAATTCGCATTGTGAGACACCTGCTTGTTGTGTGACCACGCTATATTACGTATGCTATAACGCAATTCCCTTCCTGACGAGACGCCTGAAGGCTTTTTGCGAAGGGTTTTGACACGAGACGCCTGAAGGCTTTTCGCGAAGGGTTTCGAAGCACCGGTGGGGCCCTCTGGTAGAATAGTGTCGCTCGAGGCCGGAGTGGCTAGGGGCAGATGAGGCGGGGGGGGGGGGGGGGGAGGTGGCTACCGAAATCGGCTGCTGTGTTCTTGCGACAGCTTTTGTTTTGAAAAAAATGTGTATTTGCGGGAGGGGCGGGGGAAGGCGCGTTGAATGCGACCATAAACAGAAGGGGAATTGCGATTTTTGCAATGCATTTTGTTGTGGTTCTTAGAAAGAAGCATTGCTTCACCAAGCCTTTTCTTTCTTTTTTGAAGAACAGTAGAATCATGTGTCTTCAAATGAAAATGTATTCAGACAAAAGAAAGAGAGAGAAGGTATCACGTCCTAAACAAGCGTACGGGTACGGCGGAAAGCATATGGCTGTTGCCATGCATCGAAATCTGTCAAACAGGCCCCTACGTCATCGTGTGCTTCTTGCGCATATTTGTATCGGTTCGTGCGTGGATGCGACGGGACCTATCGCGTTGCATTGCAAATGAGGTTGATCTCGTCCGCGCAAGTGCAAGCGAGAACCAGGTGCGCATACCATATATATATATATATATATATATATATATATATATATATATATATATATATATATATATATATATATATATATATATATATATATATATATATATATATATATATACACACAGGCAGCATTGAAGGCGCCACCAGCGTCCATTTTTAGCGTTTCACACACCAAGAGGGACTTAATATTATCGACACGTAGTAAGCGGGACACTCTAATTTTGGTTTTCCACAAAAACTGCAAACTGAATCGTTACAACGTACTTACGTCGACCCAGATGATCCACTCGGCAGCGGTATTGATCGCGCAGAGAGAGAGAGACTCAACGATGCAGGGCAGAATATTGCTAAAGAGTACCCTACCCCTTGCACTACCCCTTGTCACCATCGTTTTACGGTGAGGAGATGAATCAAATACTTTAACAGGACAGGGATATACGTCGCCCCTATATCCCAAACAATCTGCACCTCAGGGTTCATTAATGGTGGCCGTAGATGAGTAAGAGCGGCGACACTAGAATGGTTACGAAATGACCCTGACACTTGCTATACAGACTCCAGTTCACACCCAAATATGCAAAACGCATTTGCCGCAGTCGTTACCAACCAAAACCAAGCGATCACGTCAGCGAAAACACGTACGAAATGCGTGGCCGTAGCAGAGGCGGCCGCCATATCACTATAGCCATTCGTGCAGCAGAGTGCAAGAGCCGATCTGCACACGTTCTCACAGACTCCCAAGAGGTTTGCTGACTGTTTCTCACAGGCGTCCGTTTTCATAGCGTCGTACGCATGCTAGGATCCAACCTCCTAGAACACCACGGCATCACATTGTACCCCGCCCACGAAGGTGTAGGAGGAAACGAATGGACAGACCGCTTAGCTCGAGCATTAACTTTCCGAGTCACGGACATGGCAACCCGGGCGGATTGCTTCACACCTACGCTGCCGCGAAATATCCTTGAGAGCCAAAGACTGGCCCGGCAAACGATGTGGCCACCCCATCATAAGCGTACCCTCTGGTAATCTATGGATCGGAGACGAATACAATCGAACACATACCCCAACATACACACACTCAGCAAAACCCGGCCATCCTAATTTGCTGACCACTGCCCTTGGTGCGGTGACACACTGACACTTCCGCGCATCACTTGGACTCGTCGAAAAAGACCCAGCACAGGGCAACTCACCCCTGTTATGCCAGCGAGTCCTCGTCAAACGACCGTGCCTCTGAAAAAGGCAATCTGGGTCAAGGCCAGCCCGCCGTCTGCCCGACGCGAACATCTCAACGGCGTGAACACGCGCGGCGCCTCTCTCGCCCACGTGCATTGAGTCATCGGCGCACGTGACAGCGAGCCGGCGTTCTCGTTCCTGGTGGTCTGACGCATGGCGCGGCGACCCCCCATTGGCGGAATCTGCTCGGACGACCCGCGGCGCTTCTGATTGGACACTTTGGTTGGACCCGGTGCAAATAAAAGAAGCCCTGCGGCGCGTCGCGATCGGCGTTCCTATGAGCGAGGAGACCCCATGTCGGAGGGCCGACATGTATGCGAGTCAGCGGTTTTAGGCGAAAGGCTGACCTATGTGTTAGAGAGAGGAGCTCGGCTCTTCGAGTCTCTGCCGGCCCCAGTGCCGAAATTGTAACGCCTCTGTATATATGCTGTACATAAACCTTGTTTAACTCACCGTCGTCTAGTCCGCTCGTCTCCTCAGCTCTGCGCAGAAGCAGTCGCGAGCTGAGAAACATACGCTACCAAACGGCTGGTGACCTTCCCGGCGGGGTCGGAAGCAGTGGCGCCTCCGGGACCGCGTCGGCGTCGCCGTCTTTCGCAACAGTGGTGGCTTCGGCGGGATCGGTCCGTCGTTCGCAACAGTGGAGGTCAGCGGCGGGATAGGCCCGCCGTTTCGCAACAGTGGTGGCAGCGGTGGGATCGGTCCGTCGTTCGCAACAGTGGTGGCAGCGGTGGGATCGGCCGGCGTCAGCGACATCGATGCGGTGAGTGCCTGATGTTTTCCCCTCAGTTCACCAGACTACTCTAGCTCAGGTTGTAGTAGTTTAGAGAAAGGGCTGTGTGAAGCATTGAAGTGAGCTTTGATCGTTTCAAGCCAAGTCGAAGTGCTTTGAAACCAAAGTTAATGCGGAGGGGGTAAACACGGGAGAGTGAAAAGTTGCTTGCGCGTCTTGCTAGTTGACTTATAGTGGGTACGGCAAGTAAATTGTTAACAGGGGCAAACAGCAAGAGGCTAGTGTGAACGATGGAGAACCTTAAAGTGAAGGAACTCATCGAAATTTGTGAGGAACTCGGCATTACTTTGGGCCGTGCGAAACGAAAGCAAGCGATCCTTGAGATCATGAAGGATGAGGGAGTGTCGGCTGAGGAAGTCGATGAGGCCTGGGTGGATATTAAAGCACGCCGTGAGGAGGCTGAAAGGCGAGAAGTAGAAGCTCGCGAACGTGAGGAGGCTGAAAGGCGAGAAGCTCGTGAAGAGGCTGAAAGGCGCGAAGCTCGCGAACGTGAAGAAAGGCGCGAAGCTCGCGAACGTGAAGAAAGGCGAGAAGCTCGCGAACGCGAAGAAGCTGAAAGGCGCGAACGTCGCGAGGAGGCCGAGAGACAGGAGCGCCTCGAGATGAAACGAATAGAATTGGCAATCCTACAGTGTTCGCAGGCGCCTAGCGCAGCTTCTCCGACGATTCAGGTCAGCAGTTTTAGAATTCGGGACCAACTGCCACCGTTCGTAGTAGGCGAGGACATGGCGAAGTATCTCGTCAAGTTTGAACACGTCTGTGAGCGAAACGCTTTGGAGCGGTCTCTTTGGGCGCAGAACCTGTTAGCTCTTCTTCCCGGCGAAGTGTCCGACGCATTAACTTGCTTGTCTAGGGAAGCGTTTGAGAGCTATGACGAGGTTAAGGAAGTGCTCTTGAGACGTTATAAGTTGTCACCCGAGGCTTTCAGGCAAAGGTTCCGGTATGCTAAAAAGGGGAATGAGTCACACGTTGACTTCGCGTTTCGTCTTAAAGCCGATTTGATTGAATGGCTCAAGGGCGAAGGTGTTTATGACGACCGCGATAAAGTGGTGGAATGCGTTGCATTGGAGCAATTCTACCGCTGCATCGAGGAGGATGTCAAACTTTGGCTGCAGGACAAACTTGGTGAAGTACAGCTAAACAAGGCAGCAGAGTTAGCTGAGGAGTATTATACTCGCCGAAAGTTGCATAGCAGGGCAGTGCGCGTTGAAAAGGATGAAAGAAAAGAGGGCTTTTCAAAGAAACCTGATCAACGGAAACCCGCTCCGCACCGTAATTTCAAGAAGGACCCGTCTCTTACGAAGGACAGTGTAGGGGAAGGGCAAACAGAAGCGGAGAAATCGAGTGAGGTTTCTACCACACAGGCATTAGAACCGGAAAACAAACGGAAGCCGCTAATCTGCTACAACTGTAAAAAGGAAGGGCACATCGCGAGAAACTGTCAGGAAAAGTTTGCCTTCGCAACGATCCGAGAATCAGAAAAAAACATGCGGTTGTTGGAGCCGTATCTCCAAGAAATTAGGGTCAATGAGAAAACGTGCCGAGCACTTAGAGACTCAGCGGCAACCATGGACGTTGTCCATCCTTCATTGGTGTCTCCGGATGACTTCACAGGAGAATGCGCGTGGATCAGGCAAGTCGCCGAGGAGCAGAGTGTTCGCTTACCAATCGCCACCGTTGTCATTGAAGGCCCGTTCGGTAAGCTTTGCACCGAAGCGGCTGTGTCTGCCGCGCTGAATGGTCGTTTTTCTTATCTTTTCTCCAACAACTCGGAGCAGCTTCTCAAGGAGCAGGGCAAATCGTTCTTCCCCAACTTAGCGTGCATGGCTCCCACGCGATCGCAAGCGCGAAAGCTTTCGCGGAAGCTTGACTTGGTTCCATGCGGTGAACTCTCAAGTGACCTTGTCGGCGGGTCGACGGAACCCCAGAAAGGAAATTTTCCGCATGAGTCATGTGAGCTGTCACGCGAGCGGCCCGTCGCGGGAGCGGCCGGCGCGGTATGCGCTGGGGGAGACGACGTGGCGCCTTTGAGTCAGAGCGAGAGGGATGCAACGCTCTCGCCTGTAGCGGAAAGTTGGAGCGAGCTGCCGAGAGTTGGTCGAGAGACGCTCATTCGAGGGCAGAGTGAGGGTCTCTCGATTGAAGCGCTAGTGGAAAGCCAAATTGAAGCGCTCGTGGAAAGCCAGAAAAACGCGGCAAAAGTGCTGTCGAAGGAGCACTACGAGAAATCGGGGAAGAAGCGCGCTTTTGAAGTTGATAATCAGGTAATGCGGCTGCAGCCACCCAAAAGGAACAAGCTTGAGGTTGATTGGGAAGGGCCCGCCACAGTATTATCGAAGCCTTGCGATACAACTTATGAGGTGCAAGTAGGAAGGCGGCAGAACAAAATTTACAACTTGATGAAACCCAATGTTCAACATCAAGCGGTCGTAAATCAGCTGTTGAAGGCTTCAGAGGAAGAGGGAGCAGAAAATTTGAGTTCTAGTGAGGTGATCGAAGGGGGATCGAAAGTAATTTGGGAGCAGATAAACCTGGAGCCTAGCTTAAGTGAAGGAGGACCTGAGAAAGAGGACCTGAGAAAGATTGGTTCCGAGTTTGAAGACGTGTTTTCGGACCGCCCCGGAAACATGAGGGTGATCGAACACGATATCGAGCTAAGCGGTGAGGAGTCAATCAGTAGCAAGCCGTATCGTTGTTCCCCTGTGCAACGTCGCAAGTGTGAGCCGCTCTTGGTGCCGCATAGGTATCGTCGCCTAAAAGTGGCCGGTTACTGAGGTGGAGCATGTTGCTCCACAGCGCAAATTTGACGTTCGCTAAAGAGAAAAAAAAAAGAAAGGTAAACGTTAATTCAGGTGCATTGAGCAGTGCGTTTAGTTAGTACCTTCTCAACCTTTCGGTTTCTGGCTGGCGATTCGGGGCAAAATTTTGACCTCATCACGACTTGGGCTGAGCGCTCTCGTTCAGAGTGATCTCAAGGGGCCAACTTTATGTGGTATTCTAATCCGTTACGTTGTTGTACGTGAAAAAAAAAATTGAGTTGTCATTTTAGGGGTCTTTTGTCCCACATGTGCTTCTTGATGTAGAGGGAACAAAATTCCGATAGACACGTAGATAGGTATATGTTGTACTATACTTTGTCTGGTGTTCTGTCGGGTGACCGAGGGCACTTGCTTGTGTCGTGTGTTGTCTGTTGTCGAACCGTTCTTAGCAAGTTGCAGAACCATCGACAAGTGCTGAACCCGAAGATGGTCAGAAGAGACGAGTGAAGCTGGTCAGCAAGTTGTGGCGACAAGCCAGTGGAGCTGGGATCCGTCGTCAAAAATGGGATGTGTTCCCGGACCAGTCTGGAGCTGTATTCTCCCCATGGCCCTGGAGGCGAACCTGGAGGGACCAGGCGAACGAGCGCACCTGACATCCGAGCCCCGTGGAAGCAGCTCGTCTTTCCGGTGCATTGTCTGGCGGCGGGGGTGCTGTTATGCCAGCGAGTCCTCGTCAAACGACCGTGCCTCTGAAAAAGGCAATCTGGGTCAAGGCCAGCCCGCCGTCTGCCCGACGCGAACATCTCAACGGCGTGAACACGCGCGGCGCCTCTCTCGCCCACGTGCATTGAGTCATCGGCGCACGTGACAGCGAGCCGGCGTTCTCGTGCCTGGTGGTCTGACGCATGGCGCGGCGACCCCCCATTGGCGGAATCTGCTCGGACGACCCGCGGCGCTTCTGATTGGACACTTTGGTTGGACCCGGTGCAAATAAAAGAAGCCCTGCGGCGCGTCGCGATCGGCGTTCCTATGAGCGAGGAGACCCCATGTCGGAGGGCCGACATGTATGCGAGTCAGCGGTTTTAGGCGAAAGGCTGACCTATGTGTTAGAGAGAGGAGCTCGGCTCTTCGAGTCTCTGCCGGCCCCAGTGCCGAAATTGTAACGCCTCTGTATATATGCTGTACATAAACCTTGTTTAACTCACCGTCGTCTCGTCCGCTCGTCTCCTCAGCTCTGCGCAGAAGCAGTCGCGAGCTGAGAAACATACGCTACCAAACGGCTGGTGACCTTCCCGGCGGGGTCGGAAGCAGTGGCGCCTCCGGGACCGCGTCGGCGTCGCCGTCTTTCGCAACAGTGGTGGCTTCGGCGGGATCGGTCCGTCGTTCGCAACAGTGGAGGTCAGCGGCGGGATAGGCCCGCCGTTTCGCAACAGTGGTGGCAGCGGTGGGATCGGTCCGTCGTTCGCAACACCCCTGGTCACGCGAAACAAATTTGAAAGGTCGTGGGAGGTGCGACTCACCCGGCAGGACCTGGGAAGCCAGAGGGCAACTTTAGACCAGGCCAAGCGATCCGCTGGGCCCAGTGGGGCCCTGGAATAAGGGCTCTACCCACGGAAACCTCAGTTTGCTATTTAAATAAAATATGTTTATTCCTTCTGCTCAGATATAAAGCATGTGCTCTCGCGCATGGAGGCCTAGCTGCATAAGCTTACACGTAAGCGCGAACAAATGGCCGAGTCCAAGCGGGTACAATCTCGCCCGCGACCAACGCACACGTCCACACAGAGGCCGACATAGTCGTGATGGTCCTGTTGTACAACTCAGTTTGATCAATTGTTGTACAAATCAATCTGAATCTCTAATTATGGATCGACTGAATTCACATGAGTACTTTCTGCAGCTCGCCAAATCTTGTTGCATAGACTTGAGAGACAAACCACATATTACGCTATTATTGGCTTGTAGGGCTGCCGCAGTCTCTTTGGTTGACTCAACATGCCAAGGTCACACAATTTGAGAGTTTCCTGAATATCACTTTCTGCTCACCGTAATAGAGGCTGTTCATAAAGAAGTTATGGGCTAGTTCTATTAGAAGTAAATGAAAAATTACGAAACTTGCACTTAGTCACACGAGGCTTGAAACTCTGAAGCTGGACAGTTATAAAACCCAGTGTTGTTGCTTCTAGGTTTGCCGCTATGCTTTAGCTAGGTGAAACTAAGTCGCCCTAGGTTGCTTCTAGGTCTTAGCTAGTTAATGCTATAGGTCGTTTCTGTCGGTTGCTTCTCAGCGCGGGGAGGTTCAGGTTCAACCGGAGTGAGCTACATAAACTACACGGATGTGCAAACTACATAGAGAGGAACCAGCGCTGAAACCGAGCGTTCTCGTTTTGCATAGGTGCAGGCACACGTCGATGTTTGTGCAAGATTTCCATTCCTTCGGGGTCTCCTGGAATCTGTCGCTGGCTTTTACGTTCACCTAGATATATAAGATATCGTTTTATGCCGCTAAAGCTCTCTGTCCAGATCCTTGAGCGAAGCTGGAACGTGTGGCCACTGTGTTTATCGCTGCGGTAACTTGGACAGTTTATTGAAATTCCTCCTCAATTACTGGTTACGTCAGTGTGAAAACCTTAATTCATGCTTGCCGCTCATCGGCTACTTCTTTCATTTTTAGTGAACCAGCAGTGATAAGCAGTATTTGCCCAATTTCTGTGGTAAGGGTGTAGGGAGAATTTCTTTATTGGGGGTGCGGTGGAGGAGGCACCTTTTGAAATGGGCATTTTTCGCTCTTTATGAGATGCCGAAAAATATTCGGGAAGGGGGGGGGGGGGGGGGCACGGGACCAGTGTGGCAGCCCCTGAATACGTCAGTGTTCTGGGGCACGTACCTGGTCAGGAGGATGATCATAGTTTTGTACACATTTGAACAGAGTCAAGTTTTTACGACGGGCTTCAACAGATGCACTGTTAAGTACAAAACGTGGAAAGTTTGCACTGAGTCCCGCAAAGCTTGGCTTAGCGAAGAACATGCGCGTTGCAGCTCACTGGACAACCTATTTATATATTTCTTCGTGTATCTCGAAAGAGCTGGGCAGCCTTTTTTGTTTCTTCTTAGTTTTTTTTCTTTCTTTCTCCCTCTTGTTATTTCCTCTCGCCTCTATGCGTTACGTCTTTTTTTTTTGTCTCTGTTTGTTTCCATTTCTCTTCGTCTCTGTTCTTCTCTTTAATTTTTTTATCTTTCGTTCCTATCTCTGCCTCGCTCTCTCTCTATCATTCGCTTGCGTCTTTTTTCTAAGGTCGTTCTTGTTCATTTCTTCTTTACTTTCTTTTTTACTTCTCATTTCTTATGCAATTCTTTCTCTCTGCTTCTGCCTTTCTGATTCTTTATAAGCTATTCTTTACTCTCACTCTTTTTTCTTTTCTCATTTGCGCCCTCACTTCCCTTTTATAACCATCCCTATACGACACTATTCGAGGTTATGTCAGCGTGCCTTGAGAGCCAAGTCCAGAAAACAAAATAAAAAACTAAGCTGGATAGACTTGTGAATAATATGGTGGCCATTGAATTGCGGGCATATTGATTTGATTGATTTGTGGGGTTTAACGTCCCAAAACCACTATATGATTATGAGAGACGCCGTAGTGGAGGGCTCCAAAAATTTCGGCCACCTGGGGCTCTTTAACGTGCACACAAATCTGAGCACACGGGCTCGTGGGCCTACGCGGATTCGAATTGCGCCACCTCACGTTAAATTGATTATCAGAACTTTCTCTTTCTTTGCGCATTTCTTTCTGCTTCCAGTTTTCTTCCTTTTTTCTTTTTTTGGCCCACCGCTTTACCTTCACACCTCTCCTTCGCTTTGTGCTTCCCGCTTGCTAGACGCCGGACGAATCGGCGCAGCTATCCTGGGAGCAAAGTAGAATAAAAAAGAACAGCACGAAGAGAACTTGTGCTGGTTCACTATGATAATAAATTTTTGGTTTGCCACGTTTTATAGTGAGCTAAAGCACTTTCTCTGCTAAAAGAAAAACAAAAGATTGCAAGCACATGCGAATAAATTATACCGTGTTTGATCACCCGGCTTACGACACTGTTCGGGACAGATGACTATCGCACGCGCTTTGACCGTGACAATCGCATCTTTCTCAGAGGATCAAGCGCCGGGGTTTAAAGTAGACAGCCGTTTCTTTCGTAAAACTGCGCCTACCATTCTTATGTCGAATTAGTTTGTTTACCACAGTTTCGTTCATGTCTAAAGGCCATTTTCGTGGCCAGATCCAACTGTATAAAACGCGAAAAAAAGATAGAGAAAAACACATTCAGTGTTTCAGTCAGCTCAAGTAGCCTACCGTATCCCACCTGTCTCCCTGATGCCCTTTCGATGGCGTGAGTTTTCACTGTGACTGCTTCAAATGAACTGAGAATTGCTACATGTGTGAAGTGTACAAAAGCTACGCAGAAGTCTTAGTATAGTTCAATGGTAAGTCATGGCAGAAAGGCTTATTTATCAATCTGGGAAACTGGGACAAAAAAAATTTAGCAGTAGCACGTCGTTCACATCATTCTTGTGGTTCGTCAACTCAACGTTGGAGTTTCTGCCAACTTTCGCCAAATCTTCAAGCAAACCACATTCACGCTACGGCAATAAAAACTTTAAAAAACATGGTAATGTTTGTCATATTTGAGTGATTCTTGTGATAGTTCATGATCATTAATTATTATCAGCTTCGCCTACGTTGCGCGAGATTTGCGTGAACTCTTAGGTCTAACGTAAGAGTCAACTGATGCGAAGATGTTTCCGAATCAACAAGTAGCTTTCCTTGTTGTTACTGCTTGCTGTGAAACACAAAGGGCAACCGAGGCATTTCACGCGTTAGAAAGTTATGGATCCAAAAATATGCCGGACATAAAACAGAATAACGGTCGCTTTCTGCTGCCCAACTTCAATTTTTTATCAAAGCACAATTTGTGTGTAACACGAAATGCTCAGAGTTTTTGCTTGTTATGTTACAGTGTCGTCACCGGGGAATCTGAAACGGAGATGATTCGAGACTCTTTACTTAAAGGCTGCAAATAAAGAAAAAAAGGCCAAACGGTGTTTTTTGAAGCCCGGCAAGGAAAATGGCAGTCCTTACACACACAACACAAATGTGAGGATGAACAGACGACTGGGAATATGAAGGAACGCTGCCAGAGGGCCTGGGCTGCGCTATTATGGCAGCATCATCGACTGACAGCGTTAGTACTCAACACGATTTCCAGAATCATACCTGCCTATTGCTCAACGCCGAGAACATCACAGGTGTCGTCGATGATGAAGGGCTCGAAGGTGACATCATGGGTCCCCGTTACCACAAGCGCGTCCGCATAGCCATCATAATCATCATGATCGTCACATCCGTCATCGGCAACAGCGTCGTCTGCTGGAAGCTCGTCGTGCAGCGACGCCACCGGCGAATCTCAAAAGCGCGAGTGCTGTTCCTGAACTTGGCCATAGCGGACCTTCTCGTTGCTTGCGTCACGATGACCTCGCAGGTGGTGTGGGAGGTGATGGGCCGACTGTGGATTGCGGGCGATTTTTTCTGCCGCTTCTTCAAGTTCCTGCAGACGTTCGCACTAGTCTCCTCGACCTACATGCTGGTTACGATCGCGGTGGACAGGCACATCGCCGTTACGACACCACTGGCTCCCAGTCCTGACCCATGGAAGCTGGCGGCCATCACGTGGGTAGCTTCGTGCATACCGTCGCTGCCGAATGTCTACGTGTTCCACACCGTCGAAGTGCTGCCCGGACAGTGTTTCTGCGCGTCTATCTTCTACGAGCGTGGCACACCGCTCTACCACCGCCAGATATACATGGCATTCGTGTTCATCATGGTGTTTATCGCACCTCTTGTGCTTTTGGTGACATTTTACACGGGAATACTGTGGGCCATATGGAGGCACAGCTCGGCCAGCGGAAAAGTGGGGCAGCAGACTGCTTCTACGTTGCCCCGAGCTAAGGTGAGTGACCTAACTTGAGCAATACGTCTCGATGCACGACAAGCTTAAAATAAAACCAGGACATCATACTGCAGAGAGACATTCAAACGTGGGAATATATTTACTGGCGGGTGAAATATGTATAAAGTCCTGAATAGAACTACTGCACCTTATTTCAGACGTCAACTGCGTTCTACGGTAAGTGTTTGTAGCTTACTCTTCAAATGGACTCAGTGGGTGTATCTTGACAAACTTACTCATTAATCTAGTCTCTGAGACTCAGGCCGACCCTGGATTCATAGCTTCACTCGGGTTTCAAATCTCATGCGGGTCGAATGCGGATCTGTGTCCAAGATGGCTTCTTTGGAGACGCAGGTGGAATTCGCTTCACCGCAGTCCCATTTCATGTACAAGGCCCCTGCACATGCAGGCACGTTCGCAGTTGTCCCGTGTTTAGGCTTAAGGCTAGAGGGTTGGGGAATATCTGGACGCTGCAAAAGCTGAATAATTTCTCTGTCTAGGAAGCACCCAAGCACGTTTAGCGTACGTCGAGTTGGCAGAATTGATAATGCAATCCTGTAGTTAACATCGCGCCACAATCGTGAAGAAATCAACGTTTTCCCACACACTAGACATAAGTGGTATTTGATAACTATGACCTTCAATGTCAGAATTGCCGTTGTGTTGGGTTGAAAAGTAGCCTGAACTCAGGCCAAAAGCAACCAAAGTAGCCATGTCATTGAATTCTATTGCGAAGGTATAGCCACGATCGCTGAATGAAAACACCTGTGCGCTTTGATCCAGCGGCCTTGGTATAGCCAAGTCGAAGAGAAGTGATAATATGAGTACAGCTTTTGTTATTTTTCAGCAAATAATGCCACTAGAAATATGGAAGACAATGAAAATAAAAAAAAGCATTTTCCTTTTTCTTGGACTTAGAGCAACAAGTTGGTTGGAAATAAAACAAGAAATTGCAGTGAATTCAGAGTGCCATGCATGCAGTTTAGTAGAATATGTACATATTTCGCCAAATACAGGCTGTAACACTCCCGTCAAGGAGTCATCACGAACATTACATATTGACGCAGATTTTATTTGAAGCCAGAGATTTAATATAATGAGTAGAGTTCATATGATACCGATTGAGCTTCCTCTGGTCATATCTGGTTCAGATCAACAGTCAATAGCTAAATTTTGTTGCAGATTTCTGTTTTCATCAAATTCATACGCGAACACGTGCCATGCATCGAATTTAGAAACTTACGCTTAGAATCTGAATAGGTGGCGAGCGGCATAAGTGGCGATCTAGTTGCAGGCGTTCCAACATGTTTGTAAGTACGCCACTTCGTATTTCATGTTCGCCGTGTATTTTGCTGAAGTGACTCGATTCGCACCATCCTGCTGGTGGGGGAGGACGCGCGCGCATGGGCTGATACGGAAGAACAGGCTGGAAATAGTCTGTTTTGTCTGCAGGTAGCACGAACAATGACTACCTATGGCGACAGAGCGGAAGTTTAAAGTAGCCAGAAGGTAGTCATGGAGCCATCCTTCGATCTATATATAGCAAGACGGGGTCACAAAGTAGCCATCTTGGCGCTAAGCATAGTCACAAACGGCAACTATATATGTTCTGTACATATTCTCACCTTGTATAGAGACTATTGAACATCTCTTGTGCCACTGTGCCCAATTTGATGAAGATGCCGGACTCTCCGCTGTGCCTTGAATAGACTCGATGACCGGCCATTTAATGAAGCAAAGACCTTAGGAGCCTGGTCGCGCAGCACATCAGCACAGAAAGCCACACGAGCCCTCCTGAGATACTTGGCAGCCACTTCATTGAGGGACCGCCTGTGAAACTCGGCATTGTGTGTGTGATGTGACATGTGTCTATCCTTCTCTCTCTCTTTTACTCCCCCTTTCCCCCTCCCCATGTGTACGGTAGCAAACTGGACGTATGGTCTAGTTAACCTCCCTACCTTTCCTACATTCCTTCTCTCTCTCTCTCTCTCACCTTGTCGTCGAACCCTCATCTATCCGCACACTACGATATCCGCATACTTAATTGACGTAGCGCGTTTTGAAACATGGGACAAGGGAAGGGACAGAAGGGAGCGCTTACTTCCAACAAAATTTTATTTCGAGAAGCGTTTTTATATATGCTCATGAAATTCGAAAACAACAGATAATTTCATGGGCATATATATGTACGCTTCTCGAAATAAAATTTTGTTGGAAGTAAGCGCTCCCTTTTGTCCCTTCCCTTGTCCTATGTTTCAAAACGCGCTACGTCGATTAAGTATGTCTTACCAACATGCCCAACTTTATACTCTAGATATCCGCATGCCCGGCTGCATATGGATCGGTCGATAGCCGTGACGCACATGACCGAAAAAAGTTTGACATACGAAGTAAGACAGTAGGCAGGTGACTTCCATTGGCAAGAAGTTCTGAACTCATTTTGTTATGAATACATTCGGTCACGATCGCAAACGGTAAAGTCTCGCTCTGCCGAAGAAGTGAAATGGGTGTCCCGCTGCGTCTATGATATGCGCCACAAGGAAATGCTGAGACGAGCTGCGAGTTTTCTCCATATATGTGTTTTGTTCATATTCCCACCAAGGCCACCGATCAGGTGCTTTCGACAGCTCCAATCTGTAGCCCTCCGCGGGAGCGCTGGGGACTTTACGCACATCCAACAGCTAGATCTCCTGAGTCATCAACTGTGATGCCACGCAAAATTTCTGTTTGCTTACTATCGCAAAGTGTGCAACAGTGATGGAGGACGTTGCTGGGCGGGAAATTGAGGGGCGCTGGTTGGAGCGAGGAACGTCGAGTCGATGCGCCATATTTGCTGACGTTCGTGTGTAGCTGGGCCTTACACAGTGGCATTTATTTTTTTATCGTAATATGGCTTACCGTTGATCGCTGACGGTGCGCCACGTGCAATAGAGCCGTTTGAATATTTTTGTCTGTAGACATTTCTTTATACGTACATTCGAAGTGCCGTTTTCCTATTTACAACTGCAACTCGATAGTTCCGATGAAGCGCGCAACAACTCCCACGCATTTGATGCTTTTTGTTTATGACTTTTATTCAGCAGAGTTCGATCAAAACGTTTTTGGAAATGCTCATCAATATCGAAGTTACAGCTGCGCAGACGCAGTTTGAATGTGTATTCGTTTAGCGACACACGTCTTTTTTTTGTTTGTTTAAGGGCTTATTACTCTAAAAATATATGCATTTATTATGCGATGTTTAAGGACAGGAGACACGCGTGGTCAAATTAGGCTCGTTCTGCTTTGCTCTGTGGGAATGATGAACGAAACAGCGCGAGGAAATTGAAAACAATAACAGATGTTGCATATATTAGCAATTATTAAAGAGCTCGTACCATTTATCCATAATTACATCACTTGGCTGCCGCACGTAACAACACTAGCTAGCGTTTCCCTCCATTTAGCTAATATTACCAGCCAACATTCATCGATATAGCAAACACTAGCTATTTTAGTTCTGGTTCAGCCACTAGGGATGTTTATATCATTGAGTGAATACTAGAAAAATCAATGAAAAGCCACCCAAGCCACCCAAGCCACCCAAAACAATTAGTTCTTAGCCACCAAAGCCTCACAAAACAATTATTTCTTACGAATGTCTGACTTTCAATCAATCGACTTAATCGATGAAAGCATTACCAAAATTTGATTTGCCGAGAATGAAAATAGCAGTGGCGTAAATAATGGAGGAGGCCAGGGCGGGAGGGCGGCAGAGTGCCGCTGCGTTCAAGATAGTGGGGGAGGGGGGAAACCTCATGCAATTGTCCCCTTCGAGATTTATCTTCGAATGTCCATTTCAATTGAAACAATGACAACGCACATTTCGTAAAACCAACTCTGAAACCTGCAGCACTTTAACTGAACATAGACGAAGTATATTTCGAGCTGGTGAACACGATGGCAATGCCTTTACGCGCTAGCACAAGTGCTACCATTGCTACTGCATGCTTTAACACGAATGATGCAGCTCCAAGAATACGAGCGCCACTACGAGCGAATACGAGCGAGTTGCCACTTATTATTATTATTATTATTATTATTATTATTATTATTATTATTATTATTATTATTATTATTATTATTATTATTATTATTATTATTATTATTAGTGAATGCGTGTTATATTTTATGTAAAACTAAAATATGTTCAAAACAAAATGGCCGCCATTGCAAGATGTGTGCCCTCCCTAGTGATCTTTACGGATTTACGCCACTGGAGAATGGTTATGCAAAAAATTCTGAAATCGAACTAGAATGCTGAGCAAGAACCATCTGTGATGTTGCAGTGAGTGTACAGCGGGCGAGTGAGAGCGGCACTTGAGCGTCGAGTGCTTTTTTTTTTTATTCTTCTTCTTCAAGTCAGGATCTCCTCTTTCTTCCACTCACCTGGGCATGCATTGCGTCATTCAGTCAGCCACGGAGCGCTAACTCTTTTACCGACATGTGCTCCTTGAACCAGTTGTTCTGCATTTTCTTAGTAAAAGCGTAGAGTAGTTCTTAATTGACCTGTGCTTTAGCGACAGTACTGCAGTACAGCTTTGCCTGCAGGATGGGAGCGTGGGCTGGGCCGGCACTTCTCTAGAGCCATAGCTCCTATCCGGAAGGTACAAACCCACAAAAGACCGGGTTTCGTGAATCTGACCTTGAGGTCCGCAAAGATCGTAGCAGCGCCTCTGTGGTGGCTCAGAGCCACAGACCGCTAGATGAACACGCAGACCGATAGATGTCGCTGATGATATAGAGAGCATTCATCTGCGTGCCGCCTCGGTACTTATGAGTTCGCGCCGATCTTTCTCCAGCCTATCAGCGCACTCTTCACGTGCTTCGTATCAAACGCGTAGCCTATTAACGCAACGCCAGCCAAAATTCTTCGGTGAAATGGCAGTCGCGTGGAACAAAAATCGTGTCCACAAGCGCGTGCACGCACGCACGAACGACGTCCTGCGGCGCGCGAGGCATCATGCGCCTCAAAGGCCGAGGCTTATTGACAGTATCCCGTAGTTCTACAGCGCAAAGCCGGAGCACATTGTCCCTAAAGCTGCTAGTCTATCTACGTGTGGTATTCCAGTCTGCTGCTTTCGCGTTAGTTTCTTCGCCAGTCCAGCGAAGCTGCAGTAGATTTGTTCGATTGTGCTGCATGATCTCCCCTACGAAAGTTAACTCGCCGTAATTGCACTGGTGTAACTACACAAGTGCATGCAGACAAGTTGTCGATGCTTTGACAGTTGCAGGCGTAAAGTCAAGTTGTTAAATATCGCATTGATCTCGGGACGCTGGATTTATTGCAGGTTTGAATAGTTTACTTTTTTACAGCAGCGTCTACGAGTGTGTGCACGGTGCCCAATTTAATTAGCTACTGGTAACTCCACCGAGGCCATTAGTTACTGCAGTTGTACAGGGTTACGTATAAATAAACTGCACAGAAGCAGCTCATTGAGCCGATGCATAACGTCCTTGTACATAGGGTTTGAGGTTCGTGTACTTAGATTTAGAGGTGCGCAATAAAAAACCCCAGGCGCGCATGGTCTAAATTTGCAGTGTCCTCCCCTACGTCACCTCAAATACTCGTATGGTGGTTTTGTGACTTCGAAACGCCGGCCATTGTTAAGAGTAAATGTACATATGGCCACACATTATCACCAAAAGTCACCAACATGTACGTTTCTTACTTTTCGCATACGGTTTGAACATGTACTTTATTCCACGCATTTAGTTTGCAAAATAGCCCAGTGCATGCAATGTACGCCTCTGTAAGCCATCTTAACCCGATGGTGATAACTGCTTCTAATGGTGCAGGTTCCCCAACCAAAAAGGGGTAGGGATTCTAACGAAGCATCAGACAGCCTACAATTACGCACATAGTGGTTTGAGGGCTTCTTGTAATCATTTCAATTGAGGTACGGGACCTTCCACGTACTAAATGAAAAGAATACAGTTTGCACTTTGAAAAAAGATATTGCGCATGTGTGCCTTTAATCTACCATTTCACTGCACGCATTTATATGCACGTTATAGTATACTAGAACAGCGGAGGGCTCGAAACGATCTTAGAAAAATGAAGCCCATACTACACTCTACCCATATAGAGTCAGACCACTTGTGGCGCTTTCATTTGGTAGCCTGCAAGGTGTCGTCGTTTAAGAGCTTCTGGTAGCTCCACCCAGATGACACACTGGTAGAACACCCACTTTCGGGGGCAGGAATTGCAGCTATAGATGGTGGGTTTTTATTATTATATTATTTTTGTAGTTTTGCAGTTTTACTGGTTTTTCATGATTTTTTAAAAGAGCTTCAGTTGATACCATTCGGTAAGCAGAGTTTTTCATGACACGACTCACACGGAGTTACATTGAGCAGTGAATCTCAGTTTGAGTGAGTCCGGATTAGTATACCTAACGTTTCAGCTAGTCAGAGTCCAACTGAGTACGGCTGAGAAAAAATTTGTTGAGTCTGAGTGACAGTAAAAGGAAAATATGTTTTTTTTTTTGAGCGAGGCTGAGTGAGCTCCACAAATTTAACCGCCCCATAGGTTTTTGTTTGCTCAAATTCAGCGTTCTAACAGTCCTACGTCGACTCATGTTTATACTTACACCTGCTCACACATACATCAATGCTATAGCGTCCATACATCAGATCAATATTTATTGATGTGAAGCGTGAGTTACAAGGAGAGGGTGAGGGTGTATCGAACTTCGTGCGATATCTCTTTGAAGAAAGTTTTTCATAAAAATATCCCGACTCAATTAGAAGCATTGCTCCACCGGGGTGGTCTAGTGGCTAAGGTACTCGGCTGCTGACCCGCAGGTCGCGGGATCAAATCCCTGCTGTGGCGGCTGCATTTCCGATGGAGGCGGAAATGTTGTAGGCCCAGATTTGGGTGCACGATGAAGAACCCCAGGTGGTCGAGATTTCCGGGGCGCTACACTTCGGTGTCTCTCATGTTCATACGGTGGTTTTGGGACGGTAAACCCACATATCAATCAATCAAATCATCAATTAGAATCACTAACTCGTACAAGAAGGTATAAGAATAAAAGGTGCAATGCAGAGCACCATTATGTGAGATACTGGTTATAAATGGCTTTGAAACAAGTACGCTAAAAGACTCATGAGTCCACTCACTCAGACTCAGTTCAAGTCGTGAATCTGAGTCTGAGCGAGTCCGAGTGATTCATACTTTCGTGAGTTCAAGTGTGTCCGATTCAGAAACATCTTAGTGAGTCATAGTCCGAGTGAGTCCGCTTCAGAAATGTTTTGATCCGAGTGAGCCCGGAAGCTCAAATATAATAATGGGTGAGTGTGAGGTAGTTTCACAGTTTTTACCGACCCGTTGGTGACACGAACAAAGACAGATCGAAGAGCATACGCATAAAATGATTGCACCGTGAAAAAAAAACTCTCCACTGTACCTGGTATCACATCTCCAAGGAACTAACGCTGCGTCGGAATCGCGCAATTCATTGTTCCTAACGGCCATGACAAATGGTTCCTTTGAAAGGGCATGTCATTATGACCTGATAGCTGAAGTATCGAATGCTGTCGTTCAATTTAATGTGGCAGAAACCTGAATTAATTTATACTGTTGAAAGTCTGCCAACTGCATCAGTGATGCAAGCTCTTAATGTGTATAAATTATTGTTTCATGGTGTCAGCTGTCATGCCTCCGATGGACACTGTAACGGAAGCCAGAGAGTAGTGTAGCCGCGCTTGAAAGAATACAACGTAAAGCAGTCCGTCTTATCTATAACCGTGAGGTGTACCGACTCACCTACTGCTCTTTTGATAAGAGCGGATCTGCCCACCCTGGCGAGCCGCGCCAAGCTTCATAGCCTGAGATTTTTGTATCTGGTGCTACACAACTCTTTGAAAATAAATCCGGCTAATTATGTTAAGGTTAACAGTAAGTGCCAAACAGCAAATAAACATTGTCACACACTTGATGAGTATCCCTTCAAGAACAATGTTTTTGGCCACTCTTTTTTTCCGCGAGCCATGCGCGCTTGGAATGCCCTGCACCCCACCGTGTTGACACAGCCGACAGTTGACGAATTTGTTAATCGAGCGAGTGAATGTGTGCTGTCTTTTATTTAGCAGTGATTTCCTGAATCGATGATGTCGAAAGTTTTAACTCTGTCTGTACAATTCGTTTTGTATTTGTTTTTTCCTTGCCCCAGCATTTCATCTGATATTTTTATTCATAAAGACCCTTTGCCTATCACTACGGCGAATTTTGCAATATGTTTGAGATATTCGCTTCGAATTTCAAGTGCTTGCAGGATGTATATTTAGTCTGTGTATTGCTTGTTTTAACTATGAACAATGTGACGCCACTCCTGTAATAATCCCATCACGGGATTGACAGTATTCTGCATAAGAAGGGGCAACGTTCAGCCTTCAAGCTTGGGCATGCCCAAGCTGAATGGTGGTGTACTGATTTGTAACAGCGTGTCATACTGGCACGAAAAAATTCATCGGGAGTTCATGAGGCGTTTATAGACTCCTCTTAACTCGTCTTGTTTGAGACTTTTTTTTTCAATATGCCCGGTAGACAACAGCAGATATTGTTTTGTTAACCTCCTCGATTTCAAATGTTCTCTCGCTCTCTCACTCTCTGTACCTGCGTCTTGATAATTCTCAGCTTGCGTTCTTCATGCAGGTCAAGACGCTCAAATTGACGGCGGTGGTGTTCGGTGCTTTCCTGGTGACCAACGTGCCGTACATGGTCCAGGAGGTCATCCTCGCTCTGGGACGACCCGGAATCCTAGATGCCAACCTGGTGGCGTTGTTCGGCGTCATCTCGGCCTCCAACAGTGCCATCAACCCGTACATATTCCTCTATTTCGAAAAGAGGCAGCTTCGGGAATCGCACGGTTTTGTGGGATCAATCCTCAAAATTCTGCCCTGCTTCTGTCGCAGAGGCACGTTGAGGCGCCATGATGGCAGCCAACAGATGGTCAACCTGACCCTCAACTACTCAAGCAGGCACTCAAGGACAGTTACGATTGTTAATTATGACTCTGCCTCGTGTACCGAGAAGACTCTGTCCAGGTAGGACACCATGGTTGATCAAGAGCAGTGCGCAGCTGGAACGTAGTTTCCTAAACACTCACTGCTAACATCAAGATCTGGCAGTTGTATTTCGTTGTGACGTCCTAAACGTTGGTCCGGATGAATATGTTTTACTTGAGTGGAGAGAGTAACCTTCGTCATACGAAAAGTCAACCCGGACCACAGGCTATGACACTCAAACTACTTCGCGTTGGGGTGTACCCTAACGCCGCACCATGACACATGATTTATCAAGAGATGCAGCCAAATATTGCCTCCACGCATTTAGCAAACTCAAAGCATATGATCTTGTGATGCCACACGTTACACTGTGGTCAAGGCATCTCGCCGTCCATCTGGAAGCTGATAATAATTATCCTGGTCTGGAAGAAAAACTATGGGCAGTCCAATGGGCCCATCCTTCAGTAGAAAGGCTTGACATCTATGTTCCAATGTTGGATCGGTCCACTCGTGCTCAAACGCGTTCCGAAGACCCTCAATAAAGGTTGTTTATTTGTCCTAACGTCTATTCTAAACTTTGGCAGCCAGTAGCGCCTCGCATACCCATCCCATGACAATGTATCAGCCGAAACAGCTCTTAAACATCTGAAGCAAAAAGAAATTAGCTCACAAATTTATGACGTGTATTTGTGAGTCTGGTGGTCATTCGTGCATCGTCGAACATAGCTCAAAATTGATGATGAAAATATCCGCTATGTCAAGCAGGGACTACGAATAAACATACGTACTATAAAAAAGGTGACACTCAGGGCTATATGCCTAGTTTTACTCGCCGAAGTAAAATACCTTGTTCATACACAAGTACTATCTTTGAATAACTTGGAGGACACTTAGGCTTCACCTCAAAGGGTAGGTTGCGTTGGTGTAATCGGACACCCGCGCATCGCTTCTTTTCTCTGCTAGCCTGACTTCGGTTCTCAGTGCATGTCTGAGCAATGTCGGAAGGAAACAAACGACTTCAAGACAGACCAAAAGTGGAAAGCACGAAGAGGCAGTCACTCATTCTACATGCCTGATCATTTATGGGCGGCTATCAAAGAGGTAACTACAAGATCTTTTGGCAAAAGCAGTAGTCAGGAACCATCATGCACGCCAGTTTCATGAAGTGTGTATATCTAAAGATTTTTCAAAAGGACGTTCTATTTTCTTTTTAATTATAACTCTAATCCATCAGGCGCTAAAATTATTGACTATGCCGGCCCCGCAACACTCACTATACGCCGCTAAATTCAGACTTTGCAAGACTACGGGCAACTGTGGCACAATAGAATACACCCTCCAAATAAGAATTAAAACGGTCTAAGAACACCCCCAGAGCACCCGCATCAGATGTCCAGCTATTTAAAATAATAACTTATTCTCATTCGTCCTAAAGACTCTCCGTCTCCGGCTGAATCAATATACTTGCATGATCAACCCATTCATCAGGTAAACCACATCAGAGTTGTAAACTTCCACACTTCCAATAACAGCCCCATTTACACAGGTGCAAGTGTGACATGGAGGTTGGTGCAAAGTACATCCATCCTCGTAAGGAGTATTTCTAATCCCCACGAGGACATGAATGAAGCCGACACGAGCCGCCGCCTTATCCAAGCATGCTGTCTTTCTAAAATTACTTATTACTCCCTCCCTCATCTCCCCCTTTCATCTCCTGAGAGAGATCAGATAGATCCGCTCATCCACATGGTATATGAAACTACTATTCGCTTTCCTAAAAGTACAGCTACGAGCGAACTACTGCAGTTACGTGTGCATATCACGATTAATGAATTAGTTTAAGCGTACCTCATAAGCAATTAAACCTGCCTTTACCAGTCCGAACCAGAAAGGCCGCTCCTTGAGCGCCTCAATATTGTCCTCATTCATGAGGATTGTACCACCCCCACAAAATTTAACGCCCGTATGCATTAACATCTGTCTATACACACCATCATTACAGAAAGGCATCCATATAACCCATATTACCGACCTTAGAACAGCCAAAGCTCCATCGCTTTATAAGCGCTACGCATCTTCAATCCCGGTCGCTTATGTATACACCGTGGACTATTCCCACCGTCGGACCTTTGCAGTGGCGGTATCAGTATCAGATAATGCCCACAAGATGCTTTGTTTCGCCACTTTTGACCAAGTGGTTCAGCCAATCGAGGCAGAAGAAGAGGCTGATATTGCTTCAGTAGTAGCTAAGAGAAGGTTAACAAGAATAAGAACAAGCTCATGCTCAAGTGAAGTATGCACTCTCAGACTCAAAACTGCCATGCGTATTTTTCTTACAGTATTTCATTCATGCACCAGTCAACCATATTGTATACACTTTGTTTGTCCTCCTAAATGATTATTCACTGTTTTGTAGGCTCCCGCGCATTTAGGACATCCCAGGAATACAGTCGTCCATGCACTATCTCGAGCACTTGTCCACCCGAAAGTAGATGGTCTGCCTTTCTTTCACAACGCGTGGGATGCCTAATTACCTACCATGAAATCACCTTTTATTATAGCAGTTTGTTCAAGAACTACACACCAGCATACCAATATTTGTCTCAGGCAGAGAAAATCGTTTGGCGCCTACTACAATGGGCACATTGGCATCTCGCTTGATCAGTTCACAATAGCACCTGCCATGAGTCCACCTGACCCCCCTTGTCGTCGCTGCTCGAGCCCGCGAGCCAATCTAAATCATATTGTTGCGTCGACTGTGAACGTAACAATATATATTGAAAATGCCATATACAAGCCAAATGTCCACTTTTGGGGGCTAAGCGACACGAGCGATGGGAGGCTACTCTGCACAGCCCACGACAGGAATGCCTACTCTGGATCGTACACTGGGCCGTGAGGATCACTGAAGCACAAGGACTTTCGGCCACAAAGAATGGCCTGGAGGTCCATCATCTTCCTTGACCCCGTCCCCCCATCGTCTGACCCATTCTTGGTCTCGATGAAGTTGTATAATTCTCACAAAACATGCATCACGTTACGTGAATCAAATCCCAGTCGTAGCGGCTGAGAAAAAAGTTACGAAATAGCACATGAACAGCAAAAATACCATAGCTACTGCAACACCATAGGTGATCACTTCGCCAAATGCCAGAGCTGCCACTCCAGTGCGTAAAATTATTGTGTTATGAAAAATGTATGGGCAGGTTTCAAATACCTCTTCATGCGGGTAAAATGTTGGCGTTAAGAATACCGTACGCTATGGGTTCAAGCGATGGTTTCAAAGATGGTTCAACGTGCAGGGCGTCAAGGGTATTCATGCTCGATTGTTTCTATCTTCGCCCTCCTTGTACTAAGCCTAATGAAGAGAATGTAGTGCTTTCGAGAATAAAAGAGACTTCTCTCACCGATCGCGTCACTGCAAAGAAATACAGTGTCACGTGTGAAAATATAACCCCGACATGAGAAACGTTATTGGATGTATAAGTGCCCAATTTTACAACACAAAATGATACATTTTAAGTGTACAAATTCAATATCTGAGTGGCATCAGCGCAAAACAATTGGAGTGGCAATGTTCAAGAGATCAGTTGCCACACCAAATCAAAATGCACTGAGCTCAATCCGCAAGGAAATAAAAAAATACATACGCTTGCTTCAACAAGTTCTTGCAAAGTGCACGTATGAAGTATCTAACTTTTTAACTGGTGTCCCAGATGAATGGAACCTGTGTTGCGATACATCTGCTGTTGGGACATTGTATGAACGTTGCTCTCGTGTTCATGCTACAGTGCTTCTGGCCACTAACGTAAAATGAACAGTAATATATATACACCACTTCAAGTAATCTCTAGGAAGTGTTCACTTGATCTTGAATGACAAACATCACTGCAATTACCTTGCACAAACAGAGTAGGCCTTTTACAAAGATAATGTTGAAATGACGACTTCAATACATTGAGGAACAGGTACAAATCATATGGCTACTGGGTCTGCCCCACTTGAAAAATAAGGACAACATTCAAGGCAGCTCATCATAGTTTTTTTTTTTTTGCGAAAAGCATCACAGCTTCCCCAGATCGTGTCATTCATCGGAAAGGAGGCACAACATCACCAACTGTATGTTCACGAAGAGTGGCAAACATTTGGAATGGTAGGTATTGCTGTGCTAAAGCTGTTTATTGTATTATATTGTTGTATTTGGAAAAATGCAGACTTTATTTGTTTCTTTTTTGTCACCTCACTCAAATGAAGTGATAAGGGAGAGAAGTGAAAGATTTAGGACTCGTTTTTTCTTTTGTTAGACACAATAATAATGAGAACTAACAAAGATACCAAGGAAACTATACAGAATGGTATTAGTAGTAGTTATATAAAATATTCATAATTATGATAATAATATTTATCGTAAAGTTGTTGCTAAAGTTATTCGCTGTCAGTGGGTTTGCCTAACAACACGCAGAGTGCTCAGTAGTTCCGGCTAACAGGGCAACTCGAGAGTTCAACCAACGACAACATCGTTTCAAGACTGATTGTTGGCCTAGTTGGTACTTGTTTAATGACCTACTTTGACCACCAATATTAAAAAACACAGAATAAAATAACACACATTGAAAAGCACATGTGGCACTTCCAACTAAAGTAGACTAAGCGCAAACCCAGACTTAAGTAATAACATGCAGACATGCTCAGTCTTCACACAGCCTTACGCTATTCAGCTATCGAACAATCTCTTTTTTGATACGCATGACGTCTCCGACGTGTCGCTGATACACCGTTCTCCTTTCTTTTTAATTCAATATGCTTCCATCAAATCAACACAGTTTTATTATACCTACATATTCCGAGAATCTTATACTCTTCAAACGTGGTACACACTTGCAGGCTTTGCAATGCATAGGCGAATGCAAATTAAACCTAATAAAAAATGGCTTGGCGCATTCAGTTCATTGGGCCTGCAGAAATTCATTTCTGAATCCCATTTGAGGCTGTGTTTCCCATCTGGTTTAGTCCAGTACTCAAGTATATATTGACGCGTGTCTACATGTGGACGATAACGATGATGGTGCACTTAGTGGGCACGAGGTAGAGGGCCTCTAACTTCTCTCAAGGCCGAAGAAGACGATCTTGTGGCTCAGCTGTTGAGCACACGCTGCTTTTGTCGTCCCAAGGTGTATCTGTGTTTTATTCGCGTTGTACCGCGACACTGGTGGAGGTGCTGGGCCGCAACCATGTCTGATGCTCCACACGCCCGCTGGGAGCCGCTCATGGAGTCCAGACACTTTGTCACCTGTAGAAACACCGGTGCATCGCTATAGAGGCCCGCATTTGCCAATCTTTCATGGTGGGTTTTCAACCATGATATGTCGTGACACGGCAATTCAGTACAACACGTCAGAGAAGACAAGCGCCAAACTGTACACCACAAAAAAAAAACGGTTGTAACAAACTGTTTTTGCATTAGTTCATGCAGTGTACAAATAAGCTTATCAGTCTTGGTGTAGCCGTTCTTGCAATTGCTACTCGTGCAAAAAATATGTTCTTAGCAACTGCGCTTTTCTTCGGATGACCAAAACAACAGGAATGTCCTTCGAACCACCGATTCTTTAACCCTTGCAAAAAAGTAACAACTGAGAACGTACTAAAGGCCTCGACGAAAAGGGCTGTTCGAACGATTTGAACGATTCACGCCAAAATCAAACAAAGAACAGACTCGCACATGTATTAACGCCCACGCAACAGTCTACTCACGCCGTCGCTGTTCTGTTAGACTTACGCACAGGAACAAGGATTCCTCTAACACACGTTCTCATTTTTCTCGGTGAATCTGCCCAGCGTTGGCGAAACATAATACATTCACGCTAAGGCAATCAAGGTCCCATGCGCAGCGCGGTGTGAGAACTGAAAAAAAAAAATGACAGCATATCCACGGAGTGAATGATAATGAGTGTTGCGAAGCGCTGGAGGGTTTCATTGGTAAACCGTAAAGCATCCGCGAATATCGCCCACTACATCATGAAAGACGTGACGAACAGTATATATTTATACAAGAAATTTTAGTATTTGTAAGTGGTAGCTATACGTCACTCCCGTTAGCCTTTTATAATAACGGCTTTATGGTCGGTGAAGTAGTGGATCGGTGATCGGGCGTAGTGGGGTGTTTTCGAGGACGAAGTAGTGGGCAGTTTGCAAAGGAGAGACTATAGGCGGTAACGTACAAAACAAGGGATAGACACATAAGGACAATCTACGGTTATTTAACACGCACCTAAATACAAGTGCACGACTATCCTGCATTTCATATTGGCTACTTCTCAATAGTATTTGCTTTATGGTCGGTGAAGTGGTGGACCAGTGATGGGGCGTAGTGGGATGTTTACAAGGACTAAGTAGTTGGCTGATGGCAAAGATGGAGCTATAGGTGGTTGCGTATACATACAAGAATGGACAGACCCACGCCATTAGGAGCTTCGCCCCTAAAAAGGCGAAGCGCATTGACACTGGTGTAATTGCGGAACGCAGTGGGGTTACTAGAACGAGATCATGTATTTTTCTTCATAGCTTCTTGCGTAATCCTTGCCGCGCCCTCGTCTTGGCTAATCCTCCGGCACCCTTTGTGTGCTGTCGTGTTATTAGCAGAGTCGTGAGAAAGTTGTAGGCCTGTAGTCTTGGTCAAATGATTTGTCTTTAGGTAAAAGCAACGTCTCAAGCGAAATTCGTTAATCCTAGAAGACATTACGCATGACACATGGTTTCGCCTCATTTTCGAAAAATTTGCATTTGCATGATAGGAAAACTTCATCAGCTTGATGTGAAAGCTGCCTCTGTACTCGACAGACCTATTTCAACAACACGATAGCAGACGTTAACATTTTAAGTATTATGGCACTGTATTAGTGCAATGGTGAAGTAGCACTTTTTATATAGTATGAAAGAGACCCTTTGAGTATTGTGCAGATAGAACCTATAAACTGTATGCGAAAGAACGCAAAGAGACATGTATTTCCTTCGGGTTTTTCCGGGAGCTCTTTATTGAATTTGTAGGTGTAGTAGCGGTAGAAGTTCCGTGCAACGCAATGTTAGATAACATCGATACTTACAAGACGTTCTTATGAGATTCTCAATAACAACGAGATGCGAACGACAGCTGTAGCGAAGTTTACAAGCACTGCTAATATTTGTTCGTCAGTTTGAGCAGGTTAAGAACCGACTGGTTTACTTTTCCATATTAATCTTACCAATAGCGAGTAACGTTTCCTTGGTGAAACTACCGCCTAAAATGCTTTGCCATTCAGAAGTAATATAGATTTCATACCGTGATGCTTTAACCATCTACCGTTTCTCGTTTCAGGAAGTTTTCTTTTTTGTTTGCATGACGGGATAGTCAAAATTTGTATGATGATTCTTCAATATATTCTAGCAAAGTTTCGTTCCGACACATTGAGTCAGTTAATTTAAAATTTACTCGGGCTTGTTGACAGCGTTTATTTTTTCCCTATTCGTTTTTCAAACAAATATAACGTGTTGGATGAATGATACCTTATGCACCACAATCAATAATAAGATTAAATAAAAGCTGCACATTAGACTAGAATACATGAACACAGGTAAAGAATGCACCAAGTCAGCTTTTGAAATTGAATGACTGACTAGACAACCGCACATCTGGTTGCATATCTTAAATATCACTAATTGGGCACGGTCGCACCACGTACAAATATTTCAAGTCTATTTGATCATTATAAACTGAACGTAATCGGGAAATCTGACTCTAAAGACGTAAGAAAGAGAAAGGACGGTAGTGCAGTGTAGGTGATGAGATGCCTTTTTAGTCAAGATCTCCGCCTTCTGCCTTCGTATCTGCTTCCTGGCAAAACTTAATGGGACTCGTACATCACTTTGTAACCATCTACTTGGAGTACATCATTGCGAAAAGCGTGTTCTTATACGAGTCAGAGTCATCCTGTGATCTAACTGACGCCGCTTCTACTCAAGCTCTATGCCCTTTAGGCAACAATAGTCGACATACGGGTGAAACTGAATACCAACGCACATTTTTCAGGGAGACCGCTTGAGATCGACAGCCTGCAAGCGGGCTTTAGAGAGTTGCCTGATTGTAAGACACAGAAACGAACTACACGATGTTGAAGTTGACATTAAACCATGACATCTGGTGAAGAAGTTGGGAATGGAAAGCACCGCTTGGTAAGGGCATGCAGCCTTTTATCTCCTGTATGGTTTACACGATGCGAGAATCACCCTGAGGCTTGTGGTGCGAACGATTTGCTTGAGCACCTAAATAAATAAAAATAAGAATTTCAGATGCCCTATGGAACTTTCTCTCCTACATTTTTTAACGGTGTCGCTGCATGCTGCATTGGCAAAACACTCTGCGGTCCTTCCGGATCGAAGGCGAAGATTTAATTGGGAAATCAATAAAGCGGCAAGTAGCCGAGCATGAGAGTGGCCCCACTCGGCAAGGCTTTATCAATGGGCACCGGGGCACTCCTTTTTCTTCTCCTGATGGACCTCTGGGCGTTTAAAGCTACGGTATTTCGCGATCGATCTTGCTCAGCTGCTGGAAAACTCGAAGGCCAGCTCGAAGTGTGCTCTAGAATTGTTCCCGAAGAGCAGCTAAGAAGGGGTACGTTCCCTTTGCGCAGATTGAGTGCAGGACCGTTACAGCAAGCGCTTCGACTGATGGGGGTGCAGGGGAGAACTGTCAAGTGAATTAAAACGTAACTGCCCACTAAACGAATGCTCCCGTATATGACTGAGAAACAAAGGAGACATTCACCATGGAACAGGGTGGACGAACGGTTGTACAGTGTTTCCCGGAGCCAACATTTCAAATGTAAACAACGTGCCACAGCGATAGCTTATAGTGGTTGCTGGGAGCAGAATGTTCCCAGCAACTGTCGCAAATGTTGCTGCATGCTGCCAATGCAGCATGCAGCGAACACTGTTAAAAATGTAGGAGAGAAGTTCTATAAGGGCATCTGAAGTTCTTATTTTTATTATTTAGGCGCTCAGGAAATCCTTCGCACGACAAGCCTCAGAGTGATTCTCGCATCGTGTAAGCTATACAGGAGATCAAACGTTGCACACCCTTACCAAGCGGTGCTTTCGATTCCCGACTTCTTCGCCAGATAGTCACTTCTTCGCCAGATCAACTTCAACATCGTGTAGTCCGTTTTTGTGTCTTACGAGCACGCATCTCTCTAAAGTCCGTTGGCAGGCTGTCGATCTCAAGCAGTATCCCATAAAAATATGCGTTGGTATCCGGTTTCACCCGTGTTTCGATCATTGTTGCCTAAAGGGCCTAAAGTTCGAGTAGAATCTGCGTCAGTTAGATGATGGGGTGACTCTGGAGGGGGCCATGGGGGGCACCATATTATGACGTGTGCGCTGGCGGTATGCCAAGGAGTAGATTAGTTCATGAAACGTTAGAAACTGTTATTCTTCTTTAGGTGAAATTGTTTGGGTGGCATGGTCACTGAACTCTAGTGTATCAGACAGTGCAGCAGCATGTCGTTAGTACTCCACCATGCTACTCAAGCAAATCATTGGTGAAAACGCTGGTGTCACTTATAAGTACTTACGGAGACACACGTACAACTGTAGGAAATGCTTGCAACAATTTATTGGTGAAAACAGGCGTCGTCTAATTTGATGCAGCCTTCAAAAACTACCTTCAATTCAATGGCAAATAAATTGTGTGCTTGGTCTTATTCGTATGTTCTAGTAATTTATTCCTGCTTACTTTCTTGTTTACTCATTAGCTGGGTGAAAACTTTTTTTGCTGGCTACGGGTCATCATGTATTAGTGTACCATGTTTCGCATGCGTCCTTTCAGCGAGACTTATGTATTTATTATCAATATTGTGCTAGATAAGCATAGTAGGGTGGTGAACAGGAGACTAGTGAACGACGGCCGAGTTATAGCTATTTTACTTGTGGAAAGTGCGTAATCTACTTCTGTTTGTTTCGGAAAATGTTACAGGATACAATTAATACTATGATACGGATCCAAGCTATCCGCTAGGCTATCTCTCACAAAAAATCATAATTCTGTGCTTGGAATACAAACATTTAGCTAGTACGCATACTTTTTCACGTTACCTCGTTACCGGAATACGATATTGTGTTTACCGTGTTATTGGAACGCCTGTTCTACAAAAGTTTTTGTCCCCTTTACATCAACTTTTACGTGCACACGTGAACATATACGTTTACGTTTGCGCATACCACTAAATAGTGATGATAACTGCATTTAGACTATATCTTTATTTAGATAAAATTTAATTATTATTTTGGCAAAATAAGAGCAGTTTTTAGTGAGTACGCTATCTAGGTATACGTCAAAAATTGCAAAACGCCAAATTTGCAAACGATGGTGTCGGAATCTTGTGATGCTTCCTGCTATGATAATCATGAAAACATTTGTTTTTGCCTAGTTTTTATGAGAGAAAAAATGATTAAAAAGCATCTCATTCCTTTTTTTCTTCTGTTGCAGGGCACTTACAAAAGATGTAGAATGTACGATGTATCAGCATTAACATTTTTTTTTTTTGCTTCCCTTGTTCGTCTTGGTCATACTAGATGGTGCCACCTATCCAGCCTGCCTGGAATTTCAGGCCTTTCTGGTTAAGGCTTTGGTATTCTAAGTCACCCTAGCTTCGGTTAGCCGGCTGAAACCAGGCGATTGCAAATGACACTCTGACTTCAGTTTATGTTCACTCGGCTGCTGAAGTCTCCGCAAAGTGAACATCGGACGTAACGACGAACAAAAGTGGATTTGTTATATGGGACTGTTAAAGTAAAGCTTATCCAGCTTTAGTTCACGTTCCGTAAAAAAAGTCTACATTCCGTGAAATCTCGCGTATACGCACAGATTTCTTCTGGTATTCGGTAACACGGTAACGAAAACAAGGTTGTGTTCAAAGTAAACCCTCCAAATAAATGCGAACAATTTAGGGTTTTGCGTGCTGAGATCAACCGCACATTTAACATTTCGGGAGAAAGTTTCACGATTTAAGCAACTGTGTACTCGACTGTGGGAGAGTATAGCGAGCTGTCCCTATCGATCAGTGCCAATATATTCAGTAATAAACGATACATACGGTGTTAAGAACAAATTTTCAGCCATTCGGAGTGCGTTGCCATTCAACTATGTGCGCATTAACCTTTTCCGAAACACACACGCAAAGAAAAACCGACAACAAGTCGCATATACTATACTTCGCCACCGTCATCTGGGTACAAACAACTACACAATGCGGTAAAACACGACAATAAATCACATAGCCCAGTGTGGAGCGCATAGATCGGCGCTAAGAAAGGAAGCAAGGAAGGAAAATAGGAGGAAAAGAACGGCAGGGAGGTTAACCAGCCTATAAGCAGCCGGTTTGCTACCCTGCGCATGGGAGGGGGGATGAGAGAGATGAAAGATAGAGAGAAGAGAGGGAAGAGAGATAAACACAGCACATTCGGCAGCACACGCGCGCACACTATGTCATTGTCCAGTCTTGTCTTTCGCGGTGTGTGACATTGCTGTTACAGCCGCTTGTCCAAAACCATGTCGCGTAGGAATTTCAACAGTGCTTCTGTCACCTTCTGTTGCAATGTCTTTTCTCGGGCACTTGATAGAATTGTGTTTGGAGACATTTGGCTGTTGTCGATGCACGCAAGAACGGATGCCAGTGACAGTCTCTGAATGTCATACAACGGACAGTCGCACAGGATGTGCTGTAGCGTCTCTTTACAATGACAGGCATCGGAGAGAGAATTGTCCGCCGTTCTTATGACAAAGGAATAATATTTTGTAAATGCCACTCCTAGCCATAAGCGATGAAGAAGAGTGGCTACTCTTCGGTCGAGCCCAGTGGGCATGCAGAGAGCCATCAAAGAGGACAGGTGGTGTTGACGATTCGTCCCATTGCTTGGTGGAAACAATAGTGAAAACGTGACTTCAAGCGACAGTCGTCAAAGATTACTGGCTGCATCGGTCCGCGAAAGTGATATGGCTTCTTCAAGAGCTGCCCGCGCGGCAGCATCAGCCTGTTCATTCCCTATGACGCCGCAGTGACTTGGCAGCCACAGAAACGTCACATGATGCCCTTTCTCGTGTGAAGTGTGGAGAAGGCATCGAATTTCAAAAAGAAGCTGTTCGTACGGCCCGCGACGCAGTGCTGAGAGCACAAACTGTAGGGCAGCCCTGGAGACGCTGAAAATCGACCACTGTTGCGGTGATTCCCGATTGACCACACAAAGTGCAGCGCGCAAAGCAGCTAGTTCCGCTGCTGTATATGCCATGGAGTGGTCAGTCCTAAAGCTGATGGTAACACCTCTTGCTGGGACAACTACTGCACCTGACTAACACTGGCGGTTCGTGGAGCCATCGGTATGTATATGTACACTGTCTGAATATTTGGCGTGCAAAAGAAGAAGAGACAGTTGTTTCAGCATGGGCGATAAAAGCTAAGATTTCTTCCGGATCCCTAGTACGCTAAGATGCGCTGTGGGTCGAATAAGATACCAAGGGGGTATCGATGGTTTAGATGCAGGAGTGAAGCCCGAGGAAAGTTTCTCGTTGTACTTCACAATCATTTTAGCGAACGATGCTTGGCACCTCTCTGAAGGCAACAGTGCAAGGTGATGACAAGGAGCACGTGCAAAGTATTTGATGTGCGTTCTCAAGGCTTTTACACCAATGTGAGTTTGTATTGGATAGTCACCAGCAAGTACAATTGTTGCCTCTGTTTACGTACATCTGGGCAGACCAAGGCACACATTCAGTGCTTGGGCTTGTACTGCCTGTTGTAGAACACGAACATTGGTCTTGCAGGTATTGCTCAGCTCGGGCAAGCTATATCTCAGGAAACCAAAAAACAGGGCTCTGTAGAGTTCGATCATTGCGTCTACTGATATCCTCCACGTCTTTCCTGTCAGGAACTAGAACAATTAGGAAATAGTGGTTAGGCGCTTCTGCATATAGGCCACATGCGGACTCCAACAGAGGTCCCTACCAATAATGATGCCCAAAACCGGTGGGTTCGGGCGTAAAAAATGGGTCACCCGCAGTTTGAGATGACATAAGAGGTCATTGCTTTGCGAGTGAAGGCCACCAGCGAGCATTTTTCTGGTGATATGTTGACACCTTGTTTTAACAAGCAGTTGGCAATCATAGTTGCGGCTGTTTGAAGCCAGGAACGTATCTGAGGACGGTGCCAAAACTGTTCAAGAAATACATGGCGACAGAGTAGTACCATTTAAATCGCTCCCGCAATATGACTTGTCGCCTCATACATCAAGAGGCCTTTATCGGTTCACAGTACTGCTACTTACGGGGCCACAAAAGTGGACTGATCCTAGTAAAAATATGCACTGCTGAACTATGCCTTAGGGTTGAGGTATCAATCAAGCAGATGCACCAACCTACAAGCCCCGAAAGGCAGGTTATGCAGCAAATTGCATTGTTGAAATATTTCTTATCTTTTCGTGCACAATAAACAATTATGATTGCGTGAAGTTTTACGTCCCGAAACCATGATATCATCATGAGATGCGCCGTAGATGAGGGCTGCGGAAGTTTCGACCATCAGGTGTTCTTTAACGTGCCCTGATACTGCACAGTACATGGGCCTCTACTGTTTCGCATCTACCGATATGTGACCACCCCGGACGGGATCAAACTCGTGGCGTTTCAGTCAGCAATCGAGCACCATCTTCCCCTGTCCGCTTCTGCCCTGTCGTTTGCGCTGGTAAGCACCCTTTATGATGTTATAACAACACGGCTAATCCCACTGTCTCTTGAGTTTCATTTCTAATACAACGGGCCCTTTCCTGACTTCTTCGCTGCAGCCTCATGTTGTCGTTCAGCGCTCTGTCTCGTCTCTTCTCCTGTCCCCTCCTGCCCTGTCGTTTGCGCTGGTAAGCACCCTTTATGATGTTATACCAACACGCCTAATCCCACTGTCTCTTAAGTTTCATTTCTAATACAACGGGCCCTTTCCTGACTTCTTCGCTCCAGCCTCATGTTGTCGTTCAGCGCTCTGTCTCGTCTCTTCTCCTGTCCCCTCCTGCCCTGTCGTTTGCGCTGGTAAGCACCCTTTATGATGTTATACCAACACGCCCAATCTCACTGTCTCTTAAGTTTCATTTCTAATACAACGGGCCCTTTCCTGACTTCTTCGCTCCAGCCTCATGTTGTCGTTCAGCGCTCTGTCTCGTCTCTTCTCCTGTCCCCTCCTGCCCTGTCGTTTGCGCTGGTAAGCACCCTTTATGATGTTATACCAACACGCCTAATCCCACTGTCTCTTGAGTTTCATTTCTAATACAACGGGCCCTTTCCTGACTTCTTCGCTGCAGCCTCATGTTGTCGTTCAGCGCTCTGTCTCGTCTCTTCTCCTGTCCCCTACTGCCCTGTCGTTTGCGCTGGCAAGCACCCTTTATGATGTTGTACCAACACGCCCATTCCCACTGTCTCTTGAATTTCATTTCTAATACAACGGGCCCTTTCCTGACTTCTTCGCTCCAGCATCATGTTGTCGCTAAGCGCTCTGTCTCGTCTCTTCTCCTGTCCCCTCCGGCCCTGTCGTTTGCGCTGGTAAGCACCCTTTATGATGTTATACCAACACGTCCAATCCCACTGTTTTTTGAGTTTCATTTCTAATACAACGGGCCCTTTCCTGACCTCTTCGCTCCAGCTTCATGTCGTTCAGCGCTCTGTCTCGTCTCTTCTCCTGTCCCCTCCTGCCCTGTCGTTTGCGCTGGTAAGCACCCTTAATGATGTCATACCAACACGCCCAATCCCTTTGTCTCTTGAGCACCATAGCCACTGTTCCACCGAGGCGGACTTTCACCCACATTTGCTGAGACGAAGATATTCCGGTAAGGTTTTGCTGCGTACTCATGAAGACGGTCGTGTGAGCAGTAAGCCCGTCATAAAAGGCAAGTCGGCTTACGTAAATAGGCGGATCTGAACGTTACATTTTTTTTATGGCTGGTTATGAGGTGTTGCCACGAAACACAATTTTGCTGCTTATTCTGACTGCAGTAGCTATGGATAAGATGAAGAGTACCTTATAGTGCTGTCAACTACCCGTGTGATTCTGCATATACTGCGCACTTTCAATGGCGACTCATTTATTCGCCACTGGCGTTCTCTTATAAAGGAATGTTCTCGCGCATTCCGGCAAAAACTGTTACGTGAACTTTGCCGTAAATGGCTGGAAATCGCATTGCCTAATATTTTATGCAAATTACTGAACTACAGCATCCCAGGATGCGAAACAGGAATAAAGTTATAATCAAGCGAAATGCGAAAATGCTTTAGGCGAAAAAGAAAAACCATTTCAGCCAACATCACAAACATCACCACCGATAATAATAATAATAATATATTATTATTATTATTATTATTATTATTATTATTATTATTATTATTATTATTATTATTATTATTATTATTATTATTATTATTATTATTATTATTATTATTATTATTATTATTATTATTATTATTATTATTATTATTATTATTCATTGCCCATCTCGGGTAAGATATGCCGCGAAATAGTTACGCTACCTTCACTGCAGGCAACTTTCACGGTAACGATGGGTTCCTATGCATATGTCCCTCACACACACTCATTAGTGTACGCGTCGTGGTAGTTTACGCATGAAAGAGGCAGTTGTACGCAGTTTCCCGATCTGTTTGTCGTCCATTTTTCTCTTTCATTTCACGACAGACAGAGGCTTCGCCTCGAACCAAAACACGTTACAGCGCCAGTGCACGAAAGCCCACTCGAGTCGGCAGTCGAGCGGATTGTCCCAAGCCTAAGTATTGACCCGAAAAACCGAGTGGCACCGAACGTCCGCGTTCCACCTTTCCCGACCTTTGTGTATACATATACTCACACCATACGAAACAGCCACCTGAATATAGCTATCGACGCGATTGCTTTGATGTGGACGTCCGGTGGTGTGGAGCGCGTGCCCTGCAGGAAGATTGGACCGGGGCCCTTCAGAGTCTTCATGACGCGGCTCTCGCAAACAGGCTTCGACTTTTCCGAAAGCCCCAACAGCTGAAGACAGCGTGTCGCGGCTTTTCACTGAGCGGCTGGCTGGCGATGCTGTCAAAGAACAAGGAGCCGCCCGCGCGTTTTAGCACCAGCTCCCGATAGCAAGCGATGACAGCCGTTCCGCAAACAAGCTCAGATCCTTCGGTGGCTGCGAGAAAGCGTGATGTGCATGCCTGTGCATTCGACCGAAGTTTCCTCATTTGTGTTTATGCGTGTGCTTCTCTTTTCCCGCACGACCACTCAGCGACCACTGCGTTCCGTTGTGCAGACGAGGAACGGCTTTCTCATACTGATGCTTTGTACACAGCTCCCCGACTGTCGTTTCCTTTATTTTGAACACACACACACACACACACACACACACATACCACAAACACACACACGTAAACACACACACGCACATCTTAGTAAATCCGCTTCGCACATCCCAGGCCGAATTGTTTACCGGTTTATACGGCGTGCATATACGAGAGCACCGGTGGATTTAGATATAATGTAGAATTGAGACTATGATATTCAGACATGGACGTATCGTTTACAATAAAAAAATTTGTCAACCTTAGCCAACAGTTGCAACAACACTAGACGTCAGCCAGACAGCATATGCCAATATATACTAACCGATATTTAATAGGCCACCACTAGCGAATATTATTAATATTGTAGATTATAACAGCTATGATTCAATTCACATGAGGAAAGACTTGCCGAAATTAGGGATCAGGTGGCCAAAATTAAAGTATATGAAGAGTATCATTCAGTACCATTACTAAACGATTAAATGCACTGTTAGAGGACGGCACCACTTGCAGTTCAGCGTTAACGAATATCCTCTCGGTGTAAAACGTCACGCGACTTGCAACACTCTGTGGACCTCGAAGACCTGCTGCATCCTTCGTATATAGGAGACCAGAGTTATTGCAGGACATCATGAGTAGGAGTGGGATAGACGCAGAATAAATAACCTCTACGTTCTCAATCGATTGCAATCGCCTTCCCACTTGAAGCATTGTGCCTCTCACAGAGTGTTGAATCGTCTCCGATATTGGACCTCGTTTAAAAGCGACGACGAAATAAGATGGTGGCATCGTGTTACGCCATAGGATTGCATCACATTGCGTCATCACACATCGCGGAATGTGAATATTTGTGACCTCACAGCAGGCCGTCATCAGTGATGCATGTTTTTATACCAGGTATGTAATCTGCCTTGTTTCCGTAAAGGTTCCGCTTCATGTACTTAAGGCTTTCGCCGTTACAAAGATTATTGACCGAACTCAGCTTCCACCTGATATTAAGTCTTTTCGTCGGTACCGTTGGTGGCGACATCACCGTAGCCGGCGTCGTCCGTATCACGACAATACGCACTCATTCGGCAGAGCCAGAACTAAGTATAGCGTACCGGGAGAAGCCCTAACCGCCTGCTGCTGTGGTCCTTTCTTCCTGATCGCGACAGCCGGTGTGGCCACAGAAGGAGCGGGAAAGTATTGTAATCACCATCGTCCGGGACTAATCAAGTCCCATGCAGCAAAAATTCCTATCCCAGTCTTTCCGAGTAGCTTCCGCCTACGGTCAATACCGTATGTATGCTGCACGTGCCTCCAGTACCAGTGTATTGCCTGACCTCATTAGTCCACTGTGTAGGTCCCGAAGGAAACGGATTTCGTCCTAATTGAATGAACGTCACAATGGCAAAGCTTGCACGAGCTTACACACTCCGTACGCGTCCCACTATAATCGTTGTACAAAATGCCCCAGAAATAATGGGAAGAATCACTCGTAATGTTGCTATTGAAGAGACGCGTAACGAAGGGGCAAGAGTACAAGCGAGAAAAAAGCTGGTATTTGTGTCCTGTAATACGTACTCCACGTCCACTCGTTTGAAACAAAAAATAAAAAGCAAAAGAAGCAAGCACGAAAAAATTGCATACGCAACACAGCACACCACGTCGCACTTAATCATTCACCATGGAGCAGTGGGGCATGCGACTGGTCGAGAATTAATTGGGAAACACTCATTCACAGAACTTTCCTGTGTAATGAATGCCCGCAATGACCTAAGTATGACAAAGCGTTTCAAAGGCGTAGAAAGCGATGTTCCTGATTGATTTTATTGACTGATTTGATTTGTGGGGTTTAACGTCCCTAAACAACTATATGATTATGTGAGACGTCCGTAGTGAAGGGCTTCCAGAAATTTCGACCACCTGGGGTTCTTTAACGTGCACCCAAATCTGAGTACACGGGCTTACAACATTTCCGCCTTCATCGAAATGCAGCCGCCACAGCCGGAGTTTGATCCCGCAACCGGCGGGTCAGCAGCCAAGTACCTCAGCCACTAGACCACCGTGGCGGGGCTGCGATGTTCCTGACTCCTGCTGAAAAAAAAAAAACACTGTGCGAAACTGCTTGTGACTATAGACACTGTGACGTCAAGTGGAGAAAACGCTGTTTTATTAGAACGTGCTCAAACGCATAAAACTCACTGCAGTCGTCAACGAGACCCGAGAACTGCCGTTTATGCGAAAATCACGCAAACCAATTCGATTCTTTAGTGGCACGAGTAACGAGTGACATTCTTGTTTTTTGTCCCAAACACTTACTCTAGAGCATTTTCAGTTTTCCGAGTACAGCATAACCTCGGCTGTTAGGTACCCTCGCTGCTGCGTTTTCCCGGCTTCTACGTCGTTTTCAGTCGGTCCCGGCGTAGCTCCCATAGGATCATAAGTTTTGTGAACACCGTGGTGGCGTCTCAACTGCATGACCATTTATTTCCGCACGATACGCAGTGAACAGTGTTTTGAGCCGACCGAGACACTATGGAAAGAAGGCGACCGTATGTACTCTGAACTCCCCTTGACTTGGCTTGACCATGAGATTAGCCGTCTAAGTGGTGCAAGCAAAACGTAGGACGCACTTTCGGTGGCCGCGAACAAAAGGCTAGCCTCCGAAATTCGTTTGGAAAAGATGCCGTCTGTGACGTACTTATTGAGAAGCATTTCTCAGTAAACCAAAGAAACTTTGAGCGTTTTTACGTACGTATCTGTCAATATAGTTGTCTATCTACCCAGCCGCCTACGTCTCGGTGCTCTTACGATAGCCCCCTTAGCCAGGTGTAGACCAAAACTAGCATAAGGGGTCAGGGGGTTTGAATAGAATGTCTGTCTGGTCATGACATAAACAATGTGGTAATTCTGTCTCATTAATTGATTGATTGATTGATTGATTGATTGATTGATTGATTGATTGATTGATTGATTGATTGATTGATTGATTGATTGATTGATTTGTGGGGTTTAACGTCCCAAAACCACCGCATGATTATCAGAGACGCCGTAGTGGAGGGCTCCGGAAATTTTGACCACCTGGGGTTCTTTAAAGTTCACCCAAATCTGAGCACATGGGCCTTATGACATTTCCGCCTCCATCAAAAATGCAACCGCCACAGCCTGGATATGAACCCGCGACCTGCGGGTCAGCAGCCGAGTACCTTAGCCACTAGACCACAGCGGCGGGGCAATTCTGTCTCATACGTCATCACATTCTTCAATCGTACGTCGTAACACCTTATCAGCAAGGACTGATATACAATCCAGGATTTCAAAACAACTCGTTCCACTCCCACGGCGTCTAAACGGTGAATCATTGCATTGTACACGAAGAGCATTATTTATAGTTACGCGCAGCTCGTGAGTGGTGCTCTCAGATTCAACCCCAACCATTGCTGCCCTCAGTCATACTTCTGATAATAGCGGGGCGTGATTATTATTCTCTTCTAAAGACGATAATCTTTCTTGGGAACATTCGACGCAAAAACTGTCTGACTGTCTGCCCGTCTGTACATTTGTCTGTTTGTCCACTCTTACCAGTATCGGGAGCTTGAAACGGTCGACCCCATCCGCAGCGACCACTAATGTTGCTCAAGGTTGAGCGTTCATGCTTGTGCAATTGTATATTAAAAAGCAATTATTGCGCATGTCTGGGGCACCATAACAACACGCATATATTCTGCATATGCATCTCTTACTAGAAAACGCGTACATAAGTAAATTTAAGGAGCGTAGCGCTTATCATGCTGCGCTGATCATGCAACGCTTGCACGGAATGGGGAGTGTTTCCAACGCTTTGCTAAGACGAGACCGTGGTGGCACCTACCCGTCACCTCGCGTTCTACAGCTTATCACATTTGAGACGGGCCCGCACGGCCACACGCTTTCTTTTCCAAAAAAAAAAAAACTGCCAGATGGCGCTCATGTCTCACGTGTGACGGGACTTGATGCGCTCGTTCGCCTCCGCTGCACGCTCGAGACAGTCTAAGGCCGCGTTCACACTGAGCATTCCGGCCGCCGAAAGTGCTCCGAATCCGGTTCGGCGGCGGCGAGATCCGCCGAAAGCGCCCTCTCCGCGCCGATCGCTCTCAGACCGATTTTTGCGGCGTCTGCCGCCGAATCGGTCACCGCGGACCAATAGGAGCGCTGGTCAAGGAATTCTGAAAAATGGCGGCCAAGCCCTACTCACTTGTTATGCCGCAGTGCACGTAACTGAATGTTGTAACCAACGGGAGTTTAACCTACTCTGTGCCTACTTCGCCTCCGTATTTCGTGAAAGAGGTGACCGAGCTTGCTGTTGGCGTGACCGAGCTTGTTGCGGTCTTGCAGAGAAAAACGAACCCACCAACGCCACTGGCGACGGTGGTTTTTCTGCTCTTCGTGCATTACAAGACAGCCACTTGCCAGCGAAGTAAGCAGTACTGTCTTTTCTTGCTTCTTGCGTACGAGAATCGTCAAAGTATACACCACCGGATAGCGTAGTAGCGTTTGCGAGCCGCGACAACAACCGGGTGACAGCGCATCCATCCCGCGTTCGCCCCGTAGTAGATGGCATATTCGGCGGCGCGGGGCGCGTCCAGTGCGAACGACGCTGCGTTTCGGCGGCAGGGGAATTTCGGTCGCTGTAGAAAGCGGATGTTTCAGTGTGAACTAGGCCTTAAGCAGTGCCTCCAGAATACCATTTACCTAGTTTCTTGCGCAGAACATTAAATAAAGGTTTTGTTCACTCTCTCCACACGCAACACTATCGTCTTTCAACGACATTTGCAGATTACATGCAGATACGGGGCCATTTTTTTTATGCTGCCGTTCGTATTATGCCGTATGTACGATTTCTTTTGTGCCTTCTTTGGTAATCGCCTATGAAGCAAGCGGAAACGAGTTGACCTGAACGGAGGTTCCGACATTTAGCAGAATATATTGCCGCCAGCACGTAGTGGGTTGACAGCAAGAGCGGCTCTAAATCTGGAGGAAAAAAGAAGATCGCGTTCTTCTTTGCTCGAGAGCCAGCCACGACTGACGCATCGTCCTAGTGCTAGCTACCTGGTGGTTTAATAAATCCCCCAGTACTTGTGACTCATCGTGACAACTGGTGGAGGTGCTGGGTGAGCACCTCCACCAAGGATGAGCTGCACCAGGCCCTCCGGGACACCTTGCCTCACGATACAACTGTGCCAGCTCCTGCTGAATACCGCCGTGAGACAACCTACGCAGAAGCTTTGAAACGCCCTGCTGCATCGCCGCCATTATTCGTCCATCCTGTTCCTGCTGTTTCACTACAGTCAGCGCAGCACATGCCGTACTACGAAGGCACGTACACGCCACCACCGTTGGCCTTTGTCCCTGGTGCTTCTGTCGCCCATCGTTCAGTGCAACCAATTCAGTACATCGACGATCGGCGCACGTCTCCTCGAAAGTCTGATGTTTGGCGCACACCTGACCGCCGGCCTCTGTGCTTTCACTGTGGAGAAGTTGATCACTTGTACCGCCAGTGCCCATATCGCCGTCTTGGGCTTCGCGGCTTTTCTGCGTACTCACCGCCACCCCGTTACGGCCAGAGACCGCGCGGCATCGAAAACTACCTCTCCCAGCAGCATGCACCACCATCTGCCGGGCGCCAGTCGCGCTCGCCATCACCGAGGCGATTTTCATCAACGCCCCAGCGGTATTCTACCACACGGTCTCCCAGCCCCCGTCGGGAAAACTAGACCAAGCGACCTCTGGGGGCGGGGTCGCTGAACGTCGAAGCGCTGAAGACCTCCCATTGACGCAGAACTGTACGGAAACCGGTCCGACATCACATACTGCTGCAAAGGATGGCCGACTTTCACTTGACATAGCAGTGACAATTGATGGTTGTGCAGTTAATGCGTTAGTGGACACCGGCGCAGACTATTCCATACTGAGCGGGAAACTGACAACGCAGCTGAAGAAAGTCATCACGCCGTGGCATAACTCGCAGATTCGGACAGCTGGTGGCCACGTCGTTACTCCACTGGGTGCCTGCACAACTAGAGTACAGATTCAAGGGTACACATTCGTAGCAAGCTGCCTTGTTCTACGCGAATGTTCCCGTGACGTCATTCTGGGAATTGACTTTCTACAAGAAAATGGAGCTATCATTGATCTACAAGAGCGCCGCATCACGTTCTCAGCCCAGCGAGCAATCAACGTGCAAGATGGTGGAAGGCGTGTCGACGTACTCCGTATTTCTGAACAGAGTGTGACGCTTCCTCCACGAACAAGTGTTCTAGTCGACGTAACATGCTGTGGTTTGGGCGATGGCGATGTGGTGGCTGAGACAAATTTAGAACACCTCCTGCAGCAAGGCATTTGTGTAGCTAGAAGTGTAATACACCTTCGTGATGGTCGATCTGAATTGCTCGTAACCAACTTTAGCAACGAGCATCGACATCTTTTCCGTGGCACTTCGATAGCGTTTGCCCACGAAGTAGCAAACGTCACCAACTGTTTCACGTCCGAAATAGTGGATACCGCCGACACGTCAATGAGTAATATTGACATCAATCCTGATCTGCCCACCGTTAACCAGACTGCACTACGAGCGCTTTTGTTCGAGTTCAGGTCTTGCTTCGCAACTTGCTCAAAGATCCGCCAAACGTCCATCACTCAACACAGGATCATCACGTACGAAGACGCACGTCCGATACACCAGAACCCCTACCGCGTGTCGGCCAAAGAACGTGAAGCAATACGTACGCAAGTCACCGAGATGCTTGACGATGGCATTATTGAACCATCGAACAGCCCGTGGTCATCTCCAGTCGTACTTGTCAAAAAGAAGGACGGGTCGCTACGCTTCTGCGTCGACTACCGAAAGCTTAACAACGTGACGAAAAAGGATGTGTATCCGCTGCCACGTATCGACGATTCGCTGGATAGACTTCGTCGTGCCCATTATTTCACTTCTCTCGATCTCAAAAGCGGGTATTGGCAAATCGAAGTAGATCAGCGAGACCGTGAGAAAACAGCCTTTGTGACTCCAGACGGCCTATACCAATTTCGAGTGCTCCCTTTTGGCTTGTGTTCTGCACCGGCAACTTTCCAGCGAATGATGGACACTGTCCTCACAGGGCTCAAGTGGCAGACTTGTCTTGTCTACCTTGATGATGTGGTGGTCTTCTCTACCACGTTTGAGCAGCACCTTCACCGCCTGCGCAGCGTGCTGGAGGCTATCCGATCGGCGGACCTCACACTAAAGCCACAGAAGTGACACTTCGGCTATAAAGAACTAAAATTTCTTGGACATGTAGTTAGCGCCGAAGGAATCCGTCCCGATCCGGACAAGCTTGCCGCTGTTGCTGAATTACCAGCTCCTGTCGATAAGAAAGCCGTCCGGCGCTTCCTTGGTTTGTGCGCCTACTATCGCCGATTCATTCATGGCTTTTCACAGATAGCAGAACCTCTGACTCGTCTCACAAGGGACGACACGCCGTTTGTCTGGGAAAACGAGCAACAAGCAGCTTTTGATGAGCTGCGACAGCGCATGCAATCAGCGCCCGTTCTCGCTCATTTCGACGATGATGCTGACACGGAGGTCCATACCGACGCTAGTAACATTGGGCTCGGTGCAGTGCTCGTTCAGCGTCAAGAGGACATCGAAAGAGTGATAGCCTACGCCAGCCGCTCTCTATCCCGTGCCGAGGCGAATTATTCCACTACGGAGAAAGAGTGTCTCGCAGTCGTGTGGGCAATCACCAAGTTCCGCCCGTACCTTTATGGTCGTCCCTTCAAGATAGTGACGGACCATCACGCGCTCTGTTGGTTGGCAAGCCTGCGTGACCCTTCTGGTCGGCTAGCACGGTGGAGTTTGCGGCTGCAGGAATTTGATGTCACCATCGTCCATAAGTCCGGCCGTAAGCATGAGGACGCTGACACACTGTCACGCGCACCCCTTCATGTCGTCAGTCAGGAAGCAGAGGAAGACGAAGGCTTTCTGGGCGCTGTTAGTGCATCAGACTTGGGCAAACGACAGCGAGATGATGCAGAGATTCGTCCAATCATTGATCATTTAGAGGGCCATGGCGCAATTATACCACGTCATTTATCCCGCTCGTTGACGTCGTTCTGCCTACGACACGGTGTGCTGTACAAGAAGAACGCTCGTTCGAACAATCGTGCTTACCTCCTGGTGGTTCCTCGAGACATGCGAGACGACGTCCTCTTCGCTTGCCATGACGAACCCACATCCGGTCATCTGGGCTACTCAAGGACACTTGCCAGAGTGAGCGAGAGGTACTATTGGCCAGGACTTTCAGCAAGCGTAAAGAAGTACGTAAAGAGCTGTCGGGAATGTCAGCGCCGAAAGCAACCATCTGTTAAGCCAGCTGGTTTACTTCAGCCCATTGAAGCACCCTGCACGCCGTTCGACCAAGTCGGCATGGACATTCTCGGGCCATTTCCTATGTCTGCGGACAGCAACAAATGGGTGATCGTCGCGACCGACTATTTGACACGCTACGCTGAAACCCAGGCGATCCCACGAGCCACGGCTTCTGAGGTAGCACAATTTTTCATGCGCCACATCGTGTTACGACACGGTGCTCCTTCCAGTGTAATAACGGACAGAGGGACGGCATTCACGGCGCAGCTTACGGACGAAGTTTTCAAACTGAGCAACACCAGACACCGAAGGACAACTGCGTACCACCCGCAAACCAACGGACTTACTGAACGACTGAATAAGACCCTCGCAGACATGATCTCAATGTACATCGACGTACAGCACAAAACATGGGACCGGATCTTGCCTTACGTGACCTTCGCGTATAATACCGCCGTGCAAGAGACCACGCGATTCACGCCATTTCGGCTTCTCTACGGCCGCGAAGTGCAGACCATGCTAGACTCAATGCTACCGTGTCAGGACGAAGACGAGTTGGCAACAGACGCCGAAGAATTCGCAGAGCGTTCCGAGGAAGCCCGGCAGCTCGCGCGACTGCACATCGGCCAGCAACAGCAGGCAGACGCACGACGCTATAATACCCGCCACAGAGAAGTGTTTTACAGCCCCGGAGATCAAGTTTGGGTGTGGACGCCCGTCCGTCGCCGTGGCCTTAGTGAAAAGTTGCTGAGCCGGTACTTTGGCCCATATAAAGTGTTACGCCGCGTCAGTGACGTGAACTACGAAGTGGTTCCGGACTCAACACCCCATGCACGCAGCAGGACACGGCTGAGGCCGGACGTCGTTCATGTGTTGCGCATGAAGCCATTTATTGCGCGTTGTTCGTAACTTTTCCTTTACCGTACAGCGTTCTTTGTGTTTTTTTTTTGTTTATTTTGTGAACTTACTTTCTCGTTCATTGACGTTTCCTATGTTGGCACGCTCTTCAATTTTTACTTTCACTTCATCCGAATTTCCATTTTTTTTACGTGCCTATGTAGTAGCATCGTGGTGCTGCTATGTACTTTCCTTTCCTCTTTTTGGTACTTGTTTTTTTTTTTCTTTTCGGAAGGGGGGATAATGCCGCCAGCACGTAGTGGGTTGACAGCAAGAGCGGCTCTAAATCTGGAGGAAAAAAGAAGATCGCGTTCTTCTTTGCTCGAGAGCCAGCCACGACTGACGCATCGTCCTAGTGCTAGCTACCTGGTGGTTTAATAAATCCCCCAGTACTTGTGACTCATCGTGACAATATCGTGGCGTTTAGGAGTCTCCAGGTGAAGTTGCCTACTAGCTTTCTTAATGCGGAAAATGAGAGAGTCAACCCACTTTTGTGCTTTTCAGAGAAGCTCGTTATTCTCGGCGCTGCTCTATTTTCTGATAACAGTTTGACGGTTGCAATACTTCCGGGAAAAGAGTACAACATGAATAAAACAAAGGCTAGAAAAAAAATAAATTGTATGAGGTTAACAGACTGAGGTTTGCGAAGATGTGTGCAAGTCATAATATAGTACGCTCTGTGGAACGAGGAGAAGGTAGAAACTAAAGCGTAGTTTATGTCTGAGTCTATCGGATCAGACAGCTTTCTCTCGACGTGGGCTACTGATGCCAACGTTAAGTAACGTTAAATAATGGTAAAGCGCAACGACGCTTATATACGGTGAACATAACTCCATTTTGCACCGGAATTCATCGGAAACGTTCCTCTGTCGAGCGAGCCGGTCTGTTGGCAAAGCTGTCACAGAACATCCACAAAGGCGAAGGAAGGTTTGTGATGCGGACGCAGCTTTGCGAGATAAGCCGGAAGTTTCACGCCTGGGCGCCTGGTTTCAGGAAGCTATATTTTGGAAAATATGACGCCATATAGAACAACAGAGTACACAGGTGAGCAAGACGATGTGCAAAGCGCAAAGCAGCCGAATACCTGTGTGGCATCTCTCGCACATGCGTTACGCCGTAGGGAGCTTTAGGCGCTTAAACACAGAACCCACGATAATGGCAATCCGAAAAAAAGATAAGCTATGTACGCGTCATCTTCTGAACTTTGACTAACATGTCCTTAAAAGTGTCTCTAAACGACCTCTGAAAAAAAAAAAATACGGAGAATGAGTGCGTAACTCGCTTCCGGCGTCTCGCATATTTGCGGCGCAATTTGTGAAGCTATAGCTGATCGTTGGCGTGACGTCAGGATCAAATAAATTCTCGATTGGTCGATATACGAGAGATATTCGTTGTGAAGTGTCGCTTAGCTCGTCTTGCATGCAGTCATATGCCTGGTCTTAGCACGGCTATCGGGCGCGATAAACTGGTTTCGATGTGTTTTCTGCGTTTTTACAGCAGCCTGTAGTTTAAAAGCCTAGTGCTGACATTCCACGTGTTTTCTGAACAAACGCGTAGCGAGGAGGGCATAGCGTATGTAGTAAAGGCAGCGAAGGCGAGAAAAAAAAAACAACTGTCCCATAGTGTCTCACCTTTCAAGTCACTCTTGTTTAGAGGTCATTCGAAACGAGTTTGTTCTCTGTCCCACTTTTTCCTCTTTTTCTCTCTTAACGTTAAATTTGTTGTTTTCATTTCCGTGTCTCGCTGCGTCACTTTCAATTTTAGTTGAACCAATTTCTTAAACTTTCGAGTTTTTCTCGAAATATTCACTCACAGAGTTGTTCGTTACGCTGGCATGCAGTACTCTCCCACAACTTTACAAAACATGGGTAATCAACTTGCCCAAACCACTACTCCACTCAGCGTTATTCGAGTACGAAAGGATTTCAGCTATGTTGCTCCCATTTTTTTGGCATGTTAAATTTGCGCACAGTTTCACATTTTCGTTTATACATACACAAGCGTCATCGCACTCGACGTCGCACCAAATCTCATTAGGAGATAAATCTTCCTCCAAAGTTTGATATTCGGGCGAAGAACTTTTCGATTAAAAAATTTGCCCACCCTCAGGAAGGCGCTGGGTAGTCGTGAATCCTACCATGTTCCCAGAGAGAGAGAGAGAGAGATAAAGATGCAAGGAAAGGCAGGGAGGTTAACCAGACGCACATCCGGTTTGCTACCCTGCACTGGGGAAGGGATAAAGGGGAGAAAAGAGGTTGCAGAAAGATGAGAAGGTACACACAATTACGAGCACACTCGGGGAGCACACACAGTCTACAGGCGGTCGCTCAGGTTTGTTGACTTGAGGTAAAATAGCAGTGCTTTAGTTGCTTTCTGCGCAACTGAGGCAGATGCAACTGCCAACTGTGCAACTGAGGCAGCGTATGCCTATGGCTATGAGGTACCCAGGTGGCTTTTATATGGTACCCAGGTGACATTTATACTCAAAGGCTCGCAGTTCACAGCCACAAGTTTGCGATAGTAGACGAGCACAAAATTTTTAAAAAAGCTAAACAAGTACAGTAAGTTAATGAACAATTAAATCGGTCCAGTTGGCTTGAATTCATATTGGTAGAAAGCGTAGCAACCTATACGCGGAACACACGACACAAGCGCTAAACTTCAACTAAACGTTTATTGCAAACGTCAGAGTATATAAAAGGTGGTGAAAAAAAAAGGTAAAAGGCAGAACAACAAAAAGCACACGTGCAGTGCCGTACATTACTGATCCGTTATTAGCAATCACACCGCCCAAAGAAAAAAAGTGCTTTCTACGTGAGTGAGATAGAAGGTGCACTAACACACTCAAAGTCATCCCGTGTCATTTCTTCTGCTTCTACGATCAAACAGGTTGATAAATCGCTGTCCTGCTATAAAACGCAAGTGTTATCGAAATACGGTGCACAACCGCTCTACTTGCAGGGGATCGCCAAGTGACCATCGGTACCCTTTTGTACTTTATTATGGTGCTCGTTTAAGCTCTCATTTATGCATCTTTTGGTAGTTCCCACATACGCGAAACCACATGACAAGGGTACTCTACAAGCAACCGACAGTACACGCTCAACATATTTATTACGACGCTTAATTGGGCAACCTTTCTTTTCTTCCAAAACAGGACAAGTTTCGCGACATATTTTTGACAGTTGTCTGGAGCAGACATGACCACTCTGACACCAACCTTATTTCCGATCCTTTTAAGATTGTGGGCCACACCATGGATATAGGGGACAACAGTCGTTTCACGCTGCTGCAGGGAAGTGTCATTGCGCTGCCGATTTTTTTCCAGAAAACTTAGATTCCTTATGTGTACGTTTTTTTCATATTATCAGTTTATCCCCTATATTTAGAGCTTTTATGCCACAAGCAGTTTTCAGATATCGAACAAGCTTTATCTATAGATTGATTATACTGGGTTCGAATGCGCCACATTCATATTTTGCGTTAATACAGACGCATTTTTGTGTGCACTGAATCACGCGTTTGTGCGTGAGTGCTTCGGGAAGGTTAAAAAAGCAAGCGTTGTGTCTCTTGGTTACTCTAGTGAAATGTTTATGGAAACGTCTGGTCTGTGCTTGATACAGATTACTTACTAGCTTTCGTATTAGAAAAAGAAAGGCTGAAGAAGAACGGCAAGGAGGCTTAGCGGACGATCACCAGGTTTGCTATCTTACCCTGGAGGTAATATAATGGAGGTTAGAAAGAGAAAAAAAACAGAGTGGGCAAGCTCTTCTCGTAAACAGGACGAAGTTGGTTACTAAGGCCAAGTGAGTCACTACTATATGACTCCGTCAACAGCGTATTTTCTTCTCCTAAACCTCTCCCCCTCCTCACTGAGGCCAAAGTTTCTTTGTCGATCGTATTTACGCGGTGCGTTATTACGATTGGCCCCTAGCTCAGAAATATCTCAAGGTTTCGGCCAGACCAGAATACTACCATTCAAGAAATTCCCATCGTCCATGTCCTTCAAAGGTACCGGCTGATCTACCCGCTATAAGTACCAACATCAATCTGTAACGAAAATATATTATTTGTTTCCACAATTTCGAATATAAATCATCATTATCAATGCTGCAGTCTGTAACACGGTACAAATATTCAGATATTATAAGATGTTGTCCCTTGTACTTTTTTTTATCGTTCAACACAATGAATAAATACAAATAAAGCATTTTTCCCTTGTGATAGAAACCAGTGCATTAATAAATAATATATGTTATAACATCACGTGATCACCTCACTTACCAGTTTTCTCACAATCATTGAAACATGGCAGCATGGATAGGCAGTGCTGACAGGACGGCTAATAAAGTTCCCCAGACAAGTCGTAAGTCCCTTGAATATAGAAGTCAGAGGTCAATCGAAGATAAATAAGCAAGAAGCGAGGAAACGAGATAGAACACATTGTGCTTGATCTCTCGGGCATTGAGAACGAATCCCATTGTTTAACGAAGCCTTCCTTGCGACTGGTTATTTGAAGCCGAGGTCTTCGTTCTTGACAAGCAGAGTGATCTGCTCATTCCACGGAACTGCACACAAGGGGCCCGGAAGAAGTAATTTTTATAAGGTAACCAATAATCCATATGCACTGCGGGGAAATATGGCATCCACGAGAAACTCTGTAGCGGCCGTAACAAACGTCAGAGGCAGCTGGGCTGAAAGAGCTATATTTGCACCAAAACAATAATCCTTACTTAAAGATTAGTTGTGAAAAAAAAAATAAGCTCGTAGACGTTCTGCGGTGCCTTCGTTCGCTAGTAATTGTTAGGTGGATCCTCTAGTTTTCGAATAAGCCGCGCGCTAAGGCTTCTATTTCGTGGCATAGCCGTACGTGGTCTCGAGCACAGTCGAAATGTTCTTGTAGGAACTCGCTATACAAAAAGAGAAAGCTAAAAAGAGAGGACAAAGACGGAAAATATAATACCTCCAATTTCAGATCTATAGGTTAGGCTCGGTTATATTTTGTTAGTTCGGGCCTCAGTTTTACATGCTGAGAAGCCCATTTGTGATAATCAATTTTCCATTGTGAGTATTTAGGAGCTGTATATGTCCTTGTATGCCAACGTCGCAGTTTTTCGGCAAGCATTGGCCACCAGCAAGCTCACTGGTAGCAATAAGCACTCCCCCATCGGATTTACATGCGGCTACAAACACATTAAGCAACAGTCTAATAGTCTCTCATGGATTGCCAGTAATGTCCCGTATGTGAATTGCATATAAAAGAGTTCTGCCTAAACCAATGGCTCCCAATGGTGGGTCAATGGAGCCCAGGGGTTTCGCAAAGCCATTTTTTGAACCCATGTTCAATAAAAAAATAGTTTATTGGAAGCTCACTGTCCCGTCACACCAGCCTTTTATAATTTTTGGGTATGCTTCACCGCATAATGTATTCAAATTGTGGCGGATATGTTTTATAATTCCTAAAAGGTAATTCGAGCGCGAACAAGCGACATGATCATTCACACACGCACACACCCAGGCATCAAACACACACAGCGCTGTGTGTGTGTGTGTGTGTGTGTGTGTGTGTGTGTGTGTGTGTGTGTGTGTGTGTGCGTGTGCGTGTGCGTGTGTGTGTGCGCGCGTGTGCGCGTGCGCGCGCGTGTGCGCGTGCGTGTGCGTGTGCGCGTGCGTGTGCGTGTGAGTGTGTGCGTGTGCGTGTGTGCGTGTGCGTGTGTGCGTGTGCGTGTGTGTGTGCGCGCGTGTGCGTGTGTGTGTGCGCGCGTGTGCGTGTGTGCGCGCGTGTGTGTGTGTGTGTTTGTGTGTGTGTGTGTGTGTGTGTGTGTGTGTGTGTGTGTGTGTGTGTGTGTGTGTGTGTGTGTGTGTGTGCGCGCGCGTGTGTGTGTGTGTGTGTGTGTGTGTGTGTGTGTGTGTGAGTGTGTGTGTGTGTGTGTGTGTGTGTGTGTGTGTGTGATCGTGCGTTTGCGCTCGAATTAAGTTTTAAAAATGTTGTACCAACTATCCCAACAACAACTTCTTATAATTCCCTTTCTCCACGAGGAGGCTGTAAAGCTTTTGTTGCAGGTTTCTATGACACTGGCACGCAAGTGTTCCTTGTCCAGGCTTGCACGCTGTTTAACGAGCAAACGTAGCTAGAAGCAAGTTTAATGTGGCTCCAGATCGCACAACTTAATGACAAGCTGTAGAGATCGGATTGGCGTGGCACTTTAGTTTGTCCATCGTTTAAGGAAGAGGAGGAATAAGCGTTATTGTAAGAAACCAGTAGGTTTAGGTGGCCGGGCCTAAGCCTCCCATGAGGGGACGTCAAGGGCTTGCCTCGACGCTGCCCCACGGGCGTGCTGGGTCACCCAGGTTTGGTCGTAAAGAGCGGAGCTCCGAAGAGCCTCATGAAGCTGCGACCCAAGCTCAACTGGGCACAGGCCATCACCTTGCGTCTACTTCAAACAAACACGTATCCCTCACCTGCCCACCTTCACCTCATATTTCCGGACGTGTACACAACCTCCCATTGCCGGTGCTGCGGCACTCACCCGGCTACGCTTCCGCACATGCTGTGGGATTGCCCGGAACAGTATAGACACACTAACGCCACGACCTTTTCGTCGAAGCTCCATCATATAACAGAGAGAAATAAAATGCACCTACTTCACACTGCATTTTTTTGATAAGTTATAATTCACCCCCCCCCCCCCACCTTTTTTTTCGAGCCCCGCCGTGGCGGTCTAATGGTTAAGGTACTTAGCTGCTGACCCGCAGGTCACGGGATCGAATCCCGGCTGCGGCGGCTGCATTTCCGATGGAGGCGGAATCGCTGTAGGCCAATGTGCTCAGATTTGGGTGCACGTTAAAAAACCCAGGTGGTCAAAATTTCCGGAGCCCTCCACTACGGCGTCTCTTATAATCATATGGTAGTTTTGGGACTTTAAACGCCACATATCAATCAATCAAATCTTTTTCTCTCCCAAGAAGAAGCCCCCCAACCACTTCAACCAGTCTGCAACAGGTCCCGAAATATCTATGGCTAAGAACCACCGGCGTAAACCAACCACATGTAGTGAATAACTAGTCTCAAATCTGCCCTGAACGCGCGTACAGTGGCGTCTGCATTTATTTATTTATTTATTTATTTATTTATTTATTTATTTATTTATTTATTTATTTACTTACTTACTTATTTATTGCAGTACGCGCTGCACAGTTATCAACGACGTGATGCTTCACAGTGGTTTTCCCCCCACGTAGTTTCTCGTTTTTATTTAAGGTTCTTACACTTCAATGATTCCGTCAAGAGTCCTATTTTGCCCATTGACCGTCCCGTCCCTTCACGACACGCATCAGCAGTCGGTCATGGCTATACCTTTTCAAGCAACCCTTGGAGATCTGTGTGAGTGCGCATGATGGTTATAACGGGGAAATTGTGGCGCGCGTGCGGTGATCGAAACGACAGGCAATTCGAAAACTCTGAAGCGACAGGCACGGCTGTATGCGCAACCCATACGCTGTACGAGTGCCTCCCAAATACGAGGAGACGTGAGACCCGCGAACGCGAGTTCACGGCGACGTTGCAGTTCCCATCTCCAACGGGCGTGGGACACGCCTTCATCCGACGTCTTCCAACGAGCTGACGGCGGCACTTGATACGCCAAAACTCGCTGCCGCAATATATGTACAGACGCGTCGACGAGCTGTCATATGTGTCTTCCGAAATGTGCCCGTCAAAATACCAAGGTTCTGCAAAGTCTGCCCTATCTGTGTTTTGTTCCCTCTTCATCTTCTGGCATTCAGGGGTCAAAAGGAGGTCAGTGAAGTTGGCGAAAAACTGAGCCGTAATCGCATGCGTGCCTCTTTCGAAATGTCTAGAGGGACACTATGTACAGGAAACTAACAATCCAGTTCTGTTCTATTTTTTTATCTTTTTGCTGATTCAACTATTTGATATCTTCCCCCTTCACCTTCTGTGTGGCACGTCTTGAATATTTCGGGGAGTTTAGGCAACGCCATTCCTACAAAATAGTCCTCACCTATAGATAACTGCATCATATGGAGGTTTTAGGACGTTAAACCCTACATATCAATCTATCATTCTTACAATATTTTTGCTTACCCTTCTCAGATTCATACGCCCCGGGAGAGGGGGAATCCCATGGTTTAATATACAAGCACACCATCTGTTTAAACTATCACCGATAGTGATGTCTGTGCCCCTCCCCCCTGTTGAATAGGTGTGACCCCCCTCCCCCGAAAAAATTTCTGGCTACTCCCCTGCTCTGTTCCACTGCCCACCCCTCCCACTATACTCACAACTCCTGAAACTCAGTGCCACTATGCGCACTAGTACGCACGCTACTTACTACTCGCACAAGTCACCACTACGGCCAGTACTCCTCTCCTTCACTCCCACAGCTCACCACTTGCGCAACTCGCCTCTTCTACTACTCACGACTACCATAGATCGCCATCATCGCATTACTCCTCCCTCTACTTCCCCTGCACACTACTCCCGCTACTCACCATTACGCCCACTACTCTTCCCATCACACCCACCACTCACTGCTCCCTCAACTAAATGCTACGTCCCAGTACTACTTCCGCCACTCCTCCCACTTCAGTTATCCATGTCATTCCACGTCATTTACATTTCATTCACTCAACTTCATACCGCTTCTTTCGCGTTTCTTTTTGTGATTAAACCAATGACTCAACTCATCCACTTTTGACTAGGCGTTCTGTTTTGTATCTCGTGAGAAATAGTTCACTGGCCATACGAGGATGCATCGTATTCGTGCTTACAACATTGTTTTGTGTTTAATTCGTGCTACGTGATTTCTAACAAATGAATCTTCGGGAAGACCCGTCTAGAGCGCCTTTCATACAGTGAGGTACTACACTACTTCATTATTCAGGCTGCGGGGAGCTACAACAAACCTTTTTTTTTCTTGTGAATAAACTACAATAAAAATATTGAACCAGACTTTTCATGATATTGAGATCATCTACACAAAATATAATATATTCTTACCGTGCACCTATCAGTACTATATATTAGAAAGCGAAATGTTCTCGAGAGCTGAAAAAAAGCACACGTGCGTCTCGTTAGAAGAGCACAAATATTTATACTTGGGTGTAATTCTGACAAAAAGCAACATCCGGGCTGTGGTGAACAAAAATAACGTTTTTTTTTTACGTCTTTCAAACATACGTACTAAGTATGTGGGTTGTGCTGTACACACTCATGGAGAAACCCGTAAGTTTCTCTTGCAGGTTACTTCAAGACTCGCCGTGGAACTAACAAAAAAGGCATTGAAAGATACGTCGGCACCGGACTGCCCAAGGAGCCTTAGACATACCGCATGATGAACGTGAGCTGTAAATAATAAAAAATAAAATGTCATACAAATTAAAATAAACCTCGGAGTTTCTATTAAAAAATTCACTTTCATAGTGTTCAAATTCTTCGGGTAAAGCTTCAAATCTAATGGCACAGTCCTGAGAGAACATTGGGAACAGCCGCATGCCTGGAGTACGTGACAACTACCCAATAGTTCATTTTTAATTGTCGTTATGACATTTTTGACAGTATTTATCGTAATATTACCGACATATGTGATGACGTCTATAAGCTTCAGCATAGCCTTGTTTTCCCAGCTCCAGTCTTGATTCGCGGCACATCCCTTCCGTAATCTTCGGCGACTGTCAAACGTCACGTGCGTAGCAGTCTTCATTTTTTCACTTCCTCGGATGCACCCTCGTTCGCTCCCTGTTGGACCGAGTTTGACGTGACCTGTACGGGAACATCACTCGTCCGGTTTGTTTTACGTATGCTCTGTTCGCTTTTAAGGCAGAAGACACAAAAAGTGGCAGTCGGCGTCAAAAGGATTGATGTGAAGAATCATATTTATGTGAGTACATTGCCCAATGAAGTCATTACTGGAGTACAAATAGCCAAATTGTGTGATGTCTTCACGTCGTAGTGACATGACGTAACGCCACATGATGACGTCATCACATCACATCATGGCTGTGTGAAACATGCGCCAATCCCGGAGGCACGTGTGACGTGCCGAGAACTTCCAACGCATTCGATTCCAGAAGTACTGCAAAGCCACGCTACAGAGAAAAGTTGTTGAGCGCGGGAGAACCAATGCAATCGACTGAGAAGAAAACGAAAAAAAAAGCATATCCACAGAGTCAATGATGATGAGTGGGGCCAAGCGTTCGTCCGACCGTGCATCCGTGCATCCGTCCATGCGTCCGTGCGTCCATTCGTCCGACCATTCGTCCGTGCGTCTGTCCATGTGTCCGTCCATCTGTCTTGTCTGTCCATACATCCGTACGTGCGTCTTTCTGTCTGTCTGTCTCTTTGTCCGTTCGTCTGTCTGTTTGTCTGTCCATCCATCCATCCGTCCGTCCATCCATCTGGTGAACACTCCAAGTACCGCCATCTCGCATCTTTTCTTCATATATTCATCATACACAAGTACCGCCATCCAGTGGACATTCTGAGAAATAAACGAGAGGTGGCTACTACGACGATGACGACACAGGACATACGTCGACCGAAGTGCTAAGGAGCTTCGCTCCTGAAAAATAAATGTGGCTTTCCCCTTCGAGTCATCTGATACAATTGTTATAAAGAACTCTAACAGTTTTTAGAGGTTGTTACTAGCATTGCTACCAAATACATTGCCATAACAGGTGCCTTTTGCTTTTACCAGACTACGATGGTATCTTCAACCTCCATAAGAGTCATAGTACCCACATACAGAAAACATGCACTAACAGTTAACATTTCGAAACATGACTGTACATCACAACCAATGAGTTTAGTTCCCATACGTCACAAATATCACGCATACAAACGACTGCTACACTTGGCTTGATAACTATGCGACATTTTGATTAGTAATATTCATTTATTATTTGCTTGTTTTGTTTCGAAACACCTGATAATAATATTCTGGTGCCACACATTGTCGTGTACTGCGCGCATGACACACAAAAAAAGTAAATACTTGAGTATAGGATAATGCATAGACCCGTAAGCCCAGTGAACACTTTCAAAAATCATTCTGTTTTTTTTTTTTCAAATATTGTAACATGGATGTTATGGGAAAGAAGTCAGCCTCTCTGGCGCCAACTAAAAAAGAGAACTCTTTTCTGGGCGAACCCGTAGCCAACAAAGGAAGTAACCCTGGTGGTACACTTGATAGCGGCAAGTGCGGTCATCAGCCGGCCGTGTATAATCTGCTCGGCAGATTCAACGTCTCGACATTCATACAAGCTTCTTTGTGCATTTCAGCGCTCTCAGTGGCGCTTGAGTAAGTTCCACTAGGTACTCCACCACACTTTTTGGCGCAAGCAGATTAGAATATTCGGAAACACTTCACAAAGCTCTGTCCAATGCAGGCGTGGCGCGTCTGCCGAGCGATAGAACGTGTACAGCCAGCTCGAACCACCAATGTATACAGTCAGTATTGTCCTGCCGTGTTAGGAGGCGCTGACTGACGCTTTCGCGTTCAAATGCAAATATACGACCTCTAAAGTGTACGGAGAGATGACCACCGTAGTAACTCAGGGGTAGAGCGTCGAACGCGTCATTCGAAGGTTTCCGATTTGGTCCCTGCCGATGGCAAGTTCTGTTTCAATCCACTTGTCATAATTCACACCTACATCACATTACTTCCAATAACACCATCTATACTACTCTTGGTATCATCGTCTGTTAGTTTTCAATAATACCGCGTCAAAGAAAAAACCGATTTCTTAAATTTTCACACTTCTTTGCTTCACCGACCTGTGCTCGCTCTATAGGGCGTTTATATTACACCGTACTTCAACAAATCCACGACGTGTCCGCCGCTGGCAGTCTCGTTGCAGCTCGAAGAGAATTCTAAGTGATTCGCTGCTTCGTTTGACACGTGATCACTTTGTCCTGTTTGCCTGTGTGCTACTGCTTGCGACTGGTGGCAACGCCAGAACCTCACTCTCATGGCTCCCCCTGAGCCTGTAATACCCTTCGACATTCCTATCCAACTTTCATTTCGCGTACGGCTCGTTCCGTTAAAAACTTAGTATTGGCAACAAACTAGTTGCGCTTTCGAGTGTATTGCCTCCCAGTCGCACAAGGAGCATCACGAATTTCCTCTGAAAGAACACCCTCAGATACCACCGAGCGCTGTGGGCAGTTCCCGTCGGATCACGGACGTTGCTTTTCACCTTATAACTGAAATACTGAAATACAAAGACACGAACCATTGAGCATTAAAAATAAAGACAGAACCTAAAGGGCGTGATTCACAACTAAATCTTTTCTAGAACATCAGTGACATACATATATGACAGTAGCAACCCTACTAAGTGTCCGGCAACCACGTCTTATTATTCATAAACTAAAGTTCTTGTACAGCGGCTAAACAGAACGCTTAATATTGTGCTAGCTAAGCATTTTTGACAAGACACAAGTACTGGGACGTTGCTCTTCCGTATGCCCCCTTCGACTATTATGCTTCACGCCATGACGCTGTTGTTGATGTCTTATTGCGCATAATTATGATGAGACAGTTCTTGGATCACTCCAACACAAGTTAATTAGACACACAGCTCTCTGCCTTCATTTTTTTCTTTTTGACAGCAACACAAAGCTTATCGATTTGCTTATTCAGTCTTCCTGTTTCGCAGCGTCACAAGTACCCGAATAAAAATATACAAATTTATATCGGCTAGGACTCGTTCTTCAGGCTGTTTGAAGGAATTAACATTGCATTAGAACCTAGCCTGGAAGTATAGGATAGATTGTGTTCGAATATTAGTATGCAGTTTACTCTCACAAAGTGATCTGCTAACCACATTATGTAAGCCTACCAATACGAATGTTCGCAATCGGAATCGATGATACTGTTAAAAAACATAGGCGATGTCTTCAGCACACTAAGGTTTGCACGAACGGGAAGATAAACGGCATTAGATGGTTTTACTCATCGAAGATGCTATATAAGGCACGCTTGATAAAGTTAGGCATTGATTTAGGCAACTGGGATTGCAGCAAAATTTTAGTTCACATGTGTTTACTCTATTTTTATACATATAATTATGACCGGGAATAAAACTCGTGTCATGGACCTTAGTAAAAAAAAACACCAGAGGTGAGTTATATAATAGAAACCAACAGAACTACCAGGTAATTCTTTTTCTGAGCAAGCCATATTCACTTCGACTGAATTAATGCCTGTGCCATGTCCTCTCGTCAAATTCTGTTGTTGAAAAATCACATTTACAACACATTTACAACCCTATAACTTACTTGACAACGAAGGACAAGCTAGAGATTTTAAATATACACACGTATTCTCGCTAGTCTTTCTTAGCCCGTGTATCGTTCACGCTGGTGAGATGAATTCAAATCAAAACCAACTTGTGCTACTTTCAGTATTACTCGACAAGTCGTCTACCAGATTTTTGTACACACTTATAACAAGTTGAGAAAGTCTGTCCATTGAGAATGCCCAAAGATGCAATCTAAAAGGCGTTTGCATTTCAAAATAGTGTCCTGCAAACGACTCGTGCAGCGGGCGCCCATCACACGCGTGGACATGCTCTTAGTACCGCGTTACAACGGGTCATCTGATGGCAAGCACAATGTCTATTGCACGGAAACCACTCGCGCGACATTCCCCTTTTCCTGATTAAATTGTATGCTCTGTGAAGCACGTAGGCGGATTGCTATGTGTTGTGAAAACAGCTTTCATTTCTGAAGATTACATTCCAGTCACGTGCACTGGAAGCGATAATCTGGTTGTCATGTGATTCCTGGCTCTACGTGAGTACTTATCTGTGTCTCTATCAATCGGTGGCCTCTCGATATGATGACCGTATCATTTCCAATCACGTGCATGTAATGTCATGGCAACTTCTACAATGAGAGGGACAGTCCAATTAATTACTATCGGCTATAAAGAAAGTCTGACTGCCTGTCTGTCTGACTGACGTGGAGGCACTACTGGCTGAAACGAAGGTAAGGAGTATGGCTACTCTTACGCATACACATAGCTTATAAATCCTATGAAAATATTTCCATTCACAAGTTTTGAATTCGCATAGTAACCTTCAACACAACGTATGAATAGTGTGGCATGCCATTGTTGCATTTTCCGACTGCTCTTTATCAGTCCCAATAAACTTTTTATTAGTAGCAGCTTGGCGTTTGGAGCTTATGGTTTTTAGTTATTATGTGTTTCCCATAACCACAGATTACAGTTGAAGCCTCTTCGTGATAATACATTCACACATAACACAAAGGGAAGGATAACACTGACAATTATTCGCTTCTTGTGCAGAAGAAATTATTCTATTTTGATTGCTTACACGCACTTCCCGGACCCCCTTGAAAATGTGTACCTGTGTCGAAACCTAAAAATTTTGAGTTCGCAGCAGAGATAACGACAGCAGCAGCGACACCTGCATGAACACACTCCTAGATAGACTACTGTTAATAGCTTCATTATGAGTGATTCAATTTTTTATCGGCGAAGCTCGTTATGGTGTGGGTCGTTCCCTCCTGTGTAAGAGTGTGTTGAAGTAGTAGCCACTTCAATAGTCTTAAGAATTGCTCACTAGATGACGTTCTGCGCATATGTCCTTGAAAACAATATCACTAAATGGCTTTCCTGGTTTTTGTATAAGAAACTCACAGCATATCTACTGAGTGAATGATGACGAGTGGGGCGAAGCGTCCGTACGTTCATCGATCTGTCCGTCCGTCCGTCCGTCCGTCCGTCCGTCCGTCCGTCCGTCTGTCTGTCTGTCTGTCTGTCAAGCAGACAGACAGACAGACAGACAGACAGACAGACAGACAGACAGACAGGTGGGTGGACGGACAGACAGACGTTTTGCCCCGCTCATGATCATTCACTCCGTGGATGAGCTGTGAACTTTTTCTCACCCTAATTTGGTTACACTTTCAGTACAGGCAGCATGAGGGTTCTCGTCGTATGTGCACTGCTAGTGGTTGCGGCCCAAGGGCGCACCATGGTCCCATCGTCAGTGGAACCGTTGTCCGAGGACATGATAAACTTCATCAACTACCTCAACACTACGTGGAAGGTAAACCTGATAATTTATCTGCGTCTTGTGAAAAAGGCACTAGGCACGTTTCTGCGAAGCCTGCGAGAAGTAATTTTGTGTTCCTTTATCTACATTCCAAGCCATTCAAAGTGCGGCGCAAAGTTAAGCTCAACGTTGTAAATACTCGAAAATTTTTAAGCAATACTTTACCATTGTCATTGCCGAAGTTGTATGCACATGTACCTCCACATGGCAGTAACCTGCGAAACTAATGCTTTGTAAATGAATATCACTGTAATTAGTAGCGTGGTAGTTTCCACACCTTTATTGAGCTACGCAACCACTCCAAATGCGTAACCGAGGAAAAATTCATCTTTTATTGCACTTCTATGCACATAAAAAGAGGGATCTTCTTTTGATGAAGTGTAGTTGTGGATATTTTATCAAAAAAAAAACAAAATATGGCTATCACATAGCAAAAAAGAACACACCTGTGACTCGGTGAACATGCTTGGGAAGTATGATCTTTCTAGCTGCAATGAGAACAGCTCCAAGAGAAAAAAAAAAACAAATAGGCACTTCAGTTCTGCATAATTCAGGTATAATAACGACCAGTTAAACATACATGCGGCCCAGAACTCCTCGCAGCGCTTTGTTTTAGTTCTATTAGATACTCTCTATAAAGCCATTTAGTTAGCTGCTTGTTACCTAAAGTACCAAATAAAAAAATGAACGTTTCGAGTGTTTATTTTTGTGTTCACCGAAATATATAATTGCTACACTTAATGGTTCGTTTCGTAGATGATCTTTTCAGATAAAGTATTGCTACTTTCGTTGATTAATAATCATTCACTGCGATTGTGATTAAACAGGCGACATCTGTTAGTCTGCTGTCGCTAACACAGAAGGCGCTTTAGAACTCCGTTGCAATACTTTGTAAGCGACGTCTTCGGCCAGGCCGGCAGGAACTTCGACAAAAACGTTCCCCTCAGCTACATCAAGGGACTGATGGGTGTCCACCCCGACAGCAAGAACTACAGACTCCCACTTCACTACCACACGGAGATCCCCGATGACCTGCCGGAATCTTTTGATGCGCGGGAGCAGTGGTCCCACTGCAGCAGCATCCACGTCATCCGCGACCAATCTACGTGTGGATCGTGTTGGGTGAGTTAGGAGAACGTATAGTCCTTTATTTGTGGCTCACCTTCAGACACAATTTGCTCGGCAAGAAAGAGAGAGCTTCAGTGGAAGTTGAAATATTTTTCGAACGTGGGGAGAAAACACAGCTCACAGGTAGTTCGAGGTCGTGTGAACATGTGTTATGGCATGGAAAACTTTATTTAGGTTCATCGGTGCATAAACTACCACGTAGTAAGTCGCTCCCACGTCGCGACAGACAGGCCCAGCCTCTCTGCCACGTCGTGGGCCCATGGGACTGCCCATAGTTGCGTCCCTGAATTCGTACTGCGTAGCACCGCATCCCACTTGGACGAAGTGACGTTTTCAACCCGTAACGGAAGGGCACCGCTAGAGCATATGATTAAGCTGGCGAAGTCTGAGCACAGCACGCATGTGTTGGACGACTGCGTTTCCGGATAAATTTTGTGCAAGAGTGCAGGACTGGGACATGCCCCAACCTGCAAGAGTCTGAGCGTCAATACCTGAGGCCTGTTCCGTTTACTGAGCAGCGGTGGATACTTTCGCCTCCTCATAGAGAAGATAAAAGTGTGAACACGAGAGCCAAATCTGCAAATAATAGCTCAACGGCATAAAACGGAATTGAAACATTGACGCGTGACAGCAGCCGCAGCGTGGTTGTATGAAAGAGGAGGAACATAATTGTGTTTTTTTAGTTGTTGCTAGACTAGCGCCATCTTGTCCACCTATCGCTATGCAGAGTAAATAGTTGAATAAACAAGCTACCCTCAACTTTATATTCATTATAAAGGAACGGTGAAGGTTCTACCCACCACAATAATATCACCTATTCAAGGTATAGTTCACGTTCCATCAAAACACACATTCACCGTGGTACTTCATTATTCTAAGCATACTTTTTTTTAAATTTCAGTACACGTACGTGCCTCTAAAGGCACACTTATTGCAAACTAAGCTTTTTGGCACGCGCACATGCTAAACGGAAATTCTTTGGGGATGCCACTGATTTAAAAGTTTACCCTATGAAAGCGTTCACCTGAAATTTGTGTGACGTGGCTTGAAGTGCTGAAAAGGGTGACTCCTTGTGTTACAGGCGTTTGGAGCCACGGAAGCCATGTCAGACCGAATCTGCATCCATACCAACGGAAAAGTTCAGGTGAACGTGTCAGCCGAGGACCTACTCACATGCTGTGACGGTTGTGGTTTCGGGTACGTTGAATATTGTATATACCAACATTTACATAGCTCGGCAAGTCCAGCAATAATCAAATTTTGGAGTGCCAGAAAAAAAGATTTTAAATTTATGCCTAAAAGGCAGCAAGCAACAGCAATGTTGTAACTAAAGAAAATGTCAAAGGTATCGCTAGCCATGAAGAACATCAAAGGGTGCCGACACCAGAACGGCAAGTGCCGCGATATCCATTCCATACTGCTTAAGATATGGTTCATGCATATTTTTTGCTTGCTTGTGCTTTGCGAAACTCTTTCTGCTGATTTCAAGTCAAGTAGTGCATGCTCGTAATGTAGTCCATCCTAAATACCTTCTAAAGTTGATGTATTCTTTTTTTTTTTTAGTGACATGTGTGCCGCGTTCGGAGCTGTTACTATTATAAAGTATTCCGGATCGGCTAATGAACTTGCAAACCTCTTGGAACATCTACGTAATATAAGAAGATCGCAAATAAGTATTTTGCTTGATTAGCTAAGAAATCAGTAAGATTCACAGTATCGCAACTGGTGTTCTCAGGAACGTTAAAATGGAGTTTGGTGTTGCATTTCTTTTCACGAACTACATTATCTGAGTACAATATCACTTTCTCTTGCTTTTGCCTCTGTTGATTTTCACTCAAAATGGCAGCTGTTCATTGCTGGAGCTCATGACTACCGTTTCTGATATTAATAACGTCCTTCAAAGCAACAAAGAAGATTTTGTCATTTTTTACGTATTTTTTAGTATAGCACTTTCTTCACCTATTTAAAACTTATGGCTTTACCTCTTGTGTTAGATGCAACGGAGGGTTCCCTGCTAATGCTTGGGATTTCTACAAGCAAAAAGGCCTTGTTACCGGTGGTCTGTACGGTACCGAGGATGGTTGCCAGCCTTACTACTTCCCGCCCTGCGAACACCACACCAAGGGACCACTGCCTCCATGCAAAGGAATCAAGCCAACGCCCAAATGCGTACGTGACTGTCGCAAAGGGTACGAGAAGAGCTATAGCCAGGACAAACACTTCGGTAGGTACATTTATTTTGCCTAACATATTTATTGGAAGGGATGGTCATGAGCGCAGTCTATTAGCTATGTCGATCATTTTCTGGTGTTATGCGTGATAGGGCAAACTGTGCGGTGCCTGTCTGGTTGCCAGACAGGCGTGGCCGACACGCTTCGAAAATCAGGATTGTAAGCACAGTGTATTGGCAAATGGTTTAGAGTAATAATCAAGATCAAGAGATTTTGAGAATGCGGGTTCCCAGGAGGCGCAGAAGATTGTGGCTGGTGAAATTAGTTGATTACGATTAAGCATTGAAAATGTTATTACTGATTGTGAATGCATGTGCGAACTAGAAGCTTGCAATATTGAACCACAGCTGTCCAATCAGACAACTTCAAAATTACCCATATGGCAATCAATTCATCTGAAACGAACGCTAGAATCAACTGGTCACGCTGCTTTAAAAGGCAAACTTGCTCGGTGCATGCTAGGGTTCCTGCTCTCCCAAGAGGAATGAACTTGCTTATACAAGTTCATATAAAATATTTATGTATTACTTTACAATCAACCAGTCGAAAGGGGAACTACAGAAACAAAGATGTATGAGGTTTTAGTATTACATATACTGAATAAATGTAACTTATCCGATGCTCTAGAATCTATCCGAAACCGCGCATGATTAAAAACAAAGTTCACACCCCTTCTGTTGTCAAAATTCGCATGTGGGTTTGATTTTTCAATGCCGTCTCTTAATGATGTTCCTGAATATATTCTGACTTAAGACATCAAGGTTAATTCATACTACTTCACTTTGCTCTATCTTTATTAATAAATATATCGTTGCTGCTTCCGTACAGGTAAGAAGGTTTACTCCATTTCTGACGACGAGACCCAGATCAGGACGGAAATATTTAGGAACGGACCCGTGGAAGCAGACTTCACTGTCTACGCAGACTTCTTGTCGTACAAAAGCGGTAAGTGTCACTCAATTGCGTGTACTGTGGATCTGCATGTACAAGCTAATTCGTACTTTCGTGGCTACTTTTGCTACCTATCGTTACTTTCGCAGCCAACGTTTCTCTTAAGGCAAACGCCTAGACTTTTCCTTCACGCAGGTTTCTATCGAGAGCACCTGTGAATTATTTTCTACAACAGTAAAAATACTTGAATCCACGGCCGTCTGTGACCATGGCTTAAAAACGCAACGACGTACGAGCTCTGAACTAGGAGGCCTGGGAAGACGAACTCCCGCTGCCGTTCAGTATTGTAATATATCATTCCGCATATACAAAAATACGGTAACAAGGTTCCAATAGCTCGGAGCATAAGATACATGCATTTTCAGAATTTCAGCATTTTAATGCGCATATTCCTACAATATTTTTTTTTCATTTGCTTTCTGTACTCCGAACACACGATTTCATGTAGTATTGACTTAGAAAAAAAAGTTTATTTAGTTCCTAGGTATCGTTTTCTATACATACCTGTTCTTGCTACAAGCAATTCCTATTTTTAGACATACTGTCTTTAAGACTTCTCGAGTGATAATTTGTTTATTGAGCCATGCTTTTGAATGTTCCCGTGGCGCAGGAGTTTATCAGCATCACAGTGATCAGTTACTAGGTGGTCACGCGGTTCGCATCTTAGGCTGGGGCAATGAGAATGGCGTCCCATACTGGTTGGTCGCCAACTCCTGGAACCAGGACTGGGGAGACAAAGGCGAGTGTTCGATACATAACACAACCTCGATTGTTTTATTGGTGTTCTTATTCTCGCTGAGCTGAGAATACATGCATGTACTTATCTTCTCCCAGCTATGAGATCATTTTTTTTTTTCAAACTATGCCATTGCATGACCACCTAATCCTAAATGCCATATTTTGAAAACACTAAAGTGCGCATGAATACCAAAACGCCCCAGTGTAGCACGTGCTGTTTAAAGTACGTGCGTCGGTTGAAACATGAATTCCTGTACGACACAATTATATCCCAGGGCAGGCAGAATGGTCCAATAGGCTTTGAAACGAGCGGAAAGCATGCAAGTTGTACAGTGATAAGTTTAGCAAATAAGTACGCATCTCAATTTCTTGCAAATAAGTTAGTGAGTAGCATTCTAAGCCACTTAGTTTTCTTTTTTTTGCTTTTATTCAAGCTTTACGAGTTGGATCAATGTCAATTTACAAATTGTGTAGTTGCGCATGCCTTGTTTGTTTAGCAGGCATGCCACCACACTAACATCGGCACCTTCGTTTGACACATCTTTTACTTTTATTGTAACGAAATACGCGCTATATACGGTGGCATGAGGGACATATCACGAGTGACAGTTGGCGACGCATAGGAGTAATCCTTGACTACAGCTTTCGGAGTCGTACGTACACATGTGTATCGTTTGTTACATTCTTATAACAGCCGACAGCCGAAAAAATCACATATCCGCGGAGTCAATGATGATGAATGGGGCGAAGCGTCCGTCCATCCATCCGTCCGAGTGTTTGTCCGTTCGTGCATGCGTCCATACAAGCGGTCGCGTTCGAAAATGCAGACAGCGTGCGGGTAACACCGACGAGACGCGAGCCAAGGAAGCCGAGTGCAAGCGTCTTCAACGCGCCCGCCGCTCTGCTTCGTATATGTCCCACCAACAATCCACCACGTACGGCAACTTTCCAGGAGACTGAGACAGGCACTCGTTCTACGCGCACTCAGGCAAAGCGTGCGCAGCAGCCACTCGGAGAGTAGCGGCCGAGTATACGCCATCTAGGAAATGAGACAAGAAATAGTCATCCATTTATTTTGCCTTCTTTTCTTTCTCGTCTCTTCCTCTCTCGGTTACGCGTGACTCGTGACAAGGTTTGACTAAAAGGAGCTTCTCCCCTAAATCTTTAAACTCAGCAGGCGTATCCCTGTCGATAAGCTTGCATAGTCTTTTTCCGAAACATTAAGAAGCAAAAGCGTGCCTCTGTTCTAGAATACTTTACTGCCACGCAGAATTCCTGCGTTCGATTCCCACATCAGTCCGGATCCTCATTTTTTGCTTCCATCGGAATTCTGAGCTCATTCACAATGCCATCGATATCGGCACCACATTTTTTGGCGCAGGTTCCTTTACGCTACGGCTGTAAACATTCATTTAAATAGGCTGTGAGTCACCTGCGGCTGATGCCCACATAACACCGGTCACGTTGTTATGTGCCGCACATGACTAGTCGCAGGCAGGCAGGCAGGCAGACAGGCACGCAGGCAGACAGGCAGACAGGCACGCAGGCACGCAGGCAGATAGATAGATAGATAGATAGATAGATAGATAGATAGATAGATAGATAGATAGATAGATAGATAGATAGATAGATAGATAGATAGATAGATAGATAGATAGATAGATAGATAGATAGATAGATAGATAGATAGATAGATAGATAGATAGGGATAGATAGTAATAGATAGATAGATAGACAGACAGACAGACAGACAGACAGACAGACAGACAGACAGACAGACAGACAGATAGATAGATAGATAGATAGATAGATAGATAGATAGATAGATAGATAGATAGATAGATAGATAGATAGATAGATAGATAGATAGATAGATAGATAGATAGATAGATAGATAGATAGATAGATAGACAGATAGATAGATAGATAGATAGATAGATAGATAGATAGATAGATAGATAGATAGATAGATAGATAGATAGATAGATAGATAGATAGATAGATAGATAGATAGATAGATAGATAGATAGATAGATAGATAGATAGATAGATAGATAGATAGATAGATAGATAGATAGATAGATAGATAGATAGATAGATAGATAGATAGATAGATAGATAGATAGATAGATAGATAGATAGATAGATAGATTTAATAGTGACTGATGTACTCTCATTTCATTCTTCCAGGTTACTTCAAGATTCGCCGAGGAAATGACGAGTGTGGCATTGAGGACGATATCAACGCCGGCATTCCTAAGGAGCCTAAGGCATACTGGACGTAGATTAAAAATATAGAAAGATTTAAAAAATATACATGTGCAAGTCTCAGCTATCTGCACTTCTGTATTGTTGAGCGATCTTGATCAGTAATATTCGTAATCAACCACAGAATTCGTTTCCTCCTTTCGCTTTTCGGCGCTCGACATAGGCGTACTAGCTAGTCACCTACACTCGTATCTACTGCTCGGATAACTAGAGAGCACTGTTTTCGGAGAGAACGCTGCATGACTGCCACTTCTGCAAATCTTTTAAAGCAGAGTCGCCACTGGTGGCCACTTTTCGCCAAATAGCGAACGAGGGAGCCCCATGGCTACCTAAAATTGTGGATGGCGACATGAGGAATTTTCGACGAATTTTGGTTTAGGTCTCGACTGAGTTATCCATTTTATGCTCATTGTCTTCCCAAGAAATGAGCAACATTTTTTTCTGTTTTTCTTCCTTTTGAACTTACCAGGAGAAGGTGCACTTGAAGCGTGATCCAGTACGTTCATCCTGTTTAACGTGTGTATCTCCTCCTTAATTAGTTTAGATTCAGAAGCCACTAGTACCTCCCCAGCTAACCCCCAGCAAAATGTAAGTCAATGCACTGCTTTGCGTACATGATGTTGATAGACTACTTAATCAGGTGCCTTCATAATCATCGCGATCAGCAGCAGCAGCCTGACTACGCCCACTGCAGAACAAATGCCTCTCCCATGTTCCGCCAGTCAACTGGGTCCTGTGCTTGCTGCTGCCCCTTTGTACCTGCAAACTTCCTGATCTCCGATCTACCCATATAACTATTTGTATCCCCTTCACCTACTTGCCAATTCTCTTGGAATCCAGTCTGTGATCCTTAAACACCAGCGGTTATCTTGCGCGTGTCTTCCCCATGACCATTTCTACTTCTCCACTTTGACTATATATGATGTCATGAACACCCATTTCTTCTCTGATACACTCTGATGTTTCCTTGTTCCTTAAAGTTACCCCTACCATTTTTTTTCCATTGCTCACTGCATCGTCCTCAACTTAAGTTGAACCCTCTTTGCAATCCTCCGGGTTTGTGCTACGTAGGTGTGTAGCGGTAAGATGGAGCTGTTGTATACCTTCCTCCTGAGGGATAATGGCGATCTACCAGTCGTGACTCGAGAATACTTGCCAAATGTGCTACACTTCATTCTTATTTAGTTACTTCAATCTAGTGTTTCGGCTCCACGGTTACTACCTGTCGTAATTCTAGGCCTCTTAAAACCTCCTGTGCGCACGCGTTGAATAGCATTGGGGAGATCGTATCCCCTTGTCTCACACCCTTCTGCATTGGTATTCTGTCGCTTTCTTTATGAAGCCCTATGGTGGCATTTGTTCTGCCATAGATCTCTTCCAGGATGTTTATGTATGCTTCGTGGACGTCTTTATTTTGCAATGTTGTGCAAATTCTGATGTTTCTATACTGAATCAAATGCCTTCTCGTAATCTACGAAGGCTATGTATACTTGTTGGGTGTATTCTTAACATTTCTTTATCACCTGATTGAAAATATCAATGTCGTACGAAATCCTGATTATCCTGCTTATGTCGTACTAAATCCTGCTTATCCGAAGTCCTACCTGTACTAAATCCTGCTTGATACTTTGGTTGATTGAATTCTAATGTTTTCTTTATTCTGTTCGCCATTACATTTGTTGATGGCTTGTATACGACGGAGGGCAAGCTGATCGGCCTGTAATTCTTCAAGTCCTTGTTGTCCCCTTTCGTATGGAGTAAGATGATGTTAGCATTCCTCCAATATTCTGGTATCCTACTCGTCCATACACACATTGTAAACAGGGTGGCCGGTTTTCTAACACAAGCGGTCCTCCGCCTGTCAGCAGATATGGCGTCACCTTATATTGACCAGCAGCTCTCCTCTTTGCAATCCCTTCAAGGCGTTCCTGACTTATTTTGTCCTTACTGTTAGGTCTTACATTACGGTCGTGGTTGTTTCGGCTACTGCACAGATTTCTCTAGAACTCCTTTTAGCTATACTGTCCATATCGGTAGTCATTTTGCCTTCCTTGTCGCTTGGAGAAATTCACTTGAAAGTCAGAGGCAACTCTGAGTTACAGCGTCCCGCGTCAATTTCTTACTACGGTGCGGTGACTGTGAGGTTGTTTTAGTATTAGTCAATATGGAAGCCGCTGTTATTCAAGCAGACTTGCACCCTCTTATTCGTAAAATTATAATGCCTTAAAATCGAGGAGCTTGGAGTGCCTAACCGTTTACTATGAAGTGTGAGACATTAGAATGATTCATTTATTTGGTCATCTCTGCACTGCACTTTTCGAACTGAGACAAGATTCGACTCCACATCTATTTTGCTCCACAGACTTCTCGTACTGAAGAGCTCATTTTAGGTCGAACTGCTTCTCTTTCGCTCCTGCTTTCATTTTATTGATTCCTTGTTTTGCTTGCGCGGTAACATAACAAATGCTCGCACAGTTCACTGTGTCGGCTTAAAATTTCATTTGAAGCCGACAATGCCAAGACTTCAGATGCTGTCGCCATCATCGACATGCGATACCTTTTGCGACGAACCACTATCAAAAACGATTGCTTTGGCATCCGGTCTTATTGGTCGTATGATTTCGTGCACCCTAAGACACTATACTATACTATAACTTTACTATAAGGACTTTATGAACAATATCTTTTTGATATGGTATCGCGGAAAAACTGAACTTTCGTTTTTTGTAGCAAGCTTGTAACAATTTTCATCCATCAATTTCCTTTTCACCCGTCTACTCAGCATTAAACAAACTTTCCTGAGGTGATAAACTACTGACACAGCTTTACAGAAAGCCGATTGAAAACACCGCTACTTTCACTTTGAAAGCAAGCACAAGAGGCTTAGTAACACAAGAATATTGTACAGCCAAGTGCTTCGTTATAAATGGTTGTGCTCCACGCAATATGACTTCCGAGATAATTGTGACAAACTCAGTGATGCGCTACTAAGACAAAATTACCAGCCCCGGATAACTGACGATGCCATTAAACGTGCCAGCGCAATGAACATGAGTGAGCTCCTTCACACCAACAAGCCTGTTCAACAGCAACCATCTACAAACCTGACATTAATTCATTCTGCATCAGCACTAAACGTAAACTACGTCCTACAAACGCACCTCAACATTCTCATGTATAGCGACCGTCTCAAAAACATATTTTCGGAATCGCCACGTAGTAGTGTATCACTGGTCGAGAAACTTGCTCAATATGCTTACTTTACCTGTACGAACCCCTCCTGCCTATTCAGGTTACCACCCTTTTGCGAAACCACGTTGCAAAATGTGCGTACACATGATCACCTCTACTTAAGCCCAGAGTTCAGCGTCGTATTTCAGAAATAAAATTAAAGGTGATTACGATTGCGATACAAGCAACTGTGTATACCTACTTGAGTGCTCAGCCGATAGGCTTCAGTACATATGTCGGACAGCGACACCATTCAGACTGCGGTTAAATATTCACATGGTGCATGCCACAACTTTTCCTAACCTGTCCCTTATCTAAGCACCTGAATACGACAGGGTACTCACTCCATGACCTAACAGCAACCATAATAGAACCTGGGTTTCAATCTCACCACGAACGGGAAGCATGCAAACCATTCCTTATCTACAAATTTAAGGCATTTTCACTCGGCGTTAAAGAAAGCGCACAAAAGTTGACGTTCCTGCGGCGCAAGTTAAGCAACGGGACCACTATGCTACGCGCAAGGTAAAATATCACATGACATGCCTGCCGCTTTGATGAGTTCTCAGCCAGTCACCTACGTTTTTGTTATATTATATTCTCATGAATGCCATTTATCTCAGATTTACTTAAGTGTTGGCTTTATTCTATTTTTCATTGTCACCATTGCCACACAATTCACTTACGTTTTCTTTATATGGCTGTTTTCATTGCTTTACACCTGTTTCTTGTTAGTTTCTTTAGTGCATTATTGCTGATTGTTTACTTGTGTTTCTAGTTAGTTCATCGAGTTGTTTTAACGCACTGTTGTTAAATGCCTTCGCTGTACATGATTCCTTGTTTTCACGTTGTTTCTTTCCATGACTGAAAAAAAATGCCCTTTATTGATGAGCAGATTTCGCCGTACACGATCATGTTGTGATATAGTCCTGTTAACTATCACATCTTTTTAGGGGCCCCTAACGTATAAAAGCAGTACATTTCAGGTTTGCAAACGTATGCCCTGACGAAGGCTGGACGCCATCCAAAAGAAAGGAACTGTGTTATATATATATATATATATATATATATAGATATTATATATATTATATAATATATATATATATATATATATATCTATATATAATATATATATATATATATATATATATATAATACCGCCGCAGCCGGGATATATATATATATATATATATATATATATATATATATATTATATATATATATATATATATATATATATCCAGTCTTGTTGTGATGTGATAGCAGTTTTGATCGCAGGCTTGTTCCTGCACACGGCAGGCAATATCTTTTCACCCACTTTTCTTTCTTGACATCTACATTACCAGTCGGTCTAATATCTTCCCCTATACTTTGCTTGGCTATATCTTCTGTTATATTTCATTATTATAGTGTCAAAACACGGCAAAACGAGCCCTTAAGTATAGTCTTCTTTCCTTATTCAATAACGAGGGTCTTGTATTGGCAGACTTGGTGCCTTTAGGTTGTATATGAGGAACTATTGGTCACCTGCCCGCTCGTAATAAGTTCACGTGCCACGTGACGCCAAAACAGGCTTATAAAGAGTGTGCCACACTCGGTGACATGGATACTGGTGGCGCTGGCTGACACTCCCACGTGTCATTCATATATAAACCGTATATAGAGAGAGAGAGAGAGCGAGAGGAGAGATGAGAACAGCGCAAAGACACCATAGGAGTACGTCGTGGCAAACGTATGACAGGCGAAAAAAAATGCTAAGCGAGAGTTGTGAGCATGAGCACAAAAAATAGGTGTGTGCGTGCAACAGCCCAAATAACTTCTGTGACTTCCGGGTATAAAAAAAAAGCGGCATGTATATACGTTTCTTTCATTTGGGCGGGTTTTTGGTTTTCTTCTTTGAAGGCAAGAGGTATTGCAGTATCGTTTTCCCCCATCTTTTACAGTGTAAGATTTGCTGCTGTTCCCCCGGCTAATAAATGATAGTACGGACATTAGCCCTGTGCATATGGACATCATATAATTACCTTTCTGGTGTTTTATTGCCAGACTCATGGGCGGGTATGTGTCACTGGTTTGCGGGTACATTTATGTGCCATATGTGATAGACATTCATATCTACCAGGGAACGGTGAGAACATACATGGGTAATTTTGATGCCTGAGCGTCAAGAGAAACTGACATCGGCTGCGTTGACCCGACGAATGTAAGGAAAAAATGTCAGGATCCCAGCTGGAGCCAAACCCCAGAAGTCCGCGTGGTAACCAAGTATTCTATCACAGAGCAGCCCAGTTCTCGCAACTCCTTTTTGAATAGACCGTAATGTTCGTAAAGGATCGACTGGTGATGCAGTCACGACTATCCAGTTTTACAAGCATTATATATGTACTCTTACAATACAGCTGTCCCGTCTGGTCAAGATGAACTGTATTTTAGCGCAATTCACTCAACTACAGCGCAAGTGCGAACAGCTGTTTATATATAAACATCTGCAACTGTTCAACATATGTCTGTGTGTACAACATTTGTACATATCTTTACCATCGTTTTGCAAAGTGTCACTCAATAAAAAAAATCACAACACGGTCACTTTCCCTCCGCATGCTCGCATAACACCGAACCACAAGGTACGTGGAATCTGAAAATTTTCTTTTTTATTTTTTTTCGTAACAGTTCGGCACTAATTTTCAGTATGCATTTACGTGCGTTCTAAATTTTTTCGTCAATGAAAACCTCAGTCTTCATTTTTTGATCTACAAAGCGCGACATGAAAATATTCAAGTTTTGTTATTCTGACTGCGCTATCGTGTCCTCGAATTGTCATGTTCGCTAAACATTTCATTTTCGTCGACTTACTTAACGCCGCTTCCGTGGGCATCTCTTCGTAATGCTGTTCCTTCACTTTCTATGCCTAGCACTTTTCAAACATTTCACTTACGTACAAAGTCGCCAGTCAAGATTCTTTCCACCTTTATCTTTTTAAAGATGCCTCTGGTTCGATTGAAACGACTCAAACATCTGTTGAGTTCGATTTACAAATGCATCCGACCCAGGCTATCTACAACAGGTGGGTACGTATACTGCACACACAGCACACTCACGGCCCGTCGTGGGACAAGGACGAAGCAAACAGCACTGAAAGTACCATTGCATATAGCTCTTTCATTTGTATATTGAATTGAAACGTCATTCAGGAGTATGGGGTGGATTTTTTCAGAGTTGTGAACAAAACGGCTCTCTCCATTGGGAATTCCTTTCTAGTGACGTAAATACCTGCAGCGATTGCCTGTCTATCATGTGATGCATCCACCTCCTTTGATAGCAGTTTTGATCGGCAGTTCTCTGAATAGGTGGCTTACCGTTGGCTCTCTTATCTCCCGTAAGACTCACGTAGCTGTCACGGACACCTCTATGATAAGGAAAACGACCCAGTTGAATGATATCGGCTATAAAACATAGCCCATTCTCTCTGAACAACCTGGGGGCGTCTCTGGTTTGAACGGAGGTAAGACGCACGCTTTTAAACCAATGCATGTTTTCCGTACATTTAAACTCAGGACAGACTGCAATCTACAAATCAAAGATTCGCATCAACTTACGTCTAGTATAATAGGAGCGTAGCGTGATGTTATGAGCGGAAAGATTTGTCTACGCAATCCGAAAATGTTTTCCTGTGGTAATGTTCACGCTGTTCGTTTGCAGCAAATAGGTAAATCCAATAATACACTTCGAATACTTACATTATCGTGTGTGTGTGCGCGTGTGTGTGTGTGTGTGTGTGTGTGTGTGTGTGTGTATGTGTGTGTGTGTGTGTGTGTGTGCGTGTGTGCGTGCGTGTGTGCGTGCGTGTGTGCATGCGTGCGCGTGTGCGTGTGCGCGTGTGCGTGTGCGTGTGTGCGTGTGTGCGTGCGTGCGTAATAAACTACTGCAAACAAAAGCGAAAGTAGTTCTGAGAAGCATTTTAGTCTGGACGATTTGTTTTGGCCCCTAACCTCCATGTATAATTCTAAATATATCCCATTGAACAGTCATAGTTTTAGTTGAAAGAGGGATGATTTGGCATAATCATATACTTTCTATGGAAACCTCCTTCTATTGTTCATTTGTTGCATATTGGTGCACGCAACAATGAGATCACACCTCAGCCGGAGAGTACACCTAGCCTGTTTACTCTGTCATATTAAAAATCAATCAAATCAAACAGATATTCTACTGTTTCTTGAACTTATAAATCTGGACAACCTTGAGAATATAGAAGTGTGTGGTATACAATTCCAAGCTTGCGTATTATGATCGCATCACGTTTCATGTGGAGTTACCAGCCCTGTACGTTGCTATTTCATGGCCTGACTATAGCTTGAGTGTGGATTGTGATACACTTTTGCAACTAATGTAAAATTACCCAAACATTCTTGGACTTCCCAGTTCTGTTTGCTTCCTTTATCAAAACCTCGATGTGGTGCTAGATAGTCGGCTGGGCTACAGCAGAACTAACCTATTGGGTGCCTACGTTATTGTTAATTAACACTTTTTTCTCAGTGTGCGTTTTTACATACTTACACAGGCATCATGAAGGTTCTCGTGATATGCGCATTGCTCGTGGTGGCGGCCCAAGGCCGCATCATGGCTCCACCGTCTCTGAAACCACTGTCTGACGAAATGATAAACTTCATCAACAACCTCAACACCACATGGAAGGTAAGCCTCATAATTTCCCTACTGTTTTTAAAGAGTCACTGACGCTGCTTTGGATCACTTCGCGAATGTCTCATGGCTTCCCTGTTTATACGTTTTAACGTATTCGAGGTTTGATGCACAGTTTACGTAAACTACGGTAACTACTGGTAATTTTCTAAGAATGGTGTGTCTACACTGACGTCTTCAAAGTAATCACGAATTGAATACAGGTCATTGACGTCTAAATGATGGCATAGTGTATGAGCGAAACATTTGATAATGAATTTAGTTACTCCACGATTGTGAGAAATTTGCTTTATTGGGCGGCTGCTATATGTACGAAAATCCTGTTGGTATAACGTATGCTACCACTAATTGTAGATATTGCATTTACCGGAAGTATTTTTATTAGCGAAGCTGCTTGCTTTGAAGCAAAGAAAAGATGTCAAGACTTAATGTTTTCGGAAGTATATTTCTGCATGTTTTAGTGTTTATAGTATCCAAGAGAAGCTATATTTTGCATAAATGACTTGAACTGAACCTCGCCAAATTGATTAAATAAGCACTAGACAGCTCTGTTTTAGGCTGTCGCATAGCGGGAAAGGAACACACCTGCAATCAAGCAAAACTTATATTTTCTCCTGCCTGCTATGGCACCCGTGCCACGACGAAAAATCTGCTACACACTCAAATTTCGGGTGGTCCTTATAACAGTGGCCGTTCAAACATATGCCCACAATCATAGAACCACTGCGCTTTAGTTATTGCTAATGTTTTTTTCTAGGGTCACATGTAGACCGTTTGTTACATATATAAAAGATGTACACATGTTAAGATGAACGTTACTGACCATTAACTTTCTTACTTGTCAAACTGTAGCAGTCATTAGCTAAGCAAGATGGAAAATCAGGTGAGTTGGCGCAGATTCATTGTGGCTTAACAGTGCGAAGATTCAGACTTAGAAAGCAGTTCTGCGCCGTGTCCACCTCTATGTCTGGGTCTTCGCGCTGTTAGCCACAATGAGTCATAAGCAACTTTATCGATGCGAGCCATTCAGGTGAAGGATCGTTACGTTCGTTAGTTCACAGACACTCGTTGTGATCTTGGTTACGATACCTCCTTTATTCCCTCTCGCTAACAAGCAAACCCTTCATGAACTGTTGTGTAATGCTTTCGACGAAACGCCTTCGGCCAGGCCGGCAGGAACTTCGACGAAAAGGTTCCCCTCAGCTACATCAAGGGACTGATGGGCGTCCACCCCGACAGCAAGAACTACAGGCTCCCGCTTCACTACCACACGGAGATCCCCGATGACCTGCCCGAATCTTTTGACGCCCGAGAGCAGTGGTCCAACTGCAGCAGCATCCACCTCATCCGGGACCAATCCGAGTGTGGATCATGTTGGGTAAGCAATGCGAATGTTCCTTCTTCATTTGCATATCTTTCCTCTTTCGATGGCAACAAAGAGTGACATGTATCAATCGGTTTTATAAATTAAACAGTGGGTACACTCGGCCATTCGTTGCGTCGTAGTGAAAAAACGACGGAGAACTCTCTGCTTATTCAACACACATATGGCACGATAACATAGTAAGTTAAATGATATCTTCCATTTTCGTATTTGTGTCCGAAGACAGGCATGCTTTCTTGTATGCCATGCGAGTGTGCCATGCGAGTTTCAGAAATTATAAGTACTTGTTTTTGGCTGTGAAAGTGAGAGTTCGCCTCAGATGTCGCGCTGTGGGCCGTATAAAGCGTATAAGTGTTCGATTTTATGCGTGCTTAATGTCAGCCTCAAATCGTTGGATAGAGCTAAACTAGACTTATTGCAGGCATTCGGAGCGGCGGAAGCCATGTCCGACCGAATCTGCATCCACACCAACGGAAAAGTCCAGGTGAACATCTCAGCCGAGGACCTGCTTACATGCTGCAATAGTTGCGGGGGCGGGTGAGTTTAATAGATAGTAATTCATACATATACAAGCAGTTTGAAGTCGACTTTTAAAATCGCTTGGTGACTACGTGGCCCACCTAACAGAATCCCGCATAATCACCTCACCTGTAACGCTGTGCCCCGCCGTGGTGGTCTAGTGGCTATAAGTACTCGGCTGCTGACCCGTAAGTCGCGGGATCCAATCCCGGCTGCGGCGGCTGCATTTCCGATGGAAGCGGAAATGTTGTAGGCCCGTGTACTCAGATTTGGGTGCAAATTAAAGGAACCCGAGGTGGTCGAAATTTCCGGAGCCCTCCACTACGCCGTCTCTCATAATGATATAGTGGTTGTTGGGACGTTAAACCCCACAAATCAATCAAATCAAACCTGTAACACTGACAATTTCAACTGAGTATGATTGAAAACTGCGCAAGCTGGTAACAATTCGTGGCTGGTAGAGGCAAACCAGTGCAAAACAACAAAGACAATAAAAGAGTAGACAGCGCTCGTTTTGTGATTACTCTTCATTGGTTCTTGTTCTTTGACGCTGTTTTGCCTCTACCAGCCATTACATCATTTACTGCGATATCAATTGTGTAGTAACGGAAAGACGTCGAGGGGAAGGTGTATTTCAAGTATTTACTCGAGCCCATGGATGTGACCGCGTCCACAAGAAAGAACATGGCGAAGCAGAATACAATTCATCTTGGGAGCGTTGTCGTGAGCACTCCGCTGAGCATCTTTCCTTTCGAGTGTTTTTTTCCTTCTACCTTGTGCGCTCATATATTTCCACATTATGATGTACCAACCGGCCCATCATTCCACTTTATTGCACTCCTTACGCGCCTGCGCTTTCGCTATCCCTGCCGTTCCTCGCGTCATGTTTCGTATGAAGTCCAAATAGAGAACAAGGCCTTAAGAACTGTATGCTACATATGCCAGGGTAAGCGTCGGAGCACATGCAGCCAAAAAATGCTGCTTAAAACGCGCACCCATCACCGGTCGGCGCGTTAGAAGCCCATGAAAGGGGGGCATGGGAGGGGGTGTGGAATGAGCCTACTCTTATTTCCGTAGCAGCATTCTTATTTCAAATGTACCACGCCCGATCGATTAGCGTCCTGAAATCTGCGCGACAAGGCTAGCGCAGTGTGCCCCCCCCCCCCCCCCCCAACCACGTTTTTTGTTTTCGTGTGGGCAATGTTTAGGCGTGCGTGAACTGTGATAAAAAAATAGCACGCTTACATTTAGCCTAACTTATCGATCGATTAACTGTGCCGCAAGTCGGCAAAAAGGTTGCAAGATTTTACCAGATCGATTCCTATCGTTTTTTTTTTTTTTATGTACCAAGGCTTGGGTTGTCAGAGATGCCATAATTGAAGGCTGGTTATTATCTGCTATTACAAATGACGATTTACATGCGCAAATGTAGTGACGAATTACATGACGAATTACAAATGACAAATTACAAATTACAAATGACGAATTACATGCGCAAACATCAGCGCTTGGTTATATTTACTTTATGAAAACGTGTTCGCTGGGAGCAGCAATCGAACTTACTCGCACTCGTGACAGATGTTTCGTGCGATAACTAGAGCTCCTGAAACCACCATTCAGTTTGTTGCCCTGTAGACAATTACACTCATCACGTACGTTTTAGTGTCAAAAGCAAACGTTCTTCACTTATATCTACCGGGCCTGCCTTTCGCGATAGATGCAACGGAGGATTCCCTGCTGCCGCTTGGCACTTTTACGAGAAAGAAGGCGTCGTTACCGGTGGTCTCTACGCTACCGACGACGGCTGCCAGCCTTACTACTTCCCGCCATGCGAGCACTACGGCACGGGACCACTGCCTCCGTGCAAGGGAATCAAGCCAACGCCCAAATGCGTACGTGACTGTCGCAAAGGGTACTGAGAAGAGCTACAGCGTGGACAAACACTACGGCAAGTGTATTTTCCTGTCGAATACAATCATTCAGCTAAAAGTAATAAGTTCAGCTAGTTTGTTTATGTTAAGATTCAAGTTTGCTAGAGCAAAAAAAACGACGAATTTTACTAATAAATGAACAATCAGGAGAGTACTTCAAAGTATCGTTTGTCATTGTCTAAATTTGTCCCCTGCTTGTAACAACTGACCATGCATAACCATATTCTCAGGCTGCCTTGAAACGAGAGCAATATCCCATAGATACGCATCACACTTACCGCACTGTTTATGAGAAGCCTGTTTGCTTGTTGTTTTTTTCGATGATCTTGCTTCATTTACCCATCACTAAATAAAGTTCAATTGGGCTTGCTGGTTTACGTTAGCGTAGAACATTGGTCAAATACGCAAAAAATACCAATGGACTAAATTCGAGCCTTAACTCTCAATGAGTTTTCCTCTGTTTTTAAAAATTAGTATGAACTGCATAGATCTTCTTTAAACTAAAGCATGTCACAATTTGACATGCAATAAACGTGAAGCACGATGGTGGCAAAGTACATACTCTCTCATTACCTTCCCCTTCTTTTTCTAACAAGAGTAGAAAACGTCGGACATAGACGAGAACACGAGCCCCTCACCATAAAACGAAAATGATGCCTGGGTAACATCATGCATACCTCTTTCGTACAAACTGCCCCGGTGACTTCTTGTGATGTTTGATTTCAATAGTTGGCCGTGGCAGCCGTATTGCAGAAATCGAAATCACATCCGCAGTTCATCTCATTCTTCCGCCTCCTGATATTTTTAGATTTTCCATGTATATAATACGCTCACATTACAAAGACACGTATTAACACATATCTGTGGGGTTAAACCACATTACCACCCTCACACTAGCTAAGAAAGGTTCTGGCTACGCTACAGTTAGATTTATTGCATAATATGTTGAGTCATACTACATACATAGTATATTACTGCACATAAGCGTAGTCCCGATGCGTTAAAGTCCGTTTGCCCTATAATAAAGAAACGAAAGTGTAACTAAAACTTCTTTCGGACAGTCGCAAGCAGTGTGGTTTCGCAAAAGATAGTTGATACGTATATTTAAAGACAGTAAGGCAAGTGGAAAAGGAGAACTCCCTAAAAGAGCAACAGGTAATTTTTTGTTCTTAGCGTGCATTACACATTGCTCCATCACGATTCGTTTATGTTCCTCGTTCTGTTTCTGCAGGCAAAAAGGTCTACTCAATTTCCCAAGATGAGAGCCAGATCAAGACTGAAATATTCAAGAATGGACCAGTGGAAGCAGACTTCATGGTATACGCGGATTTTATGTCGTACAAGAGCGGTAAGTTTTACTTAACCGCATAATGTACCACGTAATATTATGTGTGGTCTGATTTTTTTTCGTCTTTTACTCGCTACTTTAATTCGAAGTTGTGCGCGACGCATTTCGCATTTAGTATGCAGCAGATCTTAGTCTTACTTAGAACTACTTTTATGAATACATCAGTGCGTTTCTACCGCAGGTGCTGCGGAACATCGACATCAGTCACCGATTGTGGTCCTTTTTTGCGTCTGTCAGTGTGCACGGGTTCATGATGCCAGCTATTTCACTCTTTCCTTTTTTTAGGCCCCTGATATCTTACCCAAGTGAAGAGTATTTCTCTAGCTGACCTTCCTGCTTATCCTATGTTTGCTTCCAACTTCTTCCAATTTCCTCGGTATTTAGTTGTTTATCCTTCCCAACTGACTGTGTTCTGCTCCCTTGAAACCTAGAGCAAGTATGTTTCCCGCAGTAATAGCGTCTCAATCTAGCTAGGCAAGTGACATTGTCTGAAATCGATTTCTCACCAGCACTGTTGATTAGCATGATCACTTCGAATAAGTATAACGTTGAAATTACAAACGATATAATTATCGCACTGAGATTTACAGGGATCATTCTTTCATTGCGACAACACATAGCCTCCCGACAATACCTAGCCTCCCGTAAACTTGTTGGTGCTAAGCAGTAATGGCAAAGTGCGAGCTGATATGATATTATAAACTGCTTAGCGCGAAATTTAGAGTGTGTGTGTGTGTGTGCACCTTTTTCTGTAGCCTATAGATATATATATGTGCGTCTTGGTAATTATCAGTTGCAAGTCTGCGATTGACCCCGTCTTTTCTGTGTGCGTTGTCTAAAAATCAGGCTAAGCAGTTTAATAATGGTACATCAACTAGCGCAGTCCCACACTTTACTAATTTGATAGTCTAGGCCACCCTCTTCCTAAATCCCGGAAAACGTGCGGAATATTAGCCAAGATAGACTCTCCTTTACAAAAGATGCCGAGACAAACTATCATTGGCATAGTCTATGTGAGACATTCATCGCGAGTGCATTGTCATGTTATTGTACGAAATCGTAAAATATATTTCCCCTTTATTTTCAGACGTGTTCCCCATTTTGCAGATAGCACTTAGTTCGAACGCAAGCTACGTCATCTTAAGCCGCTAGATATCGCGTCGCCACGTGACATTGGTTGAAGCACGCGCTAGTTCCAAACATACTGTATTCGGTCATTGCTACCATATAGATTTCAGCGAGGCATCATTCGCTGGCTGAAATGGGTATTTGAATGTTCCCTTGGCGCAGGAGTTTACCAACACCACAGCGACGATGTCCTGGGTGGTCACGCGATCAAAATCCTAGGTTGGGGCACTGAGAACGGCGTGCCGTACTGGCTGGTTGCAAACTCCTGGAACAAACACTGGGGTGACAAAGGTGAGCGTTCGATGCAAAACACTGTCTATAATTTGTCTTTTTTGTCAATAAGCAGTCAACCAACGAACAGACTCACCTTCCTTGACTGTGAGCTTTGTTTTGTATGCCATAATAAAATGTATCATACTGACCATAAAATATTTATTGTTGTCGTCCTGAAAGCACCATGAGACCTGCTTTGAGTTGAACACGTCAATAATTCTTGAGAATTAAAACACTTGGGAGTCTCGTATACAGTGGCCTTGGCTCTCTTAGGAGGTAACGCACCAGGTATTTGCTAGTTCCTGTGCAAAAGTGACTGTAACGCCGACCTTTTATTGTTTCAGGCTACTTCAAGATTCTCCGCGGAAAGGATGAGTGTGACATTGAGGATCACATCAACGCCGGTATTCCCAAGGAAGCCAAAGCGTATTGAACGTAGATCGTAAATGATAATAAAAACTACGCGCTTCCTTTTCGCTTGTTTTCACTTCTGCAAGGATTGAAATAATCGATTGTTGCTGTTGCCTAATATGAACAAGTACAAGAGAGTAGGAGGGTGGTCAAACGTTCTTAGGCGATGCTGCCATAGGAATACAAGGGATACCAGCTAGGGAACTTTTGACCCCCGCCCCCCCCCCCCTTGCATACGAAATAATAGCCGTCTGTTTGCAGTGCTTACGCCAGGTTTCTGTTATACACTCTAAAAAACAAGTATAAGAGATTCCTTTCAGGCATTTTTCACTTCCCACGCATATGACTCTCTTTAAGGAGGTTAGCTTTCCTGTGGGTCACATGACTCCTAGAAGAGATCATAATGACTTCCACGGAGATCCCACGTGCCTCTTTGAAAAGGCCAGTCAAATATGAATTCTCGTCAAATCTGAATCGCGCACATGAATTCTCAAAAAAAACATGGTTGATCCTTCTTTATAGGAATCGGTATAACACGAAAGTGAAACATGTCATCACCCAGGTAGCTGAGTGTTTATCTAGCATTGTTTCACCACGAGGGCGAACAAATGAATGCTGCAGCAACAAATTGCAGTTTCGTTCGAAGAATGGCAACCAGCTTGAAATTCAAAACAGTGCGCACCTCATGCAGAAAGCGCGCACGAAATGATCATACACAAAAAAAGCACGGAAAAACAACTGCCTCAGCTCGACCCTTAAGGGACGCTGCTCAAATAGAAATAAAGGCGCACGAAACTAGCGCACAAGTATACATGGTATGAGAGCAAGTCATAGGACAGTTCTATTTTCTTTGAGTGTATGACATTTTATGAAGGATTGGATCCCACGGTCAGGATTCGAAATCACGACAATGACTCTGTTCCAATATTCATCGTAGATGGCTGAATAGACAGCTAAATGGACGGCGGCCATCTTAAGTCCCATTCCAATTCTTATGTAGCCGGCAAAATAGACAGCTCCGAGAAGACCGCATCGTAGACAAATTCGATGCAGGCTGCTTTGCTGTCTAAACAAGATGGCGGCTCAGCGAATCGCTCAGATAAATCAAATCTCGCTGAAATGGTCATCTGTACACAAACAGACGCTTTCCCAGACGCTCAATGTGAGTAACGTTTATTCGTTTTTGATTTCAACGCGAAATAAGTCATAAAACACAACTGTGACGTTTGTTTATTTTAGCTTTTTCTTCTCGACGCCAGGTGGCGCATCTTCGCGTAAAAGCCATCCAGAAGGTTCCAATTCTCGGACAGCGTGGGCTCGCTGCTGTTTTCTAAGCAGTCTACGTAGACTGTCTACGTGCGGTCTAAGAATCATAGCACAGCCAATGTGACCTACACAGTAGGGTGACAGCCATTGATTAAACGCAGTGGATTCATTAAATACGACGACAAGCGTTTCTATAGTCGGCTACAGCCTAAGAGTGAATGTTAGCTCCGCCCACAGCGGTCGCCGTCCCACGCAAGCAGAATTTGCATAAATGTGCCATCAATTGCAATGAATTAATTACGCGACATCAGGACCTTTCACGTATTTCAGGCGTATACGACTTGACCGTACAGGCACATGTTCATTTCGATAGTCTTCGGTGGAAAATTTTCATTTTGGAAAATTTCATAGAATATTCTAACTTTACTGCTCAACAAATTGTTAAATCTTAACAAGAAACCTCCACCTTTTAAATAATGATATACGTAGTATTTGCATCATCAGCGCAAGAGTGCTGATGTGTCGAACGAAAATAGTTAATCATTGCTCTGTTGCACAGGTGAATGACAGGCGCGCTGCAGTATACTACGGTGCTGGGCACGTATTCATTATTAGGCTTTAGCCGACTATAGCTCTAATAACCGGCAATGTACGGAATGGCAATGCTGCGTTGTAGCGAGAATTACCTTAGTTCGCACTATAATGATTGATATGTGGGGTTTAACGCCCCAAAACCACCTTATGATTATGAGAGACGCCGTAGTGGAGGGCCCCGGAAATTTCGACCACCTGGGGTTCTTTAACGTGCACCCAAATCTGAGCACACGGGCCTACAACATTTCCGCCTCTATCAGAAATGCAGCCGCAGCAGCCAAGATTCGAACCCGCGACCTGCGGGTCAGCAGCCGAGTACCTTAGCCATTAGACCACCTTGACGGGTTCGCACTATAGTTGCTGCACCATGGTTACGACATCGGTGAGAGAAAATCGACGTCGTTTTCGCCATGTTTGTTTTTTCCGCCCTCATTTCCCGAGATTACTCCCAGCTAACGCCCTGGCAGCCGTCCCTTTCCTTTTCCTCTCATCACATCTAGATAGGCGGAGTAGTAAGCCGCCCACACCTCTCACTACAGCTCGGATCTCTGTAGAAAGTGTGTTGTTGTTTTTTTGTTTTGTTTTTTGCGGGAAAGCTCCACTGCCACAAATGAAATACGCACACATGCATGTACCGTGCCAATTTGTTACTTTGTCACGCAAGCGACGGAAGGAACAGAAATAACGATGTGTATGTACCAAGAAGGCCGACTACCCAATTTATTATTTTGTGCGAGGAAGGCGCGGCGTTTCAAGCGCTTGTCGACCCACGAGCCGCTGTTTCTGTTACTTTCGCTCACTTGCACTCCCTTATTCGTAAGGTGTCACCTTGCTACACTGCAGTGCATAATAATGTTTCAAGCTTTACAATGAAGCATTTATACGGTTCCATGTGCAATGCACTTTTCAGGTTTATGACAGAATGTGGTCCCACATCCGATTTACTGCGCAAAATTTTTCTACTAAAGGTGCGTAGTGATTTCACTGCTCGGCTGCTGACCCGGGGGTCACGGGTACAACCCCGGTCATGGCGGTTGTGATATGTTAGAGGCCCGTATATACTGTGCGATGTCAGTGCACTTTAAAAAAACACTAGATTGCCGAATGCAATTGCGAAATGTACCTTAATTAATTTCTTGCACTGTAACTTCTACAGCTGTGACATACCGACTATTTTAACGGTAGATTTCGGCGCACAAAACTGACAAAAAAATGCCACTCTTTGCCGCACTTTATGGTGGTTACGACATTAATGTCATGCTTTCGGGGTTCTGTACAACTGCTGCATATTTAGCGAACGATTGCTAGCGCACTAAGGCACCTCAGCTTTTCAGATTTTTTTATGATAGATAGACTACACTGTCTCTTATGCAACCTTTAATGCTTAGAATGATTACACGACGTTTCGGCATGCTATGGTGCAGCTTGCCTTTGTAGCTGAACACTAAAGAAGTGCCACTTCACGAGAAAAATTAATATTGTATGGAGTCACCTCGTGTGCAGGAATGGTATTCGACCTCATCAAGACGTCGCGTCTTCCTATTCTCCTGAAGTTTCTTAAACCACCGTTTCGCATTTTTGGTGCTTAATAACAACTTCGGCTGTGCCAAATAATTTACTACTTCCTTTGCAGTAACTTTGGTATGATTCGAGGAACGAAAAGAATTACACCACTTCCCACTAACGGAACCACATTGGGATGCGGAGCAGCGCTGGTGTTCACTAGTGTTTCCATTTGTTGTTTCCATTTGTATACTTAATTTGTGAGCGGGGTTGTGCAAACGTCGTGTACCGCTTATATTAGCGTCCCTCCCATTCGTGTGTATTCGTGTGCCACAGTGACAACACCCAGCGCTGCTCCGAGAGAGCAATGGAGTAAGCATGTGCAGCATTGTATTCGAGCGCATAACTCTGGCCAAGGGATAAACGGGAGAGGAGAAATTGAGTAGAGACAGCGCTTTGCCACCTCCTCCCACCTCATCAAGCTTGTGCGAGGAGAGGGATCTTCTACCTCCTCGCGCCCACGCTAGGAGCAAGAGGAGTTGGCGCACGCGCAGTGGGGGAGCGGACGGTCGCCGACGGGCGCACACAGCACCGAGCAAGACCTGCTTCGCATCTAAAATCATTTTTGAAAACTGTAATTCTTTCCCTACGACCAAACTGGTGCTGTGCCAATTCGTCTCTACTGCGTCCACTCTACTACATATTTATGCCAGCAGCGCTGACCTCGGTGTTCCTATTTTGAAACGTCCGAAAGTTTTCAAGAACGCGTGCTGGCTAGGCAAATTCCATTCTGGCTTCAGCAGATCAATACTGCTGAGCAGTATCAATACTACACTCTTTGAGCAGGAATGCTTGTCCATTGTAAAGCTTGTGCGAAAACACCGGTCTTATCTGCGTGGCCGCCACTTTACAGTAGTCGCTGACAACAACGCTTTGTCCTATAGCGTGAACGCACAGGGTTTTATTTGAACATCTTTGTCATTGGATTCTTCATCAGGGGGAATGCAAACAAGACGTCACCTGAGTGAGACAAAAAAACACACAAGGGTGCAGATGCTCTTTGTTGCTAGCCACTATATTTCATTCTAGCACTTGTGGAACTGCGCGCCCCGCCAAGACAAAACTCGAAGGACGCTTGAGTTTCACTTTCAAAGGAAGAGTGCGACAGCGCAATTGGAACGTGATTGCATCGCCTTCCCAACTACTGATTTCACTTTGCTAGATATTTTTTCTATGGCGCAATAAAACTCAAAGTACGGACACCATCTTGTTTCTATAACCACGCATGCAGCACTAGGTGGTGGCGCGATGCCAGTTGAAAGAAATGGCACCCACAGGTCTCTTGTGCCATCTCGCGGCTCATAGTCAAGCTACAGAAGAACATTCATTATGTCCGAACCACTAACAGTGAATGACGTAGGTAACTACAACTTACCGTTAGTGCTCTAGAGGATGCATGCGTGACGGGTGAGTGCATATATAAGCATCGCGGTACACAGCAAAGGAATGCCGGTTCAAATTGATTGATTGATGTGTGGGGTTTAACGTCCCAAAACCACCATTTGATTATGAGAGACGCCGTAGTGGAGGGCTCCGGAAATTTTGACCACCTGGGGTTCTTTAACGTGCACCCAAATCTGAGTACACGGGCCTACAACATTTCCGCCTCCATCGGAAATGCAGCCGCAGCAGCCGGGAATCGAACCCGCGACCTGCGGGTCAGCAGCCGAGTACCTTAGCCACTAGACCACCGCGGCGGGGCATGCCGGTTCAAATTAACAGTTCCCCTCGAACGGAACATACTTAGGGAGGAAGCTCGTTACAGCATGGGTCGTTCCCTCATATGTCGTAATAGTAGTAATAGTATGTAGCCACCTCTAGTTTGTGAATTGCTCAATCGATGGCGTTATGTGTATATGTTCTTGAAAGTGATACCACTAGATGGCGTTAGCGGTCTTCGTGTAGTTGACAGTTTCATATATTTGACAGACAGATGAACGCATCGACAGACAGACAGACAGACAGACAGACAGACAGACAGACAGACAGACAGACAGACAGACAGACAGACAGACAGACAGACAGACAGACAGACAGACAGACAGACAGACAGACAGATGGACGGACGGACGGACGGACGGACGGACGGACGGACGGGCGGGCGCTTCGCTCCACTCATTGTTCGCTCCGTGCATACACTGCGATTTTTTTTTTCATTTCTTTATTTGCATCTACCTCAAATTTGCATCTACCGCTCATCGTCAACGCCCATTTCTCGCTCACAGACAAAAACACCGCCACCGACACTGACCCTGGAATATCTGCAGAGAACGAGCAGTGTAACTATTGCGCTAACAACGCCCTGTGCTGCACGTTAGCTGTGTGTGCGGCCAACGTACGCCCTACGATGTCGTCAGTTGACACGCTGCACCAGCAGTCAATCATCGTCTGCACATAAGTGTTTATAAATTTTCTGGTCAATTTAAACATCACCCGTGTCTCCCCATTCCGACAAACACCACACGAAAACCTTTGGGTTTTCTTATACCAAGTGTTTTACCGCGTTCTCAGGTTCTCGTACTAGCTGAATATTTCTATTTCTTTGAGCGGTCAAATGCGTGTGCCATATCCATCATTTCATACTCTGCTCTTCAAACTTTGTAGGTCTAACACCTATCTAACCTAATAACCTGAGAACCTGTCCGTCAGATTTCCCACGCACAACCTTACACATTACGGAGAAGCGGTGCACATGATAACGCCGCTGGATTCAAACTTAATTACATTAGCATTTAGGACCACAATCTACGAACAACTCGTGTAGAGACTGACCACCACAGACGGGGACATATTTCATACACAGCATGTCTGCGGCGTATGGCACGGCAAGAATAATTAAAATTACGCGGAAAGCTCCAGCACGTTGCCGGACAGCCGAGCAACGGGAAAACAGCGTTCATTTTTGAAAATTACACTCCTGTGACGTGTACGCAAGCAGCGACTGTCTGCTTGTCATGTGATACATAGTCCTCACTCGACCGGAGTACTCATCGGCGGTTATCTTGATCGGTAGCTTTCCGATAAGTTGGCTTTGTTCTTTTGTGACACATGCAGGTAGATGTCGTAGCAACGTTTCGTGATAAGAGCGGCAGCCTACCTCAATGATATCGGCTATAAAAGAAGTCGGACGCTCTCTCATTTACCTGGGGGCGTATCTGGCAAAACCGAGGTAAGACGCACGCTTTTCAATTCATGCGTATACTTATATATTAGCAAAATTGAAAACAGGCTAGAAGACATGCACCCATAATAACGTTTAGCCTTATATTAGTGTGGTTACAGAAGTGATAAAACTATCCATCGACTTAATTCTTCCGTCCTGCCGCTTGCGTGCTTTCCTTTCAACAAATGTCGAGACTTGAAATTCACAGATGTGTAGTTTTATTATTGCAAAGGTAGGTAAACTAGCTGTCTGTGACCATTCCTTTGAGGGCTTTAGTTGAACACCGCAATACAGATATATCGCTCATGATACAGCCGCCACAACTTCTAAGTCGGAGTTGTGCATCAAGGAAAGAAAGTATCGGTGCACGTGGGTGGTTTCGATGGGGAAAAGTGTCGATAAAGAATCAAATTGTTTTTTTTTCTCTTTCAACATTAACTTATATTGCGAACTGCTTATTCACTGGCCGTGCGGTTGGGATATAAACATCTTTTCCTAACCGCAGGCTAACATATATAGCTCCCCTTTGTGCTACATTTGCTGAGGCATACTGTGAAAGCGGGGAACAGCATTGTCAATAATGACCTTCCTTACATTGTAGTCATAAGAAATGTGTATACAATAAGTATAGCTTCTGGTACAATGAATTTCTAGTTTGATTCACTCTCTTGGGAAGGACCACTGTTGAAATCTAATGGCGCTGTCAATACGTAAATAAAAGTAAGTTTACAGCTGAGACAAATGAAAAGAGACGCCCAGCAAGAAACATAAAGCCGTAGGGCACAGTCATGTTCGTGGGCAGAGCATAGTATTGGTGAGAACAGACATTTCCCACTTGATAGACAATTATAAAGAGTAATTCGGTAGGGATACATCTTGAATGGAAGCACACAACTTTTACACGAGGACACCAATAAAGAGACAAATGCGCTTGAGTCTCATTTTTCCTGTCCTCGTGTAAAAATCGTGTGCATAATACCAAGATGATAATTGCCACTGTGAGTAAAGTAACCTAATTGAACCTTCCTTGACCTTTTCTACCCGTTTCATCGAGGCTTCGATACACCTCTCAATAACTGCGAGTACACCGGTCTACCATAGAACTACGATTTAAGCAAATGTTACCAGCTTCTTTAGCTCTCCTTCACTATTTCTAAGTGTTGTTTCTTGCATATTTACGCAGACACAATGAAGGCTCTCGCATTATTAGCGCTGTTCGCCGTAGCAGCCCAGGGTCGCATCATGGCCCCATCGTCTGTGAAGCCGTTGTCTGACGAAATGATAAACTTCATCAACAACCTTAACACCACCTGGAAGGTAAGCAAAATATTTTTCCCACGTTTCTTGAAAGCATAGCTGTGCTGATATGAGTCTTGCCAAAATATTTTTTTGACGATCCCTCTAAAGGCAGGTGTGAAATTTACTTGGACAATTCCAAGTACTGCCAATTTTCTGTCGACGATATTTTTACACTGGCTTCTTCGAAGCAAATATATGATGATGGCAATGACTGACGAAACCTTTCAATGTCAGAGTAGTACCTAAAGATTTCTCAATGAAACACTGTACAATCATTTAAAATATACGTGTCCATCCTCTGCTTAGTTTCGCAGCTGTTAAATATGCGTACCTATTGAAAAACAGGCACAACTTCATAACCATTACAATGAGCTTTTAACAGATGACTCATTCTTGCACACCATATTTTCCCATGTCAATCAGCCATGTCAGGCCTTTAATAAAAAAATTTGAATCATACAACAGGGAAAAAAACGCGCATATGATACCACAACATGTGCGGCAAGTGTGTTTAATGTGGTAACCTCTGAAACAGTGGCAGAACAACACAGCACACACTGTGATTCTGTGCTAGTCATATGTACGCGACGCTAGTTAACCACACGCTTCCCATAAATTAACACGGTTCCCATAAATTAACACGGTTCCAAGAAACTACTCCCGCGTCTGTTATTTTATAGTGAAAGCTCTTATGAGACCACCACTCTGGTCACGTGCAGTTGTCCGCCACCACCGTCAGTGTCCGTAATCACCAATGACACAGTGGGGCCCGAACTTGGGTCCGCTAGGTGCCAGCCCAGTATTATAGCACTGAACTGCGCCGGTGCTTGTGACTTGTTGGCAAACTTACCTTAGGCAGGCTTGATGTCGGAAAGGCAATCGCGTTAATACGACTCATAAAGCATTTTACAACATCGAAAGAACAGCCAGTGGTCGCAGAATGGGGGGAGCGTAACGAGTGGGCCGTCCTATGCTTCAACCCATAACGAAAGCTTGTTCTTGTCCCCCTATTGAATGTGGCGCATACCCACTACAGCCATAATTTCTCATCGTTGTCAGCCACTGCATGAACAATTGGCACAAAATTCCTTGCAAGTGTTTAGCGAATACCACGCTTCTTTGAAGAATGACAAACAAATTATTAATTTGTGGGGTTTAATCCCAGAAACACGATATGATTATGAGAGACGCCATAGTGGAGGGCTTCGGAAATTTCGACCAACCGGGGTTCTTTAACGTGCGCCCAAATCTGAGCACACGGGTCTACAACATTTCCGCCTACATCGGAAATGCAGCCGCCACAGCCGGGATTCAAACCCGTGACCTGCGGCTCAGCAGCCGAGTACCTTAGCCACTAGACCACCGCGGCGGGGCAAGAATGACAAAAAATGGCATAGCGATGGCCGTTCTACTTCCCCCCAAAAATTTATTATTAATGCCCTAGTGGGTATCAATCAACAAAGTGTGATTGCAGTAATTACCCAATGAGTGTTTTGAAAAAGCTCTGGAAGGCACTCTTCTAGCTTTCGCTGTGACTGTGCTTGTTCAGCGCAGGCCTGGCGTTTTTTTTTTTTTTTATCGCTTAATAGGAAGAGCTTGCTCTAAAGTGAATTAAATAGGTTAAAGATAAACATTTTATATCGTCAATTCCTGTATTATTTTAAAAATAGCAGTCATTTCTTTCTACATTTTACACAAAACACTAAGACAACATGTCATTATCGTCAGTCCTTCATAATCATTCGCCCAAATCTTCATTATCTAGATGACACTGCCTTATTTTCTGTCGCTAACAAAGAATACATCTACAAGTACTTTTTATTACTAATAATACATATGAGGTATTACGTCCAAAAACTACGAAATGATAAGATAAACGCCTTAGTTGAGGACGCCGAAGATTCTGACTATCTGATGTTCTTTAACGGGTACTGACGTCGTGCAGTACAAGGGCCTCTACTATGCATTTCACCTCCACCAGTGCTTTTTAATACAAGTAACTAAATTCATTCCTCCAGGCTGGCAGGAACTTTGACGAGAACATTCCGTTCAGCTACATCAAGGGGCTCATGGGCGTCCACCCCGACAGCAAGAACTACAGGCTTCCGCTTCACTACCACACGGAGATCCCCGATGACCTGCCCGAATCTTTTGACGCCCGGGAGCAGTGGTCCCACTGCAGCAGCATCCACCTCATCCGGGACCAGTCCACGTGTGGTTCGTGTTGGGTGAGCAAAGCAAATAGTTATCGCTTCATCCGTGCATTTAATGTTTCAAACGATCGCGACTTGAAAGCAACGAAAATTGCCATGGCAAAACGTTGTCCATACTTCGTCACTCGCTCATTCCTCGTGGCTTCCTTGTGGACATGTCACTATCAATTGAGGAGGCATCACTGGAATCATCGCACAACGCACAAATAGCTTTATAACGTAATAATCTAAACTGCAATTGCTCATATATTGATATTATAGTCACTATTCTGTCAAGAGTGGCATCCAAACTTTTTTGCACTATATTATTATATCTTGCCTAACATCTTCGTACCAGTCTATGTCTGCGGAAGTATGCTTACTACGAACTCAAATGTAGATGTGCAATGGGTAGTAAATAAGAGTTCTCAGAAGGTGCTTCTGTGCTGACGTTTAAAACCGTAGAGGTGCTCCACTACACTGACCGCTACTGAATTGCGTGTACAACTCGCAGGCATTCGGAGCTGTGGAAGCCATGTCCGACCGAATCTGCATCCACACCAAAGGCCGAGTCCAGGTGAACATCTCTGCCGAAGACCTGCTCACGTGCTGTGAAGACTGTGGTGACGGGTAAGTTCTACACCGTTTGCCCACTCGGCTGTTGGCTCTCTGGCTACGCCTTGCCTGCTGTTGCTGCTATCCTCCCGGTCGCCATGTACCTTAATAAACCCCCGTAACAACCGTAAATTATTCGCATGCCGACAACATGAAGAGGTGGTAATCAAAGGTCACCTGACAGCCGTCTGTTCCACATTAAAAAAAATTCTGCCTAACCATCTCACATCACGCTGATTAGATAAGGGTGTATTTTTTATACTTACCAACACCTTGAAATTACAGGTAGTACAAACCAAAGTTTTAGTTGGCAAAATTTTTTTTCATTTATGTTAACAACAGGAAAACACGCATTGGCTGTGTTTTCTTATATATATATATATATATATATATATATATATATATATATATATATATATATATATATATATATATATATATATATATATATTATCTGTGCTCGGAATTGCCTCGGAAGTGAAAAATACACCAAAAGCACGTCGACATACATCTTTCTTGCACATCGGCTTTTTATACATCCACATCGTTGCCCTTCTTTTCACTGTAGGCTTTTTGCAGTTTGCTCTTCGGATTTCAGATGTGCCATGCTCGAGCAAAGCAAATTTTAATAGGACCGCCTCTGAAATATCTACGGTTAGTCAGCGGATTGTACTTCTGATACTTTTTGGAAGACAGCGGAGTTGTGCGAGTTGTCACAAATATAATCGCACTCACTGAGACAGTGAAAGTTCTAGATGATACCCACTCGTCAGTACGTTGATCACTGATGGCCTATGACACTTGGAGTACCAAAGCTTGGGTTGTCGGAGAAGTCTCAATTTAGCGTTCGGCATTTTCTTTGTTTTTTTTTTTCGATCAATGGCGATTCTTTCAAACGTGCCCTACTATAATATGCGTTTCGAGAAATGTGTCCAAAATCTTTGAAAAACAGTGTATACAAATGCGACACTTGTTCGATGCCTTCAGAATTACTTCTTGAGTACTACAGGCATGTTAATATTAGTGAACGTATCGTCTGGGACAGCAATTAGGAAAATTAGGTTACCTAACTTTTTAATTGCTGAAGTTAGGCCACAGGGTGAAATAGTAGAATTTAAGTTCTCCTTGCGAAGCGGCTTAGAGATTTTGTAAAATTGGCGTGCCAGCAGCAATCGCTAAGTACTGAAGTTACTCGCGAAGTACTGAATGCCTGAAAGAGAGCTAAAATCCGTTCGTCTAATGCGCAGTGAATGTCGTTTATAAGATCCTGATGATATGTGGAAATCAAGTTTCGGTGCATTGATTGATTCATTTGTGGAGTTTAACGTCCCAAAACCACCATATGATTATGAGAGACTCCGTAGTGGAGGGCTCCGGAAATTTCGACCACCTGGGGTTGCAATAGGATGGAAAGGTGGGATAGTTGGTCATTCATGATGGTTCAGCGAACTGAGAATGTGGGGGTAAAACACAGACACAAAGCAAAGAGGAGCTGAACCACCTGGGGTTCTTTAATGTGCACCCAAATCTGAGCACACGGGCCTACAAAATTTCTGCCTCCATCGGAAATGCAGCCACCACAAGTTTCAGTGCAAAAATGATCGTCTTGCTTATTCATTAATGTGCATTAAAAATGACAGTAGGTACCCTCATCACACGTCCTTGCAAAGCCTGCGTGGAGAATGATGAGAAAAACTGTGAAACTATGAGTGAAAGAAAAACAAAGACCCTTAGACTGAAATTAAATACAAGACAGCCCATGAACTGATTCAGGCAATTCATACCGAAAGCGGGCGTGATTGTATAACCACCGCATCGATTGCTATTCAGAAAAATGAATGGGCATTTTTTCATGCATTCTGCTGGAACACTGTGATAGCATATTTTCTTTTGGCACTTCGATTTGCGCGTGCATGTGGGGGTCACTCTTTTCTGTATTAGGGGTGAAACTCCTAAATGCGTGGGTCTATCCATCTCTTGTATGTATGAACGTGACCCCCTATAGTTACACCTTTGCCAACTACACACTACTACTTCCTTGCAAACATCGCACTACGCCTCATCATCGATCCACCACTTCACCGACCATAAAGCAAATACTGTTGAGAAGTAGCCAATATGAAATGGAAGATGGTCGTGTACCTGTATCTAGGTGCGCGTGAAAGAACCATAGATTGTCCCACCGCGTCCATCCCTTGTAGGTATGTACGTGACCTATAGTTCCAGGTTTACAAACTGCCTACTACTTCGTCTTTGTAAACATCGCACTACGCCTCATCACCAATCCACCACATCACCGACCATGAAGCAAATACTGTTGAGAAGTAGCCAATATGAAATGGAAGATGGTCGTGTACTTGTACCCAGGTGCGCATGAAAGATTGTCCCACTGCATCCATTCTTTTTAGGTATTTACGTGACCGCCTATAGTTCCACCTTTGCACACTGCCCACTACATCGTCTCTGCAAACATCCCACTACGCCCCATCACCGATCCACCACTTCCCCGACCATAAAGCAAATACTGTTGAGAAGTGGCCTTATGAAATGCAAGATGGTCGTGTACTTGTATCCAGGTGCGCGTTAAAAGAACAATAGATTGGCCCACTGTGTCCACCCATTGTTTGTACGTGACTGCTTATAATTTTACCTTTGCAAGAATCAGTCTCGAAACAAGTTGCACGAATGATCCATAGAATGAACTACCCCAAGCAGGGAATGAAGGAAGGAGACACAATCGGATTAGTACGGGCATTTGTACTGTGTAAAGTTATGTATAGCCTACCTTTCCACGTGTTAAACAAACCAGAAGAAGAAACCATCGAGTCTATAATTAGGGGCGCCTACAAAGTGGCCATAAGGCTACCGGTAAGCCCACCAATCTAAAAGCTTTTGGACCTCGGTATATATAATACATACCCTGAGCTGAAGACAGCTGTACTGACTGCACAGAGAAATCGTTTAAGTCAAACGAAAGCGGGGAGAAAGATACTTTCCAGGGAGGGCTTTCCGCCATACCCCCAGAACCTGGACGAGGTTTTTGTATAAATTCCTGATCCCGCCCTCTACAAGATCTCGATCTCACCGCTGCACAAGGATATGGACGTAAAAACAAACAGAAAGTGCAGAGAGGAGAGAATGCGACGACTCCGAAAAACATTAAAAAACAAATCAAATATTTTGTATGTGGACGCTTCAAGGTACAATTTCAAACGGTCAGTTGCATCAGTACTTAGCGACGACAACTGCATGGTGACATGTGCATAGCTGTACACGTCCTCGATCGCCAAGGCGGAATGCTTTGCCATTGCCCTTGCAATCAAAGCGCAGGAACAGAGAGATGAACTGCAGACAATTATCATTTCTGAATCGCAGGAAGCGTGCCATTTCTTTTCAAGAAGCCGACTTCCGATAAAAATAAGCAAATTTTTAGGTGGGAGATTGACGATCAAACACAGGCTAATTGGTGTCCAGGACATGCAGGCTTGGAAGGGAACGAAAGTGCCGACGCTTGTGCTCGAAGGCTTACGAACCGAGCAGAGCTTCGACAGCACATTCAATCCTTTGAAACACTCCAGGAGGAAGCTATCGAGGAGGATAGTGACCCATTCAGAATGGCCCCTCGCGAAATTCTTGCTAACCAGCGAGGGAGGGTGTGATTGACCTCCGCAGAATTCAAACGGGAGTCTTTCCCGAACTTCAAAGATTACACAAAACTGTTCCAACGCTGTATGAGCATGCATATCCGTGGTGTGGCTGCTCGCCATCGTTCTACCACATTTTGTGGAGATGCCTAAACCAACCACCAAGTTTGGATACCTTTTTTAGGTCAATACAAACTTCGTAATACTTTCGAGCAATGGGAGGCACAGCTCGCCAGCTCTGACCCAGAGGTGCAGCTTGCACCTTCTGCGTCACGTCAGGCAGGCAGCAGTAGCCAGTGGAGCCCTGGACTTGGGCCCCACCCATCAAGCTCATGACCCCTGTCCCAAACCCTTGCGAATAAAGTTTTTTCCTTTCTTTCCTTCGCAAATTACCCACTACTATTTGCAAACATCCCACTACGCCCCATAACCGATACACCACTTCACCGACCATGAAGCAAATACTGTTGAGAAGTAGCGAATATGAAATGCAAGATGGTCGTGTACTTGAATCTAGATGTACGTTAGAGAACCATAGATTTTCCCACTTATGTCCATCCTTTGTAGGTATGTACGTGACCGCCTATAGTTTCACCTTCGCAAACTACCCACTACTTCGTCTTTGCAAACATCCCACTATGCCCCATCACTGATCCACCCCTTCACCGGCCATAAAGCCATTATAATAAAGGGGGAACGGAAGCGACGCCAAGCTACCACTAACGAATAATAACAGTTTCTTGTATAAATATATACAGTGTTTGTCACGCCTTTGATGATGTAGTGGGCTATATTCGCGGATGGCTTATGGTTTAGCGATGAAATCCTCCAGCGCTTCACCCCCCTCATCATCATTCACTCCGTGGATATGCCATGATTTTTTCCACTCTCTTTTTTGGCCTCTCTCTGTCCTACACACTCATTCACCTAAGGTGTGAATAAAACAAGTGTAAGCTTCCGCAGGTGTCTTCATGTGTCTCTCGTGTGCTATGTAATTGCGCCACCCTCCGTTTCTGTAAATATGTATCCACTCTGGGCCACAAACTTGACACGGCACAAGCGGTAGATTGGGGCCAGTTAGAAACTCACACCTTCCGCAACCCCTTTCATTTCAGAAACATATATCCAGAAATAAATTTTAAAAATAACTGGGCATTGTGCTGCTGGACACACGCATTTCTTAGGCACATTCACTACGAATGTACGGTTATTAAAGAATGAAGTCCTCCCACATGAAAATGCGGCGCTGCGTATGGCCGCACTGTGCATGCTCGAACCTCCTAGTTCATCGATGAGCCATCTAGCAAGCTCCGTGAGTTGGCGAGGAGACAGGATCTCCGGTCCCCTCGGCAGCAGTCTAGGCCCAGGCAAAAATTTTGATGGAGTTCTCGATAGAGCTGTTACCACCACCCCTAGTTCTGGAACACCTTCTCCTTAATCAATCATTGTGGTCTGTTAACTAGAATACACTAAGATATCTCGCTTTTCTTAAAAACAGTACCAAATGTCCCTGACTTGCTTTAACATCCATCGCTGTGTGTTTGTGTTTTTTTGTGTGTGTATTAGGTGTAACGGAGGATTCCCGCCTTCAGCATGGCAGTTCTACAAGGACAAAGGCCTTGTTACCGGTGGCCTGTACTGGTACGGATGATGGTTGCCAGCCTTACCACTTCCCACCCTGTGAACATCACACCAAGGGACGACTGCCTCCGTGCAAGGGAGACGGTCCGACACCTGAGTGTGTGCGAAACTGCCGCCAGGGATACGAGAAGAGCTACAGCCAAGACAAACACTTCGGTAATCAAATTGCTCTCTTAGACTAGTTTATTGCTGCTGATGTTTATGTTCATTAACACAAAAAAAGAGGGGAACTCAGCCTGCAATGTGACTCATTGAAAGCGATGAAATGAAAAGTCGTTTGCAAGCGAACCTTCGTTTCATTTACTGAACGATTTCGCAGTAGGTCATTAACTGCCGAGATTGTGTTGGGCCCTGGCCCGACACCAACATTGTAGCTGTGGTCGTAAGAGTGCTCGTAGGCCTTCTTCGAAGCAGCTGACTGGAGTAAATGCAAGGCTATAAAGCTTCTCGAGTTTCAGTTCACACCTCTCTAACTCACACTCATCATGCATTGGCTTTCTTCCCCTTTCCCTTTTCCGTGGTTTGATGTAACAAGCGAGAGCATGCTATCGCTCAGGCTGACCTCTCTGCCTTTCAGTAAATAAACCTCTACTTCTCTCTTGTCTCTCTCTCTCTCTCTCAACTGGAAATTTTAGATATATATTTTATTTGCATCGTTCTAGATTATTCGGTCACGATCAAGATGGTTTTTCGCTCACAACCACTGACATGGATACCTGCATTTTCGGGAACCGAGCCCTTTAACGCTGTCGCATTCAACTGCAGAGCTCGAACGCGTTTATGATGGGACGAAATTTTCATCTAATATTGTATTGCCGGCGAGAAGAAAGCCTGCAAAAACAAAAATCTTTCGGCAAAATGAAAAGTTGAGAAAGCAAAGAGTTCAACTAAGCAATATTTGCACAAGTCTTCGTAACACATCATTTTTTCATATGTCCATTCCGACTTTCAGCCACAGTGCATAACCGGATTGCAAGATATTTTGTCCTGAGACGTTAAACTTCATTTGCCTTGCTGCACACTGCTGCAACTAAATTAATAAAGGTAAATCTTCGTTTTCTACAGGTAAGAAAGTCTACACACTATCTGGCGACGAAGACCAGATAAAGACGGAGATTTACAAGAACGGACCCGTGGAAGCAGACTTTACTGTCTACTCGGACTTCCTGTCATATAAGAGCGGTAAGGTTTACTTAACCGCACGCAGTGCACCACTACGTGTTTTTTCTCTTCTCTTTCTTTTTCACTCGCTTTTTGTGTGAGCGAGTGTTTGTTTCGGTGAGCTTCCCGCTCGTGCTCATTACTCGTATATATTGCCGCTCTTGAACAACACCTAGATTATTGATGGAAGTTCTGATTAGCGTTTATTTTTACTGTTCATGTCTGATGCTAGTTTTCGTTCTGCTTTTTTTTTTCTCTGTCTTTAAACCTGAGCCTCTTATTCTCAAGCATGGTGCAGCTAACAATCTATTTGTATTGCTGGCCTCCCTGCTTTTCCTGTATATGTTGCTCTGTCAGTCCAGGTGTCCTGGTTGCTTGTTATTCATAGCTTTTCATGTTGGTATCAGAATTATTTTTGCACAAATACCGATTTTGCGTGTGCCTCTGTACTCACGCACAAGAGAGTAAACTTTGTATTTGCACAATTACGAACACACTCGAGTTAGCATGAGGTAGGCACGATGAGGGAAAGCAAACCAAACATTCATTTCTAGGAATCAGCTTTTTTTTTTCTTTTGCATACTCCATCTTTGTTTCGGGGTCATGTTAGCATGAGGATAAAAGTAATTCAACAATTGATGGATTGAATGATTGATTTAGTAATGAATAATTAATATTTTGATTAATTAATGATTATTAATTATAATACTTAATTAAATAATTAAAAATAAATAACTGTTTGTTTGATTGATTGATTGATTGATTGATTGATTGATTGATTGATTGATTGATTGATTGATTGATTGATTGATTGATTGATTGATTGATTGATTGATTGATTGATTGATATGTGAGGTATAACGTCCTAAAACCACCATATCATTATGAGAGACGCCGCAGTGGAGGGCTCCGTAAATTTCGACCACTTGGGTTTTTAACGTGCACCCAAATCTGAGCACAATGCAAGAAACAGAACAAACAGTCAGCAACTCAGTAGAATCAAACAGCCACGTTGATAAGTTCATTGTATATACCTGCGATTGAGTGGCATCACTGTTTCTGTAATAACAGCAGACAGCCTATAGACTAGTATTTAAGCAATTTGTAAAACGTTCAAAACCAGCTTTGTGCTAACAAGTGTTGTATTATGCGAGCGAACGCGATATTCTAAAACACCCACTTCACAAACTAGAAAAGTGAGGGACATTCGTTCAGAAAAGTTTTACGTTATGATAGATATCATGCTCAACTTTTTTTTTTTTTTCGCTGGCATGGTCTGTGGAATAGATTAACTGTGAATATTTGCATCTCAGTTAATGAAATAGTGAGAACTCTTGTTAACTTGTTTTCATACGTACACGCCAGTTGCATATGGCTCTTAGTCTTTGGGGAAGTTGCACCAATTTCAGCCCCTATATGTGATGTTGCTACCATATGTTTGTAGAACCAAGCACCGTTTGCAAACATAATGGCCAGTATTTATTGTTGTTAATACGGTAACCCACCCGCCACAGTAGTCTAGTGACTCAGGTACTCGGCTGCTGACCAGCAGGTCGCGGGATCGAATGCCGGTCGCATTTTGATGGAGGCGAAAGTGCATGAGCCCCGTGCGCTTAGGTTTAGGTGAACGTTAAAGAACCTCAGGTGGTCGAAATTTTCGGAACCCCCTACAACAGCGTTTCTAATAATCATATGGTGGTTTTTCTGACGTGCAACCACAACAATTATTTGTACAATATAGAGTTTGAGAATTGGGTACACAAGACGGTGGGTCCTCGATTCTCGGAGCGCGCGCCACAACTTGCGAAACTCAAATTATTCGAGAGGCCAGCCATACGGCACCGTGGTTGCGCTGCGTCTACTTCATATCACTGGCGACCCAAATGCCTTGGTGCCACGCTACTTTTCAACTTTTGGGCCTTGGGTCAACTCGAACGCAAAAGTCCAAGAGTGGCTTGGGTTCTGCGCATGCGCCCTGGCGGGTCCCTAAAGCTCCTCGGGGCCCTGATTCTCAAACTCTCTAATGTTGCAATCTGACGGGCCGTTTTCTTACTGAAGCATATGCCTCCTACTTTTAGGGGCGAAGCTCCTTAGGGCGTGGGCTGTGCGTCCCCTGTAGCCTGTATGTAGCCACCTCTAGTTTAGTTCTTGCAGTGTTCACTAGATGGCGGTACCGTCCCCTGTATGTAGCCACCTCTAGTTTAGTTCTTGCAGTGTTCACTAGATGGCGGTACCGTCTCCTGTATGTAGCCACCTCTCGTTTAGTTCTTGTAGTGTTTACTAGATGGTGGTACTTGTAGCTGATGATGAAAAGATGCAAGATGTTATAAACTAGAAAGCGGTACTTGTAGTTGATGAAAGACGCGAGATCTTATGAAATAGGAATGTCACATATGACGCGTGTCATTGGTTGAAGGCAATCGTTCGATTTAGTGCGGCGACGTACGCTAGGGGGAGCGATGTAATAAAACCGAGTGGGCAAAATGTACAGAGGATTCATGGTTTACCAGGTTTACCTCCTGAGCTTCGCCCACTCATCATCATTCACTTCGTGGATATGGCGGAATTTTTTTTTCTTGTGGTGCAGGAGTTTACCAGAAGCACAGTGACGATGTTCTGGGCGGTCACGCTATTCGCATCTTAGGCTGGGGCTCTGAGAACGGCGTCCCTTACTGGCTCGTCGCAAACTCCTGGAACGAAGACTGGGGAGACAAAGGCGAGTGTCCGTAACAAAACTAGTGCCTGACTTTTTTTTTCGTTACGCTACAAAGAAATGAATGGATTCATTCTTTTTTGACTTAATGTTTAGTTCCATGTTCCCTTATACGAGTTCACTCACCGTAAAACTTTTATTGCTATCGTCTTGAACTTGCAATGCTATGAATAATGTTTAGCACGTCAATAATTCTTGAGAAATGAAAGATTTACAATGCCTGCAACGAAGTGCCTATGAAGCTATCATCTGAACGCATAATGACGTCATAAATTAGTTTATTCGTGACGTCTACGTCATGCCACGTGGCGACGTCATTATATGACGTAATCCCTCCCATAGATGGCTTGACAGGCGTTTTCCGTTTGTGGGCGGGCGTGAACTGACGCCGTCAAATCAAGCACCGGTGCCATTTACAGCTCCGTTGTAACTTGGTGCACACGCCGTGCCCTAATTATGAGTTCATGAGCCCCTCATTTTGTATTATGTCATCTTATTGACCATACACCGACCAGTGCTATAATGCTGAAAGCAATAAGGCTGGGGTCCTCTAAGAAAGGTTTTATTTTTGTAGGAGTGGTTCGGTGTTTCTTAAAAAGCCAGTAAACAACCCCGAGGTAAAAAAATTGTTATGATGAAAAATATGCAAAATCTTGCTTTGTGAACATGCTACCGGAAGAATTTTGCGAATACGTGCTATATTAGGTAAGTTGCGTGGGTCAGAGCATCGGTTTCAGCTGGTTTCCAGTCTTCGCGCGGCCTCGCCATCCTTCTTCCTCACAAGGAGGGTAAGGCATAGCCCGTTTTCGTGACCGGTTTAGACCAGTCGCGACGAGCTGTATGCTCAGTCAAGTCGCCGATCAGCGACTTTGCCTCGCTGCTCGTAAAAGGTGGCGTAGGAAAAAGGCGTGGAAATTGTTTTTCAGAATGGAAGCTTTTCGCGGCGCGCAGTGCTGTTATATTCGGAAAACGTGATTGTTGTGGTCTGCTCTACGAATTGCCTTGATTCTTTGGGGGGCATAAAAAAAAGTCGGATCCTGTTGACGGGCCCTTTAAGATGGCGTGGATGTACGATACAAAGGATTATCAGAGTACGCGCAATCTGGCAAACTGATTTCGAAATGAGCAGGACGTATGTGGGCGCTGCAATGCGAAAGTAACGCCCGCGTTTTATTGTTCCAGGCTACTTCAAGATTCGTCGTGGAAATGACGAGTGTGGCATCGAAGATGACGTCAACGCCGGAATTCCCAAGGAACTCAAGGCATAGAACGAGTAATGAGCAATGGTTCTAGTGACGTTGTCGGATGTGACAGAAAAATTGTGAAGTATTATTTATAACAATAAAACAAGTTACTTTCTCTTTATTCAACGTTTTATGTGGCACCGGGGATATTAAGAGTTTCTCATTTCACTGCACACCGAGTCAGGCGACACTTACTGCATCCATAATGCCTGGGGAGATAACGCTATGGTATTAGAGTCTCATTGTCTTTATATAAGTTAAGGACAGAGCGTTAAAAGCCACGTCATACCCGAAACTGAGCGTCAGCAGCTTTGACGGCCCGCGCCGGCAGTGTCAACACGAATGACACAAATACCATCACGTGGTGACGTCATCGCGTGACGTGATCACTGGGTCGAAAGGGCCGATCGTGGCAGCAAGACAGAGCAAAGCCATGTACAGAAAACGTGTCACCCCTCCGATCTTGGAGCCAGTGTAAAAGCAGGTTGAGTGCATAAATATTTCGGGGAGGAGAGGGAAGATCAACCCGTCAACTGAGAAAAATAAAACGCAACTTTTACCTTCGTGTCATCTTCAGCAAGTGCGCGAGAAACCCTGTAAGCTTTTTGCTACTGGGTATATCATAAGGATGTATGGTCTATAATGCACGTCGGGTGATCGATAGCTATGGAATGTAATGTATGTTTATGAAATTTTAAAACTTGCTCAAGAGCGCAAAGTAACCACAGCCTCGTGAATGAAATGTATCATGACAAACAGTGCAGCAATCGCAGCAATAAAATCGTGCTTTAGGAAGAACAACAGGTTTTCCAACACGGTTATATCAAACACTGCCACGATGATTCCGGATGTCGTTCACTTCGCCCGAGCACGCAGTCGCACGTGGGCTTCTCGACACGAAATGGTGGTCAATTCAGAAAGGCATTCGAAGCGGCGTTGATGTCCGGGATGAAATTGCAAGAGCGCACCTCCCATATTCTGCTTGTCATCTACGCTCAGGTGGAAGTTATATGCGGTACCCCCCCCCTTCCCCTCCTGCACCCCGTCCTCTTCGATTCTGTCACAGGCAAGGCCCGATGTGACTAGAACAGCCGGTCACCAAAACTGGTGGCTCTGATTAGACACTAAAAGTGCGAACTCACCAGTCTGGAATACCGCTGACTTTCCCCTTTAAAGCGACGGATTCACATGATGGTGCTCGGACAATTGCCGTAGTACAACACCGATGTATGGCAGCCCACAATGACCGGGCCTCTGAAACGTTCGAGAACCACTCTTAAGAAACACGAATGCCTGATCAATTCGTGTATACTCACCGGGACGATGTTCGCGTGCGTATGCGGAACGTTTTCCGGAAGTCGACGAAAACGGGCGGCGCGACCAGCGGAGTAAGCGAGGAGCGTATACGACAGCAATGGACAGACTGCCCACACACATCCTTATCAAGTGCAACTATAGGTTGACCACCCCTCACATTGGTTGCAGAATGAAGCGCTGATTTGCGAACCAAAGACGTTCCGCATCATTCAGAAATCTATCTATATAACAAGGCTATTCTGCATGCCATTTTCTTCCTTGAAACCACATTTCACTCAACAGGAGACCACACGTCAACAACTCACACCGTGCGCAAACTATCTAATAACGAAATAGTGGTCGAGGTCGCAACGTCATTCGAAGCGGGAAAATCTCCCTGACGAGTTTGAAAGAGGGCGGCTAATAAACTACCCTGTTTAGTGTCAGCTACCTACCTCACTATATATAGTCTCTCCATAGTCTCCAAAGTCGTCGCTGGTGTGTCGGCGCATATAGCTTCACTTTTTGTCACGGAAACGCACATAGTTCTTGCAAACTCCGTCACGGAGAACACCCGATACCAGGTCCACCCAGAAAAGTTTCGGGCTTCATTATACGATGTAGCTAACCTCACGTAGCTTTCTGAGCACGTAACCTAAACGCCTCATCAGGACCAATTCATAATGTTCAATTGACAGAAATAAGCTGCGTACGACCCTCGCGAGCTCGGGAATTTCGTATCTTACTTGTTGACCGATGACCAAGCATTCCGTGTAGAAAGGTGGCCCCACTGGTCCTCGCAAAGATTCTTACCATAAATCAAAGTCCTTTATCCAGGCGAAGCCGACTGTTGGTAAAGACGCACAACGAAAAATGAGTCCACGGCAGGCATGACTTACGTTTTACAAGTTCACACCTCGGGCCTCAACGGAGGACCATTAGCCAAAGACGTACGATGACTTCGCGAACGAGGCCAGGTTGGGCGTCTATTTTTGCCCTCCACGAAACATCTGTGACAGGTTGGTAGCCACTCTTACACATGCCAAGCAGCGAGCAGTGTTTGCTAGCAACCGGAACACATTGTCTGAGGAGTTGTCGAAAGCTTGCTGGAACGAAGTTTCTCGAAACGTTCCTTCCGTTTTCAATGTGCGAAGGCTGAAGCTCAGCTAGAGTCTTCATGAAAGACACAAGGTAAAACGGGCACCACGCCGTCAAGTGCGGCGACTGCCAGTGTGTGAATACGACAGCAATGCGACGCAGAGTTGAGCAGGCAAACACACCAACCACACACTTGGAGACGCGAAATCGAAGTTGCGGAGTGGCAGTTCTAGACACCCTAAAGCCGCTCCCCGACCACAGGGGTCACGATCCCATGATGCCAGGTTCATGCGTCAATGTGCCTGGGAAATTTCCTTTGTTCGAGCATTGGTCAATCTTTTCTTTACATCGCTGTCACGCGACGCCGCGACTTTGTTGTTATTACAGCGATCAGCGCGACTATAGAGAAAGATATATCAAGAAAAAAATCACTTATAAAGTTTTTTTTTCATTCAATAAAAAAATAAAAGTCACGTCAGCATTCCGCGACCGAGCATGGAAGGATTTAGAACCCTTTCTCGTGCTCTTGGAAAATAACTGCGTAGTTAGCGCTGTCGCCTTCGTTTTAACAATGTAAAATGCACAAATTCGCAAAAGCTCCACATTAACAGATGATTTCGAAAATGCAATCCAGACAGCATTTGTTTTCAATATTCTTGCGCGTAGAAAGTTTTCGAGAAAACGAACATATCGCTGCAAGGCCACCTTCAGATTCCCAATGGCGCGCTGATCACGAGCATTGCCACACGTTCAGAGTTCCCTTGCCACGATGTATTTATGAGTCACGCAGAAGTTGACTGTGCGAGGGTCGAATATGTGGCCATAAATTGAAGTACAGCCTAGCAAACCTTTGACCATAGAGTGTGCAAATGGCATTGTTTTTTTTTTATATGTACCTGCACGATACGGCAGAATCAAGGCGAAAAAAAGGAAAAATGTTTGGTCAAGTGCAGGCCCACAAAACAAATTTTTGCAGCTTTGTTCCATCATATCGCACTCACTCAAAAAAAAAAGTATCGCTGCTCCGCACGCTACTTAAATATATGGGTGGCTGTACACTGGTAAACTCGTAGAACAGCGTTGTAGTAATAAAAACGATACGAAGGCAAGAAGACGCATTCGGGCGCAGGAGGACACATGAAACTTTTTTGCATCGAATGGTGGCATGAATTTTTGGCATGACAAGTTTCGGAGGGCAGAACGCTCGTTTGGCGGCAGCTGGGTATCTCACTCACTTGCTGGTATCCGTATCAGAAAACTATACGGAAAGAATCGAACTTCAGTGACACATGCACCTATTCTCGGGCAGCCGTGTGTAAGAAGGTGGCTGTGATACCATATTTGCATGAAATTTCACATAATCCAAAAAAGATTCATCAGAGTGCCGTGGTTTCAGTGGTAGTCTGTGCGCCCAATGCGTTGTCACACTTTTGTGCAAGAACCAGTCCGGTATAATAAGGCCTCCTGTCAGTGTAAAGCTAAGCACCGAAAGGAATTTGTTGAGTGTGTGAGGAGTGTCGTTTATAACGTGCCTTTGACCTGCAGTCAGGCTTACGTCGGGCCTTGCCGCGGTGGTATAGTGGCTAAGGTACTCGGCTGCTGACCAGCAGGTCGCGGGTTCAAATCCCGGCTGCGGCAGCTGCATTTCCGGTTGAGGGGGAAATGTTGTAGGCCCTTGTGCTCAGATTTGGGTGCACTTTAAAGAACCCCACGTGGTCTAAATTTCCGGAGCCCTCCACTATGGCGCCTCTCATAATCATATAGTGGTTTTGGGACGTTAAACCCCACATATCAATCAATCAGACTTACGTCGGAAAGACAGGAAGATGCCTCAATGTGCGAGTACTCGAGCACAACCAGAAAGTATAAAATGGATCTGATAATTTTCTGCCGACTGAATGAATGCATGAAACAACGTTCGTTCCACTTCGTTCAAGTCGAGGACGCTGCGGTGGACAGGGCACTATAATGGAGGGAGGCGGTAGGGCTATACCACCGTTTCATCAACGGATGTCATGAAGGCAGCTAAGTGGGGGCCGCTTGATTCTTGTGGCTGTCGCGGGGCATTGCGCAGAATTCAAATGCACGGCGGTATTTGATAACATCGGTGTTGCCTACTCACCTAACGATTGTAATATCATTGAGGCGGCAGCGATAGGAAATCGAGGCTGCGTCAGCAAGCCATCCATCGCACTAACAAAAAAAAAAGAAGTAGATTACTTGAATTCACCGGCGTGTGGTTTTTCTACGTAAATTCGCTGCTGCTGAGCTTTAGTCTGTCTTCACCCTGGGGTATTTATTGATGTGATTGTGATGTTATGAGACAGGTATATATTTTTGGTGCTTTGTAATGAAATTTCAGTTCAATTTTAGCGCTTGTCCTCGGTGTCATCTTCGTCCGCTATCTACCTTTTTTTTTGTGCTTTGGCCGCAAAAATGTGAATTACCAACGAGCCCGCTCCCACACCTTGCTACGTAAGACCGTTTCTCACACATTATTCATAATGCTGATGCGAAATATTAAAAAAAAAAGCTAGGGTGTTTTCATTGGGCTCAACATGAGGCATACGTAAAAAATTTGCCTTCTGCAAGTAGGAACATTCAAAACTCAGGCCGCTATTCCAAATAATATTGTCGCAGCGTGGCCTGGGAACGGTTGACCGCGCCTGCATCTGTATACGGTACCCACTGCGCCATAAATTATTTTCGTTTAATGTGGAAACGTCCACTCTATTCGCCGATCTTCGGAAAAGCATGGTACCCATTGAATATATTTGCAAGGCGTTGTTCGCACGTTGCGGATGATGTGACTGACGACGATGAATAATTATGCTTGAGGCTCGTCAAGGGCGTGGGAGCTTTCAATGGCCTACTCGTTATGCGATTCGCATTACGTGTCGCCTGGTTGTTACTTTACCGTTTTAAAACACTTTATTAAACATGTTAACACTATTTCTTACCAGACACGATGCATGCATATATATGGTCAGTTTGGACCGCACTTTCGAGCACAGGCGTATAGGCCGAGTACTGGGCTGCCACACAGAGGGCCCAGTTTCGATCCCCGTTCTATCCTATGTAGTTACGTATTTATACTTTTTGCGATTGAGGCCACAGACACCGCCGGTGGACGACTACAGCGCCAGAATCGGCAATCCTTTTCATCCCATTCTAGCTTTCACTCCAAAACGCGCTTCAATATGATCTCAACTATAGCACTAGCCACGGCTATACTATAGCTGTTATGGTCGCCATGTGCCGTAGATGAAAAAAATTATCATCACAATAAACCTACGCGTGCTCAGTCACCAAGTGCTCTCATATGTTCAACAAAAGAAAGCGAAACATGCTCCTCCTGATCGGTGTTTGCTACCCATGTGTTTCATTTGGTCTAGTGGGGGGAGTGATAGGGTTCGCCCGATTTATGTGGCCCATACGCGCAATAAATGGGAGCAATCAAACATTGTCGTGTATAGCAAAGAGTGCGAAAGAGACGCGCGAGAACGTGAAAGCCTCGCCAAGCCAGAACCAGCCTGGGGCTTCGCAGCTCTGCCATGACCCAGCCTGGAGAGACTTCGTGCCAGCTGGGCAATTATTTTTTCAACAACTCGCGCGTTTTGATGTAGCAAAACACGCAAATATAAAGAGGACAAAGAACAAGCAAGGTGCGTTATTGGCACAATGCTGGCACCAACAGCGGAGCTACTCTTCAACTTAGCTGGTTTGCTTAGTCCCCCACTACGCACGTGCCGCTAGGCGGGAGCGTATCACGTGACTAGCTACGTGACGTTGCGCAATTTCGGTCATGTGACTAGTTCTTAAAGCAATTTTAGCATGCTTGCCACGGAGACGGCAGCGCACTGACGACTATTTTCACTCGCAACCAACGATGCCGATGCCATATTTTTGCAAAACCAGCTATTTAATGCTGTTATTAAAGCAAAACATTCGAGACACACCCGTTCTCTCTCCCTGCGTGCTCCTTTGTATAATAAATTTATCTAACTAGGCCCCCTTTTGTTTCCAGTGTTGAACTAGAAGGACAAGGAGCCCACGACAAAGCCTTCGGAAAGTACAGTTTAAAAAAAAAAGGGACAGGGCTCTGACGGCTAAAACTTTTTGTAGAGCTTTCACACCTTCGGCGCTGGAAGACTCCGGAAAGCATGGTTGATAGATAAGTTTTATCTTTCAAGTTGGTTGAAGTCGCGTAACAATGGTACATTGCGGATAAAATTTCATTCCTTTGGCGCATTGCGTATAAGCATACAATTGTTCTGGCTCGACATGCAATATGGAACGCTATCGTGCTACTACCAAAGGGCCTTTGTACAAGGACTATACTAACTTGGATAGCTTGCATCATGCTTATATATTGCAACTCCAATATTACGAGGCACCCATTAAAGATTTAAAAGGATAAAAAGACCACTTTCAAGTCCACGGGAACGCGGATAGTTATGCTGGTTATGTATATAGCACAGATGCTATGTATATAGTATAAAACTTAGTATGATGTGTAGCTTACTCGTAGTCAGTGCTTGAGTTTTTTTCTTTCTTCGTCCTTGCTTACCTTCATTTCCGCACATCGGTGTTACGTGCTTTGCATCATTACCAGGAACCTAAACCATTTCGCCCCCTCCATCACTATAACCGAGACACCGCGCCTTGATGTCAGCGCATTGTTAGTTCACCGATGCATTCCGATACTTCAAAGCTCGTATCTTACATTGCCGTCGTCAAATATTCACGTCGTAATATCAGCCATGGCCGAGTAACCATTGCAGCCTATACATTGTGGGGTCTCAATTTGGCGAGTGACACGCCACGCTCTTGGAGTGAACAGACACAATAGACATGGTCAGTACAAACCAAACGATGCACACAAATTTATTTAACTACTTTTGAAGGACGATATCGTCCGCCGAATTATTACATCAATTGTAATTAACACACTAGGACATTCTTACACACTATTACCATACGCTCCATGACAAACACAATAACACATTCAAGGCGTCGTCTCTAACGCTCGACTTACCACGAGGGGCACCTACGCGCGGCCCGCGGTGCCACGCACCGAGGACCCACGCTAGAGAAACCCGTTCGCGGCAACCGCCACACGCAGAAGAGACTCGCTCAACTCTCACCCGCTACCAAGGCCCGCCTTCCGCTAGGGGTCACCGTCAGCGCTACCACTCTACCAACCATGATGATGATAGTGGTGCTCAAAGCGAACACAACGTTATCTATCACCTCGTGGTTTGTACCTTGAAATGCGGCTTTATCTATCACCTCGTGGTTTGTACCTTGAAATGCGGCTTTGGGTGAGACACATGCACAACGCCGCGATAACAACTTTACAGGAGGTGTAAAGTTGTTACCCCACAACATTTTATTCTATGTCGAAGGCTGCTTTTCTGCGCACCCCGTCAGAAAGAAAATTACACAAGACACAGTATAGATAGCGTACATGATCGATAATGAGCCGCTTTCTTGTTCTAATAAAACAAAAAAAGCGCGTTACAGATGCGCTCGTGGGTGACCCTCGTCGGCTGCAACTGTGCGGCGATCAGCGCAGCCGTCACGACGGGATGATGGGACCCCGGATAGGCACCACCTGGTACTTGGCGATCTTCAGTAAGACATGCTCGAGCGTCACCTCGCTCAAGAGTATGTCGTACGTGTACTGGGCCAGGTGGTGCTTCAAGTTGGCCAGCGTCCGCGCCAGCTCATTCCACGGCGGCGTCTTCTCCACTTCGTACTCGACGAAGGAGGTCAGCTGGCCCGAGAATCGGGCGGCCGGGAACGACGACTTCACCAAGCCGTCGATGGCTTTCCAGGCATCCGGGTTACCGTACGCCTCGGGCTTCAGCTGGAATGGCCGTGCGCGGAAACACCTTTCGTTATTGCGATATGTTCGCAAACTATTTTACGCGCGTGTTCACAGGCTAAAGTATACCTCTCTCAGCAGCATCGCGACAAGAGCAGCTTGTTTAATCGTACCGAAGACATTGAAATTCTGTAACTGCGTAGCGGCTTTGGAAGCCAACAACCTCAAAACAAAGCAAGAAACGAAATAGAAGCCTTGGGCGCAACACTTTTTCACACCAACAGACCGGAGCTCTCATTGCTTGTAAAGCAAGCCCACGTGTCTGCGGAAGCCGCGCGTCAGGACGAGTGAACGACACTGATGGATGTGGATTGCCCTCATCACATGCTTGCCTCTAGTGGTTTGCTCGTCGTGAGCTGCGACTGTAAACGAACGCGCAGTGTACTTTTTGCTGCGCGCGCTCATGGCAACTGAATATTGTATATGATTACATGAACTGGAATGTGAGGTCGAGGGAATGTGTTATTTGCTTTGTAAGAAAAAAATTGTTTGGCAGGCTTCTTGATGCTGCCTTAAAAGTTGCCCCTACCAAGTTTCTTGCATGATGCTGTTTCAAGGGACTAAGCAACCGGCGTCGGTAACACAAGCAACACGCACTACAGAGTAGAGGATGCTGCCCTGACCTTGAGCCGGAGGACGAACCCGCGGCAGAGCCTGGAGCGCAGCTGGCCAAGGTTGCCGATGCAGCGGAACATGCCGTCCACCATAATGGCCATGCGGTCAGACATGATGACGGCGTCGCACAGGCTGGTGGTCGCTACGAGCACGGCCGACTTGCTAAGCTGCCGCAGCATCTGCACCGACTTGTAGATGGTGCGCTTGGCGAAGTGGTCCAGGCCGGTCGCCGGGTCGTCCATCAGCAGCACGGGAGGCAAGCCAACGATGGCCACGGCCACGGCAAGCTTACGCCTGTTGCTTGCGCTGCAAGGACAGCGCGAGAAGCTTGGGTAAACAACGCCCTCGCGCTTTTCTGTTTTGTACACCAGGCACCCACAGGTTGTCACAGCATATGCACTACAACTTCTTCTTTGTCCATTAGTCGTACGCGCGCTGTAGTACACGTGTTCCATTCAACTTTTTCCTCTTCGCATAAGGAAGAAGAGACGCCGCTTCCTTTACAAGTCGTGCAATCTTGCCGATGACTCCTGTCCACTGGACGTGACAAGAGCTAAGCCCGAATCCTCAATGGCACTGATGCAATTGTGGGACCAATACAATTCCGATGAAGAATAGCCACAAGTACGCAATATTTGAGAGTACTCATCGTGGTAAAAAAATTAACAGAATTTCTTGGTGTCACAATTTAAATGTGCAGTAATGCGCCAAACGTTATTGGTGATGAATTGGAAAGCACAACTCGATGGTCATTCTTTGAACGCTGTCAATACAGGAAGTAATAGCGAGAAACGTTAGGACTACCATGCTGCGTTTTTTCCCCCATGGACGCGTGATTCGATGACGGTTACATTGTTGTGTCGTTCTATACAATGCAGTGAGTGGGGCAATATTTCCGATTTCACACTGTTTCAAAGCTTACACAAGACTGGCGTTGGGTGGACTTGAACAGAAGTTCTAACTCAAGCTAGATGTAGCTAAAAGTAGACATTCCATAATATAAAGTTTCCACATTTGTAGTAGAATGGACCATAGGTGGCATTGCGAGCACAGTCCTTAGTATTTATCAATATATATTGCAATTTTGAATCATTAATGCCACATAAATTACCATTTTTCTGTATTGTGTGGCCCTGAAGCCGCAGACAAGTGGCATATAGATAAATAAATTACAATAAGTTAGTCGTGCGTGCCTATACTTTAAGTACAAAAGAGAGTTCATGTCATTTTAGAGCGATATTAGGGCATACCAACGAGAGGGTTAACAAGAACGTTAAATGGTGAACAGGTTTTTCCTTTTAACTGCATACTGAATTTGATTAGTAGAGTTAACAGTATAAAATTCCAGCTTCTTCAGATAAAGAAATATCGCTAAATATTAGCAAAACGGCTTCATTTTGTTGCGGACCTAAGTTTTTGTCAAGCTTACACGAGAACGCGCAGTTCGCATCAGAATTACGTGTACAAGTTTGCGCAGAGCATCAGTGTAGATGGCGAGCACCATGAGCAGCATGCTGACTGTATACGCCTATGCCAACATGCACGCAACCTCGCCACTCCGTATTTCAGGGTGAGCCGTACTTGAAGGAGTACAAGACACGCGCGTTTATCAACAGACACGACAGGAAAGCTGGAAGCACTTCACTTTAATGAGTACTTAACAGCCAAATCACAAGTCTTAAGTAGCCTGAAAGTATGCACTTAAACAGCCTGAAATGTTCAACGAATTGGGTCAAAAAGTAGTCAATCTGACTCAAAGTAGTTATCAACAGCAATCCTGTAAATAGTGGTGTATATATCTACTAATGTCACACAATGCACAAGAGTGGAAGCTTGGGCTAGTTGGTGCGTATTCATATTTGCAAGGTGTTTCAGCGCGCGAACAAAGGAAAAAAGGACAGGGTAGACAGAAAGAGCGCTGACTTCCAACTAACTTTATTTCGCAGAGTGGCAAGAATTTATACGTCTAAAAAGGAAGATTACAGAGCATGAATGTAAAAAACAAGCCCAATCTACACACCAGTAACAGCACGTGTGACAGGTCCTCTGATGCCTCAAAGCCCAGCCAGGTAATCGCGTTCAGCCTGAGATAACGCAACCGATGAAGTGCTTACGCATTTATCTCTTAGCACGTGTATTTTTTCTGCTTCGATAATTTCTCGGGTAAGTTGCTCCCTGTGCCTTGCCAATATAGAGCCATGATCAAAGAGGGGGGTGCACCCACAATCTCGGCAATGAATGCCAAGATGCCCTTGTACCACATTGTTCACATTGTTTCGGTGTTCTCGCAGGCGGTCGTTTATGCACCTGCCGGTTTGGCCGACATAGACGCACCCACACGTCAGTGGAATTAAGTATACGACTCCCACTGCCCATGGGACGTAGCATGTCCTGTGCCCGACAGAGCACGCGGCAGAAGTTGCGCGAGGTGTATTTACCCGTTTGCAAAGCTTCTGCAATTTTTCAGGTGCTGAAAAAACAACAAGAACGTTGGCGTCTCGAGCAATCTTTTTTAGCCTGTGTGAGACGTCGTGCACGTACGGTAGTACGACAGGCCGGCTCTTTGTGACGCTGTTGCGCTTATCTGGTTTGTTGCCTCGCTTCACGACAGTGACCAGCTTTTCCGGCACTGAAACGAGAACGTGTGCGGGGTAACCGGCTTTGCTGAGGCGCTCCACTTGTAGAGCAAAGCTGCGGTGTACCATGTGGGGGCAAGACTTCTTTAAGGCGTTGGCAAGGCAGAGGTTAGCAATGCCCCGCTTGACCAATTTTGAGTGAGCTGAGCCGAAAGGCAGAAGTGGCTTGCCGCTTCTTGGTTCATACATCCAGCAAACATGTCGGGGTTTTAGCAAAAGCTTCAAATCTAGAAATTTCAGGTTGTTATCAGTGGGTGATTCATACGTTAAAACTAATGGTTTCAGGCACTCTCGGAAAACAGTCAACACGTCAGAATAAATGGTCTGAAAATTTTGACTGTCACATTTGAACAACACTAAACAATCATCAACAAAACGGCAGACTTTAAAAACCACAGAGTCATCAAGTTTGTTTGACAAGACACGATCCTGGTGTGCTAGAAATATGTCCCTGAGAATGGGTGCTAAGCATGAACCAATACATACTCCACTTTTTTGTAAGTAGTTTTTGTCATCCCATGATACAACAGTGGCCTTCAAGTAGAAGCTGAGTAACTCTAATAAGCTGCTGTTATGAATTCCAGTGCGCGTTTGGAACGCTGATGATCCAAAGTTGTCTATGGATTCCTCTACACATTTTAGTAGTTGATCGTGCAGCAAAGAGTAATACAAGTCCTTAATATCCACAGACATTGCCTGGAGTCCTGTGTTAGTTCGCCCAATAATGTCAATAACAGCGTCAGAGTTTTTTACCAAAAAAGGGTCGTCTATTGTTAAATTTTTTTGGCTTTTCTTGCAAGAAAAGTGCTACCGACTTTTGCCAGGTCCCCCTTTCTGTTACAATGACCCGCAAAGGGCAGTCAATTTTGTGCGTTTTCGCAGAAAAAAACAAGTCAAGGCTAAGCTTTTTGCAGCTATCTATTGCCTTTGAAAGCTTCTGAAGCCCCAAATCCCCGGCAAGAGTTTTCGCACGCTTCTTAAGCTTATTTAGACAAATTTTATCACTCTCGTTGAAAAGAGACTGCATTGCCTGTATGGCCTTCACCTTAAACATTGAACGAGGAAGAACCGCAAAACCACCCTCCTTGTCAGCCTGTAGAAGTGACAAGGACTTTAGCCGTACTGCATCCGGCTAAAGATACTTCTTCCCGAAGTCAAGGCGTTGTTTGGTGGCCTCACTCCCTCGATTGGCCATGGTTTAAGAGTTTCCAAGATTCTACGCTCAGAATGGCTTCGGCAAGCACGCCTGTACCGTCAAGCCCTGCAACTACGAATCCTAGGGAACGAACGCACAGCAGTTAAACAAAAGAAGTGTCGTGAACTCTCAAGCCTCGTAGACCGAAACGTCGAGTTCATGTGGCGTCAGACGCTCAGTTACCTGCGGGCCATCACACCAAGGAAGTCTCCAGCTGCTAGGGACCTTGTGCATGTTCTCGGGGATGCTTTTCTTCCCGACAACGTTAAGCACACCCTATGCCTCGGACCAAAGTACGCAGTGGCACCTTCAAGAACACCAAACGAGCTTTTCACTCTAGTCAGGCAAGTCGCTCGTCGTGCTCCTGACTCTGAATGTGATAGATGTGTTGCCCAAGGCGTGCAGGTGCTATCGAGATGTAAGTCCTCGAACAAAGTTATCAATACAGGAGGCACTGTCGCGTACCTGAAGGCACATTCCTTGTCACTTCTACAGGCTGACAAGGAGGGTGGTTTTGCGGTTCTTCCTCGTTCAATGTTTAAGATGAAGGCCATACAGGCAATGCAGTCTATTTTCAACGAGAGTGATAAAATTTGTCTAAATAAGCTTAAGAAGCGTGCGAAAACTCTTGCCGGGGATTTGGGGCTTCAGAAGCTTTCAAAGGCAATAGATAGCTGCAAAAAGCTTAGCCTTGACTTGTTTTTTTCTGCGAAAACGCACAAAATTGACTGCCCTTTGCGGGTCATTGTAACAGAAAGGGGGACCTGGCAAAAGTCGGTAGCACTTTTCTTGCAAGAAAAGCCAAAAAATTTAACAATAGACGACCCTTTTTTGGTAAAAAACTCTGACGCTGTTATTGACATTATATGGCGAACTAACACAGGACTCCAGGCAATGTCTGTGGATATTAAGGACTTGTATTACTCTTTGCCGCACGATCAACTACTAAAATGTGTAGAGGAATCCATAGACAACTTCGGATCATCAGCGTTCCAAACGCGCACTGGAATTCATAACAGCAGCTTATTAGAGTTACTCAGCTTCTACTTGAAGGCCACTGTTGTATCATGGGATGACAAAAACTACTTACAAAAAAGTGGAGTATGTATTGGTTCATGCTTAGCACCCATTCTCAGGGACATATTTCTAGCACATCAGGATCGTGTCTTGTCAAACAAACTTGATGACTCTGTGGTTTTTAAAGTCTGCCGTTTTGTTGATGATTATTTAGTGTTGTTTAAATGTGACAGTCAAAATTTTCAGACCATTTATTCTGACGTGTTGACTGTTTTCCGAGAGTGCCTGAAACCATTAGTTTTAACGTATGAATCACCCACTGATAACAACCTGAAATTTCTAGATTTGAAGCTTTTGCTAGAACCCCGACATGTTTGCTGGATGTATGAACCAAGAAGCGGCAAGCCACTTCTGCCTTTCGGCTCAGCTCACTCAAAATTGGTCAAGCGGGGCATTGCTAACCTCTGCCTTGCCAACGCCTTAAAGAAGTCTTGCCCCCACATGGTACACCACAGCTTTGCTCTACAAGTGGAGCGCCTCAGCAAAGCCGGTTACCCCGCACACGTTCTCGTTTCAGTGCCGGAAAAGCTGGTCACTGTCGTGAAGCGAGGCAACAAACCAGATAAGCGCAACAGCGTCACAAAGAGCCGGCCTGCCGTACTACCGTACGTGCACGACGTCTCACACAGGCTAAAAAAGATTGCTCGAGACGCCAACGTTCTTGTAGTTTTTTCAGCACCTGAAAAATTGCAGAAGCTTTGCAAACGGGTAAATAAACCTCGCGCAACTTCTGCCGCGTGCTCTGTCGGGCACAGGACATGCTACGTCCCATGGGCAGTGGGAGTCGTATACTTAATTCCACTGACGTGTGGGTGCGTCTATGTCGGCCAAACCGGCAGGTGCATAAACGACCGCCTGCGAGAACACCGGAACAATGTGAACAATGTGGTACAAGGGCATCTTGGCATTCATTGCCGAGATTGTGGGTGCACCCCCCTCTTTGATCAGTGCTCTATATTGGCAAGGCACAGGGAGCAACTTACCCGAGAAATTATCGAAGCAGAAAAAATACACGTGCTAGGAGATAAATGCGTAAGCACTTCATCGGTTGCGTTATCCCAGGCTGAACGCGATTACCTGGCTGGGCTTTGAGGCATCAGAGGACCTGTCACACGTGCTGTTACTGGTGTGTAGATTGGGCTTGTTTTTTACATTCATGCTCTGTAATCTTCCTTTTTAGACGTATAAATTCTTGCCACTCTGCGAAATAAAGTTAGTTGGAAGTCAGCGCTCTTTCTGTCTACCCTGTCCTTTTTTCCTTTGTTCGCGCGCTGAAACACCTTGCAAATATGATCACACAATGCATCACGAAATGGGGGCGTCCATCAATAGCAATTGATTATACACAGTGCTCTGGGCCCATATATTTGTATGACTAGTCATATTGCACCATCTACGCCTGTCTCGCATAGTAAACAGAAGTTGTACGACGATGACATTGCCCCCTTCAGGTGACACATACTCTTATAAGAAGTGGTATAACAGCGCAAATATACATATTCCACTGGACACCTGGATTAACTCAAACCTGTGAACTCTATTCAAGCACAATCAGCGTCAACGTCAAAACTGCTGAAATATAACCGGAAGGGTGTTCGTGTGCCTGTAACCCCCCCCCCTTCATTATTTGTCAAAGAGCAGACCTTCTTAGAAGAAGACTGCTAGGGAGGCGTCAGAATGTTTTCTTAATCTTAAATCCGTGTTATGCCTTAAACCATCGTGGTTTGTTGATTAAGAGCTCCCCGTTTGGTGTTATCAGGTTTTTATCTGCATTATACTGAGAGTGCCAACTTGAGTGCACTAAATCCAATATCAAGTAAGCCCTAATATGTGACCCTCTCTTTCGAGCTTTCCTGCTTTACGTATTCAATACCAACCAGAACAATTGGCTGCCCTACTAAGCAAAGCGCTCATAATCATTCCCGATGAGGTGTACATAAAAATAGATAAATGAAGTGATCTATAACTTGGTGAATACTAAAACTGCCACAAGAAATTACAAGGTTAAGAAGAATATGACTGTCTAGTCATGACATGAATAACGAGAAACCCTGTCTAGTACGCCCAGAAACCCTTCGCTTAAATCAAATAGAGCACATAACTATATGCAATGGGCTGCAGTATGTTGGTATGCTGCGCGGACTCGCAGGTTAACCCAAAACGACAAGAACAAGCATGCTTTTTTTGACGCAACAGCGTCAAAAAAAGCAGCATCAGCCACGTTTATCCGATCAATTCAAAGAATAAAAGATCCTAGCAGGAATCGAACCTAGGCATTCTACATTGAAGTCTAGAATTTTATCACAAAGTAACGCCATGTGTTACATCCAGAAATCCCAGCTTTGCCACAAAAGCGAAGCATTGAACACGATAGCAACAAATTGGAAGGTCACGTTCAGAATGGCAAGAAGATCGTAACGTGTCCCGCGTTTCTTAGAAACGAAACGGACTCACAGGTTCAGATGAACGCAAATAAGCGTCTTAGTTCTTACTTCGCTGTTTCTGAAAAGCGCGCTCTTTTCGAAAACGGAGACTACGCAACGATTACAGTCACTTTTGTGCGCCCGGGAACTGCTACAGAATCGTTCGGGTGAAAGCCAAAGGCCAGCTAAGACGTACAATCCTCCCCACCGCGAGATAAGCGCGTGTGACTGAGCGTCCACCCCTCCTCTCCGCGGAGCAAAGTACGCATGGGAGATGAGAGCACGCACCGCCACGTTGTGACAATGTGGCGACGCGTGCTTTATGCGCCATCTTTCTGGTAATGCTGAAAACACTAAGTGGTAAATATAAATATCTTGCTGTTTGAACGTTGAGGGACTTACTCCTCCGTGGCTTAATAAAGAAAAAAAAGCTCATCTGTGGTTCAGTGATTAACGCCTCGCACTTCAGAGGTCCCAATTCGATTCCGCGCACCGCAGTCTTTTTCTGGATTTTTTTTTCTTTTTGCGATTTCATATATATAGATACGTGCACATAGACGGTGAGTGACGGCGACGCCCACGTCGACGCCGACGCTGGGGGCAAAATCCAGCCGAGAGTGTCCATATAATTGCTATTGCAATAGAAAAAGAAACCGCCAGGCACCCGCCGAACTGACGCGCAAGCGCAGTGACAGCTGTAAGTGGGGCCTTCACCACGTATAGTCTGCTAATGCGCGGCGGCTTCATTAAATCACACTTGCTAATGCTAATGCAAATCGCTAATGCGACACGCTTCCCCAGAAGCGCAGCGACAACTCTTTGTTCTTTCCAACTGTTACGCCTCGTGTTTTTTTTCTTTGCGAGCGATTTCACGGTAAGCTTAAGCCCACCCATGAATAAAATCCCAAAACAGTGCTGAAGGTCGCACAACTATGCTACTCTTTTGCAGGTGCATGAGGAGAGTTTTTTTTTTTCGGAGGGGGGGGGGGGGGGGGGTCACCACTTTCAAAATGTCAGCCGAGCGAGAAAATGGGTATCTGGCTTCTTCTGTATGTTGAGCAAAAAAATTGGGGAGTGGGGAGATGGGGGAGGACATGGGCCTGATTACGCCACTATTTAGTTGCTTTGTACCCAGTCACCAGAATTTTCGAGCGGCTCATGCGATTGTTTAAGGGGCGAATCAGTTTAGGGGGGAGCCTTGTCCCTCACGCGTTGTCTGTTGTCCTGGCTAGCACACGCTGGGAGCGCCAGCCGCGAGCGCACAGATCGCACGCATAGAAGATTGATGTGATTGATATCTGGGGTTTAACGTCCCAGAACCCCTATATAATTATGAGAGACGCCGTAGTGGAGGGCTCCGGAAATTTTGACCACCTTGGGTTCTTTAACGTGCACTCAAATCTGAGCACACGGGCCTACAACAATTCCGCCTTCATTGGAAATGCAGCAGCCACAGCCGGGATCCGAACCCGCGACCTGCGGGCCAGCAGCACGTATAGAAGAGAACGATGATCGCGGGTGCGCTCGTGGCATGCTGTTTCTTTCGCTGCGGTGGTCAAAGAGCTATAAACATGCTTGCCCTCGGTTCTCTCTTTCTCATAGTCATAGAGTGCACTTCATTATAAAAGAAAGAAAGAAAAAGAAAGTGAAAAAAAGTATTACGGAGGGTAAGGATCTGCCGGACCTTCACCCACTCGTCATCATTCACTACGTGGATATGCTGCGATTTTTTTTCAGGCTGAATGTTATAGGCGCCACAAAATTGGCGATGAATGCATTTTAAGGTCTTACATAACAGCTATAAATCTGGGAAAATTTCCATTCATTAGTCGCTTGAAACCAAAGGATTTGGGCAGTGTGCTTATTATTTAAGAATAGTGGCACATCATTTGGGCGTTACCAGCACCATTGCCTTCATTCGCTGGCCTATATAAGTCGCCAACTCTTCTCTATTTTTTCCTTATTTACAACCGAGTTTTTCGTACGATTCCTGCGGGTAAATTATTAAAAAGAGCGTTCAAATAAAGCTTTCAGCAATTAGTCTACCGAAGAACCACTACTGTCAAATTTTTACTTTTGTCCGCAGGCACTGAATTGAGCTTAACTCCCTTTTTATTGCTACGTGATCCAGTGCCCAGCATCGCTTTTCATCGTTTGTGGCTTAAAAATTTGCATGCCGCGTAGTTTTCTTTGTGTATTCAATTCCAACTCTACTGTATTATCCACGTTATTGCGCAAACTTTCAGCTAATGAAAACAATCGTGGCAGTCGCGGGAATGTTCTGCTTAGCCCCCCAAAAAAACTAAGTTGATTAGTTAGGAAAACGCCAACGAATCTTCCATAATTTATTCATGTAAGCGCCAAGATTTATTTCCTGTGAGATTGTATGCAGAATAGAAAGAAAATACTAGGAGAAAAACTGGATTTTACGAGGCGCTATCGCTGCGCGTATCGAAACTCGTACGAAATTCTCAACTTGCGTGCGCATAGCGAGAGCGAAGTTAGCTGCACCGAAAAGCAAGCGCGATTCGGCGGAGCTGCCGTGCTTTAGCTGACGACGAGACGAAGGCCCCACTTACGGCTGTCACTGCGCTTGCACGCTAGTTTCCCAAGCGTCTGCGAAAGGCACTCCGCAGAGCGCTGGCCGCACAGTGCAGTGTTCAAGGTGGAAGTGGACGCGTCTGCTATGGTACAAGAACTTCAGTTCTGGTTCCAGATATATTCCAGTGTTCATCGACCCCCGAGAAATACAGTAATGAATTTTACCTATGATACCCAAGCATAGCGTCATTGAGTGCGATCACATCAGTATCACACATGGCATTCGTATTTCTGCATGGTCGAGCAAGGCGAAATGAATTGCACCATCGCGTGCGCTTTGTTGAAATAGAACTTAGGTCTGAGCTCTAACATGAGAGCTGCCGTTGCGACAGAACATAGATTACTATTTAAACACCAGTGCAGCCGGCGTGCGTAGCAAGCGCTTTGGGTGACAAAGCTACGCCATTTGAAGAATGCGTCAATCCACCTCGTAAAGCTCGACTCAAAACATAACCAGAAGATAGAGCACAGACAGGAACTCGCCAATTACTTCACATGAAGCCGATTTTCACTATGAGTGGAACCGGCCGAACTTTTTTTGCAAAGATACGTTTATATCACTTGGAAGTCAGACGAAATACCGATCAACAGTATAACACTATCAGGTGGACTTTCACCCGATCATGTAACGCAACTGCGATGCTAACACCTCGCTAGAAAGTGGGAACACACAAATACTGTTTAATGTTTCTTGTTCTTAAATTGTTTATGACTTTCTCATCGGTCCTACTGAACAGTATTCTACATTTTTCGCAATTTACACGCCAGTAACTTGTCGTTTCTATCCTGAACACCACGCGTGCAGACAAGCCTGCATACCTGCAGTTGTCGATAGTTTCGTCAGCGACAGCTTCCAAGTTCAGCAGCGCGAAGATGTGCTGGATGAGCGTGGCCCGGTCCTGGTACTGAACTCCACGGAGGGTCGCGTGAAGCACCATCGTTTGGTGCACCGTGAGCCGCCCCAGGAAAGCATCGTAATCGGGACAGAGTCCGATTAACTTCTCCCAGCGGGCCACTTCCTTGAGCGACACGGCACCGATGTAGGCTGTGCCTCCACTCGCGGGCTTGAAGCCCGACAAGACGTCTAGTAGGGTGGACTTGCCGCAGCCCAACATCCCCGTCACGGCGACCGTCTCACCGGGCTCCACGTGGAAAGTCACTCCACGGAGAGCGGCGTGCCGGTCAGTACACCTTCTTCAGGTCCAGCACAAGAAGCGAGGGCTTGTGGAGGTCGTGTCGCTCGACAACCTTGCTGACGTAGTCGAATTCTGCGAGCACGTCCGGAGACGTCTTCTCCGCGACAGGTGCCTGCGCCACGTCCGCCCGGATGAACCAGTGGCGCATCACGGCGTGTTCGACGAGCACGAGCAGCAGGAAGCACACCAAGCCTTCGAGAAACATCACCGTCATCTCTGTCATGGCACCGTCCCTGTCATCACCGCAAGAAAACAAATGAATGAAGAGGTCAGACGGATTCAACAGGCATTTTAGGCCTAGCAAAGTCCAAAGCGCGACCACGCTAAACAACGCAGTTCTTCTATAGGCCTCCATGTGCCTTCGAAATACTACTTCCAAGCACATTCCGCGGTTATTAGGGCGTCCGCAGCGGTCGAATGTTTGTTTTGCAACGCATTTTTAAGGTGGCTAGCTGTCCAGCATCATGTGGTACATAAAACAAGCAGAAAACATGAATTGTGACACCAATGCCAGGTCTCAATTGTGGCGAAGAAAAACATGTTTCGACCTTTGTGACCTTCGTGTGTGATGCGAACTTGGTGTCGGTGTGGCACAATTACTGTGTGTGTACGACCAGTAACACGTGTCCCCGATGCAATATAAAACGAGCGCGCCGGCGAACGCTGTCTGCTACCCGCCATGGTGGTGTAGTGACTGTAATACTCGACTGCTGAACCATATATCGCTGGGTTAAATCCCGGCCGTGGCGGCAGCGTTTTCTATGGAGTTAAAAATGCTTGATGCCCACGTGTTTAGCTTAAGGACCCCTGGTGGTCGAAATTTCCGGAGCTCCCTACTACGGCTTCTCTCCTAATAATATTGTGGTTTAGGAACGTTAAACTCCAAGCAGTACTAGTAAGCTGTATTTCAGTCTATTCCTCACTTACCAGTAACTTCGTTTCAACACCTGTTTGTGGCCGCAGTGCTGCTTTCTAGCCTACGTATGATTTACGTTCCACCGTTCAATGTTTCCGAAGTGTACAATATAAAATGGATCAACATTCTCAGTGGTTTCCATGACTCCTCGACTTGAAAAACACGCTGCGCCACGTTTCTTGAAGTTTCATGCACTGCTACTGAAAGCATTTGTGCGCAACACATAGAATCTTCCGCTGGCGGCGACGTGCTTCGGCGGGCGGCTTTCAAGAAGCTGAACCGACATATGCAGGACGTGATACCTGACCGCCGAGACGGAACAAAATGTGCCTTCCCGAGTTACCCTTGAAGAAGTACCGAAGTTTTAGGAGGAGTGCAAGACACCAACGCCTATGCAATGACTCTTTTGCAAATGGTATTCCTATACATCCCCATTACTGTCCCACCAATTGCAGAAGTAAGCAGCGCAACTTTGTGCAGGAGAACAGCGCTCCGTCACCGTTGTTTTTTTAACGTTGCCAGTCGACCATGACGTCAAAGTATACCTGTGGAACGACGTCCAGGATAGCGGTTGCACTGATGTCCGGTTGCTGTTGTAGAAAGTAGCGCAGCAGTAGCGAAGGCCAGTCATCATGATGGCGGCGTCCTGGGCGCTGTTTCTCACGAACGCGCACACGTCGTAGATGACGCTCAGGTCGGAGGTGTACGTGCAGTAGGCGTTTTCGAGGCTGAGTTGCACCACCTTCACGAGAGCCCACGAGGCACTGAACGGCGGACAGAAGTAGAGCAGCCAGAGCACTGAGTCTCGATCGTGCTCCTCGCTTATAAGATCCTGCCCACGTTCATTGTCGATCATGTACAGCTGGTATCCCAGTGTGGATACCATGCCTGCAGATAGGGAGGAGAAATTACTGCTGTAATTTTCGCTACGTTCACTGCACTATATCCTTCTGAAAACTTCCTGCGACGCATCAGACACGCCTAAAGGAATCAGAAGCGCCTAATTAACGCGTCAATAATGATACAGTGGGTTTTACGGGTATAGAGCTCCAGACCAGCGTAGCAGCTCTCATTTAAAATATTCTATTATCTGATCATACTAATCAACAATATCTAATGCTTTCATAATTTGGGCTACCGCTCGATTTGATATTCTGAGTTATAAAAGCTAACCAAATCTAGAACAATGCTCGCAGAACAACGTACTACCACGAAATGAAGATGGCATTTCCTTGCTGTCACGCTCCTTGTATCAAGTAGCGTTGTGTTCATGTACCATTATGGCGGTCAATCTCTGCTAACTAATTTTCCTCGTAATCTACAAAACCTATATTGAAGCAGTGGCCACCATCGGACGACCACCTTCATCATATATAGTGAGGAAAGAAACGTTTGAAACTCTTCAAGAGTACATGTACACTGCAAATAGAATCGCGAAGTGTCCCGCCATAACCAATACCATGATCAACTATAGGCACACGAATGGGCAATACACACAGCTGTCCACTAAGTCGAAGTTGCTGGCAATGCTGCTTCATTGTGCCTGAGCACTCTGTAATGGCGGGCGTTCGAACCACCTGCCCGCCATGCAGTTCGCATGGCGTGTCACCTGGCTCAATTATACTCTGCTGCTAACGGCATACTCGTCACACTCTATTTCACGCCTGTGTTGGATGTTTCCCGAATCCGTTTCGGTTACTGGCGTGGCTATGTGATAAAATACCATACCGCCACGCTGAACGCCCGAGTGCGATTGCCACTGCAATATGATATTTTTATTTGCAACAATCAGGATTTTCAACACCGCAATTTCTGCGGGAAACGCTCTCTAACGCTGTCGTTGATAGAGGACGCAGGGCTGGAGAGTCAGCTAATGAACTTCGCTCATTCAGATTAAGATCTCGGAGGTGACATTACTTGTTATTAAAACATATTTTGTTATTCAATACCTTAGCGGCAATATAAAATGTATGTTATGATGTTATATTATGTATGCAAGCCTCGAAAAGTATCATTTCAAAGAGATAACTTTAATCTAGACAGCATTATATGTTTTCAGGGTGGTTCGTTGGGCAGGATGTTGGCGGTTCTGTAAAAATGGCGTCACCCTAAAAGCGAAGATTTTATTCCTAGTTACTGCCTGTCAGACATTCGATTTCTTAATTAGTTGTAAGCAAATCTTTAGGGAACGGAAAAGTACCTAATCTAGTTTCCAAAATATTTCAGTTTAGAAACAACCTTGTTAGTAGATATTGGCGAAGCAGCTCGGAAATGTTAATTTTCTTGACAGGCTAGTTCACTTGAAAAGGGCCAACGGAGAAAAATGGCTCGAAAGATTTCAGAACAAGCACTTTATTTTGATGGTAACATTAACTTGACCAAGGTGATCTTCTGCATCAATAGAAACGTATTCCTAAACCCGAGGCTGTTCTGTGACAATTACATTCATCTCTTTCCATGTTTTCATCATGTTGTTTTGCAGCTTTCAATTTGTGGATATTCCCCCACAACACGAGTTGATCACTTAATGCACCACTCACTGATTCCAATGGAATCACCCGGGAATGAAATGCAGCTACGGCGAGTAGCGCACAAATACAGTTGGACTAACTAGTGATTGGTGCGAAACCAGGTGTGTATGGTCACTTGGTCTATTTCCGCAAACTAAAGCTTCTTTTCTGGTTTGTCAGTGACTCGGCTGTCAGCGTGGACAGAAGTTATGCATTTTTAAGTCGATTTCTTTTTCCTGTAGTGTTCTCCCGACCGAATGACTCTAAACGAGACGCGCGAGAAACAAGCGTGCTGAAACGAGCATTCCCTTCGCATTCAGTTTCTAGCCCACCTTGCAGCCCCGTGTTGAAAACAATGTTTCAGAAACGCTTTCGACACCAAAAGTGCGCCGCCATGTTGTGCAAAAATATGACTTCTTCCGCACCGACAGCAATCAAGCTTGGTAAGCATGTTCTTTTGAAGCATCATTATAAAACAACTTCACTGTGAAAATGCGTATATTTTTTTCTAAAATCGTTTCCTACCTCCACATGCCCTTTAAAATCGTGAACCACTTATTTCGGCAATTCATTCCCCAACACACGCTGCTCCAAACTGGTAACATAAACGATTGCCAACTAGATAATCAGAGTGATCGCTTTGTTTACTGACATCATTTGGCCGCAAATAATACACACACAGAGTAAAGAAACCCTCAAAGATAAGCACAAGCGGCGTTGAGTGTTTCTTTAACTCTGTGTGTGTATTATTTGCGGACAAGTCATGTCAGTAAGCAAGCACCTAACTAGGCCAACAATCAGTATTGATCGCCTTGTGCTGCTTCGAAAGGCAATAGGCGCGGCGTACTCACTAGAAAAGAAGGTTATTGCATGGACCACCATGAATCCGGATACCAGGGAGTCCGTGAGAAAAGAGTAGAAATAAACAAATGGCAGCATGCTGTGCATGAAGAGAGCATATGTGACCATAGCAATGACCACTGCAAGAAGAAAGAAAGAAGGTTGCAGATATGTTATACGTTCCAAGCTACAAATTAAATGTCGCCACGCTGTTTGTATGCGTTCTGTAAAACGTTAAAAGATCACTTTTCTTGAGGGAATCGCCATTCACGGTGTTGGAGCCATCCTTCAGCATGATCTAATCGCAACATATCGAATAAATGACTTCTCAATAAACGCTATCACCCGAGGACTATTTCTACACATGCATTTCACATCTATTGTGGGAACAGTAAGCTCTAATAAGCCGTACAATTTACTTCCTTGTTACGTGTTCTGACCTCTGTGACATGCACTTTGCAATCAAGTACGTTGCAGTCGGTGCCCACACCTCATTCCTGTCGGCAATGTGTCGATTTCTAAAGGCGTAATCGTTATCCCACCTGCATGGCTGTATGTAGATACCATACTATAGCGCACGTAAACGGCAGGCATTATGGGGAGAAATTTCGCTAAGTTAGTCCTACATGTTTAGGCAAAAACACAAAAATAACGCTTAAGGTTCAACCAATCTAAAAGTTCAGAAGCAGATGGGGGCGTAAGCGGTACACTCTTAGAAAAAAGTTAGTAACAAGTAGTAACTGCAGCGCTTACTACCTTTCTCGAACTATTACTACCCTTTTGCAACCTGTTTACTACCTACGTTAGTAAGCTGTTACTAGCTGCAGCCGTTACTAACTTTTTGCGACCTGTTTACTACCTACGTTAGTAAACAGTAACTGGAATGAAAGAGGTAGTAACTGCATTCATTGCTTCCTTTCTTGCTTCGTTACTAGTTTTTTCCTACCCGGCTGCTGACTATTTAATCCAAAACAGTGTTTGATTCCGATTTTGATAATTCATGAGAGGAATCGTCTCGACGTATCATCATTAATCGGGAAAATGACGCAGGAGATATCCATAGATCAAGAAAACAATTGTTTAAAGTACGCAACCGAGATATGTAAATGTTATTCTGATATTGTCGAAATGAAGAAGTACAAGTTAACCAACCATAAGCTAGTGCTACATGCATTGTAATAGACAATTACAACAAAATTAGTAAATTACAGAAAATTAACAAGACCGGTGGATCAAAATAACAAGACGGTCACAATTAATCTGGAGGACGGTCACAATTAATCCACTGTGGCGTTTCTCCAAATATTATTGTCGTTTTGGCACGTGAAACCATAAAACCGATTATTACCTTTTAACCGCTGATATACTAGCTGTGTGAAGCATTCAAATCCACTGAGACTATATTAATAAGTACGGTACCTTGTTTCGGCCACTGTAAATAATGCCTTTTTGTGGACTTTTTATAATAAAAAAGATATGACATATATTTTTTTTGAAAGTAAGGCTCATTAAAAGTTTTGTGCTACGTCCCCAATTACACGTACTCAGAGAGTATGATATAGTGCTCCAGATGCACATTTGCTATAATTCATCCAGAAAAAAAGTGCGTACCTGTGCCAAACATGCATCTGCAAAGTAGGGGCTATATATATCACACGTGTACTTCCTACTGTAGCGTAAAAATATAGTGAATATAGTGAATATAGAGAAAAATATAGTAAAAATATAGTGAACACAATAAAGTAAAAAAGTAAAAATATAGTGAACATTCAATAAAGAGAAAAAAATATATAGTGAACATGTTAGGTTCATTTATTCTTCGCGTTCATGGCTCACCACGCTTCATTGCCCGTAATTGTCTAGTAAGGAGACGTTCATTCACTTACATTAGCAGTGGAAATATGAAAATAAATGAACTAGGTAGTACCGGTGACTATTTTTTTAAAAACTATAAAAGTTACTACCCATCGGTGGTAACGGCTACGGTATTAACCGTTACTAAATGCTGGTAGTAACAGCAAAGGTAGTAACTGTTACCACCCTCGCCGTTACTAACTGCGCTTACTACCAGGGTTGTAACATATGTGCCAAACCGTTACTACCCCAAAGTTAGCAAGTACTACTACCTTTTTTTAAAAGTGTAGACGTTAAGAGAGAAATTTCGGCAGGCTATAGTCTTGCGCGTTTAAGCAGATGGGGGCTTCAAGCGATGAAAAAATGGGAAGTGTTTTATAACAAGCTGCAGTTACCAATGATTTTATAAGCCCATTATTGATGCACGCAAATCATCTTGTGTAAATTGGTTGAAAAATCCCATTAAAAGAAGAAACGTTCTCGGATTATACCATTACAAAAGCAAAAAGGCACTTTGTAATCTAGAAAACCTCCAAAAACAAAAATACTAGCAGCGGCACCCCCTTGAATATACCGCTCAGACCTGCCCCGCTCCTACAGCTGCCATTACGATTAACACTCAATCTATGGAAGAGTAGTTTAATGCCTTTTCCTGCCTTAAAAACAAATGTTTCTTTTTCCCGAGCAGGATCTTGCATTGCAACATTCTGTGTTGCCATCAGCGCGTATTAAGGAAGCTAACTTAGCCAGAAAACCCAATTTACCTTAGCGTTTTAGTAGGGTGAATGAACGTATAGAAGCGGTTATTTCGTTTTGACGCAGGCTGTTGTGTTTTCAGCACTATCACTTCGAAACATCTAAATGCCCTATATACCCTGCCTCGATTTAACTTCAAAAGGCAGCATGCACGCCCCCGCATGAAGAATAATACATTGTAGTTGGAATTTAACGTTCCAAAACCGCGACATGCTTGTGAAACGCCGCAGTGGAGGGCCCAGGAAATCTCCACCACCTAGAGATTCTTTAACGTCCACTTAAATCTAAGTACACTGTCCTCGCGTGTTTTCGCCTGCATCTAAAATGCACCCGCCATGGCCGGGATTTCATCCTGCGAGCGTCGGATCAGAAGTCGAGTGTCATAACCACTACAGACCACCGCGACGTGTCACGACGGATTCGGCTGCCAGTACTGCTCTTACGTACATTACAAGGTCACACAATATGACATTAAGATCGGTGGGGCTTGCTTTTGTTGTTTCCCGGCTTATGTGACAGATGACTAATCATCTCTTCGTATTTTATTTAACACTAAAGTGCTTTATGCAAGAATCCACCAAGATTTCACTGACGTATTTCTGTGACGGATATGACGTTGTTAAAAGTTAATTAACAAATGCAAATAAAAAAACAGAAAAAATTACGTTAATTTCGAAGACCAGGGAACCGAACCTATGACTTCTCGGTATAGGACTGCGCCATCGACGCATGGGCGAAATGTCCTTCAGACGCGCCTTACATATCTTCACACTCTTTTGCTCTTTATTTGCGTTCGTCGTTTGTTGGGGCAGTGCCGCCGCCTAGCGACGAAGACAAGTACTTCGTTATGACATTAACCAGCCACGACAGAGGACGTGGCGGCATAGTCTCAGCGTCACGGCGCCTCGATGCCACCATTCGAACGGACGCTGAAATCCGCGCTATCAGAGCTAAAGCCCCTGACACTTCGTAAAGTAGCAACATATGTGACGACATATGTGACCAGATGCCGGCCGGCACGTGGCGCCACGCACTGCATTAATTTTTGTTTACAATCACTCAGCGCGGACTCACTGGTGTACATCGCATCTGTTTTACAGATAAGTACGAGTCCTTCCGTTGCGCTGTGGAATACTTTTCACCCCAGACTGATGTCACTGTCGGTTGCCATGGGCGGCTGTTGTGCCCACTGATGCCAAAACAAACCTATAAGTCAATGCCAAAAATTGGCAGATCCAACGTACTGTGGCAGTCGATGATATGCGAAGCACGAATGAGAAGTGTTGACATGTAGCTTTAAAATGAGCACAACGTTACGAGTTGTAGGTAAATGATGCCGTGCATGACTTCCGTGTCATGATTATCATATTTGCATGTGTCGTTTACCTTCGTCATCTATTCATGTCACGTGATACCAAACTTAGTATATGTGGAGCTAGCGAAACGGCCGCGAGCACGCTGTGAGCGTGGTATGTTGTCATGGTCTTACATGACACGGGCGTCAGGATTTACATGTTTGCACCAGCCATATATTTCGTCATCCATTGAGGTCACGTAACACCGAATTTGGTATATGGAGCTAGCAAAATGGCCGCTAGCGCATCATTAAGGGCCCGGTAAGCTCCAATGTAGCGTTGACGCGCGCGCACACTGGGCACAGTGACGCTACGTTAGCAAAATGCGAACACTCTATAGTCTGACGCCAGGCGCGACCAGCGTCCGTCGGCGTGGCCCGACGGCAACCAGCGTGAAATGCGACATGTCTGCGTATCCCTTTAGTCGTGACGGAGGGACGCCGGACGCACTGAAACACGCATGCGTCAAAGCAACGCAGCGCGGCGCGCGCCAGCGAGTATTTGGCGGGACCGGCACCTGGCGTGGCAACGCCGGCGTGACACAACGAAATGAACGCCGGCCAGCACGCTCACCACGTCATGTCAAATTGTATTGGCACCTTCACTGTGGCATGTCGTCATGTTCTCTCATGGCACGTAACTCATGATTATCACGTTTGCACCAGTCACATATCTTCGCCATCCAATGGCGTCACGTAATACCAAATTTGGCATATGTGAAGCTAACGAAAAGGCCGTGAGCGCATCATTAGTGTGGCATGTAGTCATGTTACATGACACGCATGTCGTGATTATCATGTTTGAATGTGTCATTTACCTATGTAGTTCGTTCGCGTCACGTAATACCGAATTTGGTATATGTGAAGCTAGCGAAACGGCTGCGAGGGCATCATGAGCGCAGCATGTAGTCATGTTGTTACATGACACGCATCTGATGTTTATCATGTTCGCACCAGTATCATACCTTCTTCGTCCATTCACGTCACGTAATACCAAACTTGGTATAAGTGAAGCTAGTGAAACGGCCGCCAGCGCATCATGAGCGTGGCATGTAGTCATGTTGTTAAATGACACACATCTCATGATTATCATGTTTGCACCAGTCACATACCTTCGTCATCTATTCACGTATTGTAATACCAAATGTGACGCAAGCGAAACGGCCGCGAGCGCATCATGAGCGTTGCATGTAGTCGTGTTTACATGACACGCTTGTCATAATTTTTATGTAAGGGTCTGTCGCTTCTGTTTGCCATGCAATCATGCCATACCATACCAGTTTTGCAACATGCCATGTAAACGAAAGCACCGCAGAGCTGCAGGACCATGAAATGTAAATCGTCACATTCATGACATACAAGTCATGATTTCCATGTTATGACTAGTCAAATGTGTTCTTCATACAGCCATATTATGCCATACCAAGTTTGGTGTCGATGCCATTATCAAAACAGCCAGGAGAGCTAAAACTCGTAAGCGGCTAGATAGATACGCACAAAGTCACCGAAGTTCGCTAAGAAGTGCTTCGCATTTAAAATCACTTCGTGGTACCATCCGCCAAGCGCAACGAGTTGTGACAAATTAGGTGGTTACATAGAATCGGAAGTAAGAACTTCAGGCCGACATTTCCGACTAGCCGTTGTGAGGTAAGTTGCGAGTCTCTCAGTGTAAGCGTTCGTCGAGATTCGCGTGATTTGGTACCCGCTCTGACGTGTTAAACATGTAGTAGCTAATTGCGCTGAACTTCGCCATGTTCGTTACGTTTTATTAGCGCATCTGCGCGGTCTGCTTTTCGTGAATACATGGTTACCTTTTCCTGCTTGACGCGATGCGCCGACTAGTTTAGTTCGTGGTATTGGTTTGTGTGCTTAGTGTGTCCGAAGACAGATGATAGAAAATGTAATTGCATAACTTTATGGATTACGCGCCACCGCTCTGCATAAACAAAACTGGATTGTGCTCTCTATTAGTCTTTGTTACGTGCTCGTATTATTTGAGAGCGTTGTGCTTTCTTTGCTCTTCTACGTTGACCTTCTACGTTGAGCTGGAGGATATGAGTGTCGGGTGCGTTCATCACTTAGGGGACCTCCCGTATACATGCCATTTCGCTAGACAGCTTACGTGTATTTCGTGTAAAGATTTATGTATGCGAGCGGAGCTCTCGTTGATGAATTGCTTACGGAGGCACAATATAGTTCATTCATCCACTTCCTCGTTCTTTCGGTGATGTAGTTCATATGTCAGATACGTCATCATGCACCCTTGTGACATATGGTCGGTGCGTCTAAACGCTCAATGAACAACTCCGGCTATTTTTCGATTTCAATGGATCTCAATGAAATACACTGGGTACGTTCATTTGCACGTTTGCACTATTCATGCCTAATTGCAGGCTAGAAAGTTTCACAGATCATTTTTGAATGAATTTTATAGTTTGCCTCTAAACGCTCACCTTGCTTGCCATAATTAAGGGCAACATTGTGTGAGTAGCGTTGATTTGGCAAAGCGGAAGTGATGGAACTGATGCGCCACTGCAGCGTCTGCTTGAATGCTGCAGATTGTGCGGGTTCAGCCGGCGCTTCCTTAGTTGAGCGTGCGATGTCGCTTTCCGTGTTGGTGGGCGTGTGATGGTTGGCAAATGTTGTTGCCTTGTGGGCCACTCACGATTCGCCACACATTCATAACCGATCACAGCAGGCACAAACTTGAACGGCCTGCAGACCATCTGCAATCTGGCGGCGTTATGCACAACCAGGCAGGTTCTGCCAGGATATTACGTCATACGTAGAGCGCACTCTGTTGGGTTTCGGTATTGCAGTTTTTTGCGAATCGAAAATTGTTTTCTAATTTGTTCGCCATTTAAGCTATCGGGAGCGTGACAAGAGTGTCTAAGGAACATAAAAGCACAATTACCCCGACATGGTTAAAAAAAACCACTGGAGTTGGCCTTTAACGGAACAACCACAGCTGTTCAAATATGCCAAACACAAGTGATGTGCGCCTTCTGGCGCATTATTAAGGTTAAAGTTTTACACGTCTCGTCAAACGCTGAAGTTGACTGCCGGCGACATTGTCATCCCGCGAGAACGGCGTCAACGTAAGCTGTTGCTTCCACTGACAGTCATTCTGAATGCCCTCTGCGCATCGTAAGCACTATGTGGCACAACACGGAGCTGTCATGGGCCATCGTTACACTCGTTTAGATAATTCAGGGTTAGACGTCTGGCATAAATTTTCTCAGAGCGCTGTCTGGAAAGCAAGCACCCTATTTGAGAAAGGGCATCTGCTACACCGGAGTAACGCAGATGGCGCCACGTTCGAAAAGAGAGCGAAAAAGAGGAGACAAAAAAAGAGAGCGGAGAAGGAGAGTGTCGCTACTTAACGAAGTTTCAGAAGCCAATTTCGAATGCAATGCAGTGTCTCCGGAAAAATGTATCCAGGTCGCGAGTCGTTGCGTGTTGCTGTGGAGACGATGTTCCACCAAGCGCCAACATTGGGGGCATGGGGGCATCAACATCTACGGGTGCTGTAGCCACTACACACCAATAGACATCTGTCAATTTGCAATGTTTAACTACATTTCTGAAGACAGGCTTCACTTGCGGGTGTAATACCGATTGCTATATCAGAGGGATTAACCATATTTTTTTGCGTGGTGTGCCAACTGCATTATTACTCCCCGCCACGTATCAGCTACCCGTTACAGCTTCACAAGGTCCTGCTTTAACTGCGTCATCCCACGTCCGGGCGACATGTCAGGTTCCATTTTGGAGTCACCCGCGGGGATTATCACATGCTCAGGCGCAGGCTAGCGGCCAATCGATTCTGCGGTAGCCTATGGTATAAAGTTCTAGATAATGAAAACCTCAGGAATTTCTTCCTCCACGTTTATGAACTTCCCAATATAACAAAGTAGTTTGAGCATGGTAATGAATTCGCTAAATCAAGTTTCAAATTTATGTGGCATCTGTAGCGGCAACGTGAGACTCCCGTGTAATCGTCCGATTGTGACGCAGCGCGTATGGGCGTTCTGTCACAGTCTTCTTTACCAAGTGCCCAAGCATAAAACACTAGTGCTTTTTCGTAAATTCATTCGCAAATGGATCTGCTCACAATGAAGACGTTTCGCTACATGCATGAGCTCTTTTTCTGCATGTAGAAAGGAACCATCCGATAGAAGCACGATTACTTACCATAGTTTCCGAAGTTCTGGTAGAAAAGAAAGCCTGGGAAAAGCATACACATTAGTCCCACCATTGCCATGAACATGTCCCACACGTAGTTAGCCAACCAGTAAATTACCGGCGACACACCGGACACGAACTGCATGCGCTTCGACTTGCTCACACGGTCATCCACGGGGAAGAAGATGAAGCTGGCTGTGGCCACTGAAATGCCAGCCGGAAGCAGAAAAAAATTTGTCAGTCTCGAAGATATGATTTCTCCGAGAGTCTCCGCATGGCGTGCATTCTTCAGGCGCCTGGAGGCGATGATTTTGTCGCCCTTTTTGACTGGTCGCAGTACGGCCACTACTTCGCTTTTGGTGTCATTTGTAGCGTTGCGCAGGAGTACCGTAGAAATAGCATTGATGGACAAAGACTGCGAGTGGAACGCGTCGCCATTGAACCAAGCCACAGCCTTTCGCATCGTCGGGTTGTCTTTCGGGGCAGAGAACTCGCCTCCAAACACGTATTTATTCCCGCTCCGTGCTCGTTTTTCCTCGTCCACGAATTTACCTATGTTGGGAATTCTATCTACGGGGATTTCCCGAGACCGGAGGTACTTTTCGTACCCGTCTTCTGCCAACGACTTAGACGCGTCATCGAAGGCGACGAAAACGTTCTCCAATTTGTCCAAGTTGCTGAGGTCATAGATGAAATTGTCGGCAGAAAACTCGACCGCCACCCGTGGTACTGCGATGGTCTCGAGCTCGCCGCGCAGGATGAGGATCACGGTGGGAACGATGAAGCAAAACAACGGCAACGCCAAGGTTTGCCAGGTGTATTGACGACGTTTGATTATCATTGCCACAAACATTTGTCCCCAAGTAGGCTTGGCGGGCTTCAAGTCGTAGACGGCCTTGACGTGCTGTTGAATTTCGAGGGACGACTCGTACTTCTCACCACCGGCGGCAATGCCACCAAGGTCTTCCGTTTCAACGGTAAGGTTGGCCATGCTGTAGTCCACATGGTCATCGGCACCCCTCTTCACGTCAATGCCCATTGCCTTCTCCAAGTTTGTCTTGTACTGGTAGTCACCAGAGTCCATTTCCAGTACAATGCGAAAGAAGATGTCTTCCATCGTAACCACGCTGATTGTGAACGAGTTTATGCCAAACTGGCCCTGCTGAGCCTCAAGTCTACCCAGCACTGTTGCCACGGGAGTGTAGTCAGTGTGTTGTCCAAGACCAATAGAGGCGTACATCTTGTGGTCTTGTAGCACGTGAGCATCCGGAATTGTCTGACGAATGGCTGCCAAGACAGTTCGGCCCCTGAATTGCGTGCCTTTTATAACCTTTACGGTGTATCCCCAGCCATAACGTCTCTGTATGAAAGCTGTGGTGCCGTAGCACTTGTGGGCCGAGTAGCTCAACATGACGAGCCTGTCGGCTCGCGTATCAACTTCGTACACATTTGCCGTGGCTGCGATGATGCACATTGAGCTCTTCAAAGAAATCAACGCGTTCCAAGCTATTGTTCTCGCCGCCGGGTACATTTTCACCATGACTTCATCCATTATTAGAACCTTTGGACAGGTGATGAGTGCGATGGCAAGACTAAGAATTTTCTTCTGAGACCTGTCCAACTTGACGCATAGTACGTTCATGATTGGTTCTAGCTGAAGCATGTCCCTCACTTGAGTCAGCTGCTTGTCTAGCACGGCCCACGCCTCATTTCTCATGGAGCCAAAAAACAGAAGGTGCTCATGAACGGTTAGCTCGGGGAAGAGCACGTCCCGCTGCTGGACGTAGGCGATGCTCTGCCGGGCATAAGCAGTCTGCAACATCATGTCGTAACCAAGAACCATCACTTGCCCCGCGTTTGGAAGAGCGTAGCCGGTAAGAACGTTGCATAGACTGGTTTTACCCGCTCCATTTGGTGCAACGATACCCAAGATCTCACCGTAGTAAGCTTTGAAGTTTGTGTCAGCGCAATATGTGCTTCTGCTTGCGCTCGTACTCAAGCTGGCTCACAGTGACAGCTGCTTCAATCGTCGGGTACTTCTGGAAGTGATAGCCATCCGGTTCTTTTGGTTCGATGATATCCACACTACCCTGGGCGCCAGGCCGCCAGTATTTAAGTGTGAAGGGAAACCAAGGATCCAACGGTACACCGAGTGCCCATGTAAGCACGTTGCCAAAGTACCAAATCATGATGGCGACGAAAACAGTGGTGGCCAGCATCACAATCCATATCTCAACCATCGTGACGTTGTCGAGACCAAGAACTTCTTCGCTCACCATATCAAAGGTGTAGTCTTCGCCTGAAAAGGAAGATGGAGATCTTGAACGTTGTCTATAGTGTTGAAAACATCCCACACTAACATGACACTTCCAAAGCAACATTTTATGCTATATGCTGCATTTGTTTAGGCGGAATAAAACCACTTCCTATACTCTAAACTAATCTATAAATAAAATGTACACGCGTTACTGTACCACTTCTTTCTCGTCATAACGTAATGACATTACAAACGACCTCACCGACTTTGTGATAGGTCATCCCTTAACATCTTCAATCACTTTTGAACACATGCTAGAGCTCAGTAGTTTCATTGTTGTAGTTTCAGTCGCGGTGCCATGGGCTTGATTACCAGAGCCTCAGCCTGCCAGAATTGTCACTCGGCTAACTTCAAAACCAAGGTCACTTCTCTGCCGCTGTATCCCAACCATCCAATGTAATTCAAAGCACGATCCCCACAACGTATCATACCAGTGTCACTCCTATCTATATATATATATATATATATAAAGCATTATCACAACCTACACCACTTCATTATTTTCGACCGCTGATATGGCTATACATTGTGTGCGTTTTCGCAAATACAACACACACTTGTGCATAGCGTTACTTTCTTTACTTTTATGCGCATTGCAACAACAACCATTTAAATTTTATGCTTAATTACATGCTTAGCGTATTGGAGAAAATGAACTGTACAATTTTAAAAATGAGGGTCTATATAACTAGTCAGCGAGGCTACATTTTGCGATTCTACTGCGATTTCGCGATTCAGGTTGCGAGATACCTCGACAGAGCTGCAAGGGCACTGGGCACTCACCGGCGATTACGGCGCAACCGAGAATTCTGAAACACCAGTGAAGTCCTATGCAGGGCAACACCGACGTCAACAGTTTCGACAGACGTCCGGCGATAATGTAGGTGGCGGCATATCCGTCCAGATCCTCCAGCGCGAACCAGGCTGCGAGGTAACCCCCCAGCCAGTAGCACAGCGCGAACACGACCGCCGCTGTGGGGCTCGTAAAGAAGAGCGACAGAAACATCGCCTTGACCATGTACAGCAGGGTGAATACGGTGAAGCTTATGAAGACGACCGTCTTGTCGATTCCCATGAGGTAGGTGATGTGGAAATCGCTGTGCCAGTTTGGCGCAAACAGCATATGGGTGATGTTGCAGAGCACGGCGACCATGCCGATGAAGAAGGAGGCGACGAAATGGCCAAGCCAGTAGACGGCGTTGTTCAGACCTACGAGGCGCAGCTTCTCGCGCATGCCGCTCTGGTTCTCTTCGACAAGACGGGCCACTAGTGTGCAGAAGGGGACCATGTAGCCTAGGCCTGCGCGGAGTGCGGTGAGGCTGTATCCACTCCTGCAATGCAAAGTGAAGAGGGACGAAGGCATAAACGAACTCCGTATGCAAAGCCTGGTAGAAATTAGTGCCACCTCCACACTTAAGAAAAAGGCAGCGTAGAGATATGGAGTCAACACCACAACAACCATATCTGGCAGAGAGCATATACATATTCTGGCTGTCACGGAACAAGAACCTAAGATTTGAAGTGGTCAACCGCAACCGGACGAAACTAACTATATTAGGGGATTTTAGCTTGTACGTATACTTATTAACGTTAACGTGTCATTAGACAGTTCTAGTTTAGCGTTAGCGTGATAGCGTAGGTTAAGGGAAGAGGCAAAGCTGCTGGTGAGGATCAGGTAACATCAGATCTGCTGAAAGATGGAGGACAAACTGTGTTAGAAAAACTAGCCACCCTGTTTACGAGGTGTCTCCTGACGGGAAGGGTACCAGAGTCTTGGAAGAACGCTAACATCATCTTAATACATAAGAAAGGAGGTGACAAGGACTTGAAGAATTACAGGCCGATCAGCTTTCTCTCTGTAGTATACAAGCTATTTACAAAGGTAATTGCTAACAGAGTAAAGAAAACATTAGAATTCAATCAACCAAAGGAACAAGCAGGGTTTCGAACAGGCTACTCAACAATTGACCACATTCATACTATCAATCAGGTAATAGAGAAATGCTCAGAGTATAACCAACCACTATACATAACCTTCACATATTACGAGAAGGCGTTTGATTCAGTAGAAATATCAGCCGTCATGCAGACACTGCGGAATCAGGGCGTAGATGAAGTATATATAAACATTCTGGAAGAAATCTACAGGGGATCAACTGCCACCATAGTGCTTCATAAAGAAAGCAACAGAATACCAATCAAGAAGGGTGTAAGGCAGGGGGACACAATCTCCCCAATGCTATTTACCGCGTGCTTACAGGAGGTTTTCAGAAGCCTAGAATGGGAACAGTTAGGGATAATAGTTAATGGAGAATACCTTAGTAACTTGCGCTTCGCCGATGACATTGCATTGCTGAGTAACTCAGGAGACGAATTGCAACTCATGATTACGGAGTTAGACTAGGAGAGTAGAAAGGTGGGTCTTGAAATTAATCTGCAGAAAACGAAAGTAATGTACAACAACCTCGGAAAGGAGCAGCGCTTTGAGATAGGTAATAGTGCACTTGAAGTTGTAAAAGACTATGTAATAACCAGGGCACGTAATAACCGTAGAGCCTAACCACGAGATTGAAGTAACTAGAAGAATAAGAATGGGGTGGAGCACATTCGGCAAGCACTCTCAAATTATGACAGGTAGATTGCCACTATCCCTCAAGAGGAAGGTATATAACAGCTGTATCTTGCCGGTACTTAGCTACGGAGCAGAAACCTGGAGACTTACAAAGAGGGTTCAGCTTAAATTGAGGACGACGCAGCGAGCAATGCAAAGAAAAATGGTAGGCGTAACCATAAGAGACAAGAAGAAAGCAGAGTGGATTAGGGAACAAACGGGGGTTAAGGATATCATAGCTGAAATCAAGAAGAAGAAATGTACATCAGGCCGGGCATGTAGCGCGTAGACAAGATACCCGCTGGTCGTTAAGGGTAGCTAACTAGATTCCAAGAGAAGGCAAGCGGGTTAGAGGGAGACAGAAGGTTAGGTGGGCAGATGAGATTAAGAAGTTTGCGGGTATAAATTGGCAGCAGCAAGCACAGGGTCGGGTTAACTGGCGGAACATGGGAGAGGCCTTTGTCCTGCAGTGGACGTAGTCAGAATGATGATGATGATGATGATGATGATGATTATGATGATGATGATGATGATGATGATGAAGGGAATGGCAGCTAACGTGCAGCAAACGTTCGTTGTAGGCAGTGTCTTATAGTTTAGCGAAATAGCGCTTACGTGGTTTACGTGCCCCCAAGTGGGTTGGTGGTGCCACCTATTAGATGGTTAATAAGTTAAACAGTGAAAATGAAAAGAAAACTAGAATGTTTGCCTATGCTGCCGCGCGAAGCATTGTTAGAAGTTTATTTTTGTGATAATAAAAGTAAATAAATATGAACCACGTACACGACGCGAAAACATCTACGTTGCCGATTTCTTTACATTGATCTTGTAGTTAGGTCTAGGCGCGTTCGAAATGGGAAGCTATCTCAAAAACTACGCCAACTTATCCGTAATACTCAGTCATCGAAGCTAACTGAAGGCAAGCTAACTGAAGGCACTTTGAACAGTCGTTTGCTGCGAACAAGGTGAATCTTTTAACAACTACGCCAAAATCACTTCGAAGCGGCCGTCCGAGAGCGCCGCCATGTTTACGTATACTACGTGCATCTACGCTACCTTAAATCTGAAAAATACCACGCGTACGGTAAGCGGTACGCGTAACGTACGTATCTGCGCATGCGCACTTCGATTCCAGTATCACGGTACGACCGGTTTGCGTTTACCGCCTTACCGGAACGCATGTTTTTCAACGTTTTAGCTTCCCATACATAAACGTTTACGTTTGTTCGTAAACGTGTACATTTACGTTTTCGGCAAACCATAAATGGTGAAGCTAACTGCATTAAACTGTATATAACTTGAATAGGATTGAATCATCGCCACGGAAAGACCACGAGACGTTTTTTTTTTTTTTCACGTACAGTACCCTTCTATGCACTAAAGAGGGAAAAATCAGCAAGGTCCACTGCAACGATGGCGTCGACATCTTGTGACGCTTCATGCAGCCAGAGTCATGAGTACGTTGACTTACGCATAATGTTTCAAGTGGAAATGACCGAAAATGTGACTCATTCGTAGAAAACGCCGCTGGTCGATTTTTACACCAGGACGTTCCATGCACGATGTTTCTGCAACAACAATTTCGTGATTGCCTGGTTCATTTTGTCCTTACTAGATGACGCCACATTTCCAACGTAAAGCTTATCTAGCGAGTAGTTTACGTTACGTTCCGTAAAAAGCACGCATGCGTAGATTCTAACCAGTAACACAGGTAAGGTGAGAAAGTATGCGTGCAAACTGAAAGCCCTTATTGTGTGCCTATAAGGCACTCGTTAAAGTTCCTTTTATATTTCGCTTAAGTGGCACACTTAAGTATGATAAATTGTAGCATTCACTTTAGGGTCAAGTGCGTTTTTTTACGCTGCAAAAGGCATTACAAGACGACTAAATATTTAACGACGATCTTTAATGATGACGCAGTATTCGAAAGCTTTGCTGCAAAAGATGAGCCAACGACGCACTTTGAGTTCTTGACCACATTGAAAAGTAACTACATAGAATAAACTATGGAAATAAACCCAGAGCTATACTATTAACATTCGATGGATGGCTCATTACACGCCAACAGTCCAAACCGTCACACTGGACAAAAACCGATTTCTCTAAAAAAGATCTTACAAAATTACACCTCTATAGACAGTATATTTACAGTATTTTCCCAAAATATTTCAAGCAAAAACAATTTTCGGCCACGTGAGAGCCATTGTAATTTCACAAGATGGTGAAAAACCAGGTGTGCAAAATATTTGCTATAATTCGACCGTTTCGCTGATTCATTAACACTTGCGGACGGAAATCAAGCAAGCTGTAGACGAAGACGACAACGAATAAAAAATTAGAGCATGTCCACGGGGTAAATGATGGAGAGTGGAGCGAAGCTGGGTCCACACGCCGCTGCCACGCCACTGCGGCCTCCCGTTCCCGTATGGCCGAGTCTTGTTGGCGCCGTCGCGAAGCTTCACGGCACGCTTCCGCCTCGCTCGCTCCCACATCGGGGTTCCGTCTTCGAGCGCGAGCCGCAGCCGCCTTGCGCGCACGCCGCTCTGCAGCCTTGTCCACACTCCGGCCTTCTGAGCGCGCGCGCCACACCCCCTAGCGTACGGCGCTGCCACCGAACACGCAATCGCCAACGTCTTCGTGTGACGTCATTCTTATTTTCTCGCGCCCTTGCACCTTGGGGTTCCGTCTTCGAGCGCGAGCCACCGCCGCCTTGCGCGTATTATACTTTTTATCGGCAAACCGCGAACTATCTGCTGGCCACGTACGTCCACCGTCTGTCCTGTCTAACGCACGGACGGACGGACGCATGGACGAACGCAGGACGAGACGCACGTACGGACGGGCGCATGAACGAACGCAGGGCAAGGACGCATGGACGTACGAACGCACGGTGGACGCACGAGAGGACGGACGGACGCATGCACGAACACAGGGGCGAACGGCACGGCCGTAAGCATGGACAGAATGACGAACGCTTCGCCCCACTCTTCATCATTCACTCGATGGATATTCTGTGATTTTTATTATTTATCATACTACAAGTAATGTCCTCCAGTATCGTACGATTTGCCTTTTTCAGCGTATATGCATTTCGTTATATGTACAAGTACCGCCGGTTCTACGGCCGGTTCAAGAACTAACGAGAGGCGGCTACATAGGATTACGACGGGACTCTCAGCCCACGCCTCTGAACAAAAAAAATGGAGTATCTGCGTGCATTTGCTGACAAAGGTCGTCGAAAAACGATAGTTTACTGTCTGGTGAGGGAGAATAAAAGGTTTGCTGGTCGTTCTGCGCAAGAAAATCGACGAGTCGGCGCTGCGTGAAATATGGACGCCATATAGCAGTAATTTGAAGAAACGAAGTTTTTCTAGAGCGAAAAGTCACTGGCAAATGGCAGCACTATGCAGTTTCTGTTAGAAGGCTTTAGTTTCAGTGAAACCTATACGGTTTTTTTTTTTCGTTCATAACAGTCGCATTACCAGTGCCGCGTATTAAGCACTGCGGTCTTTATAATTACGTATCTGTGCATTTTATAAATGAAGTAACACACTACCTAATGACCCCGTACTGATGTTGCGTCAAAATATGAATAATATTTGTTTCTTGATTCACATTGTCAGCCCGTATGATCGCAGAAACCAGTTATCAAGATGGCTGGTCGCTTTGGAAGGGGTTAAACTTTTGCCATTCAACTGAGTGGGGTGACAAACAGAAATGAGGACAGACAGACAGACAGACAGACAGACAGACAGACAGACAGACAGACAGACAGACAGACAGACAGACAGACCGACCGACCAAGATTTCCGCGTAGTCCCGCCATGTTGTTTACATGGGGGCTCGTGAACACGCGCGAAGCGCCACGCACGGCTCGCGGCGGTCAATCGAAGAACACTCACTTTGCGTCGAACGGGTATGGACCGTCGGGGATTCTACTCGTCCAGAACGTGTACTCCGGCTGGTGCGAGCCCAGCTGATCACCCACCAGCTTTACGTGACCCTTGGTGAGGGACATCTGGTTGTAGGCGAAGGACTCTCGCTGTCCCACCGGTGTCGGCAACGGCTCGAACGACGTGATGCCCTTGAAGCGCTGAGACAGGTACCTTGGGTCGTCGTACATGCTTTGTATAAACTTGAGGTCCCGAGGGTAGCCGCTGGCTAGCCTGTTTTCATTCGACTCGAATGACAGAAGTTGAATGGCTACGATGCGCTGCTCGGGACCCCGCTTGGGAGCGGGAGTCAGGCGTTTGAAGACGCGTGCCAAGGCTAGGTAGTCCGGATAGCCGGCGGTCATCGGGGGCGCCGAAGGAAATGCAGTCGTCATGAGCTGTTTCGCGTGAGGTGTGTCGGGTGTGTAGAGAATCTGCGAAAACGCGTGCATCATGCAAAAGCAAGATTATATAAAGGAATGAAGTAAAAGTGCGAACACTGTTCTCCGGCTTTTCTTTACAACGTGAATCCCCGAAACCACTCAACCATACTCTGCAACATCATCGGGGGGAATAATAATAATAATAATAATAATAATAATAATAATAATAATAATAATAATAATAATAATAGCAGTAGTATGTTGGTATTTTGCGTCTCGACTATGATTTATGATTATTGCAGACGATCTTGGAAGAAATTTCGACCACCTGACATTCTTTAAAGTGCACTTACATCTATATAAGTACGTGGGCTTCTATAGTGGTAATTCGCTGCGGCCGCAATTCGATCTCTTGCGGCCTTCGGGTGAGCATTCGAGCACCATAACGCCAAAACCTCGGCGTAGCCGCGTGGGCTGGGTCATGTGGGGCTCGACTGTTCTCTCTCTCTCTCTCTCTCTCCTTCTCTGCCCCGAAACTTTACAATTGCATACATGCAGGCACTTATAAAAGCGCACGCACGACATACATTAGGTATGAAATGTCTGGCTGCCCTACCACGTCAGATCACGGTTGCTGATGATGAGCGGGAAAGTTCGATGCAACGAGCAAGGGAAGGCTGGGCCCGTAATGAAACGCCTTACGCTTAAATCTTGGGCCGCGTCAACTGACGCAGGCTAGCCAACTTAAAGTAAACCCTATTGTAACTGCGTGAGACCAGTTTTTTCTCTTTCTGTTTATTACTACTTATTTGCGGAAATATATCATCGGGCACACGTCGCAACGGCCCACTCACCAGTTGAGGTGCACGGAATTCGGTCAGGTTGCGCTCCTCGTACACGGTGGGCTCGCTCAATCGTAGGCACGGCAGTTTGTCACACTTGCCTGGCGGCAGGATGGGCCGGTCGTTCTCGACGCCCGTGAACGAGAGCACCACGAGGAGAATCTCTCCCAGCGCGATGAAGTAGTGCCGCTTGATCAGCTGCACGTACACATCCTTCCAGATGATGGCCGATATCTGCGCGAACACGCCCATGGCGCCTGCGAGAGATACGAGCCGGTTGAAAGTTTGCAGCGAAAAGATTGGCACACCTCGTAAATAGCACACGCGGCTCTGCACTATTTAGGTGGTTTTGGTATAGGTAGGAATTGTTGCACATCACTCTTACCGCTATCGTCTGTTTCGGTTCCAGTCGATGCGATTGTGGTGTACCATCACAATCACAGCCTTGGCTTGCAGTTAGGTTCGTTGAAGGGCTTGTTGACACATTTTACTTTGAAAAAAAAAACTGCAACTTTGATGGCAAAGAAAGGACAAAAAAGCTTCTAGATAGTACACGTGTTGAGCTTTGGAGTGGTGTTTAGTACAGTTTTGCTCGAGTGGTAACTACTTTAGGAAATCGTTTTTTGTTTAGAAAGAGAACTTTCTCCAAGAGTACTCTCGTTGCTCAAGAAGCGGTCGCAGTAACCGCGATAGATATTAAGGAGGAGACGCTGAGCTGCCACTTACGTTGAGCAGTCTGACAAAGTGATCTACACGTTTCTTCAGTTCGATCACTCTCGCAATATGCACGCCTATCACTGTGGTGAATGGCTTTCGAAGCATTGAGGCACGAAGAAAAGAATACTGTACTCACTCGTGAAGCAATGACTTCAAACAATACAAAGTGTCGTGCATATTGTGTTTATAGGAAATCGTGTTCTGAGAGCAATGATCAGGAATATATTGAAGTCGTGTATTTCACCAGCCATTTCAAGATGTCTTTTCTACTTCAGTTACTATATAAAGGCAACGTACAATATCACCTTGTGTCGTTTATGAGACACAGGTCAACATCACTGGCAGCTCAGCTTCTGCTCTTAAATATCGCACTAGTGCTGCGAGCTCCTTTCTGAGCAACAAAAGTGCAATTAGAGAGAGTTCTCATTGTCAATTTGTAAACGCTCTTCGAACGTATAGTCTCTGGTTATGAGAAGTATAAATATACTAGTACTATACAATCTGCCGTTTCACCTTCTTCTGACATTCGATGCTTGCATTGCTGAATAAACCATCTCAGTTGGGTTAACGCTCAGCCCTTTTGAAAAAAATGTCGCCTTGAAAGAAATATAGATAAGAAGAAATCCCAGACACACTTATAGGATGAAGTCATAGCAGTCAAATTATTTTTTACAAAAACTGCGCAAACTAGATAGGTATCGCTGAATGTTCAACTTATAACCAAATCGATTAAAAATCGAATATTATCTGAATATATTTCAAATAATTAGACAGCTATTTTAAGCGCGTGTATTAAATCTGCTTTTAGTTACCCCGTATGTTCTAAACATTCACCAACTCTAACCAAAGAACATTACGGTTGCTTTTCACAGACGAAAAACACAATTCTGTAACAATGGTAAGCTTGTATATACGAAGGACTGGAGCCTTGCAAATATTTTGTAATTATGTTTAAATACAGTATAGTGTTTATACTGTATTCAACGTGTTAGTTACTTTGTCGCCAACATTGTAATAAAGCTGTGGCATAAAAATTAGAGACTGTTTAATAAACCACCATCAATCTTATTATGCTGGTGGGCTGACGACACATTCGCTTCGATTACGTTGATTTTTCTTTTATCTTTTTGGCAAGAGCACTATCAAGTCATTTTATCGATATATAGCATCCATAGTCTCGAAAATACTCGGCTGCATGCATCTTGGTAATTCAATTATTAGAGCAAGAAAAATGATCTCCCATTCCATCTTGTCGTTCATTGGTGTTCTCTATTCAGCCCCGATTGCTCGATAAACCATAAGAAAAACATTCTTCCTTCTGAATATTCACTATTTGATTTATTTAACGAATAGAATGTCAAGCTATTCGATTCGTTATTCTAAATTTTCAAATATTCACACACCCATTTTCAACTGCAACACTAACAAGCGGTGAGCAGTTCTATGGAGCGCCAGCGAAGATGCACATTGTCACTCTCTAAGGTGACGTCATAAGCCTGATCCCTGCCAGTAATCAAAATTTACCTTTTCCTCTGGTCGTCCACATAGTTTGTGTGTACCTAAAAAGGTTACCTCGCATTCCAGCGAAACGAAATATCAAACGTGTCGTTGGCTCATACCAAATTTTCGAAGTTATATTATATAGCACCGCTACGCGTTACTGGTGGCAAACGCTGCCCGCGAAGGTGGCTTGTCGCCAGATTTGGTCGAGGCGGCGTCAAGGACACGTGCGCGCATGCACTCCTCATTAGGGCTATGGAACACTGCTAGTCAGCGATAGTTACATTGATTGATGATTGATTGATATGTGGGGTTTAACGTCCCAAAACCACTATATGATTATGAGAGACGCCGTAGTGGAGGGCTCCGGAAATTTAGACCACCTGGGGTTCTTTAACGTGCGCCCAGATCTGAGCACACGGGCCTACAACATTTCCGCCTCCATCGGAAATGCAGCCGCCGCAGCCGGGATTCGAACCCGCGCCCTGCGGGTCAGCAGCCGAGTACCTTAGCCACTAGACCACCGCGGCGGGGCGATAGTTACATTGTGATGCATCGCAGGTGCAATCCGAGAGTTTAGCACGTACGCGCATGTGAGGCCGGCAGTGTCGTGCTGAAAGGATCCCAAGTTACAATAAGAGCAGTGGCACCGTCCAACGTTGCTTTGGAAACATGTAGTGTTCGGACGGCTTGGTTTGTCATCGCTTAAGCAGAATACATGGCAAAGAAACCAACACGAAAGAAGACGACGAAATGACTGCTAGTTTTCGGTTGAATCTACAACGGCAACTGGCATGAATGGGACATAACGCATAAAGATGACGATGGCAACACGATAAACGCTTAAACCACGCCGATAAATTCCGCGCTCTATCAGGTAAGGCCAACGTAGTTGCAGATCAAAATTATTACTGAACGGAAACCTCGAGATTATTTACGCTTATCTGTCATAAAGGGCGAATCCGTGTACTCTCGCACATAAGCGCAACTGTGAAGATAATTTGACCCGAAGAAGGGGGAGATAGGTGGACCTTCCTGAAGCCTAATACGATGCAAGGTTGCTAAGTAGCACGCGTGGTCCAAGTACCGACCACACTTGGCAGCGGTCACGTTAAAAACGGCATCTCAGGCAGCTGCAGCATGGCAAACTCACAACTGAGACGAAACGACAGCGACTCGAGGCCTGGGACAAGACGTCAAGACGCAGCGGTGGTGGAGCCGGGTCCGTCAGCTGGCGCGCAGCGCGAGAGCAGGCCTGTCCGCGGACTCTGGGCGCGTTTGCACGGGCAACGTGCTGCCCCGGGCTCCTCGAGGTGCACGCATGCAGTTAGTGATAATGATGATGCGCTCGCTATAATGGCGCTCATCTACAAAAGGGATGGGCGCCGAACCAGGTGGAAGATAAAACTCGTGTGTAAAGGCTTATTAGTCCAAGTACTAACACTGAAAATTTAGACGAAAAAAAAAAGAACCGGTGATAAGTTATGCGGCATACATCCTGCTGGTACGCGTGGTGCTATGCCTGAACTCTTGATAACGAGTTCAGCCATAGGCACGGACACGCAATGAGATTACCGAAAAACGGGCTACAAAATGTTACAGAAATAACTATAGCACCGTTTAATTTTATTTTCTGAAAATCGCAGACAAAAAGAATTTATTTTACAGTAGGGTATCAGAGTGAGGGGTTGGTGAGTCCCATATTCCGGGGCCCCACTGGTCATTGGGAGAGAGAAAAAGAATCAGAGGAGGAGGATGGGAAAACCGGAAGGACCGGGAGGTTTTCGTTTTGCATTCAGGCACGCGTTCTCTTCGCCCAGAGGTGGCTTACTTCCTCATTCCTGGTAGCCATTTATAGCTAACCAACGACGCCCGTGTGTAGAGGAGGAAGGGATGCACAGATGGTGGAAGAGTGGGCGACGGCGCGACGGCGCATGCGCGCGCGTCAGCTGTCGAATGTTCGAGAAGCGGTGTGGACGGCGCGGACGGCGCACTACAAGGCGCGAGTATAAGATGCTCCGCATCTAAAAGAAGCAAAAATGGCCACATTAACTTTGTATTGCGCGCGCTTTTGGTTCTCCGATATATCGACGACAGGGCTGTGACGAGCGCGAGAGAAGGTGTCTTTAGAGCCGAGACACGAGCAGCGTGCAGTGCGTTTGCCAGCAGAGGCATCAAAGACAACTGGACTTGCGCTTCGTTCAATCGACTCGGCAACAGGGCAGGTCTCTGTATTCGGCTGCTGGTTTGAGCCTTGTAGGCACGAGAACTAGCAGCACAGGTGTGCGTACAATGCAAGAAGGAGTAAAAATGACACTGCACCATGACGTGTTCCTGTGTTAACCTTCTTTCACGCACCGCCGTTCTACTATGAATTACCGACCAGCCATCATTCACACCATGGTGCGTGCAGTGTGGTCTCAGCGGCACGAGCTGTGTACTTCCAAGTAATGGACGTTGGTGGTATTATTATGCTTTATCTCACATATACACTAATGAGTTGTAAACGAAGAGCCGTGGTTCTTGACCTGTTTGAGGGTGCTAACGTCGCTTCGTGTAAGTATAGCCAGGATGGATGAACTTTAGAGTCCTAAGAGATGCGACCAGAGCACAGTGAGCACTCCCACGTTGGTATGGGCAGGCTAAGCCTTACCTCCGCATCATGGGCACTCTGGGACGGCCCAAAGCTGATCCCATTTGTCGTGGTTCCCGATAGCGGAACACCGCTTGGTTGGATTGGCTTTATCGCTGCCCATTAACGAGGGTTGCAACCAGATAATATGCTTAAGGGCCTTGAAGAACGAATTCCGGAGGTGCTATATCGCCGTAGAAAGACAGTACTGCGTTATTCATCAACAACTTCTACGCAGATCTTTCTGGATGTTTCGTAAATACGTGACATGTGTAATTCAAAGGCATTAATCAACTGCTCACATTATAAGATAATCCGAGTTTATTAGTATTACGTTGATTATTTCTATGAATATGGCATTCTCCAAAAGCACATATGAACTTTTTTTATCTATAACGGTCATAATAAGCTGGAAAACCTCGTGTATAGTAAGTGTAATCATTTTAAACAGATTTTCTACAATTTACTTTTGAAATAAACAAGCAGTTCCTGGGATAACGTGAATTAATGAGAATGTAATGATTCTATATTGTAATTATTAATTATACGTCATCGTTATGCCACTGTAAGAGCTTTTCTTCGCAGAATCGCCTTCTACACGAGTCTGGCGTGAAGACCACAGGGACACGCGCACGCGCACTGGGAGAACTAAACATTGCTTCGGCATTCATGTAGAACAGATTTCCGAAGCTACATCTGTGGTACTGAAAAAACCGCACAAATTCCGTTGACCACGTGTTGAATCCGCAGCTTGTTGGGTATTGGAAAAATCAATGGGCTTTAGGGTATTGGTGGGTATGGCGCTACCTGGCGAATTGGCGGAGAAGCAGAGCGAAACTTTTGAATTATGTGCCATCCGCGAGGTGCCACTAGTTCCCTCTGCTACAAAAGATAAAGCTGAAGCAAAGGACTAACTCCCTCTCCCTAAACATAGAAAGAACAAATTAACATAAAAACAAAGACAAAAGAAAATGTTATTCGGAATTCATTCGTGTTTTGCCCAGCCAGAAAGTTAGTATTGGTGCATGCTCCTCTAGCATTCATGCAAGATGAGCGCGAATTTCAAAGAACACTGAGTACAGAAACGCAGACAAGCGCTATAGCTCTTGTATTGCGGCACAATACCGAGGTGCAGCTTGTATATATTGCGATACATATTGTGTTGCGACACAATAATCTGTGCCGTCATTTTCTGCTCTCTCCCACTGCCCTCTTTTTCATGTGTGTTTAACTCTTCTACATTGATTCCTTTTCTTGGTGAAAACCTTCTAATTGAAGTCAGAAATATTCATATGCTAGCTAGAGACATTCGGTTCCTAATATAGCACACTTAGACCTCGTATGCAGGATTAGGAGGCTCGTTGAAAAAGGAAATGAAATGAGCAGCTAAATACCCCCTCAATATCTGATCATTTTCACCAAGCCAAACTCCTTTGAAACACCGCTTTTCCCCGTCAACAACTGTAACCTGGGATTCATTGATGTTTAGCGTCCATACATCGCTATTGAAAGAGTGCGCGCAAGTATCTTCATAAATGTTTGTGTGTCTATTCATTCTATTCCAACAATAGCTGATTCAACCCTGTATATCAATGAATGAAACCGTCAGACACGCCATAGTGAAGGGCCCCTGCGGCTTAATTCACAAAACATTTCGTTCGTGGTTGCTTTATGAGCTCTAGCCAATCCGCTTCACTAATGATGTGTAACGTATCGACATGTCAGGAAGAATTCTAGCATATGCCGTTTTTTGTGACCACTTACCGAAATCCATTTTTTTTTTCTGGGATTATTTGAAGAATTTGCGTGCGCGTAAGAAAAAATACAGGCAGGTTCTGGCATTTCCGCCCCATGTCGATTCCTCCACAATTTTAGAAATCTCACCCACCTACTGCAGCTTACCAGCTAGCGAACCAATATATATAGACGCCCATGGTCCCGCAGAAACAGCAGTGCTCGTTTGTTGTACGTGAATATGCACCATTCCAAAACATTTGATTGTTAGAAAATATACAACTTTAAAAGGACAATATTTTACACACCAAACTTCACCTTTTAAGCTTCGTATCTTTCGAGAGGCGTCGAGATCACTTCGCTCAGAAGAGGAGAAACAAAGGAGCCACAGCAATGAAAACTAGAAAGTGCTGCGCATATCTAAAAGCCAGATTTCAGGACTAAAGCATCACAAATGCTAGCCAACGTCGTATCTATTCTGATAGTTGCTACAGTCTTGGCGAGTCTTGCAATGTATGATGAGGTGTTTAAAAACATCTCGTTTGAATATCTACTCGACGCTTGGCAGGTACCTAATGTTTCAATCGTGGACACTGATCGTAGTTAGTCGTGTGGTATAATGAACATATATGTTGAATAATATGAACGGTTAGGCATGAATGACTGAAAAAAAAATGATTGTCCGTGGCTATTCAGTAGCTGTTCGTCTAACTTAACGAGAAACTGCACCAAATAAATGGACACATCTACTCTAACCACTTCACTTTTTTACCGCTTGTACGTGTTCACATGCCAAGAATCCTCGTCGTATAGTATATAATAAACAAAAGTGAGTATGCTTGATGGTCAGGCAAATTCTGAGAACATTAGCCAGCAACCATGGTATGTCTCAGAAAAGCCCTTGGCTGCCACGTTAAATATCACAGGTATTTTCCAAAACTATTGTTTCGTTTTAATGATTGAGAACGGCCATACTCTAAGACAAACTCACACTTTTAAGAGAGATTCGGCGCTTTCGCTATCATCTTGCCCATATTTTGCTTGAAGGCCATGCCCTTTACTGTCCCGCTGTCCGGGCATTGGCCAATGATAACGGAAGCCGATGGGAATCCAAGCTGTTTCCAATCATCGGCCATCGGCCACTGCTGGTAGGGGTTTTATTCTTTTTCTCCAGACGGATCTGTCGACGTCCTTTGCAGAGAAGTATGCAGAAACTTGAATTGTGGACTACTACAATGTAATATGGTGTAATATCCAGAGGATGGCACATCGAAGCCGTGCGCCCCCCCCCCCCCCCTCCCTTCTGATTCTTTTTCTTTTCGCAATGGCATATTGAGCGAAAAAACATATATTCAAGGAAATATTACATGACGCGAATAGACGACGAACACAAATGCCAGGCGCAAACATGATTATCATGACATGAAAGCATGTACGGCATAGATTTATGTCCTCCTCAAGACCCTGTGCTGATTTTAAAGTGACATATCAACCTTCCTCATTCGTGCTTCGCATATCGTCGATTCCCACTGTACGTGGGATCTGCCAATTTTTTGTGCTTGTTTTCTTGATTCGTGGCACGCGCTCTTGACGGGAACAGTCGGCACGGTGGTTTGATATGGTCGTCTGGAGGCAGCGGCGCGCGTCTGATTCAGAGCTCGTTTGTGTCAAAACATCACAGCATATCCACGGAGTGAACGATGATGTGTGGGGCGGAGCGTCCGTCTGTCTGTCCACCCGTGCGTTCGTCCATGCATTCGTCCGTCCGTGAATCAGCCTGTCCATCTGTTTGTTTGTCTGATACTGCGGGTTACGCCTGACGCAGGACAAGGTTAGACTAAGAAGAGTTTCGCCCTTAAAAAAAAAAAAAAACTTGGACCATTTCCTCGAAAGGAACCCTGATAAGAAGCGCAGCAGCAGCAGCGTTGCGCACGGGTGACGTCACTGGTTGAACGGCACTAACGCGGGTGTTGCGGCGAGAGCTGGACAATTAGCTTGAAGCGATGGCTGGCGTAGGTCTTGTAGGTGACACGTACAGACATGTTTCAACGCGTATGTTAGGCGCGCGTCAAGTTTATTGCGCGTGAACAAACCGTAGTCTGCGGTGTAAGGTTCGTTCGATTGAACTGCACCACGTGAACCAGTTCACGAGGTGCTGCACCTTAATTGTTGTTCGTTTCAGTGGTGCAGCATTAACGACCGCTGAGCCCTTCCATTCGTTTCAAAAGGTGCAGAAGAGGTGCAGCACTGGTTCGCGATTTTCCTACACCTCTTGCGCTGACGGTGCCGGCTTGGTGCAGCCCCGCGTGCAGCTGAGCAGACGATGCAGCACTTAGGCGTAGGCGCTGTACCGGCATTTACTAACGCGATGTGTTTTGCCAAGATGTTTGCGCCTAAAAGCTGTCCGCATGTGCGGTTCGCTATTAGTCAGTGTTAGCTGAACGGTGTAAATTAAGCGAACAGAAATAAGGCCTGCACCTTGTTGGCACATCGTCATTCGTTTCAGGCGTAGCGCGGTGTGCGCACCACTGAATTGACGCTGCACAACTTCTGAACTTCGCGTGCACAGCCGTGTACCGGTTCCGATTGGTGCAGGTGAATCAAACGGACCTGTAGCCAGCGGCGGTCGCGGCAGGTGTTCCGCGCGAATGGACGAGGCGGCAGCTGCTGGCGCCGCAGCGAGTGCGCGGCAGGTGAGGGAGAGAGTGACGTCAGCGGGCACTGCAAGGGGAGCGTGACGTCAACACGCCACAAGGGCGTGACCTACTTGGCACATCGCCAACACCTATGAGATCGGGCGTTTAATTGTGCGGAGGGACATCATTACACAAGCTAGTGAAAGGGCTTCTTCAAATCTAATAAGTGCTCTGTTACGAATAACTCACTACGGATACGCTTCTGGACACTGTAGATTGCAAGGGAACATGTTGTACTTCAAATAAGCATTTTTTTTTCGCGTTAGAGCTGCTCAGCGACACAAAACAGCTTCGCGGCGTCACACCACTAAACAAACTGTCTGCCACACACGCGCGCACGAAAGAATCGTACTCGAGCACAGGAATCATGATGGAAGCTACCCCACACACACGATCGCACACAAAAAAAGCACGAGAAAGAACACACAAAAAAAAAGCACACGGACAAGCACAAATTCGCAAGCAACCACACTAAAACACGAAATGTCATCAGTTTTGATGGATGGATGGATGGATGCTATGAGCGTCCCCTTTATAACGGGGTGGTGACAAGTATGCCACCAGGCTCGACAAAAAAAAAAAAAAAAAAAAACCTTTTTTCCTTTTCTTTTATGTTGGCCTAATGCCTCTACTTCGATAAATTCTATCTTAATGGAAAAAAGGTAAATTTTCAGCTTAAGTTCTCTGCCATTTACGGCACACTGTCCATATTTTATTTTTCCAATATTTATTTTTGTCCTTTCTCTCTAATTTTCTGCCACCAATACTCTAACCGTCTCTTACTTATTTCAATCGCGGGTGTGTTCAGCTTTCCATTGTTGTCCCTAAAACCCAAGGCTTCCTGTAGGTTCGTGCCCAAACGTACACCTGGGTGGATATCTCCACATTCAATCAGAACATGTTCCGCCGTTTCCTTATCTTTCCCGCAGCATGTGCATTGTTCTTCTTCTTTACTGAATCTTGCTTTATAACTACGCGTTCTAAGGCAACCCGATCTCGCTTCAAACAGTAAAGCGCTTCCCCTTGAATTATCGTAAAATGCCTCCCTCCTTATTTCATTTTTGCCCTTTCGGTAGTTACTCAAAGCCGGTTTTTTCTCCATAGCTGCCATCCAGTAAATCCTCTCCGCCTCCCTGACTTTTCCCTTAACGCTCTTTGTTGACATATGGCTCACAATACCAGCTGTATATTTACTAGTGAGTCTTCTAGTTCTTTTTCTCCACTGTGTGTCCACGCTCTTCCTATACAAATAACGGAACACCTTCTCTGCCCATCTACTCTCCTTCATATTTCTTAGCCTTTCTTCGAACCTTATTTTGCTCTGCGCTTCCCTCGCCTCAAAACCTGCCCACCCCATATCGCCCTTTACAGCCTCGTTTGTCGTCTTCCCGTGAGCACCCAACGCGAGGCGTCCCACAGTCCTTTGATTTACATCCATTCCCGATTGCACCTCTGCCCTCATGCACACCACTGAGTTCCCAAAAGTAAGCCCTGGAACCATTACACCCTTCCACAGACCTCGAAGCACCTCATACCTATTGTATCCCCACAACGCTCTGTGCTTCATTATTGCCGCATTCCTCTTTCCTTTTGCTGCCGAGGCTTTTTCCTGTACCTCCATGTATCTATCACTCTCATTTACCCATACTCCAAGGTACTTGTATTCACTTACCCTCGGTATTTCTTGGCCTTGTATGGACACCGTCTGATCACAGGGATCATTGAATACCATCAAACCACACTTCGTTACACTGAATCCTAGTCCAAGAGCTTCACCTTCCCTTCCGCATATATTCGCCAGCTGCTGTATATCATCTCGACTGTCCGCAAATAAGACGATATCGTCCGCATAAAATAAACCTGGAAGCTTCTGCTCAATCATCATGCCGCCCTGTTTGTGTGACAGATTAAAACCAATGTTGCTACCTTCTAGCGCTTTTTCCATACTCACCATGTACAGCATGAATAACAGTGGGGACAAAGGACATCCCTGTCTCAGACCCCTGCTAACCTCAACGTTCTCTTTGCTACGCATTCCTTCCCACTCTATGCAAACTGTATTTTCTCGGTATATCTCCCTCAAAAGCTGTATACAGTCGTCGCCCATGCCCATTCCTTTCAATATATCCCACAAAATTTCCTGATTAACGTTGTCGTATGCCCCAGTGATGTCTAGAAAAGCCACGTACAAGGGCCTATTCTCTATTTTAGATATTTCTATACACTGAGTGAGAACAAACAGGTTATCGTCTAACCGCCTGTCGACTCGAAATCCGTTCTGAAGTTCTCCCAAAATATCGTTATGTTCGGCCCATGTTTCTATTTTCATTTTTACTGCTTGCATCGCCAACCTGTATAGTACCGATGTAATGGTTAGTGGTCTATACGAGCGAATCTTGTCCTTTTCTCCCTTGCCTTTATAGATTAAGTTCATTCTACTTTGTCGCCAACTGTCCGGTATTTGTCCGTCCTTTAAGCTTTTTTCTACTGCTTTTAACAATGCTTCTTTAGTGTTATGTCCTAGTTCGTTAATGAGGCTAACGGGAATCCCATCTAAACCCGCGGCAGTGCGCTTTGGAATTTTTCCTTCGGCCTTTTTCCAGTTGAAATTATCTAGTACTAGCTCTTCCTCTGTTGCTTTCTCCGCCACCCTTTTACTCACTGGGGAGATCCCCTGGACGCTCTTTTGAAACGAATCGGCTGTTACCTTTTGGATGTAACCTAGCGCTTCGTACCCTTCCAATTGATTGAAGGGTGGAGTGTCAGCGCCCTCACCATAAAAAGCGGCCAAAACTGTCAACTCTGCCAAGGCGCGATCGCCCGTTCAAGGTGACGTGACGCAACAGGGCGCACCTTGTTTTTGATTTAGCATCCGTGTCACAGGCCTTCCACAGCTCAGCGATGGCGACGGCCCGAGACGGTCGGCTTCTGCGAGCCCTTAGCTTTCCTATGCAGTTCGCGTGCGGAGAATGCCATTTCGAAAGTTTTGTTGTGTTTGTAAATCATATTGCACAAAACTTGATTGTTTTATTCGTCCCCCTTTGCGCGAAGGTATACTTCATTAATTTTTTATATACTACTACTGATCTCATCATCCGAAACCTTAATGTCGAAGTCGTTGCGTCTAAGGCGAACAGTCCTCAATTTTGTCTCGACGACGTTGCCTATTTTCGGGTGCACATAACTCAAAGAAGTATGAATGTGTGACGCTAGAAAGTGCCGTTCGCAGACCTGAGAGACAAAGTTCGCCATATTTAGGAGACCTAACACGACGAGTGAAACAACGAAACTAGCGTCACGCAGCATGTCAATGTTCAAGCATCGTTTAATAAATGTCACGATTTTGCGACTTACCACACGGCGTGTTCCGGGTACGCAATAAGCACGTGAAATGGCTTTTAACCATTGCCTTCTTCCGTCGGCATCAGCCGGGAAAAGCAAGACGTGCAGACGAGCTTGTCCCCTTCGTAGTACCCGAGGCGGCCAGGAGCACAACAGTGACCGGGCATTTTCGAAACACGATGTCACACGCACATGTCACTTTCAAGCATAGAGTTTCATGAGATTGTATGAAACTTAATGCTTTCAAGCACGTCTTTTTTTTTTTTTTCAACTGCCATCCAAGAATTTGTCGCCGGAACCACACTTCAGCAAACGGCACGCAAAGAAACAACGACGCAAGATGAACAAGTAAGGCACGTTAGGGAACTGTGCACGGAGGAAGGAATTTGTTTCCAGTTTTTTTTTTTCTCTCTGTGAAAACTGCAAACTTCACGACGGCGATGTCTACAGCGATGGCGATGTCCTATCTCAAATTACTGTTTTCAAGCTACCATTAAAAATCTGCCTAATTATAACTTCATTTTAAATAATAAATAAGCAAAAACAAAATTTTTGCATAATTCCAGATAAGGTTTGCGTGTTTTCAATTAGTAAAAATTGTTATTACGTCTTCTATGCAAAAGTGCGCCATCTTGTACTTCGTGTTTATGTGGTTTAAAAGCACGGTTATGGTGGCTAGATACGGTCTAAAACTACGCGGAAAACTTTGCGGAGAGAACGATTGCCGCTGTCGCTAAATTGTGCTACCTCGCCCGTCGACGGCGTCTGCTCCAGCCGTTGTAGTGCAGTGACGTCACGCGCTTAAGCGGCAATCGTGGAAAGGCCTTGGTGAGCGAAATGCAACCGCTGCGGCCGGGATCGACCCCGTGGCCTTCGAGTCACCAGCTGGGCACCCTAGCCACTGATCCACCGAGGCGGAAACTATTAAATACACTTACCGGAAGGTGAGACATTCAAGCTCAGGTTTACATGCCACCAACACTGCTTGCACGCACAAGCCGTATCAATTGTACATTGTCTCCTGACCAGAGCCTGCACTGAATATGCAACTTATCTGTGTAGCAACCGCATCATTCAGCGTTATGTCCGTGTCATTTACAAACACGAAGAATACTTTATGTAAAGTAAGTTGGCTACTAAAGCTGGACTAATGCATAAACATAGTTTGTCATTTGTAAGCTGTGAAAAAAAGGTTCCACTTAAAGAAGGCCGCGATGTCCGTTCAACAGTTAACAAAAAAATTGTCTACGGCACTTACCGAGAATCAAGCAATGTACAATAAGCAGGCATGGGTATGCTGCATTTTCTTTCCTAGTTGTCATATTCAAACAACTGCTGTAAATAAAACATTTTTACAACTCTTTCCTAATGAGCCCATGATACTGGTATTCACGAATTTTGCGGATCGAATTTGTATGGCATTGCAGAGAGTATTTATTCACGAAAACTTTCCAGCAACAAGTTCTTCAATGCGTTTTTCACTAACGAAGCTATTGGTATAGCCGCACACCGACGCTTTCTCCCTATTGCCCTAGCCCATCTTCATACGTTGGTCAAACTGCTCACAAAGGTATGCTGCTTGCTGGGGCGATAGTCTTTAATGCCTCAAAGCTACTCAGCATTACAAATACATGTACTGCAGGACCACCGATGATTTCGACCATCAGGGGTTATTGAACGTGCACTTACATCGCACAGTACATGGGCCTATAACATTTGGCCTCTATTGAAACGTGATCGCCGCGATTCAAAATGAATCTGTGTCTTTTGTGTCAGCAGTTGATAACCTAACTACCAAGCCATCGAGATGTCCTAACTTTCTCGTCGTCATGATCGCTATGTCCACTTGAGCACACCTAAACGTCAGCTTATTTAGCCTTCTGCAGTTGCTGTTGTTGGATGCCCTTCAAATTGCAGTATCTGGCATTACAGCCTTCCACTGCTGCCCCTCTAAAATATTTTGAAGTAAAACAAAAGGAATCGGTGTCGTATTGACAGCGATAAACAAAATTCATCACTGCCCAAGTTGCAATGAAAAAGCATTTAATTCATCTTCTGGAATGTCAACATGCGTC